>JAECXH010000027.1:0-1200000 GCA_018152175.1 Drosophila jambulina | reverse complement strand
GCAATATTAATTTTATAAAAAAAAAAAAAAAAACGATTGAACTAAATAACATAATTGTGTTAGAAATACTTTTATTTTAATCTTTTAAATTTATTATAATAATAAATACAAATTAATTAAGCTAATGAGACTTAAAAAAATACGGTGACGGTTAATGGAGCCAAACGTCACCGTCAACATTTGGAACCATTCTGGTATACTTTAATCACTCTTCTGGGGTTCTGTTAGAACCAGACGCATTTTTGCGTTTGCTGCCTTGATTGTATTTGTTAGTTTTTGAGATTCCCCTAACTAGTTTCTTGTATGTTGCAAATGCACGTGCACAGATAATTTCTGATAAGGGACAACTGGACTTGTCAGCCAGAGTGTAAAAGTCCTTTAAACGTAACCTGGTAATATATTCAAGTTACTTAGAAAATTTCCATTTATATGTAGAGTTGCGATCATTAAAAAAATTGCATTTGTTTCTTTCGGATCAAAGTTCCGAAACAGTTGTGGTAGCTTGGTTACTTATTTTTAGATAATTTGTGCAAAGATATTTTTTAGGTTTTAAATAAAATATTTAATTTTTTCTTTTATCGGCCAATCTTTTGTAGCTTTAACAGCACCCATTAGCTATTTTAAGGGAAAAGAAACTTTCATTGGTACCCACATTGAGGGGAGTGTGTACCGTACTCGTGTACCGATTAACGATATTAGAACTGCTTTCAATAGGATTTTCCAAAAATTAATACAAAACATTGTGTGAAAAACTAGCAAGATAACAAAAAATCTAAACTTAGCGATCTGGCAACTTCATTACCTCATTACCTCCTTAACTATTTCAAATTTATTTATATATTATATTTTTGTGAATAGTATATAATAAAAGAGCGTTTAAAGCGACGTGTTGGACGGTCGACTTGTCGTTAATGTAATGTCATGCCAACCAACAACTTCTTCATGCCGATTCACTGAGCAGACTTTGATCTTGGTCTTGCTTATGTTGTACCTGATCTTGCTTTCGTTGGCTTCAAGCGGTGGTGAGTAGCGTTGATTTATAAGGAGAAGGAACGGCTAGCTCTACGTCATCTGGGCTTAGTGCTTGCAAGCATCGGAGTCGAAGGTAGAAATAGAACCCCCCGACATGGCAACCCACCTGGCTGTCACCACTTCGGCCATTTTGGCGTCTATCCCCTCCTACTTGTGTTCCAACAAGCGTCATCGCTTCGTTTAAATCCTATGAACGATCCCGCTTCGCCTACGGGTCGGGAACGCCTTTGGATGTGCCTTTTGGTACGCTTCGAGTTCCAGAATCTCCGCAAGGAATTTTGCGTTATCAGCAGCATCTCTAGGGTTCTTTGCTTTATTTTTACCAATCTTGTTGGCCCTAGCACCCATTTTCATACGGCTCTTCTTTACCACTGTTTGTGTTGCCTTTGGGTGTGTCCAACTCTGCTGTGGCTTATTAAAGACTTGCCCAGGCCCGCCAGACTTGGATTCGGCAACATTACAAGTCAACCTCAACCGATGACTTTCTAGACTACCTCGCTTGGTTACAATACCGATGGTGCGCAGAAATGGCAAGACCAATGAATACGTTTCTGTTTTAAAATGTTTTATATTATTATTATTATTGGCACTATGACAAAGTAAATCTAGGAATTTTTTGGTAAGGCGACTACGGTCACACCGATTTCAAAAGGTAAAGAATAACAAGAGCAGCAAGTCGCAGCATATAACTATGTCTTTTTTAAGACCACGTCAAATATTACTGCATTTATATATAAAAAAAAACCCTAAAATTAATATTTGTCCTACAAATTGTATAATTAACACACAAAAAATTAATTTAAGCTTATTTTGCAGCTCAAGAAATGAAAACATATTATTTTAATTCACTGTTACAGCAGTGTTACAGAAAAGTGGGTAGAACCACTTTTCTTTCAGCAAATAATTGCTTGACACCAACAAGAACCTAGTATTAATGCGCCGGCTAATACATACATTTAAAAGTTTTTTATTTAAAATTTTTATTCATTAGACTAGTATTTTGCTATGGCCTAAAATTGGCCTCTGCTATATTTTTGTGGACTTATCGACTTTCTTAGCTAATGTATTTGCCAATACATTATGGCCTTATGATACAGTAATGAAGTTTTCATTAATTAGAGACTTCATTAGAACATTGAAATGGACAGCTATATGTGTTACTTTGCTAGGAATTTTTCGTCACCTCGGCTATGGTCACACCAATTTAAAAAGGTAAACAATAACAAGAGCCGCAAGTCGCATATAAATATGCATTTCTTAAGTCATCGTTAAAGTTTTCCTTCCTTTATATTTTTTGGAAAACCTTAAATTCAAACTTTTACCTACTAATACATACAAATTGTATAATTAACACACTAAAAATTCATTGAAATTAATTTTGCAGCTCCAGAAACAGCTTCTACGCACTTTTCTTTCAGCAAATAATTGCTAAACACGAATAAAGTCGTATTGTAAGACCAGACCTCTAATGAGTCGTCTAATACATGTTCTAATTACAATTTTTGTTCATTAGAACAGTATTTTGCAATCTTTATGGGTATTTCAAATCTTTAATGAAACATCTAATTAATGCGCCAGTTTCATATATTATGGCCATCCTAAACTATCGGTTTCAAGCTATGCGGAGCCAATCGTTAGGTCGCATAAGAACGCTATCGGCTTAGGGATGCTACACGGTCCCGAAGAGAGAAGAATATTCGTGCTCCACCTTCCAGAGAATTAGTTTTTGACCCGGAATAGTTTGAAAGTGAAACAACGGTCTTCAATACTTTTCTCTCTTCCAAGTGAACGGACGTGTTTTTTCTTGCGCTCTCGTTTTGTGAAAATTGTACATAAAAAGCACCGGGGTTTTACTTAAATCTTATACTTTGTGCTTAATAAAGTTCCCATTCACTTCGCGTGCGTGCAGCTATCCTAATTTGTGCATTTAATTTATATTATTTTCAACATTTTAGTTGTGCTGCCAGTGGTTTGCGTGTGCTTATTTTTGTATTTCCTCTTTGTGCCGTCTTCGTTTAGCAATTGTTTGTGACGTCGCGACGGCTAAACGTTAAGCTTGTAACGCTTCCACGCTCACCCGCTCACCCGCTCTCTCTCTCTTTCCGGTTCTCGGTGCAGCCGCACTATTTCTAATCACTTTACGTAAAGGTAACAGTGGTATGTCCCAATAATGTCCGCTATTGTCTGCGCCTTTAAAACCTGCAAATAGGTAATTGCGACTAATGATCTTTCGATCGGCTGCTGGCTGTGCGACAACATTGTGACAAGTGCATCGGTGTTGTAGTACGGACAGTAGACGATTTGAGAAGAAACATCGGTTTGCGTTACTGCTGTGATGCCTGTCGCGAGGTTGAAAGTGAAATGATGTCTTTTATGCGGCAAACTAAGAGCGGTTTTAAGGATGTATTATCGAGTTTTCGTAAAACTCATGATATGATCTTAGCGCTAGATACTCAATTTAATAGCCTTAAGCTATTAAATGAGTCTCCTAGGCGTAACAAAATTGCTGCTGGTCTGCAACATAACGATGGATCCTTTAAACCCGCAGCGGTCTCTCAGCAGCAGCCTCCCTCGGTTCAGCCATCAACCTCAGGATTAAATCCTAGAACTCTGAGGTCGAGTGCGAAAAATAATTCGGTACCCGAATGTGCCGCTGGAGGGACGGTGCCGGTGATTTCCGTTTTGTCCTTTGGTGGATCGCAAATTACGACCCCTCAGACCCCCATTAATGTATCCCCCCAGGGCGTCAGGCCAGGATTACCGGCCGATATTGGCAATCCAGACAATGGTTCTGCATTGCCGCAAACCCTTACTGTTGTCCCACCTACGAAATAGATATTTGTTTTACGGCTTTCCTCTGATCAGACATCGGAAGATGTAAAGCCTTTATTCAAGGCAGAACTTAAGCCGACAAAATGAAAATTAAGGTGAAAAAATTCAAATTTTCCTATGCTAGGTTTATATGTATGCGTGTTCATTCATTCACGTACACGGGTGCATGTGTGCGATCATTTCATTTTGGCCCAGCAAGAATATTTGGTCTTTTGCTACTTTTCATACTAGGTGCCCTAACAATATGGGCATATTCACTTTTGGGTTAATGATAATAATAAGAATGTTATATGTTATAATATATTTCTTAATGTTTCAGCATACATTTCATATTTGTTTACAAATTCAAATCAGTGGCAGCACTGAAATGTTTTCATATATGTATGTATTCGAATGAATAAAAATCCATATACTGAGATAGGAACAGGGCATATTGCAGTCGGTGTCACTTAAAACACCGACTGCTCTTATGGGGCTGAGAATTCAAATACCGACGATTGCTTTTTTAGGGGAGCGGTCAGAAACAAAAACAGATGTTTGGCTTTGTTTTGTTTACATTTTTAGGTTTATTGTTGTTATTTATTTTATTTCAGTTGTATATATTTTTATGTATGTTTGTATTTGTACATTATTCATATTTTCTTTATTTAAATGTCGCCTCTCGAATTAGTTACCGATAAATATACATACATACATATACACCTGTGTTAAATAGTAGTTTTGAAACTTTTTCAAAAATTAAAAGAAATTGATTTAGATAAAATTTCTAAAATACTTTTTATATTTTTGTAAAGGTAAATGGAACAATATAAAGGGCTATCCGTCTTGTTCGCATTGATACTGAGTCCTACCTTCTCCGAAAAGAAGTCTATAGCCCAGTGAATTCTTCTAGAGGATATTAGATCCTTTGGGATATGCTCCTCTCCAGTTGCAAGGTCCTGGTGCTTATTGGTATCGAGTACCTGATTGCATCCCGGGAAATGAGCTTGCATTAGTGCCGTTAGGGCCTCTTCGCTGCCCTCGGCCCAACGTCTGTCTTCGCGTTTGAGCTGACTCTGTGTTGTTGGCTACTTCGATCGCGGTTTCCTGATTCAAGACATTTCTGGGGCAGTTGCTCTACGTTTTGCGTATCTGCTTCTTGTAGTCCCTGAGTAGGACTTTTTATTCCTCATTGATTATATCATCTTTTGCTAGCTTGGCGATTCTAAAATATAATATAAAGGGTCTCTAGGGCCTTTTCTATTTCTTCCGAGGATTTTACTGTGCCTTGAGAAGTCGAGACCCTTGTCGTAATAATCTTCTTGAACTTTCCCCAGGTAGTATTCCGGGGGTTTCTGAAGACGGTTAGTTTTGGAGGTTGTTCGAATTTGTATTGGAATTGTAAGTACTTACGGAATGAGAATGAGAGATATCCTAGAACATTGTCATCTTATGAGTGTTAGATCAAGCACGTTTGGGGCCTACGAAGGTTTGCTCCTCCCTCACGTTTGCTATACATAAGTTGGTAGAGAGTATAAAGTCTAGGAGTGACTCACCTCTGCCGTTTATATCGGGGCTTCCCCACACGCAGTGGTGTGCGTTGGCGTTTGCACCCACGAGCAGTTAGTTGGCTTCTACCATGCTCCTGAGTTCCTCCGGTGGGGCTGTTCTTTTGTGTGCCATGTAGCATCACCACAGTCAGGTCATCCGAGCTGTAATAAGATATAAGGTTAGCGTGTAGGTTCTTCCATACAAGAACGACGGTTCTGTTTCTGCTTACCGATGGTAGATAGAGAAAATTGTAATTTGATGACTTTAGTCCGGCGACGGTATTGCTACAGCACCTTTAGCGCCCGGTCCCGTTGGATTGCGTTCAGCCATCAGGAACCATCAAATGTGGGCATGGAACCTTCGGGGTCTTCCTTCTTCCGTGAAAATAATGAGTCAACGAGCCGCGCATGCACCAACTTCCACCGCGACTCGGTAATTTCACTGTTTTAATCGCTTTTGTTGATGAGTGCCATGATCAAATGTCGTTTGGTCACTTCATTGATTTTCGTGAGCTTCGTCTCGGGCTTTTTCGCTTTTTGGGCAGGGTTTTCCTCTTTTGGCCTATTGCCAGGCACCTTTAACCATTGTTCATTTCCTCCGGCTTTTTGGGCTGAAGGAATTGAACCGTACCCTAAGTTAGGCACTGCATTATCCCAGATAGAGCACGCGGCAGTGCACTACCCGTTGTACTGGTAACACAATGCCCATTACCCAGCCGGCACCGGTTTAGTTGAAGATAAGATCAGAAGTTATGATCAAATATAATTTGGGTGTTTCCGTAATGAACATCGACAAGAAATATAATTTTTCTCGTCAGACCATTTAATATTAAATCAATAAATATAAAAAATGTAACATTTAAAAATTTGATCAATGTTCACCATAAAGGCAGAAATCGAAAGACAGAAGCTGATGCAGACCGTCTTATCGTCCGTAAAAAGAACCAAAGTCGTATCTTTGGAGTTCAATGAGAATGCATCCATTTCCATAAGAGAAAGAACAATACGGAGGCGTTTGATGTGGAAGCATATATGGCATATTTACCACCCCTAAAAATAAACTAATGCGTTTGGAGTTCTCGAAAAAGGTACATCACCAAGACCGATTCGTTTTTTCGCAATGTCCTGTGGCCGGATGGAGGTAGTTTTAAATTTCACGCATCCCAAAAAATCGAATCGAATTAACAAAAATTAAATTAAATTAAATTTACAAAAAATGGCTCTTGTGTGTCAAAGAGTAAGCCATGGGGGTGGAAGCGTAATGTTCTGTGGTTCTGTATCATACATATAAAGATTTGAAAGATTTGATTCCCATAGATGGTGTAGTATGTGCATATATCGAGGGTACACTGTACCTATAAGTACACAGCAAGTTGCATTACATAAACAAATAAACTCAAGTGAGCGTGAAATAAGATCACCCACTTATGCTTCACGCTAAGTCAGCATTCCCACGCTGGCCGCGTGTAATCCATATATGCTCATAAAACCATCTCTCTCTAGAACATATATACATAAATACGGCTGCTCTTCTGCCGCTGTCGACGGCAGCGCAGTCGCCAGCCTTTCCTATGTACTTAGGCTAAGACCCCTTATTTTCTACAATAAATGAACATTCGAAGAACAACCTCAAAACGGCACTGACGTGTCAGTCTATTAAGACTTATCAACTTACATGGCGACCGTGCCAAAAAGAGCTAAAGCTCTTCGGACAACGAGTGAAACACCACCAATAATAAGTTAATGTGTATCAAAAAGAAAATCATTTCAGCTCAAGACAAAGTGCATGCACAATGTGTATTACACACATCCTAATGAAATAATAATAATGCAATTTTTATAAATGCCTAACTGAAATTATCCATGTGCGTATAGCATAATCACGGCAAGCTGGAGAGAGAGAGAGAAACACAAACATCTTTACAAACTGTGGTGCGCAGAGCCGCACACTACAGCAACGTGTGGACGAGCTGCATTAAAGAAACATAAACTGGCGGTGAGCATGAAGCCGCTTACTGCTGCGCCGAGGGACAACAGCGAATGTCTACAAAGCCGACTTTCGAACACCCTGCTCCTGTCGAGCAAAGGGATCTGCCAAGTCTCAAAGAGGCAATAGAGGCAGATCCAGCCGCGGGACCAAAGCCCTTGACCATCCAGGAGTACAAGGCACGGAGCGCAGGGAGGGAGCAGCCACCTAAGAAGAAGAGAGGTGGCCGCCGGATCAAGTTGGTCAGCGCCCGAAGGCTCAACATCGATTTGCTGAAGACAGCAACCAACGAGGAAGACAGGCAGTGCTATAAAGAGCGCCTAGCAGCCCTCAACCAACAAAGTAAGAAGTAAAGCGGCGGGCTGCGTTAAACGCCATAGCCAGAACCGCCCAAATAATATTAATGTTGTCGATGCGGTTTCCGCTGCAACAAAATTACTAATTTATCAGGGCCCCATTTTCATAACTAACACATTATGCTCAGTCTTAAACTTAAAATAAGTAATAATATTGTAAACTTGCAAATTTCCACCTATGTAAACTGAGTATAATGAATCCATTCATCAATTAAGAATATGATACAGAGTTTAACAACAGTTTAAAACTATTAAAACTTCAAGATATATCTATGTCTTTGATCAAAAATAACAAATAAATGACCAATTTTCAAATCTAAAATTCTATTTGAACTTTTGATGTACGAATAAAGACTAATTTTCCCCATATCAAAATGGGACACAAACAGTCGAAAGCGGACGACAACACCGCAAATGTTGTCAATACAATAGAAGTCGCGGATACAACCCCACATTAAAACGCACAATACGTGCTACTTTTGATCTTAGTTATCCTCTCAGCCCTTAACCTTGCCTTAAAGCTTTGGCAGCTGCACAAAAAATCGTTGAAAAAGACTTACATGAGTCGAGCCAAGGATTTAGACTAAATCTAACAGAAACAACACCAAAAGGGTACAAGTGCGATTACATCGCTAAAATGTATATACATGGAATGGCTAAATTTAACAACATCCATAAACAATATTAGAGATGCTTTTGATAAATCATATAAATGTATCAATAAAAACGCGCTGATAATAACTCAGACGCTTATTTTTCACATAAAGGTATTGATAACGCAATACAACGCATTACAAAACCTTATGGTAACAAACAAAGGCAAACTCACTGAAGAACATAAAGTCCAATGCTTAAAAGTTCTCAGTTCATTCGGTAAAAGACTACATAATACCAGTGTTAGACACAGTATTATAATAGAAGTCCCAACCGAATTAACCAAAATAGCGGAATTCGACGAAAGCCAGTTAAGAGACTTGGACGAGTCACAGCCGCAAGAAGATTTAGATATCGAAAGCGATATCGAATCAATAGAAGAATTAAAATTGAATATCGTACAACCAGATACAAGAAACATGGCCAACGCAGTAGAAGCTCAGAGAGCATACCTTAAACAGGTATCTGCCACAATACCTGAATTCGATGGTAAGAAACGCCATTTAAACAGGTTTGTGACAGCACTAAAGTTGACGGATCTAACTAAGGGAGATCAGCTTTAGCAGTAGAGGTCATAAAGACCAAAATTATTGGCCCATTAACATATAAAGTAGAAAGTGCGACGACGATACAGGCTATAATTAGCATATTGCCGGCAAACGTAAAAGGCGAATCGCCTGACGTTTTAAAGGCCAAATTAATGAATGCCCAACAAAGAGGCAAGACCGCGTCCCAGTACGCTACAGAAATAGACAGCATGCGTAAGCAGCTCGAAGCAGCTTACATAGACGGCGGATTAGACGCCGATAATGCCGACAAATTCGCGACTAAAGAGTCGATATCGGCAATGACCAAAAACTGTGCCAACGAGGCACTTAAAATGATCTTAACTGCAGGTACATTTAGTACATTCAACGACGCAATGGAAAAATACATACATTGCAGTACAGAAATAACCGGCAATTCTAACACAGTCTTTTTCTATAATGGGAATAATAGACGTGGTAACTATAATGCCAACTATCGCGGTATAGGCAGAAATAATTATAACCAGAATTATAACCAGAATTATAACCAGAATTATAACCAAGGTTATAATAATAACAACAGAGGTCGCGGAGGCAACCGCGGCCGCGGTAATAACAGAGGCGGAGGTAACCGAAGGGGTAACCAAAGCCAATATAACAACTCGAATCAAAATAATAATAACAATCGAAATGTGCGTAACGTACAATCGGAAAACAGCCAGACCCCCTTAAGCGATCAACAGTAAAAGTGTTTAAACTAAACCTAAATCTGAGTATTTTCATTAAGACAAAAAACCATGAAACAAACACAGTTCTTACATTTCTAATAGACATAGGTGCAGAAATTTCATTGCTAAAAGCCAAAGAAAATGAATATAATAATGTAAATTTCAGTAATATATCAAATATTACAGGTATTGGGCATGGAACCATACAGTCTATAGAAGCAATCGATCTTGACCTACGCATTCAGGATGTTCTAGTGCCACATGAATTTCATGTAGTACCTGAGAATTTTCCGATACCATGCGATGGCATAATCGGTTTAGATTTTATCAAGAAATACAGTTGCGTATTAGAGTTTCAAAATAACCAAGACTGGTTCATTATAAGACCCAATAACTTCAGTAGACATATAAATGTCCTAATTATACATAGTTTAGACTCAAACACACTATTATTGCCAGCTAGATGCGAAGTAATTAGACAAGTCAAATTACTCACTAGCGAAAAAACGGTGGTAGTACCAAATCAGGAGCTACAACCGGGCATAATAGTAGCAAGCACAATTGTCGATAGCAAAAACGCATTGATTCGCATTATAAATACAAATAATAAAGACGCCATAATAGATGGCGCAAAGATCAAAGACTATGACATTTGTACAACACCAGTAGAAAAGGAAAATAGAACCGAAGAAATCTTAAAACAATTAAGATTCCCTAAACAATTCAATAATGTACTAACTAAGTTATGCACCGAGTTTAGCGATATTTTTGGTCTAGAAACAGAACCAATATCGGCTAACAATTTTTACAAACAAAAACTCTGATTAGGGGAAAAAACACCAGTCTATATAAAAAACTATCGCATGGCAGATAGCCAAAAACCAGAAATCGCCAGACAGGTAAAAAAATTAATAGATGATGGAATAGTTGAACCATCAATGTCTGAATATAATAGTCCATTACTTTTGGTTCCAAAGAAACCACTTCCGAACTCGACGGAAAAAAGATGGCGATTAGCAGTTGACTATCGTCAAATAAATAAGAAACTATTATCAGACAAATTTCCACTTCCAAGAATAGAAGATATTCTTGATCAATTAGGAAGAGCAAAGTATTTTTCATGTCTCAACCTAATGTCTGGATTCCCTCAGATAGAACTAGACAAAAAGTATAGAGATATAACATCATTTTCAACAGCCAATGGCTCATATTGCTTCACGCGACTACCATACGGACTGAAAGTAGCACCAAACTCTTTCCAACGTATGATGACACTTGCATTCTCTGGTCTTGAACCATAGCAAGCATTTCTATATATGGATGATTTAGTAGTAATAGGTTGTTCAGAAAAACATATGCTAAAAAATTTGACCAATGTATTCGAGCTATGTAGACGACATAATCTGAAACTACATCCAGGGAAATGTTCTTTCTTTATGAAAGAAGTCACATATTTGGGTCACAAATGTACCGATAAAGGTATACTCCCAGATGACACCAAATATGAAGTTATAGAAAAATATCCTATACCAACAGATGCAGACAGTGCTAGACGTTTCGTAGCCTTCTGTAATTATTACAGACGTTTCATTAAAAATTTTTCTGATCATTCACGCCACTTAACGAGGCTTTGTAAAAAGAATGTCCAATTCGAACGGACAGCAGAATGCAATAATGCATTCGAATATCTTAAGAGAGAATTAATGAAACCAACATTACTACAGTACCCAGATTTCAGCAAAGAATTTTGCATAACAACCGATGCTAGTAAACAAGCATGCGGAGCGGTACTTACACAAGATCACAATGGTCAACAACTTCCAGTGGCATACGCCTCAAGAATGTTCACTCAAGGTGAAAGTAATAAGTCCACTACAGAACAAGAATTAACGGCCATTCATTGGGCCATAAATCATTTTCGACCATACATATACATATGGCAAGCATTTCATGGTAAAAAGCGATCATAGACCATTGTCATACCTATTCTCTATGAAAAATCCAAGTTCAAAACTCACTCGTATGAGGCTGGATTTAGAAGAGTATGACTTTACTGTAGAATATCTTAAGGGGAAAGATAACAATATTGCGGACGCCTTGTCTCGCATAACAATAAAAGATCTGAAAACAATTAACAGAGAAATATTAAAAGTCACTAGCAGATCAAAAGCTAAACAGGAAAATTCCTGTAAAGATGAAGTAATAGTCAAAATACAAAAGGAAAAAGAGCAAACGATAGAAAAGCCCAAAGTCGATGAAGTTGTCAATAATAATGACACAAAGAAACATGTTTTAATCAAAATAGATAAACACAAGTGTTTATTAAAACGAGGAAAAACAATTGTTTCACGCTTTGATGTTAATGACTTGTATTCTAATGAAACATTTGATCTAAATCAATTCTTTCAAAGGCTTATTTCAAAAGCCGGAATGCATAAAATAACAAAAATGCGAATATCACCAAGTGAACAAATGTTCGAATTTGTATCACTAAATGAATTTAAAATAAAGGGCAACCGAGTACTCGAAAAAGTAGAACTAGCTATTCTACAAAAGGTGATAATTATGGACAAAAATGACGAAGCTCAGATTAAAGAAATTTTGACAAAATTCCATGATGATCCTATAGAAGGAGGCCACACTGGTATTTCATTATTGGCCCCAGATGACCAAGACAATCTCAAAGTATGTAAAGACTTGTTTGAAATGCCAACAAGCCAAAATTACAACACATACGAAAACTCCATTAACGTTGATGCCAACGCCAGCAACAGCATTTGATACTGTTTTAATTGATACCATTGGTCCTCTACCGAAATCGAAAGACGGAAATGAGTATGCAGTTACAATCATATGCGATCTAACCAAGTTTTTAGTCACTATTCCAACACCGAATAAAAGTGCTAAAACAATTGCAAAGGCTATATTTGAATCATTTGTACTGAAGTACGGTCCAATGAAGACGTTCATTACGGATCAAGGTACAGAATACAAAAATTCACTTATGAATGAATTATGCAAATATATGCATATTGAAAATCTAACATCTAGCGCTCACCATCATCAAACTTTAGGAACAATAGAAAGAAGCCACCGAACTTTTAATGAATATATACGTTCATACATATCGGTTGACAAAAGTGATTGGGACATTTGGTTACCATATTTCACTTATTGCTTCAATACAACACCCTCAATAGTCCATGACTACTGCCCATACGAACTAGTATTTGGCAGACTACCCAGACAATTCAACGATTTCAATAAGATAAACGAAATAGACCCAATATACAACTTAGACGACTACTCTAAAGAACTTAAATGCAGACTAGAAATGTCGTACAATAGAGCTAGAAGAATGTTGGAAAAAGCAAAAGCGGATAGAAACTTAAGATATGATAGGAATACAAATAATTTCGAATTAAAAATAGGAGATAAAGTATTACTTAGAAATGAAACAGGTCATAAGTAAGATACGAAGGTCCTTATGACGTAGTAGATATAGGAATAAATGACAATATAACCATTAAAACAGGAAGTAAGAAACAACAAATAGTACATAAAGATAGGCTACAAAAGCACAAATAGAATTAAAAACAAGGCAATCACTGCCAAACCTTTCATAATGTTCAGGTTGGAAAGCCCTCAGTGTCGCCCTCTGCCCACCGAGCTTCCGAAAACTCGACCGCTCTTGCGCTCCCGTCTGTCGGGCCTCCGCGCACTGTCGGTCGAGCTCATTAACGATCGCCCGCTCCCCGCGTCTCATCAAGCTCGACACTCTTCCGCCGCTCCGCGGCACTCCGACGCCGCTCCTCGGCACCTTTCTCGGACAAGCCGGCCGCTCTCGTCCCATCTCGCAGCTTCCGCGCTCTGGACCGCTGCCCTCGTGTTCGGAACCGAACTCTACGGTCGGACGCTGCCGATCTCCCGCTCTCGCTTTAGCGGAGTAAAGCGGGCGGAGCGTGGTCTTATGCTTAGTTTAAGTTAGTTACATGTATGCAGCCGAATAAAGCGGTCTGACGTTCCTCACGACGCCCCCGACTTTTTTTCTTCTGGGTTTTTTTTCACCTACTGGTTTTGCGTCGTTGGAACCTTTCGTCCAACTCCTTCAAGGATCGTCAGCGGAAGGATCGCCCCCCTACTAAACATTGGTCCTTCGAGCCGGATACGGATATCCTTCCGGAATACAGCCAGCAGTTCCGGTGATTTCTTCCGCTCAAGTTAAGTACGAGCTTCCTCCATCTCCCTCTCTCTGCCGGTCTTCAGCAGTGGTCCGAACATTAAATTTCGTTCACACTGCTGCAAGATTATTTTTTCCTTTTTTGTGTCAACTCCAGATCCGAGTTTTTCCAACACAGCGGCAGTTTGAGAAAAGTTTAATATCTCCCTAATTCCACCATCAATTTTTTTTCAATCCGTCTCCGTTTTGTGTGATCGCCATATTGCTTGCCGTTTTTTCCTTCGTTTCTCCGTTCCACTTGCCAACGGTCAAGGCATATGTGCATTCACATACAAACATACATATGTACATACATACAGACGTGTGACAACTTATGCATATACTTATTCCGTGCAAGTCCGTCTCCGCAAACAAACAACCTCCGCCGACCAAAAGTGAACTTGTGTGGTAAAAAAAAAAAATAAAATCAAATAAACAAAACAAAAAGGCTCAATATCCGCCAACCAGTGTGCACTTGTTTCGGGAGTTCCTCTTTTCGCCGAACAATCCGCCGTGGTCAATATATATATAAACATATATACATATATTTTTTTTTTTTTGTGTGCCATTTGTTTTTTTTCTTTCTCCACGCAAGGTTCACAGGCTCCACAGTTGTATATGCCAAATTCCAAATACAGTCCACTTATCGTGTTTCCACTGTACCACAAAGCGAAGCATTCAACACATGCCCCCACACACACCCGCTCTGCGTGCCCATCTCCGAAAATATTTTCTGCCTCTAAAATATTGTTTGTACGCCCTCAGCAGTTCCGTTATCGGGTTTCCACTGTACAAATAAAAACCACAAATCCATACACCTTTGCATGCTTATCCAATTACATACATATTTATTTATATTTTCTGTCATTTCATACAGGAATTAAATAACTCTCAAACAAACAACCGCGAAAAAAAATAACTAAGAATAATAATAATAATAACAATAATAACACACGAGTGCGACCGCAAGTGTTTTACTACTCCAAATCCACACCGCCGCAGCAGACGTGTTGTTATTGTTGCTGTTCTTTGGGTTCCGTTTTGTCCTCTCTCCTGAGCTCTTCACTTATGTGTTTTGCCGACGGCTCGTCTTAAAACCAAACTTCGATTTATGGTTGTTTCCGGATTCCCGTGCTAACCGCCGCCTCAGCCGTGCTGCTGCTGTTGTTGTTTCGTTTTCTCATAGGCGCCTGAATTATGCACTGCTTTGCCGACGGCATAACCCAGTGAGCTTTTTCCCCGAGTCAAAGCCAAGGTTTATTTTTAATTCCGCTTTTCCGACTCCGTAATAATTACGTGCAAATAATTAAATAATACACATTTATTATTTCCGACATTAATATTTAATTCATTTTTAATATATTAATTTTATAATTTTATAAATTAATAAATTAAATTTCCAACTTTTACAACAAATAAAATTGCCAATTTATATCCGAGCCATGGAATATAGATATATATAGCATATATGTACAGCTGGTTCCTGAAGTCTAGAGTCCAAGTCCGACCTCCTCAAATAATTCGAGGGGTATCTCCGCATAAGGCATCCTACGGCCTGCAGCAGCGTTCGCTGTATGTTTTTTTCTGTCCCATTCAGCCACCTGTGCTTCGTGGCCGAACTTCTCCGCCGAGGACTCGCCTTTGTTTCCCTTCGTCTGCCGATGACACTCTTTTTCCGTGGGTGCTGTTCCGTTGGCGTCACACGAACCATATTTGGGTCTTCTTTTCCTAATTCGTGTGTATCCTTTGGGCTACGATTAGCTTCTTAGCGACCCAGATCGTGCCGAGCGCATTAGTGTGACCATCTGTGAGTCCGAGAATGCCCATAGGTGACGACAAGAAGCCACGTCCGCTCCCGTCAATCCGCTTGGACAAGTCCCAATCCGCATCTCCGCGCCCGTCTCCGTGCTCGACTCCGTCAACGTCAAAGGCAGCAATTGCCATCCCAAGGGAAAAAAGCGACAAGTCCGTGAACCTTTGCCCCGGTCTATTGCCGAAAACTACGCGATCCATGTCCAAAATGGCTCCAAATGCGGTAGAGGTTGCCCTCAAAAAGTTTATTGCCACAACAGACCGTGTTAGCCATTTCGAAGCTAACCTGCACACTCCGGCTGCCCCTGACACAGACAGATTGTCCCCTGGCATGTGCCAAGTCCACCGGGATCAAGTCCGAGCCCTGTGGGAAAAGGTGGAGAAAAGCTACGAGAGCTGCTCCGATCTCCTGGCCGAGTCCGACGACACTACGACCACTGCATCAGTGCTAGAATCGAAGTATAATTACTGCTATTCTGTGTATTCGAAGTGTGTGGTCCAGCTTCAGGACGTCATTGACAAGGCCGCCTCCCAATCCACACAGACTTCCGTCACTCCTCAACCACTCCCTTCTACGGGTTGCCGCCTGCCACCGGTCGACACCGAAGTCTTCGCTGGTGACTACCTTAGGTGGCCCACCTTCAGAGACCTCTTCTCCGCAATTTATATCCAGAAATCGCGCCTAACGCCTGTGGAAAAGTTGTTCCACCTCCTCTCCAAGACAAGTGGGGATGCGCACGCCATCGTTTCCAAGGCGCCACTGACCAACGAGGGTTTTAACTCTGCGTGGCGAAGCCTTACGGAGCGCTTCGAAAATAGGAGGTTGCTAGTAAACAGCCAGTTAAAGATTCTCTTTAACATCCAGGCTGTCCCCCAAGAGTCCGGAGGTGCTTTAAAAGAGCTGCAAGGCACGATCCAAAGTTGTCTCACAGCCTTAGAGATGTCCTCTATTCAGGTCGAGGCGTGGGATTGTCTCCTTGTTTACATGGTTTCCTCAAAGCTTCCCAAACTTACTCTGTCCATGTGGGAGCAATCCATCCACAACAAGGCCGAAATTCCAACCTGGAACGAGTTAGACTCGTTTCTGACAGAGCGCCACCGTACGCTGGAGGCCATCGACGATATCAGGCCTAGCAGTTCAGGGCAAGTTCCGCCCAGGTCGACCCCTGCGAGTGCATCAACGCGCCGGCTCAACTCATATGAGGCCAGAGTGACTCCAGCCCCAAGAGGGTGCGATATCTGCTCCAGGGAAAACCATCCAGTTCGCTTCTGTCCCGGCTTCCTCGAAATGAATGTAAATGGTCGTTCCGACTACATCAGAAGAAAGCAACTCTGCTTGAATTGTTTTGCCCGAGGCCACCTACAGCGGGACTGCACTAGTCCCCACTCCTGTTTTACGTGCCGTGGCCGGCATCATACTCTTCTGCATCGTGACGATCCGGTCGCTACCGTTTCAAGACCTTCCGCTCCTTCTAGTCCACGACCCGTTCCCGTTGCGACACGCGCAGCAGTTTCTGACGACCACGCGAATTTGCAAGTGTGTTTTGCGTCAGGATCAAGAGCTGTCCTGCTCGGCACGGCGATTATTAATATCTGCCATCTTGGTCGCAACTTCGAAGCCCGCGCTTTAATTGATTCTGGTTCCGAAGCAACATTTATTACTGAGCAACTCTTCAACCGAATCAAACTTCCATTTAAGCCAGTTCAGACCCAAGTTTCCGGTCTCAATGACACAGTTGCAGCCCAATCCACGAAGTCTTGCAATTTTTCCATTCGCGCTCCCTCCAGACCCGGGCTGAGGTTGGAAACAAATGCTTATGTTCTTCCTCAACTAGCCGGAAAACTTCCATCATACCCCATTCCAAGAGATCTCCTGAAGGAGCTTCCGAATCTCACCTGGGCGGATCCGACGAGAGGTCCGCAATCGACGTCCTGATAGGAGCTGATATTCTTCCGTCTGTGCTTCTGGGCGGCTCCAAGAGCAGCATTCTGGGCTCTCTTCTGGCACAAGAGACAATTTTCGGATGGGTACTCACGGGCCCAGTGTCCACGACAACCGCGCGTACCGTATCAGTGTTCTCCACGGGAGTTTCCTATACATCCAAGGGTCCGTTGGGCAGATGTTTTGCCACTCGCAGTACGGCTGCCTTTGAAGGCAGGCGTTCCAAAAGCACTCACTCCTACCGGTGTCGAGTCTGAAACGGAATCCACCCGCTTCGGAAATGTCAACAGTTCCTCAGGCTCAATGCAGAGAAGAGGTTCCGCGCGGTTCTTGACAACCGCTACTGTTCGAACTGTTTGGCTCACGAACATTCCGAGGGAACCTGCCGCAGTGGTGACCGATGCAAGACGTGCAATAAGCACCACCATACGCTCCTGCATATGCACGAACATCAAGTGCATATGCCCCATTCGCAGCATCGGGCACCTCCGTACTCCTAAGTCACACATTACAGACCATCACTTATTCTATATTTTCTTCATTCAGACCAGATCCGATGTATCCACTTCCACCCAACGCATCCTAGTTAAAAAAGCAGACGTACCCGAGGTACTGAGTCCTACCATTGCCGAGTCTGCACGGAATCCATCTGCTACGGAAGGATCAAGGTTTCCCTCCGCTCTGTGCCGATCAACTTCGATGTTTCAACGCTAAGGGCGCCCCGATTCAGCATCAGTCATCAACGGATTCATTGCAACCCGAGTGATTGCAAGGGGGGCGGAATGTTCAGGTTGGAAAGCCCTCAGTGTCGCCCTCTGCCCACCGAGCTTCCGAAAACTCGACCGCTCTTGCGCTCCCGTCTGTCGGGCCTCCGCGCACTGTCGGTCGAGCTCATTAACGATCGCCCGCTCCCCGCGTCTCATCAAGCTCGACACTCTTCCGCCGCTTCGCGGCACTCCGACGCCGCTCCTCGGCACCTTTCTCGGACAAGCCGGCCGCTCTCGTCCCATCTCGCAGCTTCCGCGCTCTGGACCGCTGCCCTCGTGTTCGGAACCGAACTCTACGGTCGGACGCTGCCGATCTCCCGCTCTCGCTTTAGCGGAGTAAAGCGGGCGGAGCGTGGTCTTATGCTTAGTTTAAGTTAGTTACATGTATGCAGCCGAATAAAGCGGTCTGACGTTCCTCACGACGCCCCCGACTTTTTTTCTTCTGGGTTTGTTTTCCCCTACTGGTTTTGCGTCGTTGGAACCTTTCGTCCAACTCCTTCAAGGATCGTCAGCGGAAGGATCGCCCCCCTACTAAACACATAATAAAACTTAAGTAACGGCCTGATCAGCCAAAATAAAATAACAAAGACATAAATATAATCAAATTTTTATCAATTCAAAATATATATATTTTTCCTTTATTCATTTAAAAACTCTATATCATAAATGATGTTAATTCATTAAAAGTAATATTTTAGTAATTTTTATTTTATAATGATAATATAGTTGATAGAAAATAACTTCATTTCATTACGTTATTTTAAAAAAGGGGGGAGGTGTAGTATGTCCATATATCGAGGGTACACTGTACCTATAAGTACACAGCAACACTTAGTTGCATTACATAAACAAATAAACTCAAGTGAGCGTGAAATAAGATCACCCACTTATGCTTCACGCTAAGTCAGCATTCCCACGCTGGCCGCGTGTAATCCATATATGCTCATAAAACCCTCTCTCTCTCGAACATATATATATATATACGGCTGCTCTTCTGCCGCTGTCGACGGCAGCGCAGTCGCCAACCTTTCCTATGTACTTAGGCTAAGACCCCTTATTTTCTACAATAAATGAACATTCGAAGAACAACCTCAAAACGGCACTGACGTGTCAGTCTATTAAGACTTATCAACTTACAATGGATCCATGAACCAGAATCAATATTTAGAAACCTAAAATCGTTATTTGTTCAGCTATGGTATTGGTATCGTAGTCGATGATATTTGAATTATACAGGGAAAATTGGAATAAGCATTAACTCTTATTAACAAAATTAATTCAGAAATAAGATCCGGAAATTCTCTGTTTCCGTTCCCTCAGCGGCGGAACGTGTGACTGATCGCACTGCTCCGGATGTGCCGAAAAATGAAAAATGCCAACGCCACATTACGGCAGTGGCCGTAATTATGATCCCACGCTCCGCGGGGTATGTGTCGAGGGGGGACCGTTTATCAATGCTACCTTACGGCCGTGGTCGAAACTACGACCAAACAAACTCCTTAAGATGTACCTAGGGAAAAAGCGACACCGACCCGCTGTGCCCGAACTGACTGCCGTGCGCCCTGCGTGGTGCGTGACGAGGGATCGACTTTTCCTAACATTTGTCCCTCTTGGCTGGTCCTAGTGACCATGATGTCGTCGAAGTATGCAAACGCGTGGTTCGAGATCCGGCCCGATCACGCTACCTGAAACGTCGCAGGGGCGGAATCCAATCAATAGGGAATGACTCGCCTCTGAAATAGACCTCGTCTGGGTACCATAAACGCGGTGCTTGCCCGGCTGTCAGCCGCCAGTCGTTCCAGGATGTGGTTGATGCGTCAGGGATTTACTTTCAGGTCAGGTGTCGATAGTCCACATGCGCCACTCCCCATTTTCTTCCACACCAGAAGGGACACTGTGTGGGGTATGTTGATTCGGTGCTCGCCTATGTTCGGTACTCTCTTCAATCCTTCAAACCGTGCCAGCTCTGAGGAACGCTTGGACAAGCGGATTGGTCACGCAATCGTTTTCTTGGTCCGGTGGTTGACTTCCGTGGGTCTCATTCTTTGCGGTCTGTGTTATTCGTGCCTCCTCGGCGAGTTTATACGGGTCAGGATCTTTCCGATGCTCCCGCCTGGAATTCTTTTCGTGTGTATCTGATTTTCTCTGACATCGTTCTTCTCTGGTGTTCTTCCGTCGCTTCTTTCGTCGGGTAATTTTCCGTATTGTCCGGCGTCCGTGTGGATGGGTATCCATCATGATTGGGGTCGTGGCTGTGATTCCGATTGGTTGCCTTGGTTGCTCTGGTCCGTTTCATTGTGCCTGGTCGTGTCGCGTTCTTCGGGTCTTCGTCGAGAAAGGTTGAGGTTCACCGTCCCACATTGGAGAGTGATGCCTATGGAGGCTTGTAATTCAATTCTAGAAATAAGGCTTCCAGCAGGGGTGGTATTGCCAGAACGGGCACCTGGATTAATTTCCGGGCGAGCGTCACGTCCTCGTTACCTTGACCCGCGATGTGTCAACAAGATTAATCTGTATGCGGATCTCCCTAAGCTGATGGGGTTAGCGACTGCCTCGGCGATGTCCTTGCTAATGAAACTCCTGGAAGCCCCGGTGGCAATGTCCGCTAATGTCGACTTCGGCGGCAATCCTCCTCCTCCTCTCTTTCCTGCTGGATTGTTCCCCGACGGATACCGCTGGCGTTTTCCCGGTGTGGTCGTTAGCAGCACTCGGACTCCTCGGCGTCCACATACTGAAGGGGGTTCTGACAATCGTGCCTGAGATGCCCTGGCTCACAACAACATGGCTGGCATTTCGGTTAACTGGCTGGCATGGTAGTCTAGGATCGTGATGTGCGCGTGGTGTATTTTCCTGACAGGTTCAGAGGTCAGAGTGTGTTGTAAACAGGCGTTATGGCACCCTAGGCTCTATTTCTTGACGGCTTCCCCAATGGTCTGCAACTCCCTGCGTCGGATATACATTTGACACTCAGGTGTGTTGTAAACAGGCGTTATGGCACCCCAGGCTCTATTTCTTGACGGCTTCCCCAATGGTCTGCAACTCCCTGCGTCGGATATACATTTGACACTCAGGTGTGTTGTAAACAGGCGTTATGGCACCCTAGGCTTTATTTCTTGACGGCTTCCCCAATGGTCTGCAACTCCCTGCGTCGGATATACATTTGACACTCAGGTGTGTTGTAAACAGGCGTTATGGCACCCTAGGCTCTATTTCTTGACGGCTTCCCCAATGGTCTGCAACTCCCTGCGTCGGATATACATTTGACACTCAGGTGCGACATATTCGTATAGTGTATTCAGCACTTGCACCATGCGATGTAGAATCCTAGGGGGATGAAAGATTTCAAGGAATTTTTGCCGGAAGATGATCTAGCCGCCTTGGAGGCGGCTAGTTTGCAACCAATTGTCAGCTCTGCTCATCGGCAGCTCTGCTATAGCGCGAGTAAGAAGTCCTGGGTCGATTCCAAAGGATAACGCGCGGCTTTCTAAATACCTGTCGAATTGTCAACGCTGTTTGCGAATTCTTTCAGGAGACTAGATAAACTCACGGCGATTTCTCTCGTGACTCGGCTCAGAGAAGGTTTCTCGGGTCCCATCTAGAGGAGAAGGGGCAATGACAATGAGGTTAGGAGTACTACGGTTGCGCCCTGAAGAGGAGGTTACGGGATTCGTTCTTAAACTTGTGTTTGCAGTGAGGCCTCTGTGGCCGGACTTGTCCTCACTGTGAACTATCTTTTGAGTGGTCTTGAAATAGAATATATTTGCTGGTCGCTACGTCACGGGGTTTGTCGATGAAGTTTTTATATATGTTTTCACTGGCACTCGATTGCGTCGACTGGGCGGACGTGAGCTTGATTCCGGGCGCGATTACTGGTACTTCGTGATTGGTGGACTCTTTTTTTCCGATTTTCGGTTGTTTTCGCTGTAGTTTGTCATAAGTCACGCGTTCTGGGGCATCACACTCTCCTACAGGTGGTAATATCCTGGTTTTTCTCCCTATCATGTTCCTCCTCGGACGCCTCTTAGAACCCAAAACAGTTCTATAATTTTGTTAACACTAAACGTAAGCCAGGTACTCATCCTTCCTTGCACTCATTTAAAAATACAACCGTAAATAATGATCAGGCAATAGCCGATCTATTTGCGCAGTTTTTTCAAACATATTCAAACTCCACTGACTCAAATCAGACTTATTCTTACATCATTCCCAAACCGAACTTAATTTTTAGTCCTAGTTTAAACGAAAGTTCTATTCATTCAGATCTTCTCCGTGTTAAGCCAGTTTATTCGCCAGGTCCCGACGGAATACCTGGCTGTGTACTCAGGTATTGTGCCGACACCCTGTGCAATCCCCTTCGGAAATTGTTTACCTTATCCTTAGAAACCTCCCACTTTCCCCTTATTTGGAAGGAGTCGTTGGTCATTCCTCTCCACAAAAAAGGTAGCAAATTGGATACCAACAACTACAGAGGAATTTCTAAGCTTTCGAAAA
Organism: Drosophila jambulina; assembly: GCA_018152175.1. NCBI lineage: Eukaryota > Metazoa > Arthropoda > Insecta > Diptera > Drosophilidae > Drosophila > Drosophila jambulina. The sequence goes on along the minus strand of JAECXH010000027.1, from coordinate 1,177,124 downwards.
TATTATTACTCCACATTTGCAGTTCAATAATTTCTCCATGTCAGCATGGATTTATAAAGCGAAGATCAACTACTACTAATCTTTTGGAGCTCACTTCCTTCATTATAAAGGGCTTCCATAACAACTTTCAGACAGACGTAATCTATACTGATTTCAGTAAAGCATTCGACTCTGTTAACCATTCTCTTCTTGTTCGGAAACTCGATTTAATGGGATTTCCGGTTGATCTTCTCTAGTTCTCTAGTTATCTGAATGGCCGAACGCAAATGGTCCTTTTTAAAAATACTTTATCAAATCTCAGAGTATGTACGTGGATGACGTCAAACTTTGCGTGCAATATAAGGACGCTTCTTACCAGTCAGACTTACAAACAGATCTTAATAATTTTCAAACATGGTGCCGCGTTAACTTATTAAATTTAAACGGCTCTAAATGCAAGCTAATGACATTTTCTCGTGTCGTTCCCAAGCTTGCAACTTACACGCTGAACTGTCGCTCTTTGGAAAGAATTGATTGATATATATATATGATGATGATTTGAGAGTCCGCCTGGATCCTAAACTTGACTTTATTGATCATATTTCCTGCATGGTAAATAAAGCCAGAGGTGTGCTTGGTTTTATTAAACGGTGGTCGAAAAAATTCAATGACCCATAATTACTAAATCTCTGTACATTTCTTTAGTTCGTCCTATCTTAGAATATGGATCTTGCGTGTGGAGCCCTCAGTTTGGGGTCCACAGTAAACGCATTGAGTAGGTTCAAAAGAACTTTTTACTTTTCGCTTTACGCGGTTTATACTGGGATGCAAACCAGAGTTTTCTAATTAACTTACCATCCTAATCTAATCGTAGAACTATTACTTACCTTACCTTAATTTACAACCCTATCCGAGGTGACGTTGAAAGTGCTGATAATTTGGGTCAGCTTAACTTTCACGTACCAAGTAGAAATACTAGATCTTAAATTCCCTTAGTTTTGCGCCACTGTAGAACGTCCTTTGAATTGCGTGAACCCTTTATAGTCTTATGTGCAAACTATAACGATTTGTACATAATAACGTCTAACGTAGATACCCTTCCCAAACTAAAAACTTTAATTCTAACCCACTTAGCACGCATGCAAGCAAACAATCTGGCAGCACGCCAGTAGTCACTTCCTCGAATTTCTTTTCTATACTTTAATTTGTTTGCCTACTAACACCTAACACAAACTAGCACGTGCTTGGTGTCATACGGGCCACTTGAATGTACTGATCGTAGTGCATCAACGTCCAGAAAAAAAAAAATAAAGTTCTCTATCCGGGGTAAAATCTTAGTCGGGACCAATGAACCTATACAAGAAATTTATGTAGGATGCTGGAACCTGTAGTAGGAAATCATATGAGAGATGGTGATGAGCCGTGGACCGAGTGGGTGAACGGGGTGGTAGATTATATGATCAGTACGCGACGGCGACGGCCGTAAGCTTGACTTGAGCCGGTACTAATAGTATCAAATTGGATATAATACACTTTGGGTTAAATAGATGTACACAATGAAGATATCGGCTGCTGGTCGGTGTGGGTAGGGGGAATTTGTGCGCCCCTCCAAATGTTTTTTCCCATTGCAAAAAACGCAACCCGCTTCTTATTTCGACTGCTTTCAACAGCTGCTTATTCGGCAAAGGTTTAAGGGACATTACTACCAATTTAATAAAAACATTAACATTCAACATTGACAAAAGGACTTAAAAATATTGGTGTATTAGTAATATCAGTATATGTCCGCTTCTACTCCTCCTTTCATTATGGATCCACGCATATGTTAAGATGTCCTTGGTCTTTTTCCCAGTCTTCAGGTCCCATTAATGATATTATTATGACATCAAGGCGGGTTTTGGGTATCATTTAGTCAGAAATGTTGATCATGTTTCGACCAATTGAACTGTGCCTGAATCTTTTTTATTACTCATGTATTAAAAAAAAATTATATTAAATTAGGTCATCAAACGGTGTGTTATTGGCTTCGCCCAGGATTCGCTAAGAAACCTCCCTTTTAGCGACCGTGACAGGATAAAATCCCTATGTCCAAGTGGCGGATAATTATCCATCGCATAAAAACGTCAATCTATTCTCACCTTGAATAGATTTACCCGCTAGGGTTAACACACACTACTTGTTGTGAGATATTCACTCCTCTAACAAAAGAAAATTTGTCTCTCAAGACGTCGAGCCGCAAAAAATCCTTGCGTCTGTAATGACCCTCTTTTGGGCTTGCACAGTCCAGCTCACCGGGGTCGGGGTTCGTACAGAAATTTATATGTCCAAGCCCCTCGTGTCCCAAAACAACCAGTAAACAAGGCAGATGCTGCCCTGTGATGGAGATGCTCCTACTATCCCTTGCTCGGCTGTTACGACTGCGCGACGAGTGTGTGGGTTTGTCGACTTGATGATACCCGGTGTGGGTGCTGCGACAGCGCCATATGTGCGCGTTTTGGTTGACTTGTTAATGCCCTCGGTGAGCGATGCGACAGCGCGATATGTGTGCGTGTTGGTTGGGTTGGCGGCACTCTGTGTGAGTGGTGCGACTTCGCGACGAGTCTGCGGTGATCACCCTGTTCGGGTGATGCGACTGTGTGTGTAGTCGGCTTGATGATACCCTATGTGGGCAATGTGACTGCGCGTGGTGCGTGTGTCGTCGACGTATTGATACCGTAGGGAGCTGTGACGACGCGTAGGGTGCTGTAGGGCTGGCCTCCGTGGTGGTTACGGTAGGTGGGTCCGGGTGACTTCCCTCGAAGTAGCGATCGTTGTTGCCTAAGCTGGCACCGTTCCTTAACGCTTCACTGCTACCATATGTCTGCCAAGATCCGCCAACCAGGGCCGGGTCATGTCCCCTCCTACGCTTGCTATGCGAAGTCCGCCAACTAGGGCCAAACTCCGCTCCTCCCCTATTCGTGGTCTGCCATCCAGGGCCAGACTAGGACCCAAGTCCAGGGCCAGACCTCGTCCCACACCTAACTTGCTATGCGAAGTCCGCCAAATAGGGCCAAACTCCGCTCCTCCCGTCTACTCAACTAGGCCTGCCGACCAGGGCCAAACCTAGTCCCGTTGCTACCTACACCTTATCCTATTAGTCTTAGCTATTACTTGTTCACTCACCAGTTGTCTTCTCGGCTGCTCCGCAAAAGTGAAGTTGCACTGGCTGGTGAGTCACTTTATATAGGCGGCTGACAGCTGTTTCCCGAGGATCGATAACCGATAGCTTCCGATGGTCCATAGGCGATGGTGTTGGTCATCTTTACTCGATTATTAACAGTTGTTCAGGGGTGGGCACCCTATTTCTTCGCCGGCGTTGCCGTATGGCGACAGTGTGCTCGTATTTCCTGGGTCGGTGTTATCTTTCCCGCGCCCGCCCTTATTTGAATTTCGCAGTTTGGTGTTCGTGTTTTCTTTGCTTTATTCCTAACCCTAACTCTTATTGCTAATAACAAAAGGAATGTCTGGTGATAAAAAAATAGCTTACTTCATGGTAATAACAAAATAGCTCCTAATAGAGATCTTAGTTACTGGTTCTTCAAGTTTCTTTGTTTTGTGTTTAATTGTTGCGACGTGGGCCGTCGCACATTCTTCGACTTACATCTTTTTTCGCATATTCAGATCGGAAAGTTCTAATACCAGAATCTCACCATTTAGGTAAAAAAAATTATCCAAATTTGCAAGAACGGTTACATTCACACAGAAAACATAAAGGTAAAACAGACGAGCAACCATTGGCCAGAGGTAGACCAGATAGCATGAGGACGCTGCGCCAAGAGAAGGAGTGTTTAGTTTTGGCCATGACTGCTACGCATCCTCATTACACTCATCTGCCTTTACTAAAGATGCGTTCACGCACTTTGTGAAAGACAATGTCACCATTAACCCAGCTTGAATAGTAACCATCTCAGATGCGTATCCTCGGTTCAAGTTAGCAAAGGAAACTATAATAAGGCCTCAAGGAGCGATACGACGCGGATGTCTTCATATTTCTCAAATGTTGGCAACCCACCCATCCCGGAGCCCAACGTTACAGGACGCTGAGCCTATACAGCAAAAGATTTTTAGTAAAGCCAATGTGCGTGCTTTAATGAAATTCTCAGCACAAGTCTCAAATCAAAAACTGAAATCGGAGACTGGGCAATTGAGTTCGTCTAAACCAAACACATGATTCGATGCTAGCTAGATCGTACGATTGGTACCACAGGGTATTCAATTCCTTTGAAAAAAAAAAAGACTTCCTTTTTTGTAGGTAGTATATAAGTCAGAATGGGCCGAATTGAAGATACAATCATATATGATATACAAATAGATATGTATGATGGCAGCTTATAGAAAATATATAAAAATAAATACATGGCTCTACTACAAGCTATTAATTATTTTTAAAATTTTACAGCTAAAATTTTTAAATTTTTAAGATCTTACCATTAGATTTATTTGTTTATGCAATGCAACTAAGTGTTGCTGTGTACTTATAGGTACAGTGTACCCTCGATATATGCACATATTACACCTCCCCCTTTTTTAAAATAACGTAATGAAATGAAGTTATTTTCTATCAACTATATTATCATTATAAAATAAAAATTACTAAAATATTACTTTTAATGAATTAACATCATTTATGATATAGAGTTTTTAAATGAATAAAGGAAAATATATATATTTTGAATTGATAAAAATTTGATTATATTTATGTCTTTGTTATTTTATTTTGGCTGATCAGGCCGTTATTTAAGTTTTATTATGAAAGGTTTGGCAGTGATTGCGTTGTTTTTAATTCTATTTGTGCTTTTGTAGCCTATCTTTATGTACTATTTGTTGTTTCTTACTTCCTGTTTTAATGGTTATATTGTCATTTATTCCTATATCTACTACGTCATAAGGACCTTCGTATCTTACTTATGACCTGTTTCATTTCTAAGTAATACTTTATCTCCTATTTTTAATTCGAAATTATTTGTATTCCTATCATATCTTAAGTTTCTATCCGCTTTTGCTTTTTCCAACATTCTTCTAGCTCTATTGTACGACATTTCTAGTCTGCATTTAAGTTCTTTAGAGTAGTCGTCTAAGTTGTATATTGGGTCTATTTCGTTTATCTTATTGAAATCGTTGAATTGTCTGGGTAGTCTGCCAAATACTAGTTCGTATGGGCAGTAGTCATGGACTATTGAGGGTGTTGTATTGAAGCAATAAGTGAAATATGGTAACCAAATGTCCCAATCACTTTTGTCAACCGATATGTATGAACGTATATATTCATTAAAAGTTCGGTGGCTTCTTTCTATTGTTCCTAAAGTTTGATGATGGTGAGCGCTAGATGTTAGATTTTCAATATGCATATATTTGCATAATTCATTCATAAGTGAATTTTTGTATTCTGTACCTTGATCCGTAATGAACGTCTTCATTGGACCGTACTTCAGTACAAATGATTCAAATATAGCCTTTGCAATTGTTTTAGCACTTTTATTCGGTGTTGGAATAGTGACTAAAAACTTGGTTAGATCGCATATGATTGTAACTGCATACTCATTTCCGTCTTTCGATTTCGGTAGTGGACCAATGGTATCAATTAAAACAGTATCAAATGCTGTTGCTGGCGTTGGCATCAACGTTAATGGAGTTTTCGTATGTGTTGTAATTTTGGCTTGTTGGCATTTCAAACAAGTCTTTACATACTTTGAGATTGTCTTGGTCATCTGGGGCCAATAATAAAATCTTTTGATTTTTGACTGGGTTCGTGAAATACCAGTGTGGCCTCCTTCAATAGGATCATCATGGAATTTTGTCAAAATTTCTTTAATCTGAGCTTCGTCATTTTTGTCCATAATTATCACCTTTTGTAGAATAGCTAGTTCTACTTTTTCGAGTACTCGGTTGCCCTTTATTTTAAATTCATTTAGTGATACAAATTCGAACATTTGTTCACTTGGTGATATTCGCATTTTTGTTATTTTATGCATTCCGGCTTTTGAAATAAGCCTTTGAAAGAATTGATTTAGATCAAATGTTTCATTAGAATACAAGTCATTAACATCAAAGCGTGAAACAATTGTTTTTCCTCGTTTTAATAAACACTTGTGTTTATCTATTTTGATTAAAACATGTTTCTTTGTGTCATTATTATTGACAACTTCATCGACTTTGGGCTTTTCTATCGTTTGCTCTTTTTCCTTTTGTATTTTGACTATTACTTCATCTTTACAGGAATTTTCCTGTTTAGCTTTTGATCTGCTAGTGACTTTTAATATTTCTCTGTTAATTGTTTTCAGATCTTTTATTGTTATGCGAGACAAGGCGTCCGCAATATTGTTATCTTTCCCCTTAAGATATTCTACAGTAAAGTCATACTCTTCTAAATCCAGCCTCATACGAGTGAGTTTTGAACTTGGATTTTTCATAGAGAATAGGTATGACAATGGTCTATGATCGCTTTTTACCATGAAATGCTTGCCATATGTATATGTATGGTCGAAAATGATTTATGGCCCAATGAATGGCCGTTAATTCTTGTTCTGTAGTGGACTTATTACTTTCACCTTGAGTGAACATTCTTGAGGCGTATGCCACTGGAAGTTGTTGACCATTGTGATCTTGTGTAAGTACCGCTCCGCATGCTTGTTTACTAGCATCGGTTGTTATGCAAAATTCTTTGCTGAAATCTGGGTACTGTAGTAATGTTGGTTTCATTAATTCTCTCTTAAGATATTCGAATGCATTATTGCATTCTGCTGTCCGTTCGAATTGGACATTCTTTTTACAAAGCCTCGTTAAGTGGCGTGAATGATCAGAAAAATTTTTAATGAAACGTCTGTAATAATTACAGAAGGCTACGAAACGTCTAGCACTGTCTGCATCTGTTGGTATAGGATATTTTTCTATAACTTCATATTTGGTGTCATCTGGGAGTATACCTTTATCGGTACATTTGTGACCCAAATATGTGACTTCTTTCATAAAGAAAGAACATTTCCCTGGATGTAGTTTCAGATTATGTCGTCTACATAGCTCGAATACATTGGTCAAATTTTTTAGCATATGTTTTTCTGAACAACCTATTACTACTAAATCATCCATATATAGAAATGCTTGCGATGGTTCAAGACCAGAGAATGCAAGTGTCATCATACGTTGGAAAGAGTTTGGTGCTACTTTCAGTCCGTATGGTAGTCGCGTGAAGCGATATGAGCCATTGGCTGTTGAAAATGATGTTATATCTCTATACTTTTTTTCTAGTTCTATCTGGTGGAATCCAGACATTAGGTCGAGACATGAAAAATACTTTGCTCTTCCTAATTGATCAAGAATATCTTCTATTCTTGGAAGTGGAAATTTGTCTGATAATAGTTTCTTATTTATTTGACGATAGTCAACTGCTAATCGCCATCTTTTTTCCGTCGTTATTGAATTGTTTAGGGAATATTAATTGTTTTAAGATTTCTTCGGTTCTATTTTCCTTTTCTACTGGTGTTGTACAAATGTCATAGTCTTTGATCTTTGCGCCATCTATTATGGCGTCTTTATTATTTGTATTTATAATGCGAATCAATGCGTTTTTGCTATCGACAATGGTGCTTGCTACTATTATGCCCGGTTGTAGCTCCTGATTTGGTACTACCACCGTTTTTTCGCTAGTGAGTAATTTGACTTGTCTAATTACTTCGCATCTAGCTGGCAATAATAGTGTGTTTGAGTCTAAACTATGTATAATTAGGACATTTATATGTCTACTGAAGTTATTGGGTCTTATAATGAACCAGTCTTGGTTATTTTGAAACTCTAATACGCAACTGTATTTCTTGATAAAATCTAAACCGATTATGCCATCGCATGGTATCGGAAAATTCTCAGGTACTACATGAAATTCATGTGGCACTAGAACATCCTGAATGCGTAGGTCAAGATCGATTGCTCCTATAGACTGTATGGTTCCATGCCCAATACCTGTAATATTTGATATATTACTGAAATTTACATTATTATATTCATTTGCTTTGGCTTTTAGCAATGAAATTTCTGCACCTGTGTCTATTAGAAATGTAAGAACTGTGTTTGTTTCATGGTTTTTTGTCTTAATGAAAATACTCAGATTTAGGTTTAGTTTAAACACTTTTACTGTTGATCGCTTAAGGGGGTCTGGCTGTTTTCCGATTTTACGTTACGCACATTTCGATTGTTATTATTATTTTGATTCGAGTTGTTATATTGGCTTTGGTTACCCCTTCGGTTACCTCCGCCTCTGTTATTACCGCGGCCGCGGTTGCCTCCGCGACCTCTGTTGTTATTATTATAACCTTGGTTATAATTCTGGTTATAATTCTGGTTATAATTATTTCTGCCTATACCGCGATAGTTGGCATTATAGTTACCACGTCTATTATTCCCATTATAGAAAAAGACTGTGTTAGAATTGCCGGTTATTTCTGTACTGCAATGTATGTATTTTTCCATTGCGTCGTTGAATGTACTAAATGTACCTGCAGTTAAGATCATTTTAAGTGCCTCGTTGGCACAGTTTTTGGTCATTGCCGATATCGACTCTTTAGTCGCGAATTTGTCGGCATTATCGGCGTCTAATCCGCCGTCTATGTAAGCTGCTTCGAGCTGCTTACGCATGCTGTCTATTTCTGTAGCGTACTGGGACGCGGTCTTGCCTCTTTGTTGGGCATTCATTAATTTGGCCTTTAAAACGTCAGGCGATTCGCCTTTTACGTTTGCCGGCAATATGCTAATTATAGCCTGTATCGTCGTCGCACTTTCTACTTTATATGTTAATGGGCCAATAATTTTGGTCTTTATGACCTCTACTGCTAAAGCTGATCTCCCTTAGTTAGATCCGTCAACTTTAGTGCTGTCACAAACCTGTTTAAATGGCGTTTCTTACCATCGAATTCAGGTATTGTGGCAGATACCTGTTTAAGGTATGCTCTCTGAGCTTCTACTGCGTTGGCCATGTTTCTTGTATCTGGTTGTACGATATTCAATTTTAATTCTTCTATTGATTCGATATCGCTTTCGATATCTAAATCTTCTTGCGGCTGTGACTCGTCCAAGTCTCTTAACTGGCTTTCGTCGAATTCCGCTATTTTGGTTAATTCGGTTGGGACTTCTATTATAATACTGTGTCTAACACTGGTATTATGTAGTCTTTTACCGAATGAACTGAGAACTTTTAAGCATTGGACTTTATGTTCTTCAGTGAGTTTGCCTTTGTTTGTTACTATAAGGTTTTGTAATGCGTTGTATTGCGTTATCAATACCTTTATGTGAAAAATAAGCGTCTGAGTTATTATCAGCGCGTTTTTATTGATACATTTATATGATTTATCAAAAGCATCTCTAATATTGTTTATGGATGTTGTTAAATTTAGCCATTCCATGTATATACATTTTAGCGATGTAATCGCACTTGTACCCTTTTGGTGTTGTTTCTGTTAGATTTTGTCTAAATCATTGACTCGACTCATGTAAGTCTTTTTTAACGATCTTTTGTGTAGCTGCTAAAGCTTTAAGGCAAGGTTAAGGGCTGAGAGGATAACTAAGATCAAAAGTAGCACGTATTGTGCGTTTAAATGTGGGGTTGTATCCACGACTTCTATTGTATTGACAACATTTGCGGTGTTGTCGTCCGCTTTCGACTGTTTGTGTCCCATTTTGATATGGGGAAAATTAGTCTTTATTAGTACATCAAAAGTTCAAATAGAATTTTAGATTTGAAAATTGGTCAATTATTTGTTATTTTTGATCAGAGACATATATCTATGTCTTGAAGTTTTAATAGTTTTAAACTGTTGTTGAACTCGGTATCATATTCTTAATTGATGAATGGATTAATTATACTCAGTTTACATAGGTGGCAATTTGCAAGTTTACAATATTATTACTTATTTTAAGTTTAAGACTGAGCATAATGTGTTAGTTATGAAGTGGGGCCCTGATAAGTTAGTAATTTTGTTGCAGCGGAAACCGCATCGACAACATTAATATTATTTGGGCGGTTGGGGCTATGGCGTATAACGCAGCCCGCCGCTTTACTTCGCACCACGAAGTTGTTGGTTGAGGGCTGTTAGGCGCTCTTTGTAGCGCTGCCTGTCTTCCTCGTTGGTTGCCGTCTTCAGCAGATCGATGTTGAGCCTTCGGGCGCTGACCCACTTGATCCGGCGGCCACCCCTCTTCTTTTTAGGTGGCTGCTCCCTCGCTGCGGTCCGTGCCTTGTACTCCTGTATGGTCAAGGGCTTTGGTCCCGCGGCTGGATCTGCCTCTATTGCCTCTTTGAGACTTGGCAGATCCCTTTGCTCGGCAGGAGCAGGGTGTTCGAACGTCGGCTTTGTAGACATTCGCTGTTGTAGTGTGCGGCTCTGTTCGTTCGCGACAGTGGAATCCTTCAATCCTCGCAGGATGCAGTGCTAGTTGTTGATTGTACAATTGGTATTGGTGGTTCAAGTCTTGCCCCACAGGAGTCGCCGAATGCGTCCGACCTGGTCAGCTCCGGTGTCGGGAATTCGGCGCTAATTCAGGTTATCGAGTTTGGATTCGCTGGTGGTTCTGCAGTTGTATCTCGGGTAGCAGGCTAGGAATTTGGTGTTAAAATCGCACTGGCGTTGGCCTGGCGACCCAGAAAGCGAACCAGACGAGAGGCACATGTCACGGTCGCCATGAAAGTAGAGAAGTCTTAATAGACGGGCACGTCAGTGCCATTTGGTGGTTGTTCTTAGAATGTTCCATTATTGTCGAAAATAATTGATCTTAGCCTAAGTACATAAGAAAGCTGGCGACTGCGCTGCCGTCGACAGCGGCAGAAGAGCAGCCGTATATATATATATATGTTCTAGAGAGAGAGGGTTTTATGAGCATATATGGATTACACGCGGCCAGCGTGGGAATGCTGACTTAGCGTGAAGCATAAGTGGGTGATCTTATTTCACGCTCACTTGAGTTATTTGTTTATGCAATGCAACTAAGTGTTGCTGTGTACTTATGCACATACTACAATAATATGAAAATCGACGTATTTGTAAAGCTTAGGTAGTTGGAAATTATTACTGTTTATGAATGAAGTGGACTGTATTAATCTTTTTGTAGGTTTCTGAAATTTAGTGGCTAAGAAGAGACTGTAAAAATTTTGTTAAGCGGGGTTTCTATTAGCGAGCGGTTGCGGGTGCGGTTCAACTAACGTGCAGAGCATGAAAAATACATAATATCGCGTGATGTTCTAAGACATATGCATATACTGCATTTTCGGCTATGCATATGGGCTTTAAGCTTTTATGTTGTAAAGAATACAATTACGAGCATTTAACTAGGAGCGTTTAGGGGAAATTAATTATAAGTAAAGAAGCAGTTAATCTAATGATAATAATATTAAAATACAATGAAGTGAACGATCTATTTCTCAACAATTACTTAACTAAAAATTATTTTATAAGAGAAATCAATTTTATCATCGATTACTTAAATTGTTTTTGTTTCAGATACTTTGTTTCCTTTCTAAAAAGTAATTTGAATAATTTAGACGGGAAACTGAAGCAATATGCACAATGGTGTTTTGATAATTGTAAAAGTACCAAGGTTTCAACTCGGATATATCCACCATCTAGTGTCGAAGTGGCGGTAAGTGTAAATTCAAATCACAGTTAAATTTTAATATTTTAATGGGCACGAATTTAATGTTTAAGGTTGAATTCTTTTTCGATTCAATTCATATGGTTATTAATTTTGAGAGCTTTATTTAGTCCACTGGGTATGCATTTTCTTCTAACCTCAGAAAAGTCAGAATATTGTTGGTAATATTTTAATAGCTGACACTTAGTATTACCTTGCAGGGTGTTATATTATTTAGACCAGAAGCTTGCAACGCAGTAAAGAAGTCTTTTCCAACCCTATAAAGTATATGTCGGAGAACCGTTGTCTTCCATTGTTAAGCGCATCTAGTTTCGGTATGCGCTGTACGAAGGTCTATGCGCAGCTGCCTTGTTCCTTTGTTGCTTCCCTTCCCCTCACTACCGAACCATATTTGACAACAGAAACTCGACGCTGTAAACGCACTACAACTCCATTGCGGAAACTTCTAAACATGAATCAGCAGACTGATACCTACACAATCATAAAAATGTAATACGCACCGACACGGCCAATCCTGACTTTCTACACGTAATAAATAAATAAATTACCAACATTTCTTAAATTTAATTTCATTTAATCTTATTTAACTCAATTATTTTCCTTCTTTAAATTTTCCATTTACTTTAGCTTACAACAATTCAACTTGTTTTACATAGTCTCAATTTTATTTTACATAAAACCTTTGGACCAGATGCCTTCACGTATGGAGCATCGGCTTTTATCATTATATTTCACTGGTACTCTACCGTGGTACCACGCCATACTAGCCACCCAAAAACTGACCAGTGCCTTACTGGTCCAAACTGCGCTAGTGCCACTCTAGCCACAGGAGTAGTCTATTTCAACTGCTTCTCACCAGTGCCACCGTTATGTATAAAATCTGTTTCAATTGTTTCACACATTTTAATGCCGCAGTATTCATTACATTAATCATCAAGTAAACTCACCTCCTCTCTACCAATAAGACATTTGTATTGCATTTTACTGGTAATAGACTTTAATTTATAAAGCTCATTGTCTAGGAATTATAGTCAAATTTCATTTTGTCATATTGTGCTACACTAGCATATTCTTTTTAACGTCTGCTCTTTGTTTATTGAAATAGACCTCAATCTTTTGTGCGGTACACAAGCCGGAAAATTTCGCACCAGTAAACCTCCATCCTTGGTCATCTATCAAACGACTAGGCACACCAAAGAACGTAAACGAGGACATTACGACTTCCATGCAACTATTTCGATATGCAACGTGTGCCCTGGTACACCGATTTTTGGAATCGAATGCAATTCGGTTAAAATTTTTACCGATACCACCTTTGTTACCCTGCAAGTTATACAGTTTTTAACGAATTTGCGAACATACTTTGACATTGCCTCGAACCAGTAATAGTCATACACCTTATCAAGTGACTTTGTGAAACTTAAATGTAAAATAGCCTCGTGAACCTGACTAATATTTTACCACCGAAAAGCTCGAAGAACACATTTTCTCTCAACTCATAAGATAGTTTAGGTAGGATCGGATGGTTCTTGTTCGGCAACGCATAGGCCAATATGGCAATCAGTTGTCCGGATGTTATCTTTTGTATGACCTGGAGATTGTTTATGCGGCTCTCGCCTGGCGTCCTCTTAGAAGCATCTTCTAGCGGAGAGGAGGTGATGCTTCTCGGTCTATAATCCGTCGGGAGCTCATTTGGCTGTACTTTCCTGCCTTTGGAGATATGGTCCGTGGTTGAGCTGAGTACATTGCCATGATCCATGATTACCTTTTTGATCACCAGTCGCATGGATAGGAATATTCCATCTATTCCCGGTGCTTTTATCCTCGCAAAGGAGTCTAAGGCCCATTGGATTCTTCTTGAGGATATTAGATCTGTTGGGAGATGCTCTTCTCCACTTGCTAGGTCGTGGTGCTGATCGGCATCGGAGACCTCAGAGAGATGATCTTCATATTGGTACTTGAAGTCGGACATGCGCGGTGCTCATCTAGTACTTCCTTGTAGAGACTTTCTAGTGGTTTTCCTATGTCTTCACCAGTGGCGGATTCAGAGACGATTCTTGGGGGGGGAAATTGAATTTATCCTTCGATTTCAGGTTCGAACTTATTATTGCGAAAGAAATACAGTAAAAATTATTTTAATTTCGGTAATTTCGATGTCATGATGCGTATGAAATAAAGCTAATCGAAAAAGTCTTTCTTGAAGCGTGGTCGTCGTAAGCCATGTTTTGATGCGGCGAAGATAAGAAAACGAACGTTCAGAATTTGCGTTTGTTACGAGAAGTGTTCAGAACATTCAGAGATAGGTGTGGATTGTTGGGAATATGTCGACATCACATTTTTTTTATGTTTCCAGTGCAGAAGTTGGAATGTCGCTGCCTTAAATTTTTTGTTGTTGCTGCCAGTGACATTGCCAGTAGCTCAATTCGCCTTTGAATTTAATTTTTGCATGCTTTTGTCATCATCCAGAAGATTTCCGAATACACTCAATTGGTAACCATACAAAACAACCTGTGAAAAATGAACTTCCAAATCTTCTTTGATTGTATTCAGCAGAGGTATGTAGACAGAGACCCTGTAGTAATCTTCGCAAGTTTTCACGTCGTAATTTTCGCGTTTCGGTTGTCGACCACAAGTTCTCGGTTTCGCTTCATCAACATCGAGTTTTCCCGCCGTTTTTTTGGCATCTGAATAAATCAGTCGGAATATTTAATCAGCTTTTTCCCTCTATTTTCCCAACGTTCAATCAACGTCCCAATCATTTTGGATGCCTTCGCCAAAAAAAAAAATTCAACATAAAACAATAACAAGAGTTTTCTTGGGAATTTAAAGGGGAAATTTCCCTAATTTATCCCAAACCCCCCCCACCCTCCCTGGATCCACCACTGGTCTTCACCGGATTTTTCTATGGCCGGACCAGTCCTGAGTTTTTTCGTAATTGTCTTCTTAAACTTTCCCCAGTTAGTGATCCGGGGGTTTCTAAAAACGGTTAGTTTAGTAGAGTGTTCGGATTCGTACTGATACTGTAAGTACTTATGGTCTGAGGTCTCTCAAGGACCCTTCGTTGGGGTTATGTGGCTATAGCAGCTTCAGCGCTCAATCTCCCTGGAACGCAATGGGGATTATCTTTGCCTTCGGCATGGGTAGGATGCGTTCCCTGTCTAACACATCTATCTTGGCCCACAATGCCTCCATCTGGCTGACCGTTAGTAGTTGCTGGTCAGCCACTCTTAAGTCGGGCCGTCCATGCATGATGTTGACCCCATTTTAGTATGGGAGCATGGGAGTCATCATCCATACGTATTAACAGCGCTTCGACGAGCTGCGCGTGCACCACGCTTCATCGCTTTGGAAAGGGAGCCTGCCTGATTGGGCCCGCGTTGCCGCTTGTTCAGAGGAGCGTCCCTGGCGGCGCTCTCAGTGGATTGTTGTCTGGCAAGAAACTTTTGGACCTTGTTTGCGAACCCGCTCGTTGATGTAATAATGTGAGGAAGTTTGGGGTTCTTTGATATTCTTTTCGGCCCAAGCTAGTTTGGCCTTCTCCTTTTCGGAGATGTTAGCTTTGGCACGAAGACGGTTTTGGAACTTGAGGCCAGCCTTATACTACGCCTTCGCCTTCATAATAATATTGTGCTAGTGCGCTCTATGGACCACTGACCAAGCAGTATCAGTAATCCCTTCAGTTTGCATTTTTTTTTTTGAATGTTTCAAGGAATCCTTCATAATTCCCCTTCACAAAAAGGGTAGTAAATCCAACATCGAAGACTACAGAGGGATTGCAAAGCTTAGTGCGATTCCCAAATTATTCGAACTATTTGTTACTGCCCAGCTTCAACACCAATGTGGCTCTATAATGTCCCCCTCGCAGCATGGCTTTATGAAACATCGGCCTATTCCACAAACCTCCTTGAGTTTTGTGCTGTCATAAGAAACGGGTTTAAATACATGATACAAATTGAGGTTATCTTTACAGACTTAAGCAAAGGCTTTGATTCAGTGAATCACAAGCTGCTGTTGAAAAAACCTACACTATTGGGCTTCCCTGTTTTGTTGACCAATTGGATCTCTACTTATTTATCGAACCGAACTCAAAAGGTTGCTTTTAAGGGCTCATTTTCAAATCGTGTACACGTAACTTCGGGTGTCCCGCAAAGGAGCCATCTCGGTCCACTTCTATTTGGCATTTTCTTGCCCGATGTGGCTCTTTAAATTTATGTTTGCCACTGACGAATTCAGTCTCTCACACACTTTTGCAAATAGACTTGAACAACATGCAGTGTTTGTGCAACAACAACTTGATATTCCTCAACAACAATAAATGAAAATTTATGTCTTTTTTTCAGAAAAATTGATTCTTTGCAAATTGTTCCATAAGGACAAGTAACCTTGAGCGCATCTTTTCAGTAAATGACCTTGGAGTTCTGTTTAACCATACCTTAAACTTCACCGACCATATTGGCTTAATCGTCGGTAGAGCCAAAGGTGTATTTTCCTTCGTTAAGGGCTGGTCAAATGAGTTTCGTGATCCCTACACCACCAAACTATTCTACGTCTCTCTCGTCCGCCCAATTATGGAATACTGTTCGTGCGTATGGTCTCCTCAATACGCGGAATTTTAAGACATTATTGAATCAGTTCAGAAACAATTCTTTTTGTTTGCTCTACGGGACTTAACTGGGATCCTCATCGTAACCTCCCATCTTATAACGACAGGCTGCGTCTCCTAAGCCTGCCCTCGCTTAAGGATCGCCGGGACCTGCCGAGGAGTGATCCTTCACAAACTTATAAATGGACACATTTCTTCGTCTTATATGTAAATTGAATTTCGAGTTGCATGACCTATTCCTATATTTTTTGTTACACGTTGAATTGTCCTTAGCTGTCAATACACAATTTATATTGAAACACCTATCCTTGCCTCTAGCCACCTAATATGAGTTGGAGCATATCATTAAAAAATACTCCTTATCCGGTCAGTGATAAGGATATGGCTTAAGCTAGGTACCAGTGTTGCCAGCGCCTCAGCACCAAAAAAAGACAGATGATAAAAAAAAAAATGACAAAGAAAAGGACAGACATTTTTTTTAAGGACAAAAAAATGACAAACATAGTTTTCTTATTTTTCATTTGTTTCAAGTAAAATTTCGTCGATTTCTTCGTTAATTTCAATTTCGCCTTCCTGTCGTGCATATGGTGCATTCGACCCGATAAGCTTAAGGCAACTATCAGGTATCTTATAATCATGGCAACATGCACCGCTTCGACGCGCGAACGGCAATGCACTTTGTATATGTTTTTTTGTTTTTCCATGTGCACGCACCATGTCAATTTTTGGATTTAATGTACACTTGCAGTATTTGCAGTATGCCTTGTTAGAATCTGTGGCATCTCGGCACAACCAATTCATCTCCGCCGGTTCTTGCAACCATGATGCACGAAATTTTTGTTTGTATTGTTCCTTTGGCATGTTGAAACTTTTAGGCACATTTAACCGATACTAAATACGTTTGATGTCGATTACACAAAAACACAAAACACTGCTGCACTACTTTCAAAAATGCTTATCGATTGCAGAAATTCGATATGAAAGCGATGCCACACAGTTTTAAATAAATTGAAAATTATACATATTTCATGACCATTTAAGAAATAAAAAAATTTTGGAAAAAGGATGAAAAAAAGGACAACAAGCCAATAAAAGGCTGTTTCTTCGGATAGAGGATGTTTCAAAATTTTTGCGGACAAAGCTGTTTCAAAAAGGACAGATCTATCCTAAAAAAGGACAAATTGGCAACACTGCTAGGTACACACGATGCAAACAATTTGCAGCAAGTTGATTGCTGCAATCAAAATTGCACGTATAAGCACGAGTAAAAACATTTTGCTGCAAACAAAGAACTTGCAAAGTTTATTTGCGGCAATATTTTCTGCTTGTCGTCTGTATAGGTTTTTTTTACCGCTATCTTGGTTGCGTCAGTTGCTTGCTTGTTTGCATGTGCTGTTTGCTGTCAGTCACAGTATTGCAGCAAGCAAAGCACCATGTGGGATCGCGAGAACACAATAAGATTAATTGAATTGTACGAAAATCATTTCGTTTTATGGGATGTCTCATTAGGTGACTATAAAAATAAGTATAAAAAGCAAAATGCTTATCGCGAAATGGCTGAAGAACTAGGAAAAAGTGATGATGAAATCAAAACAAAAATTCACAATTTGCGCACTCAATTCTTGCAAGAGGAGAGTGAAACAAAAGAAGAGTGGCCAGGGTACATCGGACAACTATACCAGCAAATGGGAGTTTACTCAAATTTATAAAAAACGACGACGGAAAAAATTATAAAATTCAAAATTTGGTAAGTAGTACAACAGAGCTTGCAAATGAGCGTCACTTGCAAGCACTGCAAACAAAAAATAAAAACACGTGTAGACATTATCGCAATATATTGCACGAAATAGCCATGCAAAAGTTTGCGTGCAAAACAAAAATTCGCCCTTAGGGCGAAAAGCAAAAAGTTTTTTTTGGACAGATTCAATGCGTTTAATATGGACTCCAAAACTAGAAATCCAAACGCAAGAACCATATTCCAAAATGGGCCGAACAAACGAAACAAAACGGCTCTTAGTTACTTAAGGGGAATCGAATTCCTTCGAGCACCTTTTAATGAACTCAAGCATGCCTCTGGCTTTGTTAACCATGCAGGAAATGTGTTCGGAGAACGAAAGTTTGGGATCAAGGCGGACTCCAAGATCGTCGACAAGAGTTATTCTTTCCAAAGAGCAGTCATTGAGCATATAGGTGGCATACTGGAGAGAGACACGCGAAAATGTCATCAGTTTGCACTTGGAGCTGTTGAGATGTAATATGTTAGCACGACACCATGCTTGCAAATTATTAAGATCCGATTGTAAATCTGACTGGCATGAGCTGTCCTTATACTGCACACATAGTTTAACGTCATCAGCGTACATTAGTACTCTAGAGTTGGTTAAAACTAGCTGTTCATGCTGAACAAGCGAGGGGTCAGCAGCCACTCCAGGTGGTCAGCACTAATTCAAATGTACCGTTTTTACCCGGTTCCGAGGCAGCAACGAAGCCGCCATATTTATTCTGTAAAATCACTCTCTGAATAAACCCCAAAGCAAAACGACGCTATTTTTCTCCAAACTCCACGAAGCCCACTGTGTATACCACATTTCTTTTGGGAATCATTTGGGATCGCAGCTATCAGGCCCCGACGACAACATTTTGGTCCTTCGAGCCGGATATTCCAGCGCCTTTGCCAAGATAAGTACGGTGCCAAATTCCCACCATATATGTATGTGCATACATATATATGTATATATATTGCTGCACTCTGGTGCCCCACTACCAAACTGTAGCCGCTTTTGCAATAATATATGCATGTATGTATGTACGTAGCTATATGCTCCTATGTATGTTTTAAATCAGCCAGGCTTATATCAATTCAAGGCGTACATCAAGTCCAAATTTTCCATAATAATCTATGCATGTGTATGTGTGTCCATCCATATGAATCCTAAGCTTGTCCACATAAGCTTTCATCAAACCTGCAATCCATACATAAAAAGTCAAAAAGTCTACATACACACATAGACTTCCATCCACACCAAATACATACATTCAAAGAACATTTTCATACAAGGCCTATGATATACGAACAAACATATGTCCATTGCTTGCGGGTGTTTATAGATCGGCGGCACATAAAAGGGAGTTAAATCCCATCTACAACATTTGTACAGATTGTTCATCCTCGTGTCACTTCACAACAACAACAAAAAAACCCAAACCAATAAAAACAAACTTTCCATCAGCAAAAATTGCGTACATAGCTCCTGCTGGACCGGCAGGTAGGAATCGGCTGCTAACTTTGTCGCCGCAGCCGAAACACAACCACAAAAAAAAAAGGGTGAAACAAACACAACAAAAAGTTAAACAAATACAAAAATTAAAAAAGCAGCGTTTATATTTTCTCATATTCTTTATATGTTTACATATTACGCTAAGGTCGCAACGACAATCATACGCGGTTCAGTCTGGTAAGGAGCCGTTCACACTTGCATTACTTTTTGTATTTATTTTTTCAATAAGAAGTTTTTGTGTGGGGTTTTTTTTTGTTGTACGATCTCCAACTAATTTTTGCATCGCGATTTCCAGTGTACCTGTATCGTCCAAATCGATTACATCCATTTAGATTATTTTTGGTACGCTTAATCCAGCGTCCAAGTTTTTTATTATTTTTATTTATTTTTTCCAAATCGATGAACATAATTTTTCGAATACTTCCTTAAGTGTTTTATCCAGTGCCCCGTAGTGATTTTAAATCGATAACATCATTTTCGATTATTCATTCATTCATTTATTTATTCAAACTCGATTACTTATAAATATATATATATATATTTTTTTTCTATTTTTATTTTCTCTCGATCAATTTGTGTTTTTTATGCGCCTAAGCGCCGTCCAAGTCGATAGACTAACTCACTCCTTTTCAGTCTTCGGCTCCAACGAGAGCTTAATATGCCAATTGGCGACGGTAAGGAGGCAAAAACCCATTTGACCATTTTTAAGGCAGAAGCGACTCACCGAGTCAGGGCGAAGGGCGAATCCGCTGTGCCTTCCAAAAGCGAAAATCCCACTAGAAGCCGAAGTCCATCGACAAGCACAAGTCCACTTAAAGCCACGAGCACGTCGCTCCAAGTGCCACGGTCGATACCATCTAGAAAATCGGAAAAATCAGTCGTGTCCCCCCACTTTACTAGAGCAACTGGAAAAAAGGCTCAATATGAAGGGGACAAGGCCTTGATGAAATTCATGACCATAACCGATAGGATGGGTCAGTTCGAAGCCAGAGTCAACACCCCTGCTGACACAAGTCCGTCCATTCACACGAGTAGGGTTCGACTCGAGCAGATCAGGGCCCTCTGGGACAAGGTTGAAAAGAAATACGAGACGTGTTCCGAAGTTCTGTCTAGTCTGAACTGCGATTGAAGAGTTTAAGCCAAACGCGAACGCTCAATCCAGACCACTGCGGGCTGACAATAGCTCGCGGTCAATCCAGACCTTTGAAAATTGGGTTACGGTAAATCCACAATCCTGTAAACTCTGTGCACAAGAGAACCATCCTATCCGGATATGTCCGCTATTCATACGAATGTCAGTCGCAGATCGGGAGAAATATGTAAAACAGCAAAAGTTGTGCTTAAACTGTTTTGCAAGAACGCATCTGCTCAGGGACTGCACAAGCACGCATGACTGCTACACGTGCAGAGGTCGGCACAATACACTCCTGTATCGAAGCGGCCCCTCGCCAGTCCAGTCAGGGGTCATACCTGACCTACAGTCCCACTCATCCACAACAGTCCAGCAACAGATACAGTCCACTCCATCTACGAGTCAATCGATTGTTCAATCCTTTCTTGCTGTTAACACTAAAGGAGTCCTCCTGAGTACGGCGTTAATAGAAATTTGCCATTTGGGCATTAGATACTAAGCACGGGCACTCATTGACTCTGGCTCCGAGGCAACTTTTATTTCTGAACGGTTGTTCAACTTGATTAAGTTGCCTTATGAGTCCATCCAAGCTCAAGTCTCAGGAGTAAACCTTACTGTTGCGGCGCAGCCCCGTAAGCGCTGTCAACTGAACATAGGTTCCCCTGTCAAGCCCCATATCCAGATTAAAACCTTTGCATATGTGTTACCGCAACTGGCTGGAAATCTCCCATCCTATACTCTCCCAGAGGATTCATTGAAGGATCTTCCACCTTTGCAACTAGCAGATCCGAATTTCTACCGAAGCTCGCAGATTGACGTGCTCATTGGTGCCGATATCCTGCCACCGATCGCTCTCAGCGGCTCTCATTCCAATATTTGCGGGACGCTCCTTGGTCAAGAGACCATATTCGGATGGATTCTTTGTGGTCCCAACGCAACGAGTTCCACAAGCAGAATCTGTTCCTTTTCATCCCGGTTAGCTGTCACCGAGTCTAAACTAGACAGCATTCTCACAAAGTTTTGGGAGGTGGAGGATGTTCCAGTGAAGCTAGTCGAGGAATCCACCTCGGTTTGCGAGGAAAACTTTATCCAATCAACTAAAAGAAACGAGGATGGGAGGTATGTTGTTTCATTTCCCTTTAAGGAGCCGGACAACATTAATCTGGGACATTCCAGACCCATTGCGTTGGCTCAGTTCCTCCGGAACGAAATTCGATTGAAAAAAGACGTTTCATTAAAGGAGCAGTACGACTCAGTCCTTCAAGAGTATTTAGACTTAGGTCATATGCACCAAGTCTCTCCGAACGATTCCAGCAATTTTTATTTGCCTCATCACGCTGTTTTCAAACCAGATAGCACCACGACGAAAGTTCGTGTCGTGTTCAACGCTTCCAATCCCTCATTAAACGGGAACAGCCTCAATGATATCCTTCATGCGGGGCCGGTACTGCAGTCCGATCTTACTATCCAGATTCTAAAATGGCGATTCTATAAGTTTGTGTTTAATGCTGACATCACAAAGATGTACAGACAAATTCGGGTCAATCCTGATCATACGCGCTTCCAGAAAATCCTTTTCAGCAACACAAACGGAGAGCTTTGTGACTATGAGCTCGATACAGTCACCTTTGGCGTAAACTGTGCGCCTTTCCTGGCTATCCGCGTGCTACAGCAGTTGGCTCAGGACATCCGACGCCAATATCCTTTGGCAAGTGACATCATTTCAAACTTCATGTACGTCGACGACGTGCTCGCTGGTGCTCACACTCAGCAGTCCGCAGTTTTAGCCATTAAAGAGCTTCGGCTGGCTCTCGAGAGTGCCGGTTTTCCACTGCGCAAGTGGACCTCAAACGAAAAGACACTCATAGTAGCGATTCCAAGGGAACACTTGGTGAAAGCAGACTTCCTTGAACTGGAAGATGCCAGCACGGCGAAGACTCTGGGGATCCGTTGGCAAGTAACATCCGATAGTTTCCTTTTTATTCCAATGGAGATTCCCCTCCAAACGGCCTACACAAAACGAGAGGTTTTATCTCAGATAGCCAAGCTTTTCGACCCAGCAGGATGGTTATCGCCTTTCGTAATCCGAGCCAAGATTTTCATGCAGGAAATTTGGCTGCGGGAGCTGAGCTGGGATCAGCCGCTCCCCATCGACCTCATAACCAAGTGGCAAGAGTTCCAAAAAGGGTATCCAATCCTGAGGGAAATTCGTATTCCGAGATGGGTGCGTTTCCAGCCAGCAGCCAAGTTGCAGTACTATGCGTTTTGCGATGCGTCACAGGACACATATGGGGCTGCCATTTTCGTCCGAGTTGAAACGACTGACGCTTGTTATACCCATTTGCTGACATCCAAAACCCGAGTCGCTCCAGTCAGGTCCATCTCCATACCCCGTTTGGAATTGTGCGGAGCGGTGCTGCTCACTGAGCTAGCAGCAGCAGTAATTTCCGAAATGCCTCCAAATACCTATGACATTTTTTACTGGACCGACTCTACCATAGTTCTTGCATGGCTAGGTAAGCCAGCGTGCACCTGGACGACATTCGTGGCCAATAGGGTCGCGAAGATCGAACAACGCACCAACAAAAGCAAATGGGGTCATGTACGATCCGAAGACAATCCAGCTGATCTGGCAAGCCGGGGCGTCTTACACCAAGAGCTTAGGGACAGCACACTTTGGTAGCACGGACCGGCTTGGTTGCCACTCAAGCAGGAGCACTGGCCGAGCGAATCACCAGGCTATCCGGAAACTGAGCTTGAGCAACGCCCCATCAAATGTCATAACGTCACATTGCCCCCAGTAGATGATATCCTGGAGCGTTTTTTAACCTTCGACAGAGCTCTGCGGGTTCTAGCTTACGCGATCCGGTTTGCGAAAAGGTGCCAAAATAAAGGTATAGTTCCATCAACCGAACTCACTGCGGCGGAATTGTCCGACGTGCAAGAGAGGTTAATTGTGTTCACTCAAAAGAATGAGTTTCCCGTTGAATATCAGGCCTTGAGCAACAAGCTTCAAATTCCATCCTCAAGCACTATTTCTAACCTAAACCCCTTTCTCGACGGAAACGGGGTCTTGAGGGTAAGCGGCCGACTACAAGCATCTGAGATGCTCAGTTATGATGAGAATCATCCGATCATCATCCCAGCACGGTGTAGGTTCGCGAAACTACAAGTCCTGTTTACCCATCGCATATCCTTGCATGGGGGGAATCAGTTAATGGTGCGACTGATTCGTTCCAGATTCTGGATCCCTAAGCTTCAGAGGTTGGTTAAGCAAACAATTCACTCTTGTCGACTTTGTGTCATACACAAGAAGAACCTTCAAAGGCAGTTGATGGGGAATCTCCCCCGTTCGAGATCCACTTTCTCCAGGCCTTTCACACATACAGGCATGGATTTTGCGGGACCATTTGACATCAAGAGTTATGTCGGTCGAGCCTGCAAAATCACCAAGGAGTACGTCTGCGTCTTTGTATGTTTCAGTACCAGGGCCATCCATCTCGAAGCGACATCCGACTTGACGACAGAGAAATTTTTGGCGGCTTTCTCCCGGTTTTCTACAAGCACACACCCGCAGGCAAGTACACCTTCGAAGAACTGGCTACCCTCCTTGCGAAAATTGAGGTCTGTTTGAACTCCAGGCCTATTTCGCCAATGTCAGAAGACCCCACAGACCTTGTGGCTCTTAGTCCGGGGCATTTTCTAATCGGTGGGCCACTTCTGGCGGTATCTGAGCCTGAGATTGAAGAAAATCCAAGCTCCATAATCAATCGGTGGCGAAAGTTGAAAGCCCTGCATCAGCAGTTCTGTGTGCGTTGGAAGGAGGAATACCTGAAGGAGCTCCACAAAAGGAACAAATGGAAATTCCCATCACGAGATCTGCAGGCCGGAGACATGGTCGTGATTAAAAAGGAGAACTTGCCATCCAACGAATGGCGGCTTGGGCGTATCCAACTGGTCTGCCCTGGCGTAGACGGCAAGGTCAGAGTAGCAGACGTGCTTACAACACGGGGCGTCATCCGACGGCCAGTAGCGAAGATGATTCAGCTTCCAATGGACGGCCCCATTGATCATAGTGACTCCTCAACAAGTTAATCCTTCCAACTGACATCTCGCTAGTCCTAAGTTGATGTCAACCCACGTCGTTATGTGTTTTCGTCCATGTGTCTTGATCATCTCCATCCACAACACTTCATCTTTTTTTCATATCCATCCTTTATATAGATCCGCATATACCATGGCTCCAACGATCCGCCGAGTTGCTCGCCGCCTATCCGGAAGCCAGGGTTACAGATGCCGATGCCAGCGGTTTCTTCAGCTGCCGGCTGTGAAGCGGTTCTGCGCAGTACCTATTAACAAGTACTGTGCGAACTGTCTGGCGCACGAGCATTCCGGTCGGTCATGTCGCAGTAAAGCGAAGTGCCACATCTGCAAGGAGGCTCACCACACCCTTCTGCACATCCACACGGAGCATCCGCGCTCTTCGCGACCCCGACAGAAGCGCCAACCATCCTCGGCTCCTCGGCCTCAGCGTCAGCCACAGCGGCGCCAACAAGCGTCTCCAACAGGATCCCGATGGATGTGTCGCCATCCCGTAGCGCATCGACTGGCCCGTCGTGCGCGCCTATCCTGGCTCGCACGAGTGTCAGCATCCTCCCGACTGCGGCCGTGCTCATCGGGTCCGACCAGAAGCGGTTTGATGTTCGAGTCCTGGTGGATCCGTGCTGTCCTGTGAGTCGCGTCCACATATCCTTGGTTAAGGCCCTCAATTTGTCCATCACGGGCAATGGCGACCAACGGGTGTGCGCCACCGAGATTCGCTCCAAGGCGTCCAAGATGAGCAAGCAGCTGCTGATGCTGGTGGACGAACAAATGCAAACCCGAACGCCGTTGCAGCCGCTGGATCCGAAGGTGCAAGACGCATTCCAGAATGTGACTTTAGCGGATGACCGGTGGTTCCACCCATCTCTAGTGTCGGCTGTACTTGGGGCAGATGTATATGCTGACCTGATGCTGCCGGGTATCCTCCCGAGTCAGGACGGCCTGCCGATGGCACAGAACACGACGCTGGGATGGATCCTTTCCGGACGGTGCTCACTCTCGTAACTCAGCGAGTCTTCCACTAGCGAAAGGTCATTAATAAACAATGAAAAAGCAGTGGGCCAGGGTGGCTATCTTGTGGGACGCCAGATGTGACACTGAGGAATTTGGAGAGAGAATTTCTAAACAGAACCTTTTGAGTTCTGTCAGACAAATAACTCAAAATCCATTTAAGAAGATCAACAGGAAACCCAATTAAGTCGAGCTTCCTTACAAGAAGAGAATGATTAACCGAGCCAAAAGCTTTACTAAGGTCCGTGTAAATCACTTCGGTTTGAAAGTTGCGTAGCAACCATCTAATAACATCCGATTTGCTACCTTTTATATTGGTTATATGCGGAAGGTTCGGCCCTAAATCAATAATATTCACTCAGCATTAAAACAGATATGGTTACACTAATGCGGATATGGAAGCGCACTTTAATTTGTAACCGAATTATTTCTTTAAAATATTATAAAAAATAATTTAAAAATTATTTTATGTAGGTTGACTTTTGCAATTGACCGCTGCTGTTTTTGGTGCGGTATTGTTTACGAACATAAGGAGTGCGTGTGAATCTGTTTGTGCATTGGCCGTATGTCAAGGCAGAATAGCAAAGACAACGAGAGGCGGAAAAAATGGCCAAAAATCGGAGCGTCGACCTGCCGACTTGTAGTTCTGCTCAGGATGGAGCAAGGGGGAATGCATAAATAAATGAACAAATTACGTCGGCGTTTCTGTGCCGTGGTTATTAGATATATTAATTTATAGGCGCCTGGCTATCTGTGTATATCCTTACCCTAGGATTCCGGAGGGCTCGGTGTATTGAGAGCTCGACTGCTTTCAGTATTGAGAGAACCTCCGCCTGAAACACTGTCGCTGACTCTGGGAGGTGGAAATACTCTTCCACTTTCAAGTTTTCAGCGAAGATTCCGGCCCCTACACCGCAGCTTATCTTTGAGCTGTCGGTGTAGAGTGATACCTCATCCGGCTTGGTTACACTTTCTCTGCTTCACTCTTCCCTCGTGGGGTATATTGTAGTATATCTACTTCCAAAACGCAGTTCAGTCATTATATAGTCTGTGTCCTTAGTTATCCGAGAGATCTCATTCAGGATCCAGCAATGCCCGATGTGGTAGTTTTCCAGCTTTGGCTAGCCGTCGTACCGCTCTTTGGGCTGCTGTGTTCCTGATGAAAAGCTCTATCGGCATTATGTTTAGGATGGCATTCAGCGCAGCTGCGGGGCATGATCTTAGTGCCCTGTGGCTCCTGCGCATGCCGATCTCTGTATTGTAAGCCCTAGTTAGTGCTGGCCACCATAATAGTGCTCCGTATGTGAGTATAGGTCTGACAACCGCCGTGTAGAGCCAAATTATTGTCTTGGGATGGATGCCCCAGTTCTTTCCAAACATCTTTCTACAGGAGTAGAAGGCTATGCTAGCCTTCTTCACTCTTTCGTTTATGTTTTGTTTCCATGACAGCTTCGTATCCAGTATCACTTCTATATATTTTGCTTGTTGTGATAGCTTTAGTTCTGTACCATCTATCGTTGGATTTCTGAATCTGCGGATCTTTAATCTTTTTGAGGCGCTAGGAAGGTCGTGTAAATTTTGAAGGTAAGTGCCTTTTCTATTTATCCCACCAGTTCATGTAATGCTGTTTTTGTGGATCTACCTTTTTTGTATGCGAGCTGCGCATCGGAAAGATTTTCGTCCATTCTACCTTTGATGCGGATATCTAGTACAATTCCATTGTTTTCATAAGGAATGAGGTAAGGCTGTAATTGGATTGGCCTGTAATTCTTGCCTTGAATGTGACATCTTTTTACTGGTTTTGGTATGAAGACTACTCTTGCTTCCTTCCACGGATTGGTATGTGCGCTGTTTTGATACATGCTTGGAAGATTGCTTGCAACCATTTACCCGTACATGATATTGTGTTCTGCTGCATTGCTGGTATGATTCCGTCTGGACCAGGACTCTTGTATTTGTCCCAGGAGTCCACCACCCAGTGGACTCTCTCCATGACGATCCCCTCTACTGGTAACTGGTGGTTAGCTCTGCGGCATTCCATTGTTATTTGTTCTTCTTTCTGGTAACCTGTATCCAGCAGGATCTCCATTGTATTTTCGACTGACGTGCTCCCTTCGCCGTCAGGCCTGATTATGAGTGTAGGGCTTGCATGCCCTCTGGCTAAGATCTTGCCCAATCTAGCTGTATCTTTTATTTAATCTGCCGATTCCTAATAACTGCTTCAAGAATCTCTCTTGGCTGCGTAGATCGCTTTTTTATATTTTTCGTAGTTCCTTGTAAGGCCGCCAATCTTTGGTTCCGTAACTAGTATTGAAGGCCTTTCTGACTTTTTTCCTGAGCTCACTTACCTCTTTGTTCAGCCATTGTGCATATGTCTTCTTTGAGTATGTTAGTCTGCACGCCTCTTTATATGCGTTGATAAGGATATTCGTGAAGTCCTCGACTTCTTTGGTGAGGATTGTACATTGATCCTTCTACCTCTTGCTTTTGACTGTACAATCTTTTCGTATTTGTCCCAGTCTGTGTTGAGTGGATTGCGTTTCGGTGCCGACTCACATGTCGGCATCGAAATATCTGAGCTGAGTCGAAACCCTCCAGTTTCCTAACTTGAGATCGCTGGACTCCATTTGGAGGGTTATATCTAGGACTTCTTCCCAGCCTTGAAATTCCTTCGTACTCGGGAAGATGAAGATGGACGTATCTCCTCTATTACATATAGTGACATCATGACATATGATACTATCGATAAGAGACTCACCCCTCTCGTTTGTTTCTCTGGCGTTGGCGTCGCATCCGAGGATAAGCATCGTCTTGGTCTTCTCGGCCCACTGCATCACCCTGATGAAGGCTTCAGGGGGTGCCGGCTCGTCATGAGCCATGCAACCGGAGGCTATTAGTAAGGCTGATGTTGGGGTATAGACGAGCGTTCAGGTTGTTCCTAATAATTATAACTGCTCTCGGTTTACCCGTCAAGCTTGTGTATATTATTATGTCCAAAGTATTATCAGTCCAAAGATCAGCTCTTCCCTGGTCCAAGGTTCTTGTATTAGGCCGATGCCGATGTCCTTCTCCCGTAGAAGGACTGCGAGATTAGCTGAAGCGTGCGAGCTCAGTACTCTATGTCAACATCTTGGTTTAGAGCCCTCAGAGTCTTGAGCACCCTGTCATGGTTAGTAATCCTCTTGGGCAGCCGGATGCGAGCTCTAGGTTTCCTCGGGATATCCGAGTTTGTTGCTTAGCCCCTTCCATGCACTCCGCCAGGAAGTCCCTTGAAGACTCGTCGTCGCACCTGATCATCCGGTGCCCTCTAACCATGTCCGAAGAGTCAAGGGATGGTGCCGGACCAGTTGGCTCTGCTAGTATCTTGTCTAATACCATCTCGAACAGTCTGGTCTCGACCTCATCCTATTTCTCTGACAGAGAGCGCCCATCGTCGTTACGCTCGTCAACCAGTGCCATGGCGAGGGTGTCTCTGGCCACATCGCTGAATTTCTTCACCGTCTTGACGAACGACGTCGCTCGAGGGGCCCCCTTGGCGTCTTTAGCCCTTTTCGGAGCGTTCTCACTCACTTCGATTGGGGTGGCAGGGACGCTTTCGGGTGCTCCCTTTCGTATCGTTTAAATTCCTCCACAATCGTCTGGAATTGGGCCTTGTGGTCTATGTCGCGCTGGTCAATCTTGCCCTCCATCTCATTTTTGGCTATCTTTGCCAGAATGAAACGGGCTTTATTTTTCTGCGTTTTTTTTTGTTGGTGGGTGTACGTTTCTGGCCCAACGTTACCCTTTTCCTCCTTGGCTTGGCTTGCTTCGGAAGTACTAACATTGTGTTTTATCGTTTGGGGAGTTCTTGCCTTAGCATTCTCCGCAGAGTTCGACGAAGTTATTGTCTCGTCATCTGAGCACATCAACTCGTCCTCGGTCAAACTCTGAGGTGTTGTGGGAGTTTACCTCTCCCGAGAGGTCCGAGGAGGATTGTTGGTTCTTTTCCATATTAATAAACGCCCTCGTTGCTCGACAAGGCGGGCTCGGCGGGTCTGAGGGGTTTGGGCTCTGAAAAATATCGACCGTGGCTCGCCCCTAAGTCACGGTAAGGCTGGTTCCGATTCAGGGTTGCCCGGCCTAGAGAAGCCTCCGTACGAACACAGCTGGATTAACCCCTCAGCTGCGAACCTTATAGCCAGAGTGCACGGGTCGCTTGACACACTTGGTTTAAGGAGAGGCCGTTTCGAGACTTGCCCAGGTCTGGGTAAGGAATTGGAGTCATTGAAAATGCCGCTCGCATTGGCCGTACTGTGGTACGTTCCCAGGAGGTACCACGCGGAGGACCCTCTCCGGAGAGAGGGTGGTGTCTATCAACTTGATATTCACCTACGAGTCGACTTGGTGCTCCGTTATTACCTAGGAATATTCATCAACAGTTGCCCTGCCGACTTTGCCTTGTTTTGGTGCACCCTTACCACCCAAGTGGGCTGTATTGGACATGTGTATGTAGGTGTATAAGTGGATATGAATACAAGCGGAACACAGTGAACGAAGAGAAATTCGGCATTGGAAGTTTCACTGCGGCTTATGACATATATTTAAAAACACACTTTTAAATTTTGGAATTCGCAGGAATTTTATCGAAATTAATAGCGACAATGGAATTGAATCGGATTTGGAATTGGAAGCTGCCGTATTGTCGGATCAATCGGATCATACGATGGTGTACGGGATCACACTGCCTCTGAAAAATAAACGCCCTTTTTGCGTGAACAGCACCTAATAATATCCACATGCCACGTCTAAGCAAGTAAATTAATAAGTTCCTGGCAATCTAGCCAGCTGATCGGATATTATAGGCACTAGAAGCTTGTCAAAAATTATGTTTCTATTTAATTCACAATAATCTATACAAAATCTAACCGAACCAGTCTACTTCTTCTTTTCCACCAATGGGGCCTGCATACGGAGAACTCCTAGCTTTTAATTCATTATGCTCAATCAATTCTTGAACTTTCGATCTTAAGAATTCTTTTCAATTGGGACTGAATCGATATGATCGACTTGAACAGTTTTGGTGTTGTCGTAAAACGATTTACTGAACAACTTAATGCAAACTGTACTTCTCCTAAGGCATCGTGCCACAATATATCACTAAATTCAACTAATGTCAATCAGGCCTTCTCCGGTTCTCGAAATTTGTTTTCGATTTCGATTTGGCCAAAATCTTTTGTTTTCGATTTTAGCTGTTCCGGTTCTCGTAAAATTTTTGCTTTCGTATTACTATCGGAATGTTAAATTTTATTTGTGATTTCCCCTGAAACAAAAGCTCAGCGTTTAGTCCAAAAAAATCAAATAATGATCTTGTGCTTACATTTTTATATATGTATTCAACTTAACACAGCTGTTTAAGCTGTTTTTAACACAAAGAGGCTGCCACCTTTTTCACAGTTTTAATTCCGGTGGTCTCAAATACTCTTTTATTGCATTTTGACCATTTAAGTGGTTAA
The DNA here is from genome assembly GCA_018152175.1 of Drosophila jambulina. Taxonomy (NCBI): domain Eukaryota; kingdom Metazoa; phylum Arthropoda; class Insecta; order Diptera; family Drosophilidae; genus Drosophila; species Drosophila jambulina. The sequence continues at coordinate 1,145,858 of JAECXH010000027.1, read as the reverse complement.
ATTAAATAACGTTATTTATAAAAAAACACTTTTGGCGCTCCTTTGAAGTTATTAACGAATTCCTGTATATTTTATAACTATTTTTACCTGGCTGTTTCTTTTCACCAACAATATGGCGATAACTTTTGAAAATGGACTTATCAACCCCTCGCCAAATCAAAATTTTTGTTGCCGACGCGTCTGCAAAATTTGTGTTGTCAAATCTGAGGTGGGGTCAGAAATAAATTTTTTATAAAATAACAACTTGCCAGAATGATATTGTGGTGATGTGGAATAAACATCAATAGACCACTGAGTATACTATTTTTTTCCTTAGCAAATAAGATCTGATTTGATCAGAAAAAAGAGATTTACTCTTCATTTCGGCCAGACAAAGGTGCCCGTTTTGCAAATCAAAAAATTTTACGATTTCGAGAACCGGAGCACCAATTCCCGTTTTCAAAATCGAAATCGCAAAATTTTTTCGAATTCGAGAACCGGAGCAGGCCTGAATCAATTCTTTAAAGCTTTCAACACTCTCTTCTCTTAACTTGGTCATTAGTACAGTCAACAACAGTTGCTATTAAGTGAAGCCGAACTTGTCTCACGGTAGTTAGGAGCTCGGGTGGTGGTAATGCCTTTAATGTTTCCATATTAAGCAAATTGGAACTTATTTTTTTGCAGCCTGTAAATGGCACAATGCTTTTCAAAAACGAGCATTTATAAACATTAAATGAAAAGCCTGCTTCTGTTATCGTCTTTAATATGATCATCAATTGGTCAATTACAATTTCGTTGCTTATGCTCTCGTCATTAAGAATATGAAAAATTATTTCAGTACAATTTCCATTAATCAATACGTTACTATTCACGCCAAAAGGGCGTTTATTTCTCAGAGGCAGTGTGATCCCGTACACCCTCGCTCTCTCTCCCTCTTCCTTTGGGACTTTCGGTCCATAGAGCTTCCAATCCGCTCTGAGATGCTAGTTTAAGTCTTCATGTATGTTAGTTCTAATTCCTACTTCTAACAATAAAGACCGCACGTCGCGCAAGACCCCGAAAATAGTTTCTTCCGTGTTTTACTTATCGAGTGTTTCCAGGTGTTAGCCACCCCCCTCCAGTTCAGTTACTTTTAATCTGGATTTTACTCATTAAATTAGCTTTGCATATCTTCCACATCATTATACCTCTTCACTTAGCTTATGTGATAGGCTCTCTTTAATTAGGGAGCACTTCGCTTTATAGTCAAAGGTAATCTAGAATTGCTCACTTTGATGCAGCATGTATGAGTTTTGCTCGTACACTTTGCATTTTTCTACTCGCTTTCGTGTGCGAGCTCCAGTTCCTTCTCCAGCTGGGCATTGAGTTAAGATATGCCCAAGTTCGTGTGTGTGTAGAATGTAAGATGAATCTTCGCCCGTTGTGCCGACTTCTGATCTGCTTTACGATTCTCTCTAAAAGGTTGTTCACTCTGCGTTTTCCCGTGCCCGCAGCAGTAATACTTAATTGCCAGTGCTTTTAAACTTTTCGCCACTGGTACCTCATTGAAAGAGTTGAACCGTTTTTTGTTTAACGGAAACACTTGCAGCTCGGATTGTAGGTCACGCCAAGTATGGATATTTGCTGTGCAACCAAAGTGTGTGCTGTATGCAAAATGACAGTCATGGTTGGCTAATTGCCCGGATTAGCGATATCCTACTTGTCCATGTCACGCCATTTTGTGACGAGTGACGTCGTTTTTCGGCTTAAATAAATGGTCAGATTCTCACCGTTTAGCAAGTTAAGAATTGTTGCCGATAGTGTCTCCGTATTTTTATATTATGGCCGAAATTGCTGCCATTTAATGCAAACCTGCGATAACTAATACGAAGAACTAAACTATGTCCATCGTTTCACACCACTGCATGACATCGGCACCAGCCACGTCGGATTAAAGTTTTGGCAATACAATGTCGTCATTTTGTACAGGCCCACAAGACGATGCTCCAGCTAGTTGCTGGAGTTTACCCCATTTCTGATGCCGGAGAACCGTTGTTCTTATCTTTCATTGTTAAGAGCAGCTAGTTTCGGTGTGTATACGTGCAACTGCCTTGTACCTTGCTCTAAAAAGATACAACCTTTTCGTAAAGCGATATATTTTAGGTGTTATATTGCTTTTTAAGACCGGACAAACATATGGTGATTTTCAATTTTGCGTGTGGTTGTATATAATAGTTGATTTACGCACACTCACAGTGCTTATTCTCGATACGGCTATTTGTCCGCAGTGAAAGGACGATTTGGATCTCTGGTTTCTTATTTATATATTTCTTATACCATGAGAGTTTAAACAAATGTTTCAAAATTTTTTTATTTGTCGTTTTGCTGCCCACACTTATAAACACACTACTCCAATACACCGAAAACGCTACACTACCAAAACTTCAGAAACTTACAAAATACAAAAATATGTCGTCGACTTCCAACAAACGCCTGCGGCAAGACACTGGAGCTGCTGAACGTCTCTCGGATGCGCCCTCTCCACAGTTGCTGCATCTCATCAAGATTCGGTTCCAGCAGCAGACCGAAACAATTGCCGGTCTTGTAAGGGTAGCAGAGATGCGCATCCTCAGCAGCCTCTCGGAACGTTTGGTTTCCATCACGGGTATGGTCAAGCAGACGGGCGTGCGGGTCTCCAACCTGGAGCGGGAGGTAGCTGATCTACATTCGCAACGGGAACAGCTGTGTGAGCGTGTATAACACTTAAACCGGGAGGTCGCGGATATGCGTGCAATGAGAGAGAGTGGGCACTGTAGAAGCTAAGCTGGCTGCTTAAAATGTTGCCGCCAATAATTCGAGCGATTTACGCATGCATGGTGTGCCCCATATTGAAGGCGTGAACTTAAACACAATTTTCAATCAGCTATGCTTTTCGCTTCACATTACTCCTCCGCCGCCACTTCGGGACATTTTCCGGGCCCGCAAGTCGCAAAAAAGTAATGTGGACATCATTATAAAATTGTCATGTTGGTAAGAGTAGCTGCAGCTTATCGGCGTGAATCAAAATCACAACTGAGCTTAAAGCTTGTGGGTTATGATTCTGATGATCTATACATAAACGAGCAACTACATAGAGAACACTATCAAATATTTAAGGAGCCAATGAGGCTGAAGAAGTAAAAGTATGAAGTGCTGTATTTACTCACCGGGGGCTTTTTCGTGTACGATGAAAACGGAGTGAGAGCGTAAATTGCATCGAGCATATGGATGAGATTTTAAAAATAGCTGATCACGTCAGTGGATCTCTTTCTGCTCTTCTTCTCTCCTCTTCGCTCGTTCTTCAGCCGAATGAGTGCCCTGATGACCAGCCTGCTGCACCGGAGAGCTTTCGCTTTTAAATTTAGTTTATGTTATGTCAACTTAATTTCTATGCCTTATTTAGATATAGATAATAGTTTTCATAATTTATGTCTTTATTTTTTGTTTTTCGATGCATTTTGAAAAACTGGGTTTGCGATGCTTGTACGCTATTACACTTTCAGTGACGGGTAGCATGATTCGAGTTTAATGTAATTATGAAAGGGGTATAAAGGTCGTTCGTATAAATGCTAGACGAGTTCAGGTTACTTTTTGTTCAGTCGAATGTTGATGTTATCTGTGTATCAAAACCTGGTTTACGTCTAACTTGTCTAATATTTTAATTGATTTTTTGTTTCGTTCAGATCGTGTTGGTCATGCTGGTGGTGTGGCTATAAATGTTAAAAATACACTTAACTACAGGGTCAACTGTAATCAACCAATTGACAGTCAAATCGAATATATTTTTTTAGAAGTAACAAACAAATTTCGATGCAATAAAGTGGTAATTGCACGTATCGTCCAATTCGCATGATAGATTTTAATTATATTACAGAAACTATTAATAAAATATCAGCTTCATATGATTACATTATCCTTGCACGAAACTACAATAGTAACATCTTAAACAAAAGTTTTTTTAGATAGTTTTGAAGCGATAGGGCTGTATGCTGCCAATAGAATTACGCCTACGCATTTCAGCAACAACTGTGACCTCTTCTTGACAATTTTTTAATAATGAACCCAGAAAGATATTACTATATCACCAGGTCTCCTTACCAGTTTTTTCCAAAGATGACCCAATTTTTTTAACCTGTGATATAACATTAGACTATACTGAAGAATCTTTAAGCTATAGAGACTTTAAGAATATTATTTATACAGACCTTGAGCTTCAATATAATGCATGTGATTGGTGTCCAATATATCAATGTTCTACTGTCGAGTACCAATTAAATGTTTTAAACAATAATTTTAACTATATTTTTAATAAATGTGTACCTGTCAAGTCAAGGGTTATTAAGCCAAGACAAAATCCTTAGTTTAACAATGAAATAAAAAAGATTATCAATCAGAGGGATGCTGCCTATTTTCAGTGGAAGCGATACAAGACCCATCATGCAGTAGAAGGAAGCAAGATCACTTGTTACCAAAATTATTAACGCTTACTTACAAGTCTAAGCACTTCAGGTCAAAATTTAATAATCAGGTTACATGTAAACAAACTTGGAGAGAATTAGGAAAAGTAGGAATAGGGAGGAGTAAGCAGAGCACTGATCGCAACGTCGATGTTGAAGAACTGTGTCTTACATATTTACAATTCTGCAATAACTACCTGCACATTCCCATCATTTTGGAAAATAACTAAAATAATCCCTGTGTTGAAACCTAATAAAGACTATAGACCCCTTTCAATCCTTTCATTTCTAGCCAAAGTGCTTGAGAGTTTAATGTCTGAACATATTCAAAAGTTTCTGGAAATGAATGCGTTTTTCTCACCAAAGCAGTCGGGTTTCCGAAAAAAGAGAGAGAAGACATTCGTAAACAACTTGACAATAACTGTGTGACTTTTGTAACCCTTCTTGACCATAGTAAAGCATTTGCCGCTGTCAATGACGATATTTGAAGTACCAAACTAAAAAACCATTTTATCTTTTCAAGCTGCAGTACTTACTTCGGTTCATAGAATCCTATCTTTGCGGAAGGTTACAGGCAGTGGTTGTAGGTGCTCGATTTTCCGACTTCTGCCAAGTCACTCGTGGTGTTCCTCAAGGATCAGTCTTGGGTTCATTGTTGTTTTCTATGTATGTAAATGATTTGCCTAGTCTTTTGTTTGATTGTGAAATTTATTTGTATGCAGACAATGTTCAAAAATACGTTAGCAGTCCCATTAGGCAGAAAAATGTTAGTGTTATTTCAAGTAATAATATGCTTAATGTAATTCATAAATGGGCAAGGGGTAATGGCTCAAATCTCACATCTCAAATCTAGTTATTAATGGCACGCCGATTAAATTTGAGCAGACCGCACTGAACTTAGGTTTTAGTAACACCCTTAGCTGGAGCAAACATATCTCCAAAGCTACAGGACGAACATTCGTCTTGCTACGGCAGCTGTCATATTCCAAGACATTTCTTCCGATCCAAACAAAGCTTTTAGTAGCTAAGGTTATTCTTATATCAACAATATTTTATGGAGTGAAAGTTTTTGGACACTGTGACCTACGCGATTTGCACAAGTTGGTAGTAGATTGTCCGATATGTCTTTAATTCAAAACGACTTGACCATTTATCACATTTGACTAATAAAATTCTTGACCTAAACCTGACTTCGTGTATTCGCTATAGGACTCTAATATATTTCCACAAAATTGTGATATACCAAGAACCAACATATTTGTTTGACAAACTCATATCTAATACCTCAACTAGGATTAATAATTTTATATGCCCAAGACTGAATTCGCAGTGCTCGAATAGACAATTTTCAATAATGATATTCGTTTGAACAATCTGCCACATAGATTTAAGACAATTAGGATCGCAGCTCAGTTTAAATCTCAAGGTAAATAATATTTAAAGTAAAATGAAAACGAATATAATAACAATCCAATCTAAGAAAATTATTAGTAAAAAGTAATAGTTATAAGTCTATATGTGTTAAAATTAAGTATTTGAAATTTTAGTGCTATAATTATAAGTATAAACTTGCTGCGCTAAGATAATAAATAGATTAAAATAAAATTAAATTACTATTCTCTCTTTCAAGTGAATGGACGTGTTTTTTTCTTGCGCTCTCGTTTTCTGTAAATTTTACATATAAACTACCAAAGTTTTACCTAAATCTTCTATTTTGTGTTTAAAAAAGATCCCACTTCACTTCGCGTGCATGGACCTATTCTTTTTTGTATGGAGCTATTCTTTTTCATATAATTTGAATTATTTTACAAAATTTAAGTATGGCTGCTTCGTTTCGTATTCCTCTTTGTTTTTCTCCGTTTAGCCGTTTTTTGCGCCGTCGCACAGTAGCGAACAAAAGCCGTTGCAAAAATAGGAAAATTCAAAATCGCAAAATCGATTTAAAGTATACAAATTCGACAGCGAATTTTCCAAGGATTCCGAATCTGTAACCAAAAAAAAATTTTCAGATTTTTTTTGTGGAAGATATGAGCATTCAAAGTCGAAATTGTTTTCCGTGTATGCGTCATACAACAAAAAATAGGTAAATTAGTCGACTTTCAGGTAATATTGCACAAAAACTACATAACCAATCGTTATGATTTTTTTTTTTAAATGACAGGTATATTCATTAACTCTTATCCAAATTAAAAAAAGGGTAATTTGTGTGGGCTTGTACAGGTAAATCGCTACCTGCCAGGTGTCCATTATTTTCACCTTTTTCTGGCTAAAGTAGTCTATAACTTCTGAAGCTGCCCAGAGCCGGTAACCACACTATGACAACACATTGCGTGTATCTTTCCTGAATCAGAATCCGTTTAGATCGGCTACGTCCAGCTGCGACTCTGGCATTGCGAAGCAAAAACCCGAAGCAACTCAGGGTAAAATATACCAAAATACCAAAAAAAAGTATGCGCTTACCTACAAATATACCAACTGTAGGGCGCAACCGATTAACAAAAAAAAAAAAAATTTTTTTCAGTGTTCAAAATGTTTTTATTTGATCAAATAAACAAAAATAAAGCAAAAAAATTAACAAACTTTTGTTTTTAAAAATTCGTTTTCAGAGGAAAAAATTGATTTTTTCACTTTGATACCCTATAAAAAGGCGAATTTGTGGGCGTGGCACATTATACAGTATATATATAAATTTTACAACAATTACCTGTCGAATGCCTTTTAAATTTTTCAATTATCTTATTTGGTTCAAAAGTTATGATTTTTGCAACGTAAAATGAGAAAAGGCGCTACTGTGCGTCGTGACAGCTAAACGATAAACATAAACAGTGGAAGTCCTTATAATGTCCGGTGTTGTCTGCGCCGTTAAAACCTGAAAAAGGTAATTGCGACTAATGATCTAGCCATCGGCTAGACTGCTGGCTGTGCGATCACATTGTGCACGCCAAGCCCTTAAACCCGTAGCGGGTTCTCGACATCACCCTCCGTCGGCTTAGCCATCGACCTCGGGATTGAATCTTAAAATTTTGAAGTCAAGTGCGAAACAAGATTCGGTACCCGAATGAGTCGCTGGTGGGACCGTGCCCCCGGTGATGTCCGATTTGTCCCCTGGGGGTGGCAAATAACTACCCTTAGAGTCCTATTAATGTATCCCCTCAGGGGTTCAGGCCCGAACTACCGGCCGACATTGGTAATCCAGATAATTTATCTCCCTTATAGCAGCTCCACCAACGAAACAACTATTTGTTTCGCGTCTTTCCTGTAATCACACATCGGAAGATGTAATAGCCTTTATTCAAGGCAGAACTAAAGCCGAAAAAATACAAATGAAGGTCGAAAAATTCAAACATTTCATCCTTAAAATATATCCCAAATATGACATAATATGCTCTACCAAATTCTGGCCTGGATAAATTGTCGTTAAAGAGCTCGAAGCTAAGGAAAAGAAAAAGTGGCCTGTAGGAATATGACTTCCGAGGTCCGACCAGATCACTTCCCCTCTACTACATCCGCTCCAAGAAACTAACCAACTTCCTCTTTATCTCCTATCAGAATGCAAAAGGCTTATGTAGTAAGCTTCCCTAATTATATTCTGATAGTTTTTCGTTTGCTTCCCAGGTTATCGTGTTCACCTGGTTAAAGCCGGAGATTCTGAGCTCCGAAGTTCGTTCCTATTTCCTATTGGAACCATCTTTCCGCTTTAAGATGGTTTCCAAAAGACTTTCGGATAAGGACAATTTAGTAGTTTTTGGTGATTTGAATATCCCAGGCGCTATTTTGTCTTCATATAAATCCGCAAATTCACTTCTAACTACAACACAGCATTATTTTTTTGATGACTTATTTGACATTTTGCTATCTCAAACATGTACGAATTTCCTTAGAGCGCTTGCTTGATCTCTGCTTTGTCTTAGATACGGCAAGAGTTAGTTTAGCCAGGGTGGCGCCGCTGACGCTACTCGAAATCACTATCATCCTGCATTCGATGTGACCCTCGACGTTGGAACTGTCCTACAGAATATATCTGACCGTCCAGCCAAAAAAGTCCTTTGTTTTCGCAAGACGGACTTTGAACGGCTGAATAATTTTATATCTGATTTTATATTACTATACATGTGCACTGACATGGCTGAAGCAGTGGATGTTTTTTACAGTGCCATAAATTCATTTTTTACTGAATGTGTTTCGTTAACCTCAAATAAGGCTCTTTGGTATACTAAAGATTTGAGTTGCCTTAAAAACCAAATGTCTCCGCTGTATTCTAAATTTAAACGTACCGGTTCCAATCTGCCCTATCCTGTTATTTATCGGCTCGGTTAAGCTTTACCATGTTGAACGCGCAGTGTTACAAAAATTATCTTGCTCGTTGTAGGGCCTAGTTTTCTCAGGACCCCAAACAGTTTTATAATTTTGTAAATACTAATCGTAAGCCAATTACTCATCCTTCCTCGCTCTCTTTTGAAAATACATCCGTAATTAATGATCAGACAATGGCCGATCTATTTACGCAGTTTTTTCAAACCACATATTCAAACGCCACTGACTCAAATCAGACTTATTCTTACGTCATTCCCAAATCTAACTTGGTTTTCAGTCCTAATTTAAACAAAGCTCTGTTCTTTCAGATCTTCTCCGAGTTACGCCAGTTTATTCGCCAGGTCCCGATGAAGTACCTGGCTGTGTTCTTAGGTATTGTCCCGAGGCCCTGTGCAATTCTCTTCTGAAAATGTTTACCTTATCCTTAGAAACCTCTCACTTTCCCCTTATTTGGAAGGAAACATTTGTTATTCCTCTCCGAAAAATACGGTAGCAAATCGGATGCCAACAACTACAGAGGAATCTCTATGCTGTCGGCCACCCCAAAACTTTCGAAAATATCATTACTCCACGTCTGCAACACCTTTGCAGATTAATAATTGCTCCATGTCAGCTTTGATTTATAAAGCGAAGATCAACTACAACTAATCTTTTGGAGCTCACTTCCTTCATAATAAAGGACTTCCATAACAACTTTCAGACAGATGTAGTCTATACTGATTTCAGTAAAGCATTCGACTCTGTTAACCATTCTCTTCTTGTTCGAAAACTCGACTTAATGGGATTTCCGGTTGAATTTCTTAGATGGATCTCAAGTTATCTAAATGGCAGGCCCCAAAGGTCCTTTTTAATAATACCTTATCTAATGTTCTCAGGGTTACTTCTGGCGTCCCGCAAGGGAGCCATTTGGGACCTTTGTTGTTTACATTATTTTTTAACAACCTGTCCAAAGTTTTGACTAACTGCAAAGTACTTATGTACGCGGATTACACAAATTTTTGCGGGCAATATAAAGACGCTTCTTGCCAATCTGATTTACAAACAGATTTTAATCATTTTCAAACATGGTGCCGCGTTAACTTATTTAGTTTAAACGGCTCTAAATGCAAGCTAATGACATTCTCTCGTGTCGTTCCCAAGCTTGCAATTTACACGCTAAGCTGCCGCTCTTTGGAAAGAATTCATATAGTTGATGATTTGGGAGTTCGCCTGGGTCCTAAACATGACTTTCTTGATCATATTTCGGGCATGGTAAATAAAGCCAGAGGTGTGCTTGGATTCATTAAACGGTGGTCGAAAGAATTCAATGACGCCAATGTTACTAAATCTCTTTATATTTTTTTAGTTCGTCCTATCATAAATCATAAATCATAAATCATAAATCATAAATCTTGCGTTTTGAACCCTCAGTATGGGGTCCACAGTAAACGCATTGTGTCTGTTCAAAAAAACTTTTATACCCTTGCAGTGTATTAAAATTTTAGTCCGAATTTTGCAAATTTATATATATATATATGTATATATGTATATATGTATATATGTATATATGTATATATGTATATATGTATATATGTATATATGTATATATGTATATATGTATATATGTATATATGTATATATGTATATATGTATATATGTATATATGTATATATGTATATATGTATATATGTATATATGTATATATGTATATATGTATATATGTATATATGTATATATGTATATATGTATATATGTATATATGTATATATGTATATATGTATATATGTATATATGTATATATGTATATATGTATATATGTATATATGTATATATGTATATATGTATATATGTATATATGTATATATGTATATATGTATATATGTATATATGTATATATGTATATATGTATATATGTATATATGTATATATGTATATATGTATATATGTATATATATGTATATATGTATATATGTATATATGTATATATGTATATATGTATATATGTATATATGTATATATGTATATATGTATATATGTATATATGTATATATGTATATATGTATATATGTATATATGTATATATGTATATATGTATATATGTATATATGTATATATGTATATATGTATATATGTATATATGTATATATGTATATATGTATATATGTATATATGTATATATGTATATATGTATATATGTATATATGTATATATGTATATATGTATATATGTATATATGTATATATGTATATATGTATATATGTATATATGTATATATGTATATATGTATATATGTATATATGTATATATGTATATATGTATATATGTATATATGTATATATATAATATATGTTGATGAATTGTTGATGAATTCATCAACACTTTGTTGATGAATTGTTGATGAATTCATCAACAATTAATCAACAAATTCATCAACAAAGTGTTTGTAGTTTTTAATTTTATATTTTGGGTTTTCTTCGCATATTTATTTTTATTTATTTATTTATTCAGAAAATAGCAAATTTCTGCCATTGAAGCCAAATCCTTGCCACTGACCGGATAAAGAGTAATTTTTATTGATGTGCCCCGACTCACATCAGGTGGTCAGAGGCAAGGATAGGTGTCTTAAAATAAATTGAGAGTTGACATCTAAGGACAACTCCACATGTAACAAAAAATATAATTCATTATAAGACGAACATAAAACGCGGAAAGGGTCGTGCAACTCGAAATTAGATTTACATAAACTTAGTGCAATCGGCCGGAAATAACGCGACGGTCTTGCAGGGACAGAGAAACTTAACTGACTTAACAAATAAGACGAAGAAATATATCCATTAATCAGTTTATAAATGAACATCACTCCGTGGCAGGTCCGACGATCCTTAAGCGAGGGCAGGCTCAGAAGACGTAGCCTGTCACTATAAGAGGGGAGGTGACGCTGAGGATCCCAGTTAAGTCCCCGTAGAGCAAACAAAAGGAATTGTTTCTGAACTGATTCAACAAGGTCTTGATACTTCGCGTATTGAGGAGACCATACGCACGAACAGTATTCCAATATTGGGCGGACGAGAGAGACATAAAGGAGTTTGGTGGTGTAGGGATCGACAAACTCCTTCGACCAGCGCTTAACGAAGGCAAAAACCCCTTTGGCTCTACCGACAATTAAGCTAATATGGTCGGTGAAGTTTAAGGTATGGTTAAACAGAACTCCAAGGTCATTTACTGAAATGATGCGCTCAAGATTACTTGTCCCTAAGGAATAATTTGTCAAGAAACAGTTTTTACGAAAAAATGACATACATTTACATTTAGTGTTGTTAAGAAATAGCAAATTATTGTTGCACCAGGACTGCATGTTGTTTATGTCAATTTGCAAAAGAGAGTGGGAGACTGAATTCGTCAATGGCAAACATAGTTTTACGTCATCAGCATACATTAACACATGGGAGTTACGAACCACATCGGGTAAGTCATTAATAAAGATGCCAAACAGGAGTGGACCAAGGTGGCTCCCTTGCGGGACACCCGAAGTGACGTGTATACGTTTTGAAAATGAACCCATAAAAGCAACTTTTTGCGTTCGGTTCGATAAGTACATAGCGATCCACTTGATCAGCAAAATAGGAAAGCCCAAAAGAGTCAGTTTTTTCAACAGCAGCTGGTGATTCACAGAATCAAAGGCTTTGCTGAAGTCTGTAAAGATAACGTCAGTTTGTGTGTTACATTTAAACGCATTTCTTATGATAGCACAAAACTCAAGAAGGTTTGTGGAAGTAGACCTGCGTTTCATAAAGCCATGCTGCGAGGGAGACATTATGGAGCCACATTGGTGTTGAAGCTGAGCAGTCACTAACAGTTCAAGTAATTTGGGAATTGCGCTGAGCTTAGCAATCCCTCTGTAGTTTTCGATGTTGGATTTACTACCCTTTTTATGAAGGGGAATTATGAAGGATTCCTTCCAACATTCAGGAAAAAACGCAAACTGAAGGGATAACTGATATAGCTTGGTGAGTGGTCCATAAAGCGCACCAGCACAATTTCTCAAAACACAGCTGGGTACCAGATCTGGACCAGAAGAGAAGGAAGGCTTGAGTGTTTTGAGACTCTGAAGAACATCATCTTCGCTGATCGTGGGCATAAAAATGCAATTAAAGTGCGGAAGAGAATATGGATACGAAGAGGTTATATCAAAACTAATAGCAGAATATGTAGATTGAAAAAATTGTGCAAATAAGTTCGCGATGTCAGGCTCGTTAGAAGCGGACTCAGTGTTGAGATGAAGACAGGATGGAAAGATTTGTGATTTACGTTTAGAATTGACAAACGCGTAAAATTGCTTAGGATTCGCCTGAAACTCGTTTCTACACCGATTCAGGTAGTAATTGTAGCACTCAGAATTATGCGTTATAAAATTATAGCGTGCTGTTAAGTATCTGGCACGATCGACTTGCAACCCGGTTCTACTGAACTTTTTAAAAAGTCTAGACTTGACGTTTTTCAAGTTGGAGAGTCGACGAGAAAACCAGGGAGGCTTATGTGAGACGTCAGGAGGAGAAAACGAAGGAACATACAAGTCAAAACCAGAGTATATGATATCATAAAAACGGTCAACCATGTTTGAGGGATCGTCAGAAGAAGAGTCCAAAAAAGTCCAATCGACAGAAGATAAATATGTATTCAAGTCAGAGAAATTAGCTTTACGAAAGCAGCGAAAAGTTGCTGGCTCAGCTAAAGGACAAGGCAGTAATGGAGTCGATACTTCTAGAATTATCTCCAGAGTGGGATGATAAGCGTCTTCGGGGCTAGAGAGAGGGCTGATTCTAGAAATGTTGGCATTGGCAAACTCCGACGCAAAAATTAGATCGAGGACATTGTCACGACAGTTCCGTACATAATTTATTTGTCCCAAGGAAAGGTCAATAAGGCCGTGAACAAGATCATGGGGTGCAGTGGGAATAAGAACATTGGAGTCCTGAGAGGGCATCCAAGATATGGACGGAAGATTGAAATCCCCCATGACAATAAGGTGATCATTAACACCAAGAGAGGAATGAATATTTTGAATTAAAGATAAATGATGTAAGTAAATATTCGTGTCGGACCGGGGTGGAATATAGGAGCATGAGACATAAACAAAATAATCATGAACTTGAATGCGAACTGCAACAAACTCTAAATTGCAATCTATGTCACTTTTCGGAACCAGAATGGAAGGTAGATCGGACTTAACAGCGATAAGAACACCGCCACCGATTCGCAATTGACGATCGCATCTATAAACGATATATGTAGTTGCTTGCAAATAATTCGCTATCGGAGACAGAAGAGTTGAGCCACGTTTCAGTAAATACAATGACATTGGCATCAAAAGAGGCACTATTGATGTGCAGTTTGCTAAGTTTGCCTAGTAAACTGCGAACATTCTGATAGTGTAGGATAAAAGAATCATTCAGTTTTTTGGAGTTCTAGCAGAGGGAGTCAGAGGACCACGAGCCCGAGGATTACTTTTATGAATAAATTCATGAACGATGGCATGTTCAGGCCATACAGAAGAATCAAGAACCCTGGCCAATAATACATCAGAAAGTCCAATTTTAAACGAAGATATTTCACGTCTTTGCTTAAAATTGAATTTTGAGACGGTAAATTCAGTATTAGAAACATTCAATTTGTTGCTCAAATGGGTTAAAACATCAAGTTCAGAAGCACTCGGATTAAGGCGGGAAACAAAAACAAGTTTTTTGGGGGCAACTCCAGCAAGTGGAGCCGGTCTCCTTTGGGCAACTCCAGAAATAGATGACGGTTGTGGTCCTGGGCTGGTTAATGGCAGCGCAGAGATTGTGACCGCCGGAGGTACCGCCGTCTGAGGAACCACCATCAGGGGAGCCGCAGCCGAAGGAACCACAGCTGGAGGAGCCACAGGAAGAGCATCGGAAGCCAATGACGCAACATTGGAGGCAGCAGCATGCGACGTGGATGCCTGGTTGATGTTTAGTAGCTCCAGAGCAGCAGACCCAGAAATAGGGGCTAATGATGGTTCATCAGCCAAGCTATCGTCAACAGCCACGGCAATATCAGAATTGTTTCGAGGGCTGAACTGCATAAGAGGGCACACAGGGTCTGGAATGAGCAAAGAATTATTAGCTAGGTTGCTCTTTGATTTAATTACTGAGTCACTAAGCAGTTTTAGTGACTTAAAATGATACTCCGCCGTCTGGAATCGGTTAAACAATTCCTTAAATCCAGCCGCCAATGATTGAAACTCCAGGTGAGTTTGCCTCATGAAAATCCTCATATCGGATTTGATGTGAAGGCAACTCGGGCACGTCCAGTCCAATCCGGCGTGTTCACGTATACGATCAGCAATACGCGGGCCAATCTGTCCAAGATCGGCACATCCAGGGTGAGCAATGTTGTCGCAGAGCCAACAATAAACGGTGGCCTGCCGCGGAGTTATTTTGCCAGCGTTCGGACACTTAGTGGCACAACAGGTAGCCATATTTATTGGAAATGATTATTAAAATAATAACCGCAGCCGTAAATAACCAAAACGGGGATAAAATTGTACAAATTTCGCGGCGAAAGAACCGATGAAAACAAAAGCGAGAAAAAGCTTTTATTTGGGCACCGAAAATTAACTAGTTTGTGTGATTGTAGTGCAATGCAGAATAGCTTGCGCCAACAACAAAACTAACGCGATTACAAGATAAGCTGTAAACGCACTTTGCACGAAAAGAAGGCAAAGCAAGAAGATAATAAAAGCAAAACTAAATAAGTTTTACAAGGTTAAAAGTCACTGTCTTTGTTTAATTTGATCCAATTGTTTAGGCTGATGAAGATCACATAAACACTGATCGCATGCCAAAAATTTGGGCTTATAGGGATAAGATGTCACTATGAAAACTTGAAAATAAAGGGAGCGCGAAGTGAAGCACGACTAACTCAAAAAGCTTCTTTGACAACTAAAACACTTAATTTCACAGCATTCCATTTAATACCCAATTTATTTTATATAATTTCACAGTTATAAAAATTTGGTGTACTGCTATACAAATAACACTCTCGCGATAATGGAAACTTGTTAAAACATTTTAATTTCTTTCACTTTTGTCGACCACAAAGTATTGCTCCTCATGCCTTCAAAAGATAAAACGCAAATAAAAAACGCTCACCCCGCTCATATTTCTGAGAGAGGGAGAGTTTAAGAGAGCAAGAGCCAACATGCCGTTTTTGTTGATGAATTACTGATTAATTTAGACCTTTTTGTCATCATCTTTTCATCAACAACTTTTAATCATTCTGTCATCAACCTTTTTTCCGAAGAGAGAAAAATGAGAGCGCGAGAGAGTCGGGTTTGACACGATGGTCGAATGAGAGCGTCGGCTCGGTAGAAATTCACGTCGGCTGTTGATGAATCGTTGATTACAGAGGCCTATTGATGACAAGTGGTACTGCAGGGTATATATACATACATATGTATATATGTATATATGTATATATGTATATATATATACATATATACATATATACATATATACATATATACATATATACATATATACATATATACATATATACATATATACATATATACATATATACATATATACATATATACATATATACATATATACATATATACATATATACATATATACATATATACATATATACATATATACATATATACATATATACATATATACATATATACATATATACATATATACATATATACATATATACATATATACATATATACATATATACATATATACATATATACATATATACATATATACATATATACATATATACATATATACATATATACATATATACATATATACATATATACATATATACATATATACATATCTATATATATAAAAATTAAACGCAAAAAGTGTTTGTAATCAGTGTTAGGCTCAGTGCGTTGACCGATTTCAAAAATTTTTTTTTTTGTTTGAAAGGTGGTATCAATACGGTGGTTTGTATGTATATACGATGCCTGTATGTGCTTTGGTTCGTAAGTTATGAACGTTTTTAACATCGATATGGTACGGCCACGTAGAAATTTGGGACGTCATACTCGAAAAGCGAGAATCGTTGCTTCATTAAGAGTTTCTCAAAGTGAGACTAAGGCAACAACGTGAGCTAGAGCGTGCACTTGAAGTTCAACGAATTCTACCGGTATCTGGTCCACGGAGTTATTACTACACAGTGTATAACACTAATACCCCTCTACTACCGATGGATGTGCCTTGAGACGAAACAGAGAACTTGACCTCCCCTGCAGGATCGCCCATTCCAGAGCTGGAGAGGATGAATAACTAATAATAATTATAATAGTGACCAGAAACCTATAATATGTATAATTCGTAAAAAAGGTTTAAATAAAATATTGGCTGGGTCGAAGTGGGCCTGGCGGCAGCCTTTTCCCATTCTGGGGAATGCTGACGTATAGGCTCATTCTCTATTCGGCATGAATAGCGACACACAGTCGTAAAGTGAAAAAAACAGCAAAAGTTTTTTTCCAGTTGTTTTTGGAAATTGGTGTGATTTAATTTGAACCAATTTTAACATCGATATGGTACGGCCACGTAAATTTGCCCACAAAGTAAATTTGCAAAAATTGATAACTTTGGTCAGGGAAGGGCAACAAAGAACCAAGTTGATGGTATACTTAGCCTTGAATCTGTTGAGAATCGAAATGTTCAAAGTCGAACGTTGCTTTATCATCAAAAGAAACATTAATTTTTGTAAAATGTTAATTTACCTTAAAAGTCGGCATAAAGTTATCACTAATTATGTTCGTAGCACCGAATGAAGTCATTTGGAAGCACGAATTGTACGTCTGTATGTACTTCAAAAAATGATTCGAATTCGGTGCACCACCCAAAATCAAACAACACAACGGTTCCGGCGGTGGCATCAAATCAGGTAACTTTATTTGACCATTAGCACAACACAATCCAGGTGTTTCGGTTTTAAACTTCAATGCTTTACAATGCTTGCATACTTGATCCATTGCACCGATCAATACAGTTCTATGTGAAGCGTAATCAAGAGTAGAATCATAACCAAATGCTGCTCTTTCAAGCACAATATGACGAACCGCATTTTGTTGCATTCGAATAGCTGCACGACGACGATTAGTAGCAGCAGCAACAGCAGAATTCGTAGCCGCACGCTGCTCATCACTTTGAGAAACTCTTAATGAAGCAACGATTCTCGCGTTTCGAGTATGACGTCCCAAATTTTATTTCCTTAATGCACTACGAAGTGTGCACAGGGTACGCTATATAATTTTTTATATAATTCCTGTTAGTTGTACTTTTCATTTGATAAAATTTTATTAATTCATAATGATCGTATTGTAATCTGACTAACCAAATATATTGTACAATAAATAAATAAAGCATACTTTTATAGTTTTCTACAAATGATATACATGGCAAAACAACGTTCTAGCTAGCATTAGCTCGGACCCAGCAAAGCGGGTCAGGTCTGCTAGTATACATATATACATATATACATATATACATATATACATATATACATATATACATATATACATATATACATATATACATATATACATATATACATATATACATATATACATATATACATATATACATATATACATATATACATATATACATATATACATATATACATATATACATATATACATATATACATATATACATATATACATATATACATATATACATATATACATATATACATATATACATATATACATATATACATATATACATATATACATATATACATATATACATATATACATATATACATATATACATATATACATATATACATATATACATATATACATATATACATATATACATATATACATATATACATATATACATATATACATATATACATATATACATATATACATATATACATATATACATATATACATATATACATATATACATATATACATATATACATATATACATATATACATATATACATATATACATATATACATATATACATATATACATATATACATATATACATATATACATATATACATATATACATATATACATATATACATATATACATATATACATGAAAACAGCGCGCATAAAGAGGATCGTGCTCCTCGCAACACGAGGCCCAAGAAGCAGCGCCCAGACGCTATTTTAATAAAGTGTAGCGAAGGATCCTACTCTGATATGCTGAGGATCGTAAAAACGGAGTCTTCACTCCAGGGACTCAAGGACAGCGTCCAAGGACTGCGAAGGACAGCCAATGGGGGACTCCTTCTAAGGATGCAGAAGCCCCTCGACCCTTCCACGCAGCAACTGCAAGCGGCATTAAAGACAGCCATCTCTGGAAAGGCTGAGGTGGCAGTCATGCAGGAGACGGTCCAGATTGAGATCCGTGACCTGGACGACATGACCAGCGCGGAGGAGGTCACAATGGCCCTATTTGCGGGAGAAGACACCGACATTCCAAGCGACGCTGCGCCCAGGATGCGGAAAGCGTTCGGAGGAACGCAAACTGCGACGGTTCATCTCCGACCTGAACATGCGAGGAGGTTGCTCGACAAGGGCAAAATCAGAATTGGATGGGTCGTCTGCCGCATCAGGGAGAAGACAGAGCCGAGACGCTGCTATAAGTGCATGGGCTTCGGGCACACCTCGGCAAGATGCCGCGCTTCAGACGCAACGGCCAAAGCCACCCAGGAGGCATGCTTCAGGTGCGGAGGCACCGGCCACAAGCACTACACGTGCCAAGCCAAGCCCAAGTGCATCCTATGCACCCGAGGAGGCAAGCCCGCGGGGGAAGCAGCGCACGCGACCCTGAGCAGGACCTGCCCGGAATACCTGAAGGCCACCAAACACATGCAGAATGGTTAAGCTCCTCCAGCTTAACTTAAACCACTGCAGAGCTGCACAAGATTTGCTGGCACAGACGGTCTTCGAGCAGAACGTTGATGTTGCGGTACTGAGCGAGCCTTACAAGCCAAAATCAGAGGGAGTATGGCAACAGAGCGCGGACGGCGGCGCGGCCATCTGGAGCTGCGGGCAGTCCCCCAAACACCTATCGCAGAGGGCGTCGAGACCTGGCTACGCCAGGGCCAAGGTCCAAGCAACCACTGTATATAGCTGCTACCTAGCCCCGAGCCTGCACATAGATGCCTTCAGGGACATTGTCCAGGAAATCGCCGGAGACGCCCGTGAAAGATCCCCTGTAATTATCGCTGGGGACTTCAACGCGTGGTCCACCGCCTGGGGAAGCTCGAGGACGACCCAGCGGGGAACCATCCTACTGGATGCCCTGTCCGCCCTGGATGTTTGCCTCCTAAACGATGGTAACAGGTGCACTTTCAGCAAGGCAGGCAGAGAGTCGGTCATCGACCTGACCTTCGCCAGCCCGGAGCTCTCCCGGAATAGCCACTGGGAAGTCACGGACTTGCTTACGTACAGCGATCATGCAGCGATTATCGTCCAGATGACGCGCAGCCAGCACGGCCCAGCTAACCGACAGCCTGCGTATAGGGTACACACCCTTAACGTAGAAGTTCTCCTTGACAGAATGGACGCCAGCAATATTGCTGGCGATGCAAACACCTGCGCAGTCGGACTAGCTGCGAGAATCAAGACTGCATGCGATGCCGCAATGGCGACCTCCACTAGAGGAAACGGCAGGCGGCCAGTGCCCTGGTGGAACCAGGAGATAGCAGCAGCCAGGAGTGATTGCCTATCTGCAAGGAGAAGATGCCAACGGAACAGAGGGCGTCCAACGCAAGCGCTGTTCGAGGCCCGCTACAGGGAGAGGAAAAAGGCGCTCAAAGCTGCCATCAAGTCCAGCAAGAGCAGATGCTTCCAGGAGCTATGTGATGCCGCAGATCAGGAGCCCTTTGGATCGGCCTACAAGCTGGTCATGGGCAAGCTCTACAGGCCGCCGACCCCAACCTCTCAGGAACAACTCGCAGCAATTGTCTCCACGCTGTTCCCTGCGCAACCGCCCCTAACGCTCCCCAGCATAGCGGCGAGCGAAGGGATCCTCATCAGCGAGGAGGAAGTCCTCTGCGCGCTGTCTAGCAGCAAAGCATCCAAGGCTCCGGGACCCGATGGCATCCCTAATGTTGCACTGCGTGCCATAATGGAGGCCTACCCGAGCCTATTTGCACAGGCATATAACAGGTGCATTGCTGAGCGGACCTTCCCTAGAGTCTGGAAGCAGCAAAGGCTTGTGCTTATCCCAAAGCCGGGCAAGACCAATGATGACCCGTCCTCATATCGCCCCCTCTGTATGCTCAATACAGTGGGGAAGATATTTGAGCGCATTATCTGCACCAAGCTGGAGAAAGAAGTCGAAGAGCGCGGAGCCCTATCCAACCAGCAGCACGGCTTCAGGAAGAAGCGGAGCACGATCGACGCGATACGTGAGGTAACGCAGATGGCAGCAAGCGCGATTGAAGGCGAACGATGGCAGGGAGGCACCAAGCAATATTGCCTGGTTTGCACCCTAGACGTCAAAAACGCGTTTAATTCAGCAAACTGGAGCCGTGTCCTGAGCGCACTACAGCGCGGCGGCATATCAGGAAACCTCACCCTTTTGATAGCTGACTACTTTAAGGATCGCGTCTTACTGTACACATCCGACGACGGCAACCAGGTCCACCACGTGTCAGGAGGAGTGCCCCAGGGCTCTGTTCTTGGGCCATTACTGTGGAACATCATGTACGACGGAATCCTGAGGCTACCACTACCTGATGGCTGCGCCGTAGTGGGGTTCGCGGACGATGTAGCGCTGGTCACGGTGGAGAAGCATCTGGCCGATGTCTCGGATAAATGCAGCCTCGCAATCGACCTCATGATGTCATGGCTGGCGGACAATGGGCTCTCGCTCGCCGAGCATAAAACGGAAGCAGTGCTCATAAGCAGCAGAAAGGCTGTAGAGAAGGTCAGCTTCCGGGTCGGCTCGACGACCATCGAGTCCAGTCCGGCGATAAAATATCTCGGAGTCATGATCGACCACAGGCTGAGTTTTAAGAGTCACCTGGAATACGCGGCGGCCAAGGCTTCCAAGGCTACCGTATCTATATCGAGGATGATGGCCAACAAGCGAGGTCCCAAACAGCATAGCAGGAGGCTAATAGCAACAGTGGTGACATCGACCATCCTGTATGCCGCGCCGATATGGGCTGAATCCATGAGAACTGCCAGCTACAGCCGGCAGTGCAAAGCAGTCTACAGACGCTGCGCTTTGCGCATCTCTAGCTGTTTCTGCACGGTGTCTGAAGAAGCTGCTTTGGTGGTTTCGGGAGCAATCCCAATAGACATACTGGCGGAGGAGCGCAGGACAGGGAATTCAGGCAGCACAGCGCAGCGAAGCAGCACCATTGCTCGGTGGCAAGAGCGATGGGACAATGCGAGCTCAGGGCGATGGACCCACAAGCTCATCCCCGATCTGGTTCCCTGGTTGCAGAGACGCCACGGGCAGCTGGACTACCACACCACGCAGATCATCTCAGGACATGGATGCTTCAAAGCGTACCTGCATAGGTTCAAGCATGAGGATGACCCATTCTGCGACCACTGCGGCAGCGGAGTTATTGAGGACGCGGAACATGCATTTTTTGTGTGTCCCTTGTTTTCGGCAGAACGTGCTGCGTTGGAAGCAGCCCTAAACTGTCGCCCTACACCCGACAACCTAGTCGGCTGCATGCTGGAGGCCCCCTCCAAATGGGACGCGGTTGTCAAAATGGCAGCATCAGTGACGAGAGAGCTGAGGCGCCGGGAGCAGACCCGGCGCACCGAAGGCGTCCGATGAGCGGCATCATGACCGCCAGCCGCCCCTGTGAAGTATAGCTTTGCGGCAGTCCCACGGGAGCGGACTTCTATTCTTCTACTTCTATTCTTCTACTTATACTTATTATCTTCTACCTCTCTCTTTATGTATTTATTTATTTATTATTATTATTATGTTTACCTTTATTTTTACTTTTGAAATAAAAAAAAAAAAAACATATATACATATATACATATATACATATATACATATATACATATATACATATATACATATATACATATATACATATATACATATATACATATATACATATATACATATATACATATATACATATATACATATATACATATATACATATATACATATATACATATATACATATATACATATATACATATATACATATATACATATATACATATATACATATATACATATATACATATATACATATATACATATATACATATATACATATATACATATATACATATATACATATATACATATATACATATATACATATATACATATATACATATATACATATATACATATATACATATATACATATATACATATATACATATATACATATATACATATATACATATATACATATATACATATATACATATATACATATATACATATATACATATATACATATATACATATATACATATATACATATATACATATATACATATATACATATATACATATATACATATATACATATATACATATATACATATATACATATATACATATATACATATATACATATATACATATATACATATATACATATCTATATATATAAAATTAAACGCAAAAAGTGTTTGTAATCAGTGTTAGGCTCAGTGCGTTGACCGATTTCAAAAATTTTTTTTTTTGTTTGAAAGGTGGTATCAATACGGTGGTTTGTATGTATATACGATGCCTGTATGTGCTTTGGTTCGTAAGTTATGAACGTTTTTAACATCGATATGGTACGGCCACGTAGAAATTTGGGACGTCATACTCGAAAAGCGAGAATCGTTGCTTCATTAAGAGTTTCTCAAAGTGAGACTAAGGCAACAACGTGAGCTAGAGCGTGCACTTGAAGTTCAACGAATTCTACCGGTATCTGGTCCACGGAGTTATTACTACACAGTGTATAACACTAATACCCCTCTACTACCGATGGATGTGCCTTGAGACGAAACAGAGAACTTGACCTCCCCTGCAGGATCGCCCATTCCAGAGCTGGAGCGGATGAATAACTAATAATAATTATAATAGTGACCAGAAACCTATAATATGTATAATTCGTAAAAAAGGTTTAAATAAAATATTGGCTGGGTCGAAGTGGGCCTGGCGGCAGCCTTTTCCCATTCTGGGGAATGCTGACGTATAGGCTCATTCTCTATTCGGCATGAATAGCGACACACAGTCGTAAAGTGAAAAAAACAGCAAAAGTTTTTTTTCCAGTTGTTTTTGGAAATTGGTGTGATTTAATTTGAACCAATTTTAACATCGATATGGTACGGCCACGTAAATTTGCCCACAAAGTAAATTTGCAAAAATTGATAACTTTGGTCAGGGAAGGGCAACAAAGAACCAAGTTGATGGTATACTTAGCCTTGAATCTGTTGAGAATCGAAATGTTCAAAGTCGAACGTTGCTTTATCATCAAAAGAAACATTAATTTTTGTAAAATGTTAATTTACCTTAAAAGTCGGCATAAAGTTATCACTAATTATGTTCGTAGCACCGAATGAAGTCATTTGGAAGCACGAATTGTACGTCTGTATGTACTTCAAAAAATGATTCGAATTCGGTGCACCACCCAAAATCAAACAACACAACGGTTCCGGCGGTGGCATCAAATCAGGTAACTTTATTTGACCATTAGCACAACACAATCCAGGTGTTTCGGTTTTAAACTTCAATGCTTTACAATGCTTGCATACTTGATCCATTGCACCGATCAATACAGTTCTATGTGAAGCGTAATCAAGAGTAGAATCATAACCAAATGCTGCTCTTTCAAGCACAATATGACGAACCGCATTTTGTTGCATTCGAATAGCTGCACGACGACGATTAGTAGCAACAGCAACAGCAGAATTCGTAGCCGCACGCTGCTCATCACTTTGAGAAACTCTTAATGAAGCAACGATTCTCGCGTTTCGAGTATGACGTCCCAAATTTTATTTCCTTAATGCACTACGAAGTGTGCACAGGGTACGCTATATAATTTTTTATATAATTCCTGTTAGTTGTACTTTTCATTTGATAAAATTTTATTAATTCATAATGATCGTATTGTAATCTGACTAACCAAATATATTGTACAATAAATAAATAAAGCATACTTTTATAGTTTTCTACAAATGATATACATGGCAAAACAACGTTCTAGCTAGCATTAGCTCGGACCCAGCAAAGCGGGTCAGGTCTGCTAGTATACATATATACATATATACATATATACATATATACATATATACATATATACATATATACATATATACATATATACATATATACATATATACATATATACATATATACATATATACATATATACATATATACATATATACATATATACATATATACATATATACATATATACATATATACATATATACATATATACATATATACATATATACATATATACATATATACATATATACATATATACATATATACATATATACATATATACATATATACATATATACATATATACATATATACATATATACATATATACATATATACATATATACATATATACATATATACATATATACATATATACATATATACATATATACATATATACATATATACATATATACATATATACATATATACATATATACATATATACATATATACATATATACATATATACATATATACATATATACATATATACATATATACATATATACATATATACATATATACATATATACATATATACATATATACATATATACATATATACATATATACATATATACATATATACATATATACATATATACATATATACATATATACATATATACATATATACATATATACATATATACATATATACATATATACATATATACATATATACATATATACATATATACATATATACATATATACATATATACATATATACATATATACATATATACATATATACATATATACATTAAAATAAATTAAAATAATATATACATATCTTAATATTATATACATATCTTATTTCTTTTTTTTAAGGCTATGCGACGTCTTGGAACAATTGTATGTAGGTTTTTCTTTTTGGATGCACGTACAAAAGCAATAGATGTTCACCCAACTGATACTGCTGCGGATGCCGTACTGAAACTGGCCGCCAAACTTAACTTAAGTAACACTGATGGGTGGGCAATTTATCAGTCTCGTCCCGACGGAGAAGAACACATAAAAAGTTTTGATTATTTGTATGATATTATATCCGCGTGGGAACTGAAACAAGCTACAAGTGACGCCTTAAGAAGATTTTCCAATGAATCCACACCAGGAGAAAACCGATTTGTTTTTAAGAAAAGATTATTTAAATCATCTCGTGAACTATCACAAGATCCTGTTGAGATAAGCATGCTATATTCTCAAGCAGTTTACAGCGTTGTTAAGGTAAGTACTATAAAAACCACGTCACCTTTACCCTTGAATTCGAAACAAGAATATTGCCAAAATCGACAACAATTACTGTTGTGTTCTTGGTTAAACATATTTGATGCAAAACAAAACAACTATGGACGAAATCATGGTGTTTGTTTGATGCAAGTATTATTTTAAAAATGTTTGGCAGGTGTTTGAAGGAACCTTTTTAATTCTTAGATAACGATATTGTAAACAATAAGATACATAACACACCAAACATTTTTAAATTGATTATTTTATTCTCTCAACTTTAAAAGAAACATTTTGTAGTGTGTTTTAAAACAATAACAAAACCAGATTAATTACTTTAAGTGCTTTGCTATGCTTATAAGAAAAATTTTACCACTACTTAATTGGAATGGGGTGTTTAGTATTTATTTTTTGATGAATAATATTTGTTTGTCTCAATATTCACATTGGGCCACATCACACTTGGCCTCTATCACACATTTAGAACGCTTTAGCATGGATTTTAATCAATTTTGACATTGCTCATTTGAAATAGAGTCTCAAATATCTTGGACTGCGCGCTCACACGCGTGTGAATGCGGAACTTAAGGCTAATCTGATTAGTTTGCTTATCCGCACAGAGCTTATAGGCGAGCGTGCATTTGCGTCAGCTTTTTCTTACAGAAAAAAGTAAATTTGTTTACAAACTAAAAAATAAAAAGCATCGAGACACATTGTTCATGGTATTAACCAGGACCGAAAATTGTTGATTAATTTTTTGCAATAGAAACACATAAAAATATAAGCGTTTTATTAATAGACGTTGATACACTACGATTAATGGCCCTTTTGACGTCAAGCACGTGCTTCTTCGTGTTAGGTGTAAGTAGACGCGACAAATGAAAGTACAGAAATGGAATACGCGGAAGTGATTACTAGCGGGCTGCCTGATTGTATGCTTGCATGCGTACTAAATGGGTTCGGATTAAAATATTTATTCTCAATGCGTTTACTGTAGACCCCATACTGAGGCCTTCCAAACGCAAGATTCATATACTAAGATAGGACGAACTAAAAAGGTATACACGGACTTTGTCATTTAATCATTGTTATTAAATTCTTTCGAACGACACGAGAGAATGTCATAAGCTTGCATTTAGTGCCGTTTGAGTTTTTCAAGTTTATTATTAATATCTGTTTGTAAATCAGTCTGGCAAGAAGCCAGACGTCGTTCGCGTGCATAAGTACTCTGGAGTTAGTCAGAACTTTAGTCAGGTCGTTAATAAATAATGTAAACAACAATGGACCCATACAGCTTCCTTGCGGGACGCCAGAAGTAACCCTGAGAACATTAGATAAGCTATTATTAAAAAGGACATTTTGCGGCCTGCCATTTAGATAACTTGAGATTTATCTAAGACATTCAACCGGAAATCCCATTAAATCGAGTTTCCGAACAAGAAGAGAATGGTTAACAGACTCAAATGCTTTACTGAAATCAGTATAGATTACATCTGTTTGAAAGTTGTTATGGAAGCACTTTATTATGAAGGAAGTGAGCTCCAAAAGATTAGTAGTAGTTGATCTTCGCTTTATAAATCTATGCTGATATGGAGAAATGATTGATCTGTAAAGATGCTGCAAATGTTGTGTAACGATATTTTGTAAAAGTTTTGGGATGGCAGACAGCATAGAGATTCCTTTATAGTTGTTAGCATCCAGGTATTCCGTCGGGACCTGGCGAATAATCTCGCTTAACTCGGTGAAGATTTAACAGAATAGAGATTTTGTTTATACTAGGACTGAAAATTAAGTTCGATTTGGCCATGATGTAAGAATAAAATAAAAATAAAATGACCTGTTTCTCTACCCACTCAACCTTGACAACTTCTATAATTTGTTTGTTGACCTACTTTAAAAAAATCGTTAAATAAAAATAGTTTAAGCTTTAATTTTACTTCCATAAATCATTCACAAAAGCAAAACTAACTAGATTTACACTTAACCATAATTGAATTGCAGGTTATCAATAGGTTATTATCTAAATATTTCATTGGGCTCATGGTGGATATCTCGTCTCATATCATTATATATATATATGTTTATTGTAACAATTTCGGCAACAACTTGATTCTTTCCTGACTGAGCGCCATAGAACTCTAGAAACTATAGATTCTATCCAACCTCCTCGGTGCGCCTGCATCCGTCCAAATCGACACCCTCCAAAGTGTCACCTCGAGTCCTGAAATCCTTCAGTACGAGGATCATTCCAATACCTAAAGAATGCGATTTATGTTCTAAAGAGAACCATCCAGTGCGTATATGTCCACGCTTCCTCCAGATGACGAAAGAGGATCGTACCTCTTACGTCAAAACAAAGCAGTTGTGCTTCAATTGCTTTGCAAGCGGTCATCAACTCCGCAATTGCACAAGCGCTCACAAGTGTTTCACGTGTCACGGTCGGCATCACACTTTGTTGCATCCAAGCAACTGCTCCTCAAGTGTTCCGAGTCCTCCTGATACTGCAAGGCAAATATCCGCACCTATCCAAAGGGTTTCCTTGTTCTCCACACGTGTTACTTCTCGCGATTCCATCAATTACTGGGTTACATTTGGCGAGTACAAATGCAGACGTTCCCGAGGTATTTTGTCCTACCCATGCCGAGTCTGTCAAGGGAACCATCCTCTTCGGAAGTGCCACCGTTTTCTTCGTCTTAGCACTGAGAAACGGCTCCAGGCTGTCCTCGAGAAGGAATACTGCGTAAATTGCTTGGCCCACCACCATTCCACAGGATCTTGTCGCAGTGACGACCGATGCCAGTCGTGTGGTCAGGATCACCACACGCTTCTTCATATCGATGAGCGCTCAGCGTATCCAACGCTTTCCCGAGCTTCCTGATATTCTTGCTGCGTATCCTCGCAAGGGGGGGGGAGAATGTTCACGCCAAAAGGGCGTTTAATTCCCAGAGGCAGTGTAATCCCGTACACCCTCGCTCTCTCTCCCTCTTCCTTTGGACTTTCGGTCCATAGAGCTTCCAATCCGCTCTTTGAAGCTAGTTTTAAGTCTTCTTGTATTTTAGTTCTAATTCCTACTTCTAACAATAAAGACCGCACGTCGCGCAATACCCCGAAAAATAGTTCCTTCCGTGTTTTTAATTATCCAGTGCTTTAGGTTGAAGCCACCCCCCTCCATTTCAGAGGTGATAACAAAAAAAAATCAGTTATTATTTAGCTAAACCTATTATTTGTAGGATTTTATATTTACCTTTTACATAAGAAAAAACCTCTATTTAATATTTTCGGCGCAATTACAAACCTCGGCCGCAGCATGTGCAATTCCAATTATATCTCATGGGCTAGATTAGCACGAAGCCGGAAGAATTCTTTTAAAGCTTATTGCGCCTCCAAACTCTTGCACTATAATTGGACTGGTGCAATGAATTGGGTTTGGGTTTAGTTACGTCACAGGTGCTGCTTGCCGAATATAGTTAGGTTATAATAATGGGCTTCGATTTCTTACTGAGGGGTCCAAACTATTCAAGCTCTTCGTCTCTATCCAAAGCGCATGTCCAGAGCTGCTGCCTCAGGACCGCCAAGGGCGGTCTTAGATATGTAATCCTTCTGTCCGAGTGTCAGCACCGCCTGTCGCTCAGTTGGCAAGGGCTCGCGGCTATAGTCCAGTTGGAAAGGGCTTGCAGATAACACTGTCTCTTTGCGTCAAACCAACGCTGGATTCCTGCATGAAATGAAAATAAAAGTCGAATGATTTGCATGTGATACTGCCTAAATTTGGTCTTAGCTTTAACGTATTTGGTGTTCTAACCTAATATCATCGCTAAGCAGATTTAAGTTATGCAGCAATCATGTTCTGGCGAATTGCAAGGTAATAATGAGATTAACCAGTACTTCGATCCAACGCAGCTCGAAGTGCACCACTTATAGCGTTCAAATTAAAGTCCCAGTTGGATTGATTATTTCCGATATAAGCCCGAGTTGCTGCCAACACTGATTGGTTTAATTTTTTCCCAGTAATTGCTTGTAGCGAATATATAGCTATGCTTATATGGGTAATGCCAAAACTAGTTAAGAAGACTTCAAAGCATAATTGAGATCCGTTATCTGTTAAGACAACTTCAGGTACCCCAAAAGTGTAAAATACAGAGCTCTCAGGGTAGTCGCATATTTTAGGGGTGGTAAATCTCTTGAGTGGGCAGAGAAAGTGCAATTTAGTTTTATGATCTACAATTATAAGACCTAGTAGATCAAATTTAGGTATTCAAATGTTTTAAAATTAATCGACTGTAAATACACCACTCGGGACAAAAGCATCTAACCCAGGCTGTTTTTGACGCGACGAAGCATCCGCAACTATATTTTCTGATACTCTCCGATGTGGAAAAAAATGGCCAATGACTGTAGTTTCATTGACCGTCTTACCAGTCTTTCTGCGAGATCTTTTTGTCTCATAAGCCACTGTACGGCGGCATGATCAGTAACAACCAAGAAGTTTTGTCCCTCTATGTACGGATGAACTTTTCTAATACCCTTAATATTCTAACTCACTGTGTAATTTCTCTGGGCTTTTGATAGTTCTTCCGACA
The DNA here is from genome assembly GCA_018152175.1 of Drosophila jambulina. Lineage (NCBI taxonomy): Eukaryota > Metazoa > Arthropoda > Insecta > Diptera > Drosophilidae > Drosophila > Drosophila jambulina. The sequence goes on along the minus strand of JAECXH010000027.1, from coordinate 1,115,032 downwards.
TGTAGGCAATGGGCAATTCTACACCATCTTGATCTTGCGCCAAGACGCAATCAATACTATACGTGCTGGCATCGTGTAGTAAAATAAATTGCTTCGTAAAGTCCGAAGTTATCAAAATTGGCGGTGAGGTGAGGCAGGCTTTCAAAAGGTTAGAGGTTGTTTCAGCGTCAGTCCTAACTAATGCTTTCTCAGATTTTAACAATTCCGTCAGGGGAAAGCTTACTGTGGCATAATTTCAAAATTCAAGATACCAACCTGACAAACTTGAAAACCTACGCAGCTGCTTTATAGAGATAGGTACGTAAAACTAATTAATCGCATTAATTTTCCTAGTATCCGTTAGAATTTGGCCTTTCATTGGCTTTCTTCAGAGAAAGCGCCATTTCTTGGAGAGTGATTAATTGTGACTCAAAATCTTCGAAAAAAACAGCAAATCATCTAGACACATGAAAATTTCATATCTTAAATGTGAAGAAATTATCTGGTCCGTTAGTCAACAAAGAGTTTAAGGAGCGTTGCAAAGACCAAAAGGCATTCTTTTATATTAATACTGTGGCCTGTTTGGAACCGTGAATTTTCGTCAAGCCAGTAATGTATTTACCCGGAGGCAGTCGACTTAAGATTCCATCAATATGAGGTAGTGGATATGCATTCTTAATGATAACCTTATTGACTATCGCGAATTAAAAAAAAAGCTCGTTCTTATCCCCTTTTCTCACTTGTAGAATCTTTTTTTAAGTCTAGCGACGTCTTCAGCAAACATTAGTTTCTCTATATCGGGAAATATTGGCCAACGTCTCGGCTTAATAGGACTGTATCAATCTTGTGCTGAATCAAGTTTGTTCTGCCTAATCCTACATTAGCAAATCACGGAAATACTTCCACAATTGATTTTAAACGACTTCGTTGGTCTTTAAAAAAAACAACCTGGAATAATGAATGGAATGAATAATTCTAATACTTCAGTTTTTTGTCTATACGTTACTTGAGTTTTTCATTTCTTTGTTTTTCCTAATGCCCCGGAATCTAGACGAACTGTATATTTGTTTCCTTCGATACAAACTTCAGTTTAAAGTTTATCATCGGACTTGGACAATATTGCTGTTATAAATTTCCCTCGTTCGAATCGTATAGCTTTCCAGTGATTTTTCAATCATGTGGTGGATTTTTTGGGACTCCGACTGATGTTAGATATTATGGTTTCGCCGAACAATTTATCCCTAAAGTTTTTGGTAATTGTCTAGTTTAATATGAAGAGGAAGTGTGGAATAGTGTATAGTGTCTACTCTCTTCATTTGGTTTCTCCTAACAACTTACAGATACAATGTGATCGTATCCTTTTTCGGACATGTCTGCTTCCTGTCCGCTTGTCGTCTTTCCAACGGGTTATATCTCGGACATCGTGTCTTTCGAACCTCCTGAACCCCACACCCAAAACAAAAGATAGCGAGTGGTTCTAAGCAATCGGCAAATCTTTGCCCAGTTTTTTTACAATTCCAACAAACTAGATTAATTGGTTTGTGCTGAATGACTAGGATCTCTTGATTAGATGTATTCGGATCGGCTTAGTTTTGACATTCGTAGGAATCCGTTAACTCATTTATATAAAAACGTAAAGTTCAAGGCTTATAGCTTTTCATCTAGTTGTAAATTGGTTAATTTTTACTGACTTTAATATGGAGTAGCCCATTATGTCTGACAGCTAGATCATTGATCGCACATTTTCGCCTTATCGTCTTTTTTTTATCTTCTCCCAAATATCAAGATCAGTTTCCGCTTCTTCAAAACATTTACGAAATTCCATACAACATATTTTACAAGTAAAAATGCTTTATTTACTTTGGATTTCCCATTACTAATTAGTTGCTTTATTAGCAAATAATAGATCCAAGTGAAGTATCAATACAAGTCTCTTTCAGATAAGACTTGATACCTTTTGACTTTCCGTAGTGCACAGCGCGAACATCAGCCCTCCAATCGATTAGTAAACAATGAAATAAGTGCACAAAACAGAATACGACAACAAAAACAATTTTCACATACAACAGAGATCCGGGTGTCGGACGCAAGCCCAAAAAATTACAACAACAATGGATAAACCACCATACATACATACAAACCTTAACAACTTTAATTTACAACAAACACCCAGGCCAACCGAAAATCATTTAAATAAATGGAACCGACAAGAAATCATATAATACTTGTATGTTTCACTTAATTACTAATTAAAAAAACAAATGATTTTGCTTGTAGAGGAGCAGTCGAATCTGGCAAAAACGATCGCGCTGGTTATCTAGTCGTTAAAACAAAAACTAATCTTTAAGCATTAAAATTATTTAAACTCAAAAGCCTGACAGACATGGAAGTACCAAATATGAATTATACATACCATTGCCTCACTTATTCTCCCAGAATCTCTAGACAATGGATACGATACGATTAAATTACGATCGCAAAACAGCATTAACACTATAACACACTCGTCAAGATCAACAACTAAACAGCAGCTTGTGAGTTTATAAGGAAAATTGAAGATTGGTCGACGGGATATGGAATCCGGCTGCTGTGAGACGCCAACAAACCGACCGGAACAGTCAGACCAGGTGGTTCGGGACCAATGGCGCCCACTGGAAGACAGACAGATAGAGGTATATATAAGATCCGTCATCGGAAAGGAGAACATGGACTTACAGAACGAAGGCGAAATAGAGGAGGATCAAGGCAATAGGGAAAACCAGCCTTACCTCAAAGCTCAGCAAGGTCAGGAAGACAATGAAGCCGGACATGGAGAATGAGAAATGGAGGACAAGAGAAGGTTAGGCGTAGGAGAGAGGCACAAAGACCGTAACAGGAAGAGAGTAGCATAAATACAAAGATTTGACGGCAATTCAGAAAACGGAGACATCCCAGAGCGAATGAGAATGGACTATTCCATCAAGAGGCAACGACAGCAAGTTCGACCGATGGGCACCGCAGGAAGATGAAGGAAAGTATTAAACCGAGGAAAATCAGTAAAGGGTCGGTATCACACCGTCTCCTAAAAAAGCAGAGTATGCGCACATATATCTTTTATTAGGCATAAAATAAATTATAGAAACGATAAGAAACATCAAATATTAAATTTGATTTGAATTAAATGCGCGCGTGCGCCAATGTACGTGCGCAAAGGGTCACACTGCATTATGGGAAATGTACCCATTTTTATGGTATTAATTAATTACTTTTAAACTAGGTTAGATTTTTTGAAACTGGTTTCTTTTTTTTTTTTTGTTGTAAAAACCGTTCAAATTTTTTTTTTTGAACAAATGGGCGTGGGTCTGCCCTCCCTTGATGAAAAATCAATTTGTATGCCCTTCCAGCATCAACAGCCTAGTCGATCAAGCCATGTCCGTCTGTCAATCTGTCCGCCCGTCTGTTCGTCTGTTCATTTCTATGCAAACTAGTTTCTCAGTAAAACTAATCTCTTAGTTTGAATTTATCTAAATAAAACTTTGCAAATAGTCTTTCTATATGCCCTCACTACTATATAGGGCCGGATCGGGCGATAATATCATATAGCTTGCATATCGATCGGAAAACTTTAAGGAAAAAAATTATAACTTAGCCAGCTTTCAACATATTTTCATATAACTTGAGACATGGTCATTTTGTATTTTTCTAGAATTTCGTTTTTAATCCAAATCGGACTCCTATATTATATAGCAGCCATAGGAACCTTTGCTTTTTAATAGCTTAAATTATTTAAAAAATATATTTTTTAACTTAATTTGGTTGAATAAAACAACAAGAGCTGTTTTTTCTTGGTTGGAAGTGCCAGAATTAATGGCTCTACGAAATACACTTAGACGTACACCTATACAAAGATATATACTTTTTGTAGGTCTAAGTAAAATAAATCTTTGTTTCCAAAAAATACCTTTTGGAACATTTACTAAGTTCGCAAAATATAAGTAAAGCATGCACAAATCAAAATGTAGGTACACACAATAAATAAAACTAACCAGAATGATTGCTGTTAAAAAAATTGTATCGAAAACTGGTTTCACTTTTAAGTTTCGCACCTTCATTGTCACCAACAAAAAATTTATATTTTCCAGCAAGTGCTTTTTGGCTGAAACAGCTGACTTTAACAGCCGATAGTCCTAACAGTGGTATGTTAATTAATATTTCTGGTACTGAAGTTGACAGAGCTATATGTTTAGAATATTTTTTCTTAAAAAAACGCAAATATCATTAGTTTGATAAAATGACTAAATACCATAAAATCGGAAAATTCCCCATAGTTCACTGGCCCTAATGCGGCCAAATTAGGAGAGAGGTAGGCGGGCACACTTTTCCTCGCCGGATTTCTATATAAAGTGGCCTTTGCGAGTCATTCAGTGTCCGCCGGCGATCGGTGAAGGTTTAGCAGCAAGGAACCAACAGCAGCCAAGGACCAGGGGTAAGAAACAAGGTAATTGGTAATTAATAGTAGACCTCAAAGCCTATCAAATTCTTCTCATTTATTGGTAGACTTTAAAAGCCTCTCAAACTCTTCTGATTAATTGGTAGATCCGAAAGGTCCCTCAAACTCTTCTCACTTTGGTAGACCTCAAAGGCCTCTCAAACTCTTCTCACTTTGGTAGACTTCCAAAGTCTCTTAATTTCCTCCCACTTTGGTAGACCTCAAAGGAACCTCACACTCTTCTCATTGATTGGTAGACCTGAAAAGCCTCTCAAACTCTTCTCATTTTGGTAGACCTCAATTCATCTCAACTTTTATTATTAATTGGTACACCTGAACGGTCTCTAAAGCTCTTCTCAGCTTGAAAGAGCGCAAGGCCTCGGAGTTGTTCTTTCTCAGGCCCGTCGACGAGCCGACGGACTGGACTCCGACAGTACCGAGCGACTAGAAATGAAACTAACATGAAGCTGTAACTATTAATTCAATAAATATGAAGATACTTTGTACTGTCTGGGACCGGGTTTGAATCTCTCTGAGCAACTACACCTGAACCCAATTAAATATTGAGACGAATCCTGGCCATCCCTGAGCCACCCGAGCACTGACAGTTCGTCACAAGCTTCACAGCTACATTCAAAAATCAAAACACCAACAACAATAAAACAAAAAAACAACACATCTATACCCAGTAACACATACCCCAATAAAACAACCCATCATCATCAACAAAACACTATATCATAACTGGACCTCGTAACAGATATCCCACCATCAGTTCATTTTGTAAACTCTGCACCACCTTTCCAAGCTTTCACTTATCGTAACACAGATGTCATCTCCATGGATCTCGACACACCATCCACCTTCCACGACCTCGCGACCTTGCGACTTCCCAGCCCAATTCCCTGCAAGCTCGATAAATTAACCAACTTTGATGCAGTTAAATTCCAGGATTAAATTCAGAGTTATCTCATCATACATCGCACCAAACAAACATCTCTCATTGCAAAAGCTTCAAGCCGATCTAGACACTTCACGCATTCCTATCCTAGTCACTGCAGATTTTTTCAATCTTTACATCCTACTGAACGACAACTCAACAACTCATTTCAAACATATAACACACTAACAAACATCGACCTCACTTTCGGCAGCCCACTGCAACAAATCGACAGCACATGTCACACAGAAGATCACCTATTCGGCAGTGACCATTTCCCCATCGTAGTAAAACAAACGGCGTAAGCGTTTAGGCAGACCGGAAAAGATTACCTGTATTGTTTCTGAATCGGCCCTGTTAGGCTGTCCGGTCGCCCGGGCACTCGTTCCACAGAGGGTCCTGAAGGCAAGGGGAGGGGGAAACTCTCGCCTCTGGAAACGCGTCTCCAGGGCTCACCGTATGTTCAACGGTAACATGCTATTTGAAGTTGTCAAAAGTAGCGCCGAGAGCGCTGAGGACATGAAGAAGCCAATCGAGAAGGTGTTTGGACACTCAGCAGGAGGTCTGCGTCGCTATCGCGGGCCAATTCAACTTCGAGGCGGAACGGGTTACAGTTCGAAGTATTCGCCGTGGGTACGCAGAGACCCAATCAGCCTGCCCGTCTCCTTGGGCAAGATTGTCCTTCGCAGTGGAGAAGTTCGGATTGGGTGGATCATCTCCAAAATCCGGGAGAGGCTAGGTTCAACAAGGTGCTTCAGATGCCTAGAATCAGGGCTCATTGCAATTCACTGCAAGAGCCCCGTGGACAGAAGTGAATGCTGCTTCAAATGCGATGAGCTGGGACACAAGGCAGCCACAATCCTTTACTCAGTAGGCGAGTCTGCGAGAGACAGGCGCTCGGTACTGCAACCCTGCAAAGCTTACCGACCGGACACGTTGTGCACCCAGGCGTTCGCCAGTGTGCTGGAGGAGAGCGGATGGATCTAACGAGACGGCAAATCGGATCAGAGCACTCCTGGAGCATGCTTGCGACCAAAGCCAGCGGCGGAGAGGGGCATTTCGAAGGAACCGGAGGCCTGTGTTCTGGTGGAGCGACTCGATAGCTGACTTGCTGACCACCTGCCTCCACGCCCGGCGGCAACTAACCCGTGCATGCCGCTTCTACAAAATGTTAAAGGAAGGCTCTTACAACGGCTATAAGGGACGCGAAGAAAAAATGTTTCTTGCGACTCTGCGACGAAGCGAAAAATGACTCCTGGGGAGGTGCCTACAGGATGCTGGTTAAGGAATTGAAAGCGGGCAGTACAGCCCCGTCAGACCCTTTAGCCCTGGACAACCCAGTGCAGGCGCTGTTTCCGAGAGGAGTGTCGGTGACTATCGCGCTGCAATCGAAGGAGTACGCAAGCCTGTACTCCATGTGCCTAGCGGAAAGGACCTTCCCGGAAAGATGGAAGAGGCAAAAGCTGCTCCTACTTTTCAAGTCAGGCAAGCCGCCAGGGGAGCCATTTTCCTTCAGGCCCATCTGTCTCACAGACACCACTGGCACGGGGTACAAGAAGCTGATAGTAGCAAGTCTAAATGCCGCCGTTGAGGATGCCGGGGGTCTTTCTCTGAGCCCATTCAGTTAAAGAAAGGAGAGGTCGACGCTGGATGCGTCACGATGAAGGTGAAAGGGATGGCATGAACGGCGAAAGCGGGTCCGATGTGGCGGTTCCAATATCTACTGTCCAGTGGTTAAATATATGAACGTTGACGCACTACATTCAGTACATTTAAGTTGCCCGTATGACACCAAGCACGTGCTTGTTCGTCTTAGGTGTTAATACGCGCGACAAATGAAAGTATAGAAAAAGGAATACTAGGAAATGGCTACTAGCGTGCTGCCAGATTGTTTACTTGCATGCGTGTTAAGTGGGTTAGAATTAAAGTTTTTAGTTTGGGAAGGGTATCTACAGTTGATGTTATTATGTACAAATCATTATAATTTGCACATCAGACTCTAAAGGGTTCATGCAATTCAAAGGACGTTCTACAGTGGCGCATAACTAAGGGTATATAAGATCTAGTATTTCTACGTGAAAGTTAAGCTGACCCAAAAGGTCAGCACTTTCAACGTCACCATGGATTAGGTTGTAAATAAAAGTAATGCGTAGCATGATTCTACGGTTAGACAAGGTTGGTAAGTTGATAAGTAGAAGTCTACTAAATTACGAGGGTAACCTCTGGATTGCATTCCAGTTTAAACCCCGTAAAGCACAAAGTAAAAAGTTCTTTGAAATCGATTCAATGCGTTGAGTGTGAACCCCATACTGAGGGCTCCAAACGCAAGATCCACGTTCTAAGATAGGACGAACTAAAGAAATATAAAAAGATTTAGTAACATTGGGGTCATTGAATTCTTTCGACCACCGTTTAATGAATCCAAGCACACCTCTGGCTTTATTTACCATGCACGAAATATGATCAATAAAGTCAAGTTTGGGATCCAGGCGAACTCCCAAATCATCAACTATATCAATGCTTTTAAAGAAGCGGCAGCTTAGCGTGTAAATTGCAAGCTTGGGAACGACACGAGAGAATGTCATTAGCTTGCATTTAGAGCCGTTTAAACTAAATAAGTTAACGCGGCACCATGTTTGAAAATTATTAAAATCTGTTTGTAAATCAGATTGGCAAGAAGCGTCTTTATATTGCCCGCAAAAATTGGTGTAATCCGCGTACATAAGTACTTTGCAGTTAGTCAGAACTTTGGGCAGGTCGTTAATAAATAATGTAAACAACAAGGGTCCCACATGGCTCACTTGCGGGACACCAGAAGTAACCCTGACAGCAGTGTTTGAAAAACTGAAGTAAGTTTCATTTCAAATGATTTTGCTTCTGCTTTTGCTTCTGAACAAATCAGAAGTCACAGTCAAAGCATAGTCAAAAATCAAAAAGCAACAAAAATCATCAAACAGCTGCAGTCGCCTGTTTCATATTTTTTGCTTTCTGCTTTGCTGTTGCTTTTTTCGTAAACGTAAGTTGGTGCTGAAGCAAACTACAACTTTCGGAAGTCGTCGAAAGTAACAGTCGAATAAGTCGATACATTCGACTTATTACTACTTTTGATTTTTGTCGCAAGGCGTTTATACAAAAATTGAAAATCTCCAACATTCCTATCAAAGGAGTGTCATAGACGTTCTGTCCTATTGGAAAGGTAAACAGTATACGGACCAGGAGTTATAAATAATTTAAGTTTTCTTATTTATTTATTTTTTTAACAGGTGTCGATTGAATACGCATTCTCCACGCTGAGACTGGTGCTTAGCAACTATCGGAATCGCTTAAGCCAGGATGTTCTTGAAAACATATTGTTAGTCAAATTGAACCCCAGCATATTGGACACAGCCATTGATACCTTACCACTTTTTGAAACGGAAGAACTTAAAGATTAACTAATAAAATAACTATAAACGATGAAAGACAATTTATATATCATTTATAGGTTAGGTTAGGTTAAGCCGGATGGCCCTCACGGGGCTGCGCATAGGCCAATGTGGCCCGTAGCTGTCCGGAATTTAATGAGTGGACCTAGAGAGTGTTAACGCGGTTATCAGAGTCCTTGAGGATCAAGGTGTGTTTCGCGAAGCAAGTATTTCACCCGGCCTCCTCTTGGAGGCATCTTCTAGTGATGCCAGAATTGGAGCACCCAGGTATCTTATCCTTGCCGTAGCTAGGGCCGGGCATTTACAAATGAGATGCTCCAAGGTTTCGGTAGCCTCGGATTCATCACATTTCCGGCACTTGGCATTGTCGGTGATGCCTAGCTTGACTGTATGCGCCCCAGCCAGGCAGTGACCTGTGAGAATTCCCACTATCAGTCTGCAGTCTTGTCATATATCATTTATAAAAAAATCTTAAAATACAGGACGTCATACGGGATGACCCCCTTAAAGGCATATTATTAATCAAAAGTAGTAATAAGTCGAATGTATCGACTTATTCGACTGTTACTTTCGACGACTTCCGAAAGTTGTAGTTTGCTTCAGCGCCAACTTACGTTTACGAAAAAAGCAACAGCAAAGCAGAAAGCAAAAAATATGAAATAGGCGACTGCAGCTGTTTGATGATTTTTGTTGCTTTTTGATTTTTGACTATGCTTTGATTCTGACTTCAGAACAAATTCAGAAGCAAAAGCTGAAGCAATTGCTCATTTCAAAAAATCACTCGGAAGTTAAGGTATTAAAAAGCAAAAAAAAGTAGACTTTTGCTAACTTGACTGAAGTTTTTTAAACACTGCCTGACAGCATTAGATAAGGCATTTTTAAAAAGGACCTTTTGCGTCCGGCCATTCAGAAAGCTTGAGATCCATCTAAGAAGATCAACCGGAAATCCCATTAAATCGAGTTTCCGAACAAAAAGAGGTTAATAGAGTCGAATGCTTTACTGAAATCAGTATAGATTATGTCTGTCCGAAAGTTGTTATGGAAGCCCTTTATTATGAAGGAAGTGGGCTCCAAAAGATTGGTTGTAGTTGATCTTAGCTTTATAAATCCATGCTGACATGGAGAAATTATTGAACTGCAAAGGTGCTACAAGAGTTTTGGGATGGTCGACAGCTTAGAGATTCCTCTGAAGTTGTTGGCATCCAATTTGCTACCTTTTTTGTGGGGAGGAATAACAAACGATTCCTTCCAAATAAGGGGAAAGTGGGAGGTTTCTAAAGATAAGGTAAAAAATTTCAGAAGGGGATTGCACAGGGCGTCGGCACGATACCTAAACACATAGCTTACTGGCTTAACACGGAGAAAATCTGAATGAATAAAGCTTTCGTTTAAACTAGGACTGAAAATTAAGTTCGGTTTGGGAATGATATAAGAATAAGTCTGATTTGAGTCAGTGGAGTTTGAATATGTTGTTTGAAAAAACTGCGCAAATAGATCGGCTATTGCCTGATCATTATTTACAATTGTATTTTCAAATGAGAGCGAGGAAGGATGAGTAACTGGCTTACGTTTAGTGTTAACAAAATTATAGAACTGTTTTGGGTCCTGGGAAAACTGGGCCCTACAACTAGCAAGATAATTTTTGTAACTCTGCGTGTTCAACACGGTGAAGCTTAACCGAGCCGATAAATAAAATGATAGAGCAGATTGAGAACCGGTGCGTTTATATTTAGAATACAGCCTAGACTTTTTGTTTTAAGGGTTACTTAACTCTTGAGTAAACCAAGAAGGGTTATTTGTGGTTGACGGGTAGTATAACGGAACACATTCAGTAAAAAACGAATTCATGGCCCTGTAAAAAATTTCCACGGCTTTCGCCATGTCAGTGTACATGTATAGATCAGACCAATTAAAATCAGATATGAAATTATGCAGCCGTTCGAAGTCCGCCTTTCGAAAACAAAGGACTTTTTTGGCTGGACGGTCAGATACATTCTGTAAATCAGCCCCAAGGTCGAGGGTCACGTCGAAAGTAGGAAGATAGAGATCGTTACGTTAGATATAAGGAACGCCTTTAACACCGCTTATTGGAACCGTACGCTGGAGTGCCTGGGTGATCTAAACATCCCAGGGTACCTGCTGAATATAGTGAGGAGCTACTTTAGCGATAGGGTGCTCACCGTAGACACGGACATGGGTTCCAGGGCATACAAATTCTCAGACGTAGTCCCTCAGAGCTTTGTGTTGGGACCCCTGCTCTGGAACACCATGTACGATGGTGTTGTGCGGCTCCCAATGCCCAGTGACAACACCGTTGTGGGCTTCGCCGACGACAAAGCCGTGGTCGTAGTTGCGAAGTAGCGCACGATAAAGGCTATCGAAACGTAGCTTTCGAGCGCTGGCTTTGAGCTAGCAAAAGACGGAGGTAGTCCTGATTTCCAATCGGAAATCTGTGGAAACGGCTGAGGTACATGTTGGTGTAGCCGCGATAAAGTCGCAGAAGGCTATCCAATACCTTCGCGTTCTCCTTGATACCTCACTCTCGTTTAAGGAGCACCTCGAGTACGCCCACAAGGATGCCAGTGAAACCGTGGGAGCCCTGTCCCAGCTGCTGCTGAACACCAGAGCGCCCAATCACCCCATTAGGAAGCTGCTGGCGAGCTTCGTCACCTCCCAGTTGCTGTATTCGGCGCCGGTGTGAGCTGAGGCCGCCGCGACTAAGTCCTACATGTGGATGGTCGAGTCTACGTATATACTATGCGCTATCCGAGTGGCTAACGCATTCCAGACGATTTCGGACGACGCCGTACTTGTCTTAGCTGGACAAGTGCCGCTGAAAGAGTTTTTACGGGAGAAGACGGACCTTCGCAACGGGCTTCGCGGTACCACGGACTCGAGGGTATTTTCAAGGCGAAGCTCATAAGTGCCGCTAGAAGGAGGAGCTACGGAAGCTGGCATGTCAGATAGGATGTCTCGTTCAAAGGTTGTTGGACCCACAGGCTGATCCCCAACATTGAAATCTGTATGGAACGGAAGCATAGTCTGGTAGATTTTTACTTGACCCAAGTGCTGACTGGGCACGGCAGCTTCCGTAGCTACTTTAAAATGTTCGACCACGAAGAGGAGGGTTGCTGTACGAAGTGCGGATCCGATGATGTGGAACACGTCTTCTTCGAGGGTCGCCGGTTCGTCGAGGAATGGACGCGCTGGAGGCGGTAGCAGAGTCGGCGATCAACGCGGACACGTTGGTCCAGCTGATGCTGGCAGACCCAAGGTCATGGGTCGCGGAGGCAGAGTTCTCAGCTGAGCTAATGAAGTCGCTAAGGTTTCTGGAGAGAGGGAGGAAGGAGAGGGCGGGCTGAGCGGCCTTCCGCTGTGCGAATTGCTTTGCGGCCGTACCTCGCAATGCGGGCCCTTGCCTCCTCACGCCATTGCATGGCTTCCCCATTGTATGTTCGTTGCTGTTTCTTTAAGTTAGTTGTAAATAAATAACTGAATATAAAAAAAACCCTGAAAAATTTCAGTACCATGGTGAAACAACTTAGAGATGAAAAAGTTAAAAAAAATGGAAAACATTAAAAAAGAGACAAAAAAATACATACAGAGCATCCTTAATCCTTCCAAAAACACTACCAATAAATAACAAATGGCAGAGCTAGTTTCAAAAACTTCTCCGAAACAGTTTTCGGCAAAAACTTTTCCTTTCCTTTATAATCCAAAAGCAAACTTTACTAAACACCACCCACAAGCACTCATACATTATCAGCAAAAGAGCAAATAAAATAGAAAAACCAACAACATATCTAGACTTTAGAACAGCACTAAACACTCTAACAGTAAGTACACCTGGACTGAACAGAATAAACTTAGCGATGATAAAAAAACTTGACAAAAAAACCAATGATAAAATCTCCAAAAAGATATTCTTACCAAATACATACCCCAAGCTTAAAAAATAGGCTAATCATACCAATTTCCAAACCAAACACGGATAAAACCATGCTAAACTCTTACCGGCCTATCTCACTAAGCTCATCCGTATCTAAAATTCTGTATTAAACGACAAGCTAATCCACAACGGTCAAACTTGTTGCCACAAAGATAAATCGGCTATAGACTGTCTACTTCAAGTAAACCAAATCTCTAGAAGAAGCCATACATCCATAATATCACTAGACTTCGCAAGGCTTTGGGCGACTTTATCATCATACTAAAAATTAGAATAACAAAATATTAACATGAACTTAAACCCTATTCTCACTACAAAATTTGACTGGGTTGAATAATCAGATGCCTGCTCTCAGCTACAAAATGCAAAAATCCACATGTTTTCACAGACCATAATCTTAATTGAAATTTATTATCTAAAAAAATTTCTAGGAATAAATCTAATAATAAATATAAATGGAAAACACATGCAGACCAACTAACTTCCAAGCTAAAGAAAAAATTAACAACTTAATTCCTATCAAGTCAAAAATGGAATTACAACATTTCCAATATTGTTAACGTCACAAAAGCAAAAGCAACCCGTATCGCAAAGGCAGACTACGGCCTTCCAATAGATAGATTCTCTAGAAGATAGAAGAGACCGTCTTTCATCCCAACTCCCCAACTATGAAAATATTAAAAAAAATAAATCAACGATCTCTCCTCCCCCCACACTTATACGAGCGGATCTCAAACAAGCGAAATTACCAGCCTTGATGTCGTCAACGAAGCTGAATCTATAAAACGACATATCCTACCCTTTTAGCCATTATAGGGGCTTCAGAGAGTGACAAAAAGAAAAGAGGAAAATTCTGTATATGCTCAGATTCACTCTCTGCCATTAAAAATTTTAACAATAGCAATCACTACACGTGACACGCCTGCAACCTCCTATAAAAATTCAGCACCAAATTCAAACTTCTTCTATTTTCATAATAGCCTTGTGTTTTAAAGAAATTAATTTCTGATTTTGCGGATCCGAGTCCCCGACCCAATAGCAGTCGGAAAGTTTCCGAGCGATTTCGCTCGGAAGTTAACTGAGATTTAACAGAGGGAAATACGAATCAGAGGAGATTTTTCGGAAGTGAAAGCTAGAACAGGTCTGGAAATTCCGAATCCTACAAAATTTTGCGGAAGTGGAAACTGGAACAGGCCTAATTGTAATGAAAAAATTTTCCAAAATCACAGGTTGAAATAGAGAGGTACATACAACAAGCTTTGAGCGTACAGCAAGCTAATATGATGTATGACATTCTTGAGATCTTGCACATCAACATAGACGAGGCTATAAGTAAACCAGTATCAACTCTGAATCTAAACGGTAGTAATTCATCGCTGTGAAATTCAAAATTACAGAATAAAGTTTAAAGGGTATAAGAATGGAAGATTTTATTTATAGAATCTGATCTTTGAACCTTAATAATGATTGTTAGCATCTCTGGGATCACTTGTATCTACATATTTATTTATTTCTAAAGACCTGTATTAAGAGCTAGCAAAGGAGTTTAGGTAATGGCAACAGGTTTTACATTATGTTTATTGATTTCGTATTTATGTCTAATTAAGGTAATCTAGTTAAGGTGATGATGTTTGTGCTATAGACTAATGATTTTAAGGAATTTATTGATATTTAATATGTTTAATAGCAGTTAAGATGAGTTTGGTTGATTGTTTGATACCAAGTTGAGGTTTTGTAGGTTGTTTACTTCCGATTTTGGCTCGGCTGCCTGCGAATTTGTTTCCTGGTATTTCAACGTGTCCTTGCACCTCAGAATCAGTTCGATTCTAACTTTCCGCAATATTGCAAATCCGCCGCCCCGGTTCTAGATTCCGACCAAAAAAGTCGGAACTGAGAGGGACATTATGAGGGTTGTCAGAGTACCAAAAAACAGATGAAATATGCCTCATATTAATTTTGAAGAATTGTATTTTTAATTGTTCTTATATTCAGTGATCCCGTACACCCTCGCTCTCTCTCCCTCATCCTTTGAGCTTTCGGTCCATAGAGCTTCCAATCCGCTCTCCGAAGCTAGTTTTAAGTCTTCTTGTTTTAATTCTAATTTCCTACTCTACCAATAAAGCCCCCACGCACGTCGCCCAATACCTCGAGAGTTCCAGGTTACAGCCACCCTACTTTATCAATTATTAATGCTCGTTAAAAAAAATTGTTTAGTAAAAAAGCACCACTTAAATTCCTTTACAAACCGTGCGTAATATAAAGGGACATTTTTCCTCAACCTCGGCAACTCTTTTCTGAGTTGAATTTTGCAATACCATCTGTAAAAAATTTCGCACCACTGCCACCAAAACAGCTGACCGGCACACGGCAGTTAAATTTAAACATTGTAAGTAATAAAAACGTTTGCAAATTTGTTCAACGATAAACATGAATATTTCATTGTTTACCCGGTAGGATTCTACAAATCTGCAATTCTTAGAAGTTAAAGCTTTCAGGTTTTTACAATTGTGATTAATGTTTACTGACTGTCGATCTGGTAAGTCCAAAATATTGGAATTGTTTCGTAAGTTCTGGTTGTTACGTTGATCGCTTAACAGGGTCTGTTGTCTCTTTAATTCATACACTGCTAATAGATGCAAAAACATTTTGCTAAAATAGTAACGCTACAATCTTTTAATAGGGACGGGCAAATCAGCTGACATCTGCATGAGTTTTCCGATACTTCTTGTCGACCATTTCCAGCACTGCCTCCGAAATTAGATAATTACCTTATTACGGTCAAGAGTGCTTGTACTTTTGATTTTAAACATTGAATCAGTACCCTATTAACGTCCTTAGGTTGGAAACTAGAGGGGGCCAAAATTTGATCAGCCCCTAATTAACAAAACTCTGGCAGAACAAACGCAGCGGCCAGCTGAAATTTTTTGGGAACAAAGGGGAGCAAAGGGAAATTTAAAAAAAAATCCTTCAAACATCACCCATTTCGATATACTTTATATTTTTTCTTTTTAAACTAAGGTTAGGCAAACAACTGAAATTAATTGGATCGTCTTCTAACGACCGTCTATCCTCATGCAAGGATAGCTCATAAGCTGGACAAGCACGTATTCGTGCTATCAAAAAAAAAAAAAAAGGAAAAAACTATTAAAGCTTATTGCGCCTCCAAATACCCGCACTATAATCGGACTAGTGCAATGAATTCGATTTGGGCTTAGTTACGTCCCAGATGCTGCTCCCCGCTTATAGTTGAGGTAAAGAAAATGGGTTACAATCTCTTACTTAGGGGTCCAAACGATTCTTTGATTTCCAGGCATATACATATATATATCCAGGTCGAGAACTGCTGCCTCGGGCCGCCGTTTGCGGTCTTGGTTATGAAATCCCTCCATCCGTTGGTTAGGTGCTCGCGTCTATAATTACGTTGGAAAGGGCTTGCAGATAATGCTGTCTAAGCTCCTTAGCTCAAACTAATGCTGGATGCCTGCATGAACGCAGAAACTTTCATTTGATCTGGAAACACACTTCCTGCACAGACCACCAACGTTTGTTAACTTTAATTAACTGAATTTTTCTAAAGGTTCTAATCTTTAGTGACGATATAGTTGATAGCTAATTAGCTATTATAAATTAGTAATATTAAAACCACGACAATAATAATAATAGGTGTTTATCGCTCGCTGAATAAAAGTAGAATTATTTGCACGTGAAGAAATCATATGGCCGATACTCCCAAATTTGGATTTAGCTTAAAGCTTTGCCATAACTGTGAAATAGGGTTATCTCTCCTGTTCTTTCATTACACCAATTACAGCAAGTGCATCAGAGAGGGCGGTTTCAAAAGTTTCCGTGCTGATTAATTCGGGGGTTTCCGTTGGCGGCCGCTGTATCTGTAGAGAAGTTGTTTATGTTGTAGGTTTCCTACGAAAAACAAGAAGAACCAGAAGACGTCGTAAGGAAAGCTTTACACTATTCTGTTTTATTTTACAAGTCTAGCTGAATAGTAACATACGTCTAACAACAAAACGCTGCCAGGACCGTGGAGCGGTGACATTGCCGGTTGGAAGAAGGGAGCGATAAAAAAACGAAAACCGAGAGAGCAGGCGCGAGCTAGACCGAAAGCTCAAATGAAAGCGTTAGCTTGTAGCCACTGTGGCAGGAATATTCTCTCCCCATTGCGAAAGAAAATCAGGATCTAAACTCCAGATTTGCTTCGGAGACGGTTCATCCGAAAACGATGCTCTGAGTAACGGGCAACCCATCCCCAAGTTTCAGAAACCCCGGTTGGATCAACTTCGAAAAGAGGTCGGAGCCCAACACTAGGGAGATGATTGACGGGCGGTGGAATTGATCATCCACGGGACGAATGTCGTTATACTTCGCCCGTATAGGATTTCGGGGTCGAGCTTCAAAACGAAATCGATCTTGAAGTTTTCCGTTCGGGACCGGGTGGTCGCCGAGCACACCTCTTCATCTTTTGCTGTTCATCGTGCATATGGAGCAGGGTGTGGTTGGCCCCCGTCAGCCGTCAGCTGTTTCTGTGCCAAATTCTGCTGCTCTTAGACGTATGCTCTATGCTGCGCAATAAAAATTAGCGCCCTTTTTGCCTTTCGGCTTCATCACTTGTTCGTCCGGAAGTAGGCCAGACTGAGACCTTGCGGCAGTAATTAAGGAATCATCGAGCATATGCCAGGACTCGCAGTGCTTTGTCCAGCATCGTTCTAGAAATTCTTTAGGAAAGGCGTTGCTGAAATTCACTTTGATCGCACGCTCCTCTAGCTCGGTGATCGTTGCTTTGCGCTGGCCATAGCTCTTGTGACCTTTACAGCTACTCTGGTCCGTGCCACCAACGTTGACCATCCGCTAATTCGTGTAGGGAAACACCTTGACTAGCTAATTCGGTGAAGTTTTTGTTCGGATCAAACGTGTGCCCAGCAGTCGACATGTCCATGGCTGTTACCAGACTGATCTCGGATTCTGGATCGGATTCAGTTAGTAATTTTCATTTCGCTTAAAAGTTTTTCATCCCAATCAAAGTCTTGCAACCAATTTTCTTGCATGAAAAGTTTGGACCGGATGATACAGTAAATAGTTTATAAATTATTGATGCCGTCCGTCTTTCCGTCTAACTAGCCTCTCAATTTGTTATTTCTCTAAATTTTCGGCTTACATTTTATGTCAGTAGCTTCTATAAGCGTGCCAAAATTAGCTTCCTTTCTAGTTACTTTCTAGTTTTCAACACAATTATTTAAAAATCGTACTTTGTTGCAAACATGAGGTGAAAATAGTGTTTGATGCTATCTCAGATTAATATGCTGGTTCCGTCGTGGGCTTTACCATCTGGATGATCTGTGCGGTGGAAGATATAGCTCCTTATATGGAAGTTGTATCTGGTTGTGAGGTGCCTGAAATCAGCTGCATGGCATCAATGTGATTTATATTCTCAAATGGTGCTATTTCAAGTTTATGCTGTGAGACGCCGTTGGCATTCCATAGATGGGACATTGATTATTTGGATTGTTGTGCTAACCAACTGAATCACCATATTCTGGTTCTGAACAAGCGTTTGCACAGTCGTTTTCGTGAATGGCATGAGTTCCATCATACTTTGTTTTTGTGGTAAAGATCACTGGTTTTAAATTGCTGTATAAAAACCATTGGACCTGCTGAGCGGTTTCTTAGTTCGACTAAAGTAGATTTCTCATAGCTGATTTTCGGTAGCGCTTCGGCATAAGAGATTCCCTTTGTGGTATTTAGCGGAAAAGGATCTGGCTGCGATAAATATATCAGTTTTAATGAACATGTTTTGTTTTTATTTATGCGCGAAGTTGTCGCTCGTCCAGATTGGCTTAAAAGAGGAGTTGGAGAGCAGGACCTTGTTATCCAGATACAGGGGCGATCGGGCATTTATAAAACAGTGGAGCTGGAGCTCCAGTCAGTCCAGTCATATAGCCTCCTCGACTACTATGTGGTGGTAAGCGACAATAAAGATAGCCTAAGTGTGCTTCCTTGTGGAAGTTTGAGTGTATAGAGTGGGTGAGCAAAAGAGCTCGATATCTTTCTATCCAAGGTCAGTAAAGTCGGGTGGCTCTTTGTTGACTTTTTTCCAACTTAGATATCACGTGTTGAGGAGTACGAATAAGAGCAACTTCTTTAAACTTCAGAATTTCTACAATCATTTTTTTGATTACCGCCTATTTTTTGAGAGACACATATTAATTTTAATTAATTATGCACTTATCTAAATCGTGACACTAGTTGTGAAATTATTGTTTTATGGTTCTTTTTTAGTTTGCGTCTTTTCGCAATTATTGGACTACTATTGTCTTAAGTTTATCCTGTAGTTAATCTTTAATTTTTCCTGAAGTTCGCGCGAATCACGTCCGCTCTCTGCGGAAGTTGAATGTCTTTTACATATCTCTTTAAAATAAATTGGGAAAACACAATACAGGCATCTCAGTTTTATTCCTGGTTAATATAGAAGGAACTGATTTCACATGCCTCAGAAGTCCTTTTCAAGCTTCACACCTTCGTAGGCATGATTAAATTTGGCTTGCAGCAGACTGCTCACTGTGAGTATGGAAAGTCTTCTCTAAATATCTTTGTATACCACTGTTACTACTTCGATCGGTGCTAGACTTGCTCAAAAAATGCGACAGAGTCGACTCGTATAAATTGCCGGTACTAGCTTGACTCGAAAAGAATTCTTTCTTAACTAATCCTGGATCCACAAAATTTTGACGCTTCGTCATGCACAGATTCGAAAATAAAAGTGCAGACTTTGAATGCAATTCAATGACAATGGGTGCCGAATAACCTACGAGCTCCAACCACTATTAATTCGTACAGCAAGCTTTTTAGCCGTTTCATTATGAAAATCTTGTTTTTGGTTTAAAGTTTTATAATATATTTTTTATTGAAGTTAAGAGACTAAAATATTCATTAAGTTAAAAATATGTTTCGTGTGTTGTATATTACTTAACATTATAAACGGATTAAAAAATTTGCCGTACGAATTAATAGTGGCTGGGGCTAGTAACCCCAGCAGTTCATTTTAAAACCGAATAATATTGGGTGACCGTGCGAAATTTTTCCAACAATCCGCATACACATGGGCCAAACAGCCCACCTTCAACAACTCTTAGATACGGAATACAGTCTTGGTAATGACGAATGCTATGCCAAATATAATAAAGTTAACTGTTTAATAAGCAAGCTTCTGTTTATTATATTTATTAGAAAATGTTTGTTCACGCCAAGAGCGCCTTTATTTTCCAGAGGCAGTGTGATCCCGTACACTCTCTCTCTCTCTCTCTCTCTCTCTCTCTCTCCCCCCCCTTCTCTTCCTCTGGACTTTTGGACCACCGAAGGTGGTCAAAGGAATAAAAAGAGGATTTTCAAAGCATTATTAAATATGACGTTTCAACCATGAAATAAATGTTTTAAGTACTGCTTGAATCCATAAAAACGCAAACAATGTCCTGCTCAAAAATTATAAATAAATGTACGTCCAGTTGCATCAGACCCAAGTAGATTAAAGTAACCATTCTTACCGGTTACCGTTTTTATTGTCCGGCCTAATTTTAAATATCAGGCTAATGAACTTTTACCTATACTATCTAAACTACCTCCCCACAAATCTAGGAACATTTTTGTTAAAATATTTCTAAACTTCAAATAAAAATTAATAATCAAGATATATAAATTAACCATCTAAACTATGAAAATAGGTGTGGTTTTCTTTTTATCAGAACTATTATAACATTTTTGATACTACGCTCTGATTACATTTGATTTATGTTGAAAATCAGCAATCTTTTTTTGTAAGTTAACCTCCAAAAAAGTTAAAATAATAATGAAACTTTTGATTTTGAATTTATAATTTTAAAACATTCCGTATTTGTTCTTTCAGAAAGACGAATTCCCGGTCAGTGAGAAAGTGGCTCTTCAACTAGCAGGTCTGCAAGCTCAAGTAGCATTAGGAGATCCATCCAATCAACCAAAACCAGAATATTATTCGGATATTAATAGCTTTTTACCAACAAGAATATCAAAAACAAGAGAGCAACAATTTTGGATACCAATTTTAGCTCAAGCCCACCGACAATACGGATCATCCAGAAAAGAGCTAACGGCAAAAGTTTTATATTTAAGTTGTGTAATGCAGTATCCTCTTTATGGCACAACGATGTATACAGTCACATACAAAGGCTATTGGAATTTCGTTAATAACATAATTCTGGCAGTTCATTGTGATGGAATAATGTTTATTCAACCTGAAGATAAATTTATTATTCATCAATTTAAGTACGCAGATATTGAATCCATTATGCTAGACCCCAGTGACAGTTTTATAACTATATCACTGAATCGAAATATGCATCAGCTTAATAAGCATTACTCTGATAGGATACCTCTGATTGATACACAAAAGTGTTTTGTTTTTGAAACATCACAAAAAAATGAAATTGGTTCTTTAATTATATCGTATTACCCTGCATTATCAAATTGGATATTAAACATTGCGGAGTGCTCAAAAAAAATAAAGAGAACAACCAATGAAGACAGATTAAGACTGTATCAAAATGTTGTTACCTGCAGACGTCAATTAGTGGATATGAATCTAGTTAAAAAGCCTCAAGAGTTAGGCGGATTTTTAAAAAATACTCTTAGACGTCTATCTAAACACCGTATAGATAAATTGAGGACAGAACAGGGTGCAAACCTTCAAGACCATGGTGAAACATATAAGGGATTTTCGCATTCCTTTTGGGCATTTAGCAAACTTCAAATTCCATTTTGTTTAAGTACACTTTGTGACCAAGACGAGGCCGTGATGGTTCAAATTTTTTATTCTATATTAACGTATTCTGGCCTTGGAACTTCGGGTAAGTTGTAAAATAAGCTCATTGTAATTTCGCAGCAGTCTTCAAATTTTTTAACCTTACGCAATAACAATATTAACAAAAACTTTTCCTGATTTAATATTTTTGTTGTATTGGGGGTACATATTTGTATTCACTATTGGGTACATATTCGCGCCCAGGACACAGAAGTAGGTCCGCACAGTGTTGCTCACCTCTCGGATTGGAGAGGTGGGTCGGACGTGTTGATCTAGGAGTCCACTATGGCAGGCGGAAATTCACCGCTAACGACGCGTCAATGGAGCTTGTAGGCGTGCAAGAATCGATAACTCGAGTCCCGAGAGCAGTGGGAAGAATGGGGGAATATCGGTTGGCAGAACAGCATCGAACCTCATCTCGGCACTAAGCCTGAGGAAACGACGGTATTTTCTTACCGGATTGATTCCGCTGCAAACTCGGCGACGGCATACCTCAATTACGTCTGCTTTCCAATGCTATAATATTAGAACTACAAAATAGAAAGATTGACTGTAGGGACGACAGGTCATGGCGGTCCACCTTCCCAATGGGACGTTTGATTAGTTCCCCAGCTGTACAGACGTCTAAAGCTCGGATATGTCCATCGATTCTGGGACTAGTCAGCCCGTTTGATCAAATAGTTCCGCAACTTGTCGTAACGATCCCAAGTTTAATTCCGGCGGAATTCCCTGAGCAGGGAACAGCGTGGAGATCATTGCCCTAAGTTGTTCCTGGGAGGTTGAAGTCGACGGCCTGTAGAGCTTGCCCATGACCAGCTTTAAGGCCGAGCCGAATGGTTCTTGGTCTTCTGCATCACACAGATCCTGGAAACATTTGTTATTACTCGTCCTAATGACCACCTTTTTATCCACCTTGTAGCGGGACTTGATCAGCACTTGCGTTGGAGGTTCTCTGCTTCGGTCGCATCTTCGCATTGAAGAGAAGAACTCGCTTCTAACTGCGACAATCTCTTGATTTCACCAGTGGACTGGCCGCCTTCTATCTTCTCTATTAGAGCTCGCCATGGCGGTATGACAAGCAGCCTTAATTCTGGCAGAGATTCCGACTGCGCAGCTGTCCATCCAAACTGGCTAAGAGTACCTCTACGTTAAGGGTGTGTACCCTATACGCAGGTTTCCGGTTAGATGGGTCGTACTGACTGTGTGTATAGTCTAGATGATTATCACTGCATGGTCGCTGTATGTGAGCAAGTCCGTGACTTCCCAGTGGTTGTTCCAGGAAACTTCCGGGCTTGCGCAGGTCACGTCGATAACTGACTCCTTGCCTGCCTTGGTCTAACTGAATCTGCTTCCACCATTGAGTAGGCAAAAATTCAAAGTGCCCAGGGTATCACGCATTGAAGTGTACCGGGGATCGTCCATGGGCGTTTTGGGCGATCTCCTGCACTGTCTTAGAAAGAATCTGTATGCATGCTCGGGGCTAAGTAGCAACTATAAATAATAATATTACGTGGAGCTTGATAGGTGTCCGGGGGAATGTTCGCATCTCTAGACGACTACACCCCCTCTGCTTTTGTCTTGTAAGGTTCTCTGAGTACAGCAATGTCAATTTTCTTCTCAAAAGCCGTCTGTAACAGCATTGTCTTCACTTCACAGCGAACGGTCGTGTTTTTGTTATGCGCTTCGAATTTTCATTTAATTTGTCACTTAAATAAATTAATAACGTATACCGTTTAGCTGCCGCGTGTGCGTGTGCTTTTCCTTTTTTTGTGCTAAATTAATTGTATGTTTCCTTTTTATTTATTTTTGCTAAGACGGTATTCTCGCCTTCCTTTTGTGTTGTTTCTTCCCGCTTAAGCTCCGTTGCGTTCAGCTGCAGTTAAGCGGTTCCAAACTCTCCCGCTCTCTTGCCCTCGGACGTACTCTCCCCGTCTCACCGCTAACCGTATTTGTTTATCTGTTTCTCCGGCACTGTGGTCTTAGGTTGTGTGAATATGTTATCAAATATCGTCTGTGCAATTTAAGGTTGCCAAACAAATATTTTGGCAGATTCGGCTACTCTCCACTGCTGGCTTTGCGATGCGGTTTGTCACGCCAAATGCGTTGAAGTTCGGGCCGTGTCGCGGATGTAATATCCAAAAATATTGGCTTACATTATTGGTGCCATGCCTGTCGTGAGGTTGAGAAGGAAATGTTATCCTTCATGCGCCAGACCAGAGGTGGTTTTAAAGAACTAATGGTCATCTTTCGCAAAGCGAACGACCTGTTCTCAGCGTTAGACGGTCAGTTTAATAGTATGAAGCTGTTAAACGAGTCGCCAAAGCGCAAAAAATCAGCTACTAGTCGGCAGCAACTATGCCAATCCCAGCAACCCATGATAGGGCACACCCCATTGGCACAGCCCCCGACCCCAATACCATCTCCAATTATTTTGCGATCGGGTGCAGTTATAGATTCGGTCACCGAATGTGCCGGGGTGGAATTGGCGACAGCTCCGCCAGTAATTTCAGTTGAGTCCGTTGTAGTGACCCAACCCCTGACACCGCTGACTTCAATATTAAAAAATACCCAGGGTCAAACAAGGCTTGTATTACCGGCCGCTGTTCTACCAAAGACCCTTACTGCTGTTTCACCTTTGAAAATAATATTTGTCTAGAGGGTTGCCCCAGATCTCGAATCTGAAGATGTACTTGCCTATATAAACGGCAAAACCCAAGCCGAAAATTTAAAGGTGGAAAAATTCAAGTTTTCTTACGCCAGGGACATCTTATCTTATCTTTCAAGATAAGTGTCTCGCTCAAGTTCTTTGACACAATTTGCTCTGGTGACTTCTGGCCCGAGCACGTTGTAGTTAAAGAATACGAGGCTAAAAAGAAGAAAAAAACGGCCAGTGGGAGTACAACTACGTAAGCCGTCACAAACCTCTTCGACCACTGCGAGCACATCAATCTCAGCTGCAAAAAACTAACCACATCCCTCCTACTTTCCTATCAGAATACTAGAGGCTTACGCAGCAAGCTCTCGAAATTGTACTCTGATAGTTTTTCCTTTGCATACAGTTTTATATACATAACGTGCTCTTATGTTCCTCCATCTGCTGATGAGCCGATTTATTGGAAACACCTTTCGGCAATTCGGGCAGTTTCCAACAGACTCTCAGATCGAGACCCACTTGTGACTTTAGGGGACTTTAATATACCTGGAGTGCGTTGGTCATCAGATGGTGTGTCAAATGTTCTTCAGACTGCGGCACAGCATGACCTTATTGATGGCCTGCTTGACTGGTCTTTGTCGCAAGTTAACCATGTCTTTAATTCTTTAAACCGCCTACTAGATCTTTGCTTCGTCTCCGATCCTGTAGGTTTGACCTTAAAAAGAATTTCTCCATTGACGTTACCTGAAGATCCTTACCATCCTACTTTCGATGTGACTATCGATACGGGCATCGTTGTAAGGGAAAAATCGAATCGTTTGGCCGATAAAGTTCGCTGTTTTCGTAAAGCTAACTTTCAAAGGCTAAACAGTTTAATATCTGAATTTAATTGGTCTAACCTTTACATGTGCACTGACAGTGCCATGAATTCGTTCTTTTTATTATGTTTTCCGGTAACCTGTCCTTCGGCCTCCAGGAAACCACCTTGGTTTAATATGGAGCTGACACGCTGACACGTTCATTAAAAAATTCTACAGCAAACTCAGATCAGGCTATTGCTGATCTTTTTGCTGCGTTTTTTAAAACAACTTATTCTCCCTCGACCAATTTAAACCAGACATACCCTTACTCTATGCCCTGTTTAAACCTAATTTTCAATCTTATCTTAAACGAAAGCTCTCTTAGTCTGGATCTTTGACGTATTAAGCCAGTGTAGTCACAGGGTCCCGACGGAATACCAGGCTGCGTGCTCAAGTATTGCGAGGACGCTCTGTGTAACCCCCTTCTTAAGTTGTTTAAATTATCTTTAAAAACTTCTGAATTTCCCCTTATTTGGAAGGAATCCTTTATTATTTTTCTCCACAAAAAAGGTAGCAAATCGGATGCCAGCAACTATAGGGGTATCCCTAAGTTGTCAGCCATTCCGAAACTCTTCGAGAATGTAATAACTCGTCACTTGCAGCATTTGTGCAGATTCGTCATTTCTCCATGTCAGCATGAATTTATAAGGCGAAGATCAATCACTACAAATCTCTTGGAACTTACCTCACTTGTTATTAGAGGGTTCCATCGCAACTTTCAAACCGATGTGATTTACACGGTATTTAGCAAAGCTTTTGACTCGGTTAATCATTCTCTTCTTGTAAGGAAGCTCGACTTAATCGGGTTACCTGTTGATCTTCTTAAATGGATTTTGAGTTATTTGTCTTACAGAACTGAAAAGGTTCTGTTTAGAAATTCTCTCTCCAAATGTGTCACATCTGGCGTCCCACAAGATAGCCACCTAGGCCCACTGCTATTTTCATTGTTTATTAATGACCTTTCGCTAGTTTTAATCAACTCTAGAATACTTATGTTGATGACGCTGATGACGTTAAGCTATGTGTGCAGTATAAGGACAGCTCATGCCAGTCAGATTTACAATCGGATTTTAATAATTTTCAAGCATGGTGTCGTACTAACCTATTACATCTCAACAGCTTCAAGTGCAAACTGATGACATTTTCGCGTGTCTCTCTCCAGTATGCCACCTATATGCTCAATGACTGCTCTTTGGAAAGAATAACTCTTGTTGATGATCTTGGAGTCCGCCTTGATCCCAAACTTTCGTTCTCTGAACACATTTCCTGCATGGTTAACAAAGCCAGAGGCATGCTTGGATTCATTAAAAGGTGGTCGAAGGAATTCGATTCCCCTTATGTAACTAAGAGCCTTTTTGTTTCGTTAGTTCGGCCCATTTTGGAATATGGTTCTTGCGTTTGGAGTCCTAGTTTTGGAGTCCATATTAACCGCATTGAATCTGTTCAAAAAAACTTTTTGCTTTTCGCCCTACGGGCCTTAACCTGGGATGCAAACCTGAGATTACCGTCTTACTCTAGTAGACTTCTATTAATTAACCTTCCCTCCCTAGCAAACCGTAGAACGATGCTTGGCGTCGTTTTTCTACATAAGCGCATTCGCGGGGACGTGGAGAGTCCCTACCTGCTAGGCCAACTCAATTTCCATGTTCCCCGACTAACATCCAGATCCTATATCCCCTTAGTAATTGGTCACTGTAGGAGGGAGTTTGAAACGCATGAGCCCTTTAGGGTTTTATGCGCTGATTACAACCGTCTCTATGACTATATTGCTAGTAGTGATAGTCTTCGCAAACTTAAAACTGTTTTGCTTGTAGAATTAGCCCGTAATTTAGCACCTTAGTAAAATCAAATTTTCCTCGTTCTTCTTTTCACGCGTCTATCAAGAACGCGTTCGTGCCGTACGCCACACGGCTGCGCCTCTTGGTCGGTTGAGAGGGAGTTGGATTCGATGGGACCTGCGCGAAAAAAAAAACATCCAGATCCTATATCCCCTGTGAGAAATCACAACCCGTGTTCCTATAATTAATAAGTCACCCTTGGAGTTAAGCACATACATACACACACACACATGGCAAGAAGCCGCATACAAGACGTGTTTTTCCGCGCTCTATAAGTGTATCCACCGCGAGACAGTACAAGTGTGCGAAAGACCCTGTAAAGTGCAAATACCTTAGTGCGAAACTCCCTGGGGCAGATACGTACCAGGATCGGCTCCGGCTGGCTATCCGGGCGCCCAGATTCGTGGCATCGAATCCGCAGGTAAAGGGGGGGTCCTCTCTCGCGATCAGCGAGCGCCTCCCTCTCCAGAGAGTATTTCCCACGCTCATAGTTTCCACAAGCCACATTTATTCCGCGCGGTTTTTCTTTTTTTCTTCTTACTCCTTACAACACAACAATAACAGCTGATCGTAGTGCTGTGCAACGATCGAGCAGCGAGCTTCTGAAGCCGCGCAGTGTTGGAGAACACGCGTAGCCAAGTTCCCCACCCAAGGCCGACTCAAAGCTCAAATTTGGAAGCTGAAGGCTACTACTTAATTCCTACTACTTAATAGTAAAGAAATTAAGTAAAGCCGGCACCGGCTGAACAGCCAATTTGCTCGGCTCTAGTACCGGCATTTCCTGCAGCTGGCTCCATTGGGGCAAGAGCAGAAGGCCAAGGATCTGGCCATTTTCCAACCCCTCCGCGGAGGCGGCGCCAGTTCAAACGGGGCTCTGGGGACCGAGAAGGAGCGGTATAACTCCCATCAGTCATCCGCTGGGGGAAATCCCCGTGCACCGAGGGACCCCAACTAGGAGTAGGTGCGATGAGTCAGGGAATAATGCCTGCAGGCCGGGATGATGAGATCCAGGCGCTAGCAGTAGCTCGAGCAGAGGAGGAACTGCTCAGAAACTTCCAGCGCAACAAGCAGAAGGTGCAACGGTCGCCTCCTCCGAGTCTAAACGAGACGCTTCCGATGTCTGCACCCCCAAAGGTGCACGTACACACCCTCGTGATAGGCGGCGCCGAGCAAGAATCTGCGACTCCAAAAAGGAGTTGGGATGCTGTAAGCCCTGACAGGAACCAGCCAGGAGACAGCAAAAAGCAGAAGATTGAGGCATGTGCATTAGACCTGGTTGATAAGCTTGGGAAGATGCTCGACGAGATGATAGCCAAGTTCACCGACACCAAAACGAACAATAAAAAGGTGGTCCGTCACGTCACACAAGGGACGATCGATTCAATGCTGAACATGAAGAAGCTGCAGGTCGACATCACTGCCGCGCTGGCTGATGGCCACACCAAGGTGTCCACCTCGTGCACGAGCCAGCAGACCACCCCTACGCTGGCAGGTACAGTCAATACGGGAAATGAGACTTGGCAACAAGCTAGGGCCAAACCCAAGCCCAAGCAGCCCCAACCCAGAACGGAGAGTAGCGAGCCGAAAGGAAACCGCACACCCCACGCAGCAATGCCCAGGAAGCAGCGCGCCGATGCTATCCTAATTAAATGCAGCAATGGCTCATACGCGGACATGCTGAAGTTAATAAAAACTGAGCCCTCTCTCTAAGGACTCAAGGAGAACGTGCAAGGCCTACGGAAGACCGCTAATGGCGGGCTGCTCCTAAGGCTGCAGAAGCCTCAAGACCCCTCCATGCAGCAGCTGCAGGCAGCTCTTAAATCAGCCATCTCCGGCAAGGCAGAGGTGGCTGTAATGCAGGAAACGGTTCAGGTGGAGATTCGCGATCTGGACGAGATGACCAGCGGCGAAGAAGTCACCTTGGCACTATTCGCAGGAGAGGATTGCGACATCCCAGGCGATGCCGCACCCAGGTTGCGTAAGGCATACGGCGGGACGCAAACAGCAACAGTCAGCCTCAGACCTGACCATGCGCGGAGACTCCTTGAGAAGGGCAAAATCCGGATCGGATGGGTCGTCTGCCGAATCAAGCAGAAGACGGAGCTTAGAAGGTGCTTCAAATGCATGGGCTTTGGGCACACGTCGACTAGATGCAGAGCCTCTGACGCAATAGCCAAGGCCACGCAGGATTCCTGCTTCAGATGCGGGGGCTCCGGGCAGAAGCACTACACGTGCCAAGCCAAGCCCAAGTGCATCCTATGCACCCGAGGAGGCAAGCCCGCGGGGGAAGCAGCGCACGCGACCCTGAGCAGGACCTGCCCGGACTACGTGAAGGCCACCAAACACATGCAGTATGGTTAAGCTCCTCCAGCTTAACCTAAACCACTGCAGAGCTGCACAAGAGTTGCTGGCACAGACGGTCTTCGAGGAGAACATTGACGTTGCTGTATTGAGCGAGCCGTACAAACCAAAGGCAGAGGGAGTATGGCAGCAGAGCACGGATGGCGGCGCAGCCATCTGGAGCTGCGGGCAGACCCCCTGTCACCTATCGCAGAGGGCATCGAGACCTGGCTACGCCAGGGCCAAGGTCCAAGCAACCACTGTATATAGCTGCTACCTAGCCCCGAGCCTGCACATAGATGCCTTCAGGGACATTGTCCAGGAAATCGCCGGAGACGCCCGTGAAAGATCCCCTGTAATTATCGCTGGGGACTTCAACGCGTGGTCCACCGCCTGGGGAAGCTCGAGGACGACCCAGCGGGGAACCATCCTACTGGATGCCCTGTCCGCCCTGGATGTTTGCCTCCTAAACGATGGTAACAGGTGCACTTTCAGCAAGGTAGGCAGAGAGTCGGTCATCGACCTGACCTTCGCCAGCCCGGAGCTCTCCCGGAACAGCCACTGGGAAGTCACGGACTTGCTTACGTACAGCGATCATGCAGCGATTATCGTCCAGATGACGCGCAGCCAGCACGGCCCAGCTAACCGACAGCCTGCGTATAGGGTACACACCCTTAACGTAGAAGTTCTCCTTGACAGAATGGACGCCAGCAATATTGCTGGCGATGCAAACACCTGCGCAGTCGGACTAGCTGCGAGAATCAAGACTGCATGCGATGCCGCAATGGCGACCTCCACTAGAGGAAACGGCAGGCGGCCAGTGCCCTGGTGGAACCAGGAGATAGCAGCAGCCAGGAGTGATTGCCTATCTGCAAGGAGAAGATGCCAACGGAACAGAGGGCGTCCAACGCAAGCGCTGTTCGAGGCCCGCTACAGGGAGAGGAAAAAGGCGCTCAAAGCTGCCATCAAGTCCAGCAAGAGCAGATGCTTCCAGGAGCTATGTGATGCCGCAGATCAGGAGCCCTTTGGATCGGCCTACAAGCTGGTCATGGGCAAGCTCTACAGGCCGCCGACCCCAACCTCTCAGGAACAACTCGGTGCAATTGTCTCCACGCTGTTCCCTGCGCAACCGCCCCTAACGCTCCACAGCATAGCTGCGAGCGAAGGGATCCCCATCAGCGAGGAGGAAGTCCTCTGCGCGCTGTCTAGCTGTAGAGCTTCCAAGGCCCCGGGACCGGATGGCATCCCTAATGCTGCACTGCTTGCCTTAATGGAGGCCTACCCGAGCATATTTGCACAGGCTTACAACAGGTGCATTGCTGAACGGACCTTCCCACGAGTCTGGAAGCAACAAAGGCTCGTGCTTATCCCGAAGCCGGGCAAGACCAACGATGACCCGTCCTCATATCGCCCCCTTTGTATGCTCAACTCAGTGGGGAAGATATTCGAGCGTATTATCTGCAACAAGCTGGAGGAAGAAGTCGAAGAGCGTGGAGCCTTGTCGAACCAGCAGCACGGCTTCCGGAAGAAGCGGAGCACGATCGACGCGATTCGTGAGGTAACGCAGATGGCAGCAAGCGCGATTGAAGGCGAAAGATGGCAGGGAGGCACCAAACAATATTGCCTGGTTTACACCCTGGATGTCAAGAACGCGTTTAATTCTGCAAATTGGAGCCTTGTCTTGCACGCACTTCAGCGCGGAGGCATATCGGGATACCTCACCCTCTTGATAGCGGATTACTTCAAGGATCGCGTCCTATTGTACACAACCGAAGACGGCAACCAGGTCCACCACGTGACAGGAGGAGTGCCCCAGGGCTCTGTCCTTGGACCATTACTGTGGAATGTCATGTATGACGGCATCCTGCGGCTACCGCTACCTGATGGCTGCGCCGTAGTGGGGTTCGCGGACGACATAGCGCTGGTCACGGTGGAGAAGCATCTGGCCGATGTCTCGGCCAAATGCAGCCTCTCAATTGACCTGATGATGTCATGGCTGGCAGACAATGGGCTCTCGCTTGCCGAACACAAAACGGAAGCAGTGCTCATAAGCAGCAGAAAAGCGGTAGAGAAAGTAAGCTTCCGGGTCGGCTCGACAACCATCGAGTCCAGTCCGGCGATCAAGTATCTCGGAGTCATGATCGACAACAGACTGAGCTTCAAGAGACACCTGGAGTACGCCGCGGCCAAGGCAGCCAAGGCTACCGCAGCCATCGCGAGGATGATGGCCAACACGCGAGGTCCGAAGCAGCTCAGCAGAAGGCTGATAGCGTCTGTGGTGACATCGTCCATCCTCTATGCCGCGCCGATATGGGCTGATGCCATGAAGACCGTCAGCTACAGCCGGCAGTGCAAATCCGTCTACAGACGATGCGCACTGCGCATCTCCAGCTGTTTCTGCACGGTGTCGGAAGAAGCTGCATTGGTGGTAGCGGGAACCATCCCAATAAACCTGCTGGCAGAGGAGCGCAGGACAGGGAACTCGGGCAGCAGAATCCAGCGAAGCAGCACCATTGCTGTGTGGCAAGAGCGATGGGCCAACGCGAGCACAGGGCGATGGACCCACAAGCTTATCCCTGAGTTGGTTCCCTGGCTGCAGAGACGACACGGGCAGTTGGACTACCACACCACGCAGATCATAACCGGACACGGATGTTTCAAGGCGTACCTGCATAGGTTCAGGCACGAGGACGATCCATACTGCGACTACTACGGCAGCGAAGCTATTGAGGACGCGGAACATGCCTTCTTCGAGTGCCCCCTGTTTTCGGCAGAACGAGCTGCGCTTGAAGAGGCCTTATGCTGGAGGCCCCCCCCAAGTGGGAGGCGGTTGCCGCAATGGCGGCATCCGTAATGAGAGAGCTGAGACGCAGGGAGCAGATCCGACGCACGGCAGGAGACAGATGAGCGGCAACTGACCGCCACCCGCCCCGCGAAGTATAGCTTTGCGGCAGTCCCGCGGGAGCGGACTCTTCACCTTTCCTTCTACCCTTTCTTCTCCTTTACTTTTTGTAATTTTTGTTTATACGCTTTTTTTATACTTCGTTTTTAATAAAAAAAAAAAAAAAAAAAAAAAAAGCCGCATACACACACACACACACGGCAAGAAGCCACATACACACACACACGCACACGGCAAGAAGCCCCCTGTACATAGTTTCCGGCCACGAAGGGCTATATTAAATTACTATGTTTGCCCTAGGCTTAAATCTAGATATTAATTAATATAAAGGGGGGAAGAGATCGGAAGAGAAAACAGCCACGCAAGAGAAGCAGCAGCCACGCAAGAGAAACGGCAGCGACAACCAAAGGCGCGAGAGCAGCGCAGCAGCAGACGAAGTCGGGACACCAGCGACCAGAGGAGAGAGCAGAGAGGAGAGAGAAGCCAGGGCACGCGAGTGACACGCGCCAAAGCCCGATCGATCGACGACGACAGAATTCCCCTCCACGCAGCAGAGGGAGAGCCAATTTGCACGGCCGGCGGCAGAGGGGTGAGCGAGACCACCGACGCTGAAAAGGAGAAGCCGAAATTGCAAGGAACCGCGGCAGAGCAAAGAGTGCCGCCAGTCGCAGCTATTTCCCCTGACGCCGACGCCTCAAGCCCGCTATCGGCAGAGCGCCAACGGCAGCGAGCTTACGCGGCAGCCGGAGGGAGAGGGAAGACAGAGAGAGGACCAAACCGAGCCGAAGATCAAGGGGAGCGCTGCTCGAGTGTGCGGGCAGAATTAGGTCGTGGACAGGCCGCAGCGAGCAGAAAGAATTAATTCTGGAACGAGACTTGAACCGAACGGACGCGATCGGGGAAGAGGACAAGTAAAGCCTCCACGTGCAACCGCCACGCTAGTGCCCGAGACTTGGCCACAGGACACGTGTCCAGGCCCACCGTCAGCGACCAGGATCATCACGGCGCCGCCACCGGCACGGATACGCCGGCGCGCGCCAACAACAGGGGTGAGCTGGCCCAGGGCCATGTCGGCGAAATCTCGGGGTGCGGCGTAGGGCATAGCCAGGGACCTTCCCTATAACCACGTAGTTAGGAGCAACAATAAAACCGTATTTCTCTAGACTTGTAAAACCCACGCTTTTCCTATTCTCCCTCGCACGCATAGGAATGCATTTGGCCGGCCATCGGGGCTACAGCAGGGCCCGTTAGACCAAACTGCTCCCTCTCGCTCGCTCACACGCGGATCCTAGTGCCGGGGTTTGCCGCACTAGATCGTTGCGTGGCCACCGGGCTTGCCGGGCACGAGACGAGGCGGGACGGAGCCACGGTCAACGCCTTAGGTTTGCCAGGCGCGAATCTGGACGGGGAACACTGGCAGTTGGGTCTGCCGCCGCCACGTGTTCGTTGCCTCCAGTTCGGGACACCGCCTTGGGTTTGCCAGGCGCGAATCTGGACGGGGAACACTGGCAGTTGGGTCTGCCGCCGCCACGTGTTCGTTGCCTCCAGTTCGGGACACCGCCTTGGGTATTGCCAGGCGCAAATCTGGACGGGGAACCTTTACTGCCGGGCCTGCCGCAGCCACGTGTTCGTTGCCTCCAGTTTAGGGCCCTGATTCCTCCCGAGCCGGGCCGCCACCTGATTCTACCCATTGCCAACTATTTTCGCTCTCTTTAAATGATTAAAATTCGTGCGTCCATGTCTCCGGCCGTTCCGTAATAAAAATTATAAATTTTCTATGGAGGAACTCTGGGCCGCTGAGATTTTACCCCGGCCCCAGAAAACATCCTTATACCCCTTAGTAATTGGTCACTGTAGGAGGGAGTTTGAAATGCTTGAGCCCTCTATGATTATATTGCTGGTAGTGATAGTCTTTCTAATCTAAAAACTGTTTTGCTTGTAAAATTAGCCCGTAATTTAGCACCTTAGCAAAATCAAATTTTCCTCTCTCAGATATATTATTCTTCTTATGCGTCTATGGAGAACGCGTTCCTGTCGTATGTCCTACGGCTGCGCCTCTCAGTCGGTTGGGCGGGTGGTGGGATTCGATGGGACCCGCAAGCAAAACAAAAAAAAAACAACAAAAACAGTAAATCGTGGGCAGCTCTGCACTGGATTAAGTTAAGCTGTGGGAACTTCACATACTCATGGCAGGTCCTGCTGGGGGTCGCTTGCAGCTTCCCCTGCAGGTTTGCCTCCTCGGGTGCATAGGATAATCTTGGCTTCCCTCCGACGTATAGTGCTTGTTTCCGGTGCCCCTGCATCTGAAGCAGGAATCCTATGTGGCATTGGCTATCGCGTCGGAGGCTTTGCATCTCGTTAAAGTAATTCCATAGCTCATAGATAGACCCATCCGATCCGGATTTTCCCCACCGCGAGCAATCTTCGCGCGTGATTAGGTTTGAGGCTGACTGTTGGTGTCTGCGTCCCGCCAAACGCTTTTCCCAATCTTGGATTCAGCATCGCAGCTCTAGGCTGCGGATTCCTGCATGCTTGTCGTGTCGCATTTCCCGGCAGGGCAAGCCGCGTTGGAGGTGGTGCCTGCCAGCATGGGTCTGCTGGCTACGGGTGTTGTCCAAGACTACCCGGCTTTAAAAACTTCCTGCTCGTGCGCTGCACAACATTGCGATCCGCAGATCTCAATGTATTATGAGCCGGTTGTAAAAACGCGCAAAAAAATATGGCTTGTGGAAACTGTGAGAGTAGGAGGTGTTTTTGGAAGAGGGAGGCGCTCGCTGGACGCGAGAAAGTATCCTCCCTTACCTTTAAATTCCTCCGGAGCCGAACATGGTATGTACCTGTCCCTGGGAGTCTCCAACTGCTTACACTTTACGGGGTCTTTCACACACTTTCACTGTCTCGCGAAGGATACACTTTCGGAGCGCGGAAAGCACGTCTTGCCGAAGTGAGTTTCAACGAGAGCTCCAAAATAAAGCGTGTTTGTATATTTTTTGTATTCCAAGTTTATTAAACTCGAAAACCGTATGCTACTAACATTTACCATAAATACATAAATAACGATGAGGATAAAGATGGTTATAGGACTAGAAGTTGCGCGCCGTGCGGTACCAGCGCCTGGCATTGCTTCGCGTGTGCGGAGACCCCTCTTTCGACTGCTCCTTCCGCTTTCTCTCCAAGGACCTGAGTGTCTTCAAGACGTGCGCGGCTAAAGTGGCTGCCGCTTTCCAGACTCTCTTCTCTGTCAGCATCATGGGCACCAGTGATTCTGGGCTGATCGTGCCCCCGGCTACTGCCTCCATCTCTTGCCTCTCGAAGTCGAGCCTTCGGCACTCAAAGAGGACGTGCTGCACGTCCTTCTCAATGCCACTCCTCCGTCTCGTGCCCGAAGCGCTTCAAAGAGCAGCGGAAGCGTCCGTGGCCGCTTAGTGCCTGGGTGAGGTAGAAGTCGTGTGACCTCCCCACCCATTGCGCTAAGTCCAAGATAAGGATGTGCGTCCACCGGTCCTTTGAAGTGGAGTCCCATCTAGACTATCAACACTCCATGCCTCTCCTCCTGGCGGAAGCCTTGAGCTCGGCGCAGCTGACCAGGCACTGCTCCCTGAAGATCCCCATCTTTTCCCTTAAAAGTGGAACTTGCCCGGCGCTGAGTCTTCCAAGATGATCCGGAACGCGCATGCTATCCTGATGGCGCACAGCCTGTAGGTTGCCTTCACCCATTGCATGTAGCAACTCCGGCGCTGCGTAAACGACCTAGGTAAGCAGTCTCCTCGTTACCTGCTTCGGCCCTCTCGTGTTCAGCAGCATCCTGACCTTCTTGTGGGCGTACTTCAGGTGCTCCTTGAACGACAGGTACTTAATCGCCCGCTGCCACCGGATTGTGGTCCCTCCGACCAGCATGCTGGCTGACTCCACCAGCTTTCGGCTCGAGGTCAATACGATTTCGTTTTGGGAGCCGCCAATTATAGGCCGCTAACCACGACTCGCTGAAGCAAGCCATAGCACACCGCCGTACATGGCATTCCTGAGCAGGGAATCCCAGAACGGATCCCTGCTGGACTCGACTGAAACTTTCTATACCCTGGAACCCATACTCGTGTCCAGCGTGAGTACTCTGTTACTGAAGTATCTGTGAGCTATCTTCAGCAGGCATTTTAGCGTTCGGTCCCAGTCTGCCGAGTTAAACGCATTCCTAATATCCAGGGTGAAAGCCAGACAATAGGACTTGTTCCTCCTTTCCACCTGGATCCCGTGAGAGCTTCTTGTGCCATTTTGACGACCGTCGTGATAGCGTCCAGCGTAGACTTCCCCTTCGTGAAGCCATATTGCTCCGGGGAGAGACCACCACCTGCTTTTATCGTTCCACTCAGCGGGGTCGAGATCACCTTTCAAAAAACTTCCCAATCTTGTCCAGCAGACAGATTGGCCTGTAGGAGGATGCCTCTCCTGGTGGCTAGCCAGGCTTGGCCAGCCGTTGCCTTTTCCACCTGTCGGGGAACGTCCCCTCCAGAAGGCACTTGTTAAATAAGTTGGCCACTTCTGTCGCCAGCAGAGCAAGGGACAGTTTCGTCGCTCTGTTTGGGATCGCATCTGGTCCCGGTGCCTTCATGGGTTTTAGGGTCTGACCGACCTAAAGAACCTCCTCTTCTGTGACCCATCGAATGTCGCCCATCATTGTGCTGGTGACGTTCGTGACTTCTCGTCCGCTCGGAAACAGGGCGCTGACCATCCCCTCCAGGGTTGTCGCGTCCGTTGGGGCTTTGCCACCTGCATTGAGACTCTTCACCACTATTTATAAGCTCCTCGCCAAGGGTTATCGTCGGCGCCATCACACAGCTTGAGAAAGCATTTCTCTTTGCTGTTGTTAATGGCGATCTTCAACTCCTTCTTTGCTGCTTTGTAGCGTTCGCTGCAGGAAGGCGCGGGGTGCCTTTGGCTCGCTGCAGCAGCCTTCTACTGCGGTGGCAAGTGCGACGTAGATCAGCGATTTTCTCGCTCCACCAGAACACCGGAGAGTGGTGCTGCCGGAACATCCTTCATTGCAGCATGCTCTGTCTGCAAGCGCTTTCCACCGCAGTCGTTAAATTGTTGGCCAACATATTGGCTCCGTCCACTTCGTGTTAAGTAAATCTCTCGAGGGCTCGTGCAAAGGCCTGCGACCTAAGGGTCCTGGGCAATGGCAAGGTATCTCCAGATCGGTCAGCGGTACCGAACGAGCACTCGATGGCCTCGTGGTCGCTGGCGGTGTAGGCCTTGCTAATCCTCCACCTTGCGTGGCGGGCCAGTGCGTTGCTGGCA
Source organism: Drosophila jambulina (assembly GCA_018152175.1). Taxonomy (NCBI): domain Eukaryota; kingdom Metazoa; phylum Arthropoda; class Insecta; order Diptera; family Drosophilidae; genus Drosophila; species Drosophila jambulina. The sequence goes on along the minus strand of JAECXH010000027.1, from coordinate 1,077,544 downwards.
AAGGTGAGATCGATGATCGACCCAGCCCAAGCTCTGCTAAACGTCTGCCGGAAACCTTCATTTAGGAGGATGACGTCCAGAGAAACAAAGGCCTTCAAAACCGCTCGGTCTCTCGAGGGGACCCTCACTCCATGGCCCAAGCGTTTAACTCACCACCGACCACCACGCTACTCCTTCCTCGCAGGTCACTGCACAGCTCGTCCAAGTGGACAAGTGGCCCAGTCACTGCTGCTATGTACCCTGTTGGGTTCGCTGAGTAAAGCCACCTCCGACCCCAGCTCGCGCACCGTCTGCGACAGGAGATCCTACGCCGCCCTGCAGTGCCTCAGATTTAGCTGAATTAACTGCATTCGGACCTCTGGTTTCCGTTCCCACATTTTGTGGCTGGGCAGCTTCTGCCGCCTGCCTGGTGTTTCTTCTCGCTTTTCTAGCCGCTAAGCAGATAAAGCAAGATGCCTCCATGTTGCATTTGGCCGCTTTGTGTCCCGCATTTTATGCAACATTTACTCCTGTCCACAGGGTTCTTGCAGTGGATTGCTGGGTAGACCTAGTCTTTCCCGGGCCCTGCAGATGGTCCACCCGATCCGAAGTTCCTCACGGTGCAGGACGAATTTGCGCAAGGAAACGGGTAGCCTACCCGTTTGGGTCTCTGCATACCCACGACGCATGCTTCGGACTTTTACCCCATCCGCCTCGAAGTCGTTTGCCTCCTGGCATGCCTTGCCTATTTTTCGTCGGCGTTATCCTCTGCAAGCTAGCTGGGTTGGCGGCGTCTCGCGCCCTCTTGGCTTTCAGCGTAGAAACGTCCGCCGAGTTCTGCCCATTTTCAAGGGTTTCTTGCAGCAGGGGCGATCGGGAGAGCTTCTCTCAAACGCCGCTGCTTCATTCTCTTCCCTCGGTTGGTGAGGCGATCTCGCTAATGACGGACCGCCAACGAAGGGGTTACCTCCGTCCATAGTCGGCTTAGCGGCCTGCACAGGGCTCCCACGACGGCCAACGATTTCCCTCTGGCTCTATGACGGGGGTGATACCTCCCCTTCTGGGTCCCCGACGTCCCTTGTTCGGGACACCGCCTAAGCGGGGGATCGTAATCATGACCTTTTCCCACCTGCCCGTTGCGAAGCCGTGAAAGGCCTTGAGAAAACCAGGAAGTTACCCAAACCTGATTTCAAACTTACCCTTTACACGCTGGCACGCTTTACAACACTGAAAATGCTGTTCTCTTTAGCGCGGCTGAAAAACCTAGCTCCGATCAGCTGTGTTTACGTCTCGAAGAAACGCGGGGAAAATGGCTTGTGGAAGGTGGAATCAAAGAGTGAAAGATGGAAAAGGTGTGTATGTATATATGTGCAAATATGTATGTTAAATGGGTAGCTAGAGAAAGGCGAGGAAAATTACGTTGCACACAAAGGGGATAAATTTCCCAATTGCCTTTGTGTCGAAAAACTTGGACATGGAATTACCACAAAAATGGTCTTAAAGCTGTTTGAAATAAATTGAAAATTCGGACCAAGGAAAAAGCTTGTACTTATCTTTTGGCGAAAAACCTCAGGGGGCTGCTGGTGAAGGGATGGAGATGAAAATTTCGAAAGTATATTCGCATCCGGCTCGAAAACCCAATGTTTTGGAGGAGGCGATCCTTCCAGTAAAAAATCCTGGGGTTGGGAAATTCCGATGGCGCTGTAGAGCAACAGTTGAGGTTAAAAAGAAAAGTCTAGGGCGTCCTGGTACAATTCAAGGTGCGGGTCAGTTTTTTTGGGCTGCATACATGTTACTAACTAAGGCTTAAACAGAGAGCCGCGCTCCCGCCCACTTCACTTCGTTAAAGCGAGAGCCGGAGATCGAAGGCAAGCGACCGCGGAGTTCGGTTTCAACCCGAGGCACGAGCTCCAGAGCGCGGCTCCACACAAAACAGCGAGCGCCGAAGCACAAGAGGGGCGAGCAAGCTACCGCCTCAGCATTTACCCTAGACGGCCCCCGCCGAAGCCCCATCGACAGCCAGACACTTATATGACAAAAAAATGACAAGTCGATATCAATATCGGGGTCTCACCCGAGACCCTAAACACCAATGCAACCGCATCCACTCCAATTCCATTTTCGGCTAAGTCAGCATAATAGCGTTAGCAGAACTGAAACAAAGAGACATTGTAAAGAACCACGAAATAATAAAAGATTCACAGATGATTTTTAAAGCAAACTCACCGGACGCATTTATTAACCAAGCAATATCCATCTTGAACCATCAATACTTGTAACTCGCGCAGTTGGCAGTGCTTTGGCCTAATGGAGGTAGAAAAAAAATTAAGAATTAAAAAAACAATTTATCATATAATTGTTATAATGCAGTGGGAAAATAATAAAGGCAAGAAGTGCGAAATAAAGAATAAATTAAATGAATAACTAAACCAAACTAATCCAGGCTAAGTTGTTATAATCAGTGTGGAAAATTTAGATGAATCGAATTCGAGCTGCAAGCCCAAGTACAATTTTACAGCATAATCGGTTAATGTGTTAATATTATGTTAATATGTGTTAATTACTACGGAAATAAAGTGGAATTTGAATTCGGCTAGAAATATCATTATGCATGAGAAAGCAGTTTGAGGTTCCAGTTGGACAGCGGCGATTTTCTCTGGGTCCGTATGAATCCAGGCTTCGCTGACTAGGTGCCCCACGTAGGTGATTCTTTTCCGGAAGAATTTTCACGTTAAATGTTTGTGTATGCGTGAGGAGGCTTAGATGCCTGGCAAATAGTACATAAACTAATTGCCTTTGCGTCGTCGCAACTAGCAGTTGAACTAGGTGGACTGAGGTTGAGTTTGGGAGAGTAATAATGCCTTTGAGTTGACGATTATTACTGACATTATTGGTAAAAATATAACGGTATTTATAGCTAAAATTGATTACCAAATATGCATATGTTTAAAGAATTTAGTGTGAAAGAGTAATAGAGGTTGCTTATCGAAGACGCGGAAATGAGACCATTGCCCCATTCCACTTCATCGTCGTTAGCAGAATATACATATGCGCTTGACCTTTTACTTTATTGTGGCTTCATATGATATTGCTGCGATTGACGAATTACAAATTATATATTATTGTTGTTGTTGTAAACATTGTCGCGACTTAACATTCTCCCGGCCGTTGAACGGGTGTTCAACCGTCGCTGATGTCGAACGCAAAACTCCGTGGGGCAGGTTCGGGCGTTGGCTGCTCACTCGTTGTCCGGGGCTTGGAACTTCGTCGTCGTGGTTTCCAATTGCTGCGTCGTTGTTTTATACCAACTGTAATGATCAGTATAATTAATACGGCTAGGGCCAAGTAGGCCGCTATTTGATGATGCTGTACAGCGCTGACTTCATTCTCCCATTTTGCATCCTTCAGTTTGGCCAGCTGCTGTTGTAGGACATATAATTTGCCTAGTTCAGCATCGGCTACCTTGGTTGTAGCTTCTCCACCTGGTTTTGATGTCTCTTCTACGTTGACCTGGGTGATGTTGCCAAAACGAAAATACGTTGATTTTATCTCGCTGAGCTGAGTGCTGAATGTGCTAACACTGATTTTTGAGTTGCGCGCAGTGCAACCTGAAGCGAGTGATAACAAGCCCGTTCCATCAATGTGTACTGTAGACGGAATTCTCTTGCACACAGCTTGAAGTTCGATTGGACTGTGGGTTGAAAAAAAACATCTGTTTCGTTGATGTGTTGCTGACCATATTAGATCGGCTTTCGATTGAACTATTTCACATATTGTTTCAGTCCTGTTATTGAATAACTGAAATTCACATCGATTATCCACGGTAAAGGTAGCTTGATGATTGATGCATATGTGCTCATCATTTGGTAGTTGTAGACATTGCTCAAACTTGTCCTTAGTAAGTCCCATGAACTGATCTCTATGGGCATTGACAGTTATGATCTCTGTTTTAAGCTTGAATTCATGCCAGCTTCCTTCCTTCCATACTGGGATGGGGGTGATGCGGAAGACTTCTTGCTGTGCCGTGGACACTAACGGTAGTGTTATTTTGAAGACAACATGGTCCGTAGTGGTTGTTCCCTCGGCATGCATGATTCTATACAGTTGAATCACATCATTGGATGATACTGGCAGCTGTTGATCCGGCGGAATATGCTCTCTGATCTGATCGAGTTGATCCCTCAGCTGTTTAGGAGACACTAGTATGGGGCTCATTGTTCGGTGGCGAATGTCGGTAAGTACATTGGCTATCTCAGTTTGCATCCGTTGCATTCCAGTTGCCAGTAGAGTTAGCTGGGCTGTTAAAACCATGAATGCTTGTTGCAAGTAGTCGCCTTTGTATTTTCCTCGTTCTTTGTTGAGAGCATCTATTTGTCGCTCTATAGTTCGGATGCGATCGTTAGTGGCTAAACTTTCTATCCTCACTACATTGATAGTGGATCGGAAATCGCCATTCTTGACGTCTTAATTTGTTCATAGAATATTCCTGGCCGAGTTGCGTAATGTGTGACACTTGCTTGTTGTCCCATTGCTAGTGGCAGAATGAGTAACATTGCCAGCAGCGTCGGAAGAATCGGAGCTGACACCTTTCTCTTTTGTGTTGGCATTTCTTCAGCCGGCGTCGTATCTTCGATGGCGCTGTGAGGACGTTTGATGGCTTCATTTTCTTTTACTTGTCGTTTGAAGATCCCAGATGCAGTCTTCACATTTATTACTCGGTTGCTACATTGTTGTCCTTACCGGGATACGTCTTCACTATTCGTCCCATCGGCCAGCTCATCACCGGCACGTTGTCTTCCTTGACTAGTACTAGTAGTCCTTCTTTCACATCTTGTGACATGGTTTTCCACTTATTCCGCATTTGGAACTCTTGTAAATACTCCATAGACCATTGATCCCAGAACATTTGCTTTAGTCTGGATACTAATTCCCATCTTTTCACTAACGTTTTCCCGGGTGAAGCGAGATTTGCATCGGGAGGAGCAGTCAACGGTTCACCAATCAAAAATGACCAGGAGTCAGAGCTGATGTGTCAGTTGGGTCAAACGACATTGGTGTCAGGGGTCGAGACTTAAGAATGGCTTCGACTTCCACGATTACGGTGTTTAGCTCCTGAAATGTTAACGAAGCTGTGGCTGTGACTGATACCAGCAACCGCTTCGCTGATTTTACCGCAGCTTACCAAAGGCCACCAAAAGAGGGTGCTCGGAGCGGTATAAATTTAAACTCCACTTGCCTTTGATTGCAATGGTTTATGATCTGTGCTTCAGCTTTGTCGGTGAAGATTAACTGATTGTTGGCACCGACAAAATTTGTTGCATTGTCGCAATGAATGGTCTGACATTTTCCACGTCGACCTAAAAACCGTCGAATAGCAGCTAAAAATGCATCAGTTGTTAAGTCACTGACTAGCTCTAGATGTACTGCCTTCGTAGCAAAACAGCAGAAAACTGCAATATATGCCTTATCGGGTCTCTTTTCACGGATCTTGTGGTGAATCCAAATTGGTCCACAGTAGTCAACACCGGAGCTGAAGAACGGCCGAGCCTGTGTTACTCGGTCAGCCGGTAGATTGCCCATGATTTGTTGCATTAATTTGGGCCGTGCTCGGGTACATCTGACACAGCTGTGTATAATGCTCCGTGCCATTGTTTTATCATTCAGAATCCAATAATGTTGTCTGGCAATGGCTCTTAGTGATTTAGCCCCCGCAATGCATATAAATTTTCTGAATGGTCCGCAGGATGATGGTCCTTGCATTATCTAATTCACCGACACACAATGTGGTTGTGGGTGATCTGTTTTTCTTGTTGCAGAACCGCATCATATAAGCTACTATACGTTGTAGTTTATTGAAGGAGTTGCTATGATTGCAATTGTAAAGTACGCTGCCAAGCTCATCTTGACAAGTTGGCAGGCTAACTTGTTTAGACTTGCGTTCCAGATCGCTGGGGGTGATGATTGGTACTTTAGACCACTTGTCGCGAGAGCCATGTAGGAATAGGGGTCCATATAACCAGAGATTGTGTTCCGCTAATTTACTGGCGGCAATTCCTCTTGATAGTACATCTGCTGGATTATTAGCCGATGACAGGTGACGCCATTGAGATTGGTCTGAAATAGCTTGAATTTTTGCGATTCGATTTGCCACGAACGTATAATATGTTGACGCTGATGCGTTTATCCAGGACAGAACCACAGTCGAATCTGACCATAGATATCCAGGAACACTTTCGTTAGGTATCCGTAAGTCTTTCCGCACCCTGTGGGTTAGTTCTGCTCCCAAGACTGCGGCGCATAATTCTAGGCGCGGTAGTGTTTCTTTTGCTGTTGGTGCTACTCTTGACTTTGAGCATAACAGCCGGACAGATACTTGATTGTTATATGTGGCACGAATATAAATTGCCGCTCCATATGCCCGCTCTGATGCATCGACAAACGTGTGTATTACCTGATTAACGGGCACTTTCCCTTCAAAGATGTGCCTTGGAATCTGCAAATTGTTCAATGATTGCAAATCATCACGATAGCTTTTCCACTCATTTTGAAGCAGTTGAGGAAGCTCGTCGTCCCAGCCCATCTTTAGTTCCCACAGGGCTCGCATAAATATCTTGGCTTTTACCACAACGGGGGCAAATAGTCCAAGTGGATCAAATATCTGTGATGCTTCTGAGCTTACCACTCGTTTGGTGATAATTGACGCTTCACTTTTTTGGGATCGCCCACATAATTGATCTTTATGTGGTATCCAAAGCAGACCCAACGTTTTAACACTGTAGTGTTGTAGTGTTTCATCTAATTTGACGTGGTTGACAATGTCTTCCTTTGGAATCAGAGTCAGAACCTCGTTATTGTTGGAGCACCATTTACGAAGCTTGAATCTAGATGGTAGCAGTATTTTGTTTAATTCTTGTTGTATTTGAACTGCTTCTGGGATGCTATTTGCTCCTGTCAGACAGTCGTCAACATAAAAGTCATGTTTGAGGACTGATGATCCAAGTGGTAAATGTTTTCTGGCCATCTCAGCCAAGTAATCTAAGCATTTGGTGGCTAGGAACGGGGCTGATGTTGTACCGTAAGTTACGGCTTTAAGTCGATAATATTTTAATTCGTCTGATGGTTTCTTTCGCCAGACGATTAATTGATGAAATTGATTTTCAGGGTTTATCCATACCTGGCGATACATTTTCTCTATATCGGCTGTAAATACGTATATATGAGTGCGGAAGCGTAGCAAGATTGCAAACAGCTCGCTCTGTACGGTGGGGCCAGCATACAATATATCGTTTAATGATTTATTGCTTGTGGTTTTACAGGAAGCATCAACAACTACCCGTAGTTTTGTAGTGCTGCTATCGGGTTTCAGCACACAGTAGTGTGGGATGAAATAATGATCCGAAGGTATGTTCTTTGAATTCACTTCTTTCATGTGTCCAAGTCCTTCATATTCCTCCATAAGCTCTACGTACCCTATCAAGACTTCAGGTGACGTTCTCTGCTCTAGTGCCAGGAACCTGTTGGTTGCAATTTTCCGCGATTCCCCCAGGGCTGTTGATTGTTCGGAGAACGGGAGCTTCACAATAAACCTTCCATCTTCTGCGACTTGGAGATTTTCTGCGAAGTGTTTTTCGCATTGCGCTTCTATTGGGGATTGAGGTTTCTTGTCGGTTTCTAAGTTCTCCAGCGTCCAAAATCGTTCCAATAGTGTGTCGATTTCTTCATCTGTAGTAGCGGCTGCACAAATTGCTGATGGGTTATGTTCTGCAGCTATTTTTCCGGCGACAATCCAACCTAATTTTGTATTTTGAAGGATTGGGCCACCTGGTTTTAGCATCATCTGATTTGGCAGAAGTAGAGAATAGTAGTGCTCAGCTCCGATGAGCATGTAAATTTTTCCAGGCTTGTCGATGTTTGCATCTGCCAGATCAATATTCTGAGGGAGTCGTAAATCTGTCGAATCTAGCTGATGAGCTGGTTGATTAGCTATAATGTGTGGTAACACAAAGGCTTCGACTTGCTGAGCAAAATTGTTGTGCATTGAATTCATGAGCACATTAACTCTGGCTCGGCTAGTCTTTGGATTTCCTCCAATACCTTCGATTCGAAGTGAAGTTCCATGGAGTTTTAGTGACAGCATTGAAGCCATTCGTTCAGAGATCAAGTTTATTTGTGATCCTGAATCAAGCAAAACTATGAAGGTAGCTACCTGACCATTGCTTGCTTTCACTGATACTTTAGATGTGGCCAGCAGATTGTAACTCTTGTTACTTGCTGCACCTACAGACGGAGTATTTGGCTCGGTTGCTGCACCTGATGTAGTTTCCAGATTCAGCAATGTATGGTGTTTTTTATCGCATTTAAAACACATACGGCCTCAGCATTCCTTTGTCTTGTGGTCGCTGCTAAAACAGTTGACGCGCAGTCGTTGTTTTTGTACCCAATTAAGTCGGTCGGGTATGGTTTTATTGCGGAAGTCATCACATTTGTAAAGCCAATGATTCCGTTTGCAAAATGAACAGTTTGGTAGCTTTCCAGTGCTGGCGGACGTACACGTTGGCCCTTTCTATTCCTTCCTTGATTGTTGAACTCCTTTCCCTGTTTCCAGAACTCGAATTCGCTGGTCAAAGAAACTGAGAATCGTGTCAAAACCTTGTAGTTGTCTAGATCCATCTAACGACTGTTCGTACAAGGCTCTGTTAGCTAAATCCAATTTTTGCTTAATAACAGCAATCAATATTGTGTCCCAGCTTAAGACGTCGATGCCTAGTCCTTTTAATGATGCTAGGGACTCGATAGTCGTGATATACAACTCCTTCAATGACTTTGGATCATCACTGTTTGTGTGGTGTTGCAGGAAACGGTTAAGAATTGTGTCGGCTACATGTCGGGGATTGTTTTATGCGTCAACTAATATCCCCCATGCGCTTCCGTAATTCTCTTCCTTGAGGTCGATATGTCTTATCAACCTTTCTGCCTCTCCAGTTACGGTGGTTTTGAGATACCACATTTTTCGTACTGTCGGCATGTTAGTGTCATGGACCATGCATTTAAATAAATCGAAAAATTGTGTCCATTGGAGTAAATCACCATCGAATTTTGGGATGCTAACTCTGGGCAAGTGCACATCATCATTGCTTGATGCGTTTGATCTTGCTCCTAACACAAATTGAATGTCCCTTTCCAGTCGAAAGAAAGACTTCATGTTATATCCTGCCTTGACTGGGTCCTCGTATTCTTCATGAACCGAGAAGTGGATTTCTTGGGATTGTGACCATAGTGATTTTATCAAATCACTGGTTACGGTGTTTCCTGTCTCTGAAAATTCTCTCAGAGCCCAATTGATCGAATCAGCTATTGCTTTTTGTCGGCGACATGCCGATATGAGCTTGCCCACAGGTATTCCCCTGGGCATAGCTCGTAGTTTGAGCCATTTCCTCGGTTATGACGTTTCTATACTTGTCATATGATTCTTGACAGTCTTTATATAAGTCTTTATTACAGTCCATTGAAAAAGTCCGCGATTAGACGACGAAGGTGGTTCATTCCCGGCTGCCCAATGCCATCGGGTTTTGCCAGCAGCCATTCTTATCATTTTTGAACCGCTCCAAAGCGGCTAAAAATCAGGAACGTAGTTTGCATTCAGTAGGCGGTAATCCACACACATACGCATTTCGCCCATCGCACTATGAGGACTCCTTTAGGGATTAATGCGATCGTCGCGCAGAAGTTCGTCCACTTGCTCTTTTATGATCTTTTGCATCGTCGGATTTGTCGCTTATTGCTTCTCACGACAATACGATGTCCCGCAATATTAGAGCTTCCCGTCATGCTCCCGAGAGGGGTTTGTCCTTCCCCCAATTATTGGGAAATCTGCGACTTCAAGGGTTCTTCAACGACGACTGTGGCTAAGTTTATTCTTGTTTCAAATATTTCTTTCCGGAACCTACTGGTCTGGATAGAAAGTTGATTCCAAGAATCAGATATTTGGATCGGTCCTCGCTGCCTCCCTCTGCGGGCGAGAACCCTTTCAGCTTCCCGAGCTCAAAGGGTAGCAGCAGTCGAGGGTTCGTGGATACAACCCGAGGTAAACGTGCTGGTTCCACTAGATATGGTCCCGCGTGCGTTTCCGAACGCTTGATAAAGCCCAAAGGGTGAGAATATCCGTTGAACAAGAGACCTGGTTTCGGCTTTCAAATTCGGTGATCGCTTAAGGGAAACTCTTGTCCCGCAGCGTTGGTAACAAACAATCGCTATACTCGATTCCCGGAAGCGGCCTGCTGATAGCCCGGGATCGGTGGCTCTTCGAGCCGAAGGGTGCTTGGGTTCGTCGTTTCCTCGCCGGGCCTTTTGCTCAGGGGACAGGGTCCGCGACCTAGATCCTTCATCCCCATCTGGATCAGAAACTCATGGTCCTTTTGTGTGAAGAACGACGCTAGGCGATCCAAGTTCCTCCAGAGAATTGATTGCAAAATAGATCAGGCCGGTTCAGCTGAGAATTAGGTTCGGACAAGTTCTCAAAGCCTCAGACCCCTGAAGGATATATATTGTAAACGCGACGGAGGGCCTTAAAAAAAAGTCCTTGCGCACGCGAAGAATTTCATGAATGCTCGGATGTCCGTGCACACGTGGAAGATTTGACGATTGCTCGGAGGCTTAGATGATGTAACATGATGTTAACACTTCGATGGACAGAGCGCGAATTACCTGCCAACGGGCGGGTGGGTTCTTAAGTAATCGTCGGCCACATGACTTGCGCTTATGACGGACCGGAGAGAATCCGAGAAACGAAGATCTACCGCCATGGCTTATATAAATTATGTTCTCGAGTCGGGAAAATTATTCTATGGCGTTCGGCTATCTTTCCAGTAGTACTTTAAGCCAGAGATGGGCACGCCGTGGCTCAATTTGCTCACACTGCTCTTTTTTCGGAGGCGCCGTCAAGTCGTACAAGATATTCGGTGCTCGCGATCAGCGAACCGTGAAGATTTACAAAAACAACGACACTGACTTTTGGCGCAGGTAGCAAGCACATCGGCGCGATCTCGAGCTTGAAACAACACAACCCGTGGCTGCGACGCGTCGCGACGCTGAGGGTTAAAAACACCACGCAGAGTATGGTGGAAAAATATGTCGCGTGCGACATTTAATAAAAAAAAACTACTTAATATTTTTATCTCAAACAAAATACATTCTAAAGTTCAAACTATGCATAATACATTAAAATTAATTGCAGTAAAATTGATGATCACGTTTCGCTGAAATCTGTGCTTAAACCGATTTTCAAAAAAGTGACTTCTGTCTGTGTCGCGTGCGAATTCCTTATAGTTTTGTGGCACATGTTTTTTTTTAGTTTGAATGCGTACGAATGTCGCATGTGACATCAAAGAATTGCCCATATGTTAAAATCAATTAGCAAATTACAGTAATTTTCCCAAATACATACACATACCAGTTTAAAGTGAAAAAACTGTTTAAATTTTGGGACTTTTCAATAAAACTGTAAGGTGCAGGTTGCCTATCATCAATTTTGAGAATAAATTTATTAGTTAAAACCAAATTACTTTTACTCACCTCATTAACATATTTAACTTTTGCACATTTGAATTCAGTCAACTCTAATTTCCAAATGCAACGGGAATAAGAAGTGAGACAAAACCAAAGACCGAAATTTCTGGCGCATGCCAAGGTATACCAAACCAAAGCAATGCCTTGAAACACTGAAGGCCAATAATCGAATATAAACAGTTTGGCTTTGCATAAAGCCAATACCATAAGATTAAATGCGAAAAAATTTTTTAATTGGATCTTAAATGTACATATAAAAACATTCCAACTTATTTTATAAAGTGGGGGTCTTGATGTCGATGCGATACACTAAGCTGGGAGCATACCACTCCACACCAACAAACAATTTACTGTCGAAAGCCGGATTTATTATACTTAAGAAAACAAAACAGATAAACCTCGTTTAATTTACTTCAGAACAATAGTTCAAATAGTCATAATCTAAAACCATACTATCCCATATAAATTCTTTAGATAATTTAATATGCTAAACATCTTAAAAGCTACTAATAGTTGCCTCTCAAAATACAAAAGAACATATCCCCTCCAAGCTGCTGGAATAACAACCTACAGCTTAACGAGCGAATGCGAAACGATAAAAACAGAACTGCTCAGTACTATCTAGTAATGTTAAAGCAATCCAGAATGCCATCGAAATGTGCACCAAAATGGCCAAATCTCATGAGGTATCTACGGAAGTCATCCATCTCCATACAGACATCAATGTTGGGGATCAGCCTTTGGGTCCAACGGCATTTTGGACGGGGCATCCCACTTGACCCGCTAGCTTTCGTAGCTCCTCCTTCTGGCGGCACTTTAGCTCGGCCTTGACGATGCCCTCAGGACCGTGGTGACCTCATTCCGATTGGCTTTCTTCTGGAGATCACCAACTTAATTTATAGCCCTATCACGGCTCCGCTGACGTTAACATCAGCTGATTACACCGATTTCCGAGAACCGGGACCGTCTCGGTCTTGTGTGCCAAGCTGTAGGCCAGTCTGAAAGCCACATTTCAATTGACTTGATCCCTACGTATAACTTCTCATCCGCTGCAGTGCGCTTATCGGCTATCGTACATGGTGTTCCAGTGCAGGAGTCCACCACTGAGCCTCAGGGACCTCTGGCTAAAACATCGTATACTCTGGAATCCATGTCCGTGTCCACACTGAACATCCCCTCGCTGAATTAGCTTCTCAGTATTTTCTGTCGGCTACTCCATTAGCGAGGTGTTGCCACTTTTCGGATGCAATCGAATACTCCCCTTTGTTCAATATGTTTTAAGGAGAGAAGACAGAGACTAATAAGTGAGACCGCTTCTAATACCTCTGGCCACTTCACCATTACCGGATCCCACATATATGTTATTGTTAATTTTACCTATCTAGGGATGTAAAAACATTGTCGCAGAAAGATATATGATGATATCTGTTAAATCTCTATTTTATAAAATTCAGCTGAATCTTCTAATTAATAAACCATTATAATAAAAGCATTATTAAGGTTAGGTTATTAATTTGTTTTTTTATTCATTTAATGATTGTATTAATGATAATTAACATTATTTCATGTATTATATCCAAAACTATTGTCCCCCAACGAATGTGCTATCTCTAAATTAAAAAACATTTTATTTAATAATCATATTTAAAATTTAAATACAAGTTGTTCAAAATCAATACTGTAAATATATTTATTAATGTAACAAGAAATTAAGTTTAAGTTTAACAAAATGTTAACTAAATCGCAAGGGACTTGTGAACGCTGCCGCAGATCGACTCTAACTTCAAATAGAATTAGGAAAAGCGCGACAAAGCCAAAAACCAAAAATGGTATAGCCGACCAAAGCAATGCCTTGCAATAAAAACCACACAGGGAAGATAATAAAACATAAACATTTTGGTTTGCCTAAAGCACATTTTTAATATTTAGCATAGATTAAATATCTATATATTAACTAAATACAATTAAATAAGTCCAAACTTAAAGAAAAATGTATTCTTATGTTGATACAATACACTGTGTTCCTGACACGGAAGCCACGCACGGGCCAATATGGCCCTTACTTGTCATTATGTTTTTTATGGATCTTTAGATTGTTTTCGTGTCTTAAATTTCTTGCTGATCGAGGTATTTCTTGCGAAGAAGAGATGCTCGAAGGTTTCGATTGCCTCGGACGCCTAGTTTGACTGCATGTTTTGCAGTCATGCAGTGCCCTCTGAGAATTTTCATTATGGTTGAGTTTAACATGATTATTCATATTTTGCAGGTTGTGGTGTCACTCCTTAATCTTCTTTAAACCGTTCTTAGGGAGACAGAAACATTTTTTATACTGTTACTCGCTAGTCTGGCACCATCCTTTGCAAGTTCATCTGTGGAGTCGTTAGCATCGAAGCCTCTTTCTTTCATCTTGACCCGTCATCCAGTCATCGTTTTTACATCCGGGTATCATGTAATCAGATATACTGCTCATGTCTCAACTAATTGAACTGTACCTGTAAAAACATATTTCCTGATGCAACCAGACGTTGTGGTGCCTTTTCTGCAGTCAATTTCGCGTGGATATCTAGCGAGTCAATTCCTATAATGGTTTTGAGTGCTTTTGTTAAGGTTCACTTCACCGCCCTTAATATGCAGTGCAGTTCCTGCGTTGGGTTCTCTCCGTAAGGAAAGTCTTCTTTTCTATCGCTTGCCATAACCGATTTATAGACCGAACGCATTAGAGCGGGCGTGTTCAGTGGCATAATTTGAGTCAACTAAATAAATATTTCAATACGCATAGTTACGCACACAGACACATAAATTATGTTTTAAATAAATAATTACTGACACAAATAAAATAAATTACACTTTGACGAATAAATAAATAGTGTTTAGTTGTGTCCCCTTGTATATTGCTCACAAGAGGTTATTGCAAGAAGGGTTCCCCGGCAAGAGTAAATAAAAAGTAAAATGAATAGATTTAAACGTTATAAATATTCACTGCTTTACTTTAAATTGGGTTATTTGTATGCGTGTGTATGTACAAGAAAAATAAATAGATTGTTAGACCGGCGGCGGGCGTTCAGCGACGTGTGCAAATTCAGACTAATTTTTTGCCTCTCCTCCGTTCTCCATCTCCCCGTCGTATGCACTGTCCAGAAACGAGCGGGCTGTCGGCTGACCAGAGACGAGCGAGCGATCGGCTGACCGCCGCTCTCCCGCACATTGGGACAAGCAGCAAACTGAACATGCCGCCCGCCAATGCTAAACGTAGCATGAAAACCTCGCTTGTCCGGTCCATCATGGCAGGTGGGGTAGAATCTGGCTTGGAGAAATGATGCAAGAAGTGTGCGCAAGAAATAATTTATGTTATGATTGAGGTGTGTAAGTGAGAGCGCTTAAGAACGGATTGGAAGCGGACACAGTTTCGACACTGACCGTTTTAAATGACCCTGTTTGGTTTTAAGCGTTACTACTCGGACTAACGCATCTGTCCCTGGGTGCAACTCGACGACACGTCCTAGCAACCATTATGACGGCGGAAATCGGTCATCCTTGATGATGACAAGGTCGTTGAGATGAAAACCTTCTGCCTCCTGGCACCACTTGGGTCTTTGCTGCAGATGGGCTAGCCAATCTCGACTCAAGGCCTTCCAGAAATGCCGTATCATTGACTGATGAATGAGAAATTGCTCCACGAAGGACCGGGACTGTGGTCGATATTCCGGAGGCGCCAACAAGGAGTCCCCAACCAAAAAATGAGCCGGCGTGAGCACCTCTAGATCGTCTGCATCAGCTGTGAGAGGGCAAAGCGGCCGTGAGTTGAGGCATGCTTCTATGCTTATGAGCACCGTTGACAGCTCCTCATAGGTGAGACGCCGATCTGCAATGACTCTCTTGAGGTGATGTTTCACCGACTTTACATTAGCCTCCCACAGACCGCCAAAATTGGGCGACTGAGGGGGATTGAAGTGCCATGTGGTCCGTTGCGAAGCGAGCTTGGGAGCTATGAGCTTCTCGTAATCCTCCTTGAGCCTGCCGTAGAACGCCTTAATTAGATTGTCCGCGCCCACAAAGTTGGTTCCGTTGTCGCTGTAGAGATGTTGAACAATTCCTCGCCGACCGGTAAATCTGTCCAAAGCTAACAGAAAATGCTCTGTGGTGAGGCCTGTCACCGCTTCTAAGTGCACTGCCTTTGTTGCAAGACAAATGAAAACGGCAATGTATCCTTTATAAAAGCTCGTCCCTCGCAAGCGTGCTGCCTTCAGCTCTATAGCGCCTGTGTAGTCCACTCCAGTCGCCAGGAACGGTCTGCTAGGTGGGTTCACTCGATGAAGCGGCAAGTCTCCCATGAGCTGTGTCGAAGCGATTGGCCTAGTCCGAAAACACTTCACACATTTCCGTACAACTGCTTGAACGGCTCGTCTTCCTGTAAGAATCCAAAACCGCTGGCGAGTGTGTGCCAAAGTCAGCTGCGCACCTCCGTGCGGGTCACAACGTGCGAGTACCGGATTACTAGCTGCGTAAAATGATGAGAACTTGGGAGGATCATTGGATGCCGACGCTCGTGTGACAACCCTGAATGGCGCAATCGTCCCCTTACTCGCAAGATGCCTTCGACCAAGATCGGTGATAAGCTCAAGAGCTTACTTCTGGGAGGCAGTCCTTTGTTATTCCTTACCGCGGTCAGCTCGGACGAGAAAGACTCCCTTTGAACGATGCGCACGATCGCGAAAAGAGCATAGTCCATCTCCTGGATGCTTAGAGGACCAGTGCACCTCTCTGTTTTCCGGATAGCATTGGTTTTGAACCGAAATATATATGCTATGACTCGTACCACCTGGCTAAAACTGGAAAATCGTTCCAGAAGTGATGACATTGGGACAGCGTGGTGAACGCGAACTTTATCCCCCTTTGCCTCTAGCGCCGCATCATCCATGTCGACCTGCCCAATCTCCGTCAGAGGCCAATCCCTTTGACTGCGTGTAAGCCACTCCGGGCCTCGCCACCACAAGTCAAAGTCCTTTAGGTCACTCGGAGCCATCCCTCTTGTCGCACAGTCCGCTGGATTCTCGCTAGTTCCGACATGCCTCCACTGAGATGGTGAGGAGTGATCTAGAATGAAGGCAACCCTGTTAGCGACGAAAGTCTTCCATCTGTTGACGTCACCGTGCAGCCAGTGCAGAAGGATTGTAGCATCCGTCCAATAAAAGGTCTGGATTGGAAGGTCCTTTAGCCACTTAGCCGTGGACAGCCATTTGACCAATTTGACCGCCAGTACCGCACCACTCAGCTCCGTCCGAAGTATGGTTAAGGGTTTAGTAGGAGTAACCTTCGATTTGGCGGTCAACAGCGAGGTGTAGCACGCTCCGCCCTCATGTTCGAGCCTTAGATAGGTCGTAGCTGCATATGATGTGGAAGACCCGTCACAGAACGCGTGCAGCTGAGCTGAAACTATGGACCCCGGAGAATAATGAATCCACCGCTGTATGCTGATATCGTCGATCCTTAGCAAACTGTCCCGAAATGCTTGCCACCGTTCCGCAAGAGCATTAGGAACCTCGTCATCCCAATCCAGGGCCGTCCGAGTGCCGTCGACATGCGTTTTCTTGACCATGGTTACCTCCTTCAAAATTAACATTCCCGAGATGATGACTGGCGCGATGAGACCCAGCGGGTCGAACAGCCTCGCTATAGATGACAGGATCGTCCTTTTGGTGTAACTGGCTGGTATCTCAAAATTGACCTGAAACTTGAAGCAGTCCTTATTTGGGAGCCAATACATTCCTAGCGCCTTGATAGGATCCGTAGTGTCCCAGTTTAAAGGTGTCCGACTGCACTGATGCTCCATCGGAATTGAGCGGACAATACTCGCTTCGTTGCTGGACCATTTTCGCAACTCCATGCAAGCGGATTTTATTGCACCCTCTACCTGTGCCCGTTTATCCTGCGTCTCTTTAATCGTATGCCCTCCGGACAGAATGTCGTCCACATAGATCTCGTCCATCAACACTTCTTCCGCCTTAGGAAATGAACGCCGCTCATCCTTCGCTAACTGTTGAATGACCCTGATGGCCGTGAAGGGTGCAGAAGCCGTTCCGAAAGTTAGTGTTGACAAAGCGTAGACCTTGATCGATCCATCCGCCGCCCGCCATAAAATCCGCTGATATTGGGCGTCTTCCGGGTGTACATCGATACAGCGATACATTTTCTGTATATCCGCCGTGAAAACGAAACGATATTTCCGCCAGTTAAGTATTACAGCCGACATGTCGTTCTGAAGGGTCGGTCCAGTACAAAGAATGTCATTTAGAGATCGCCCGTTGCTAGTCCTTGAGGAGGCATCGAAGACGATTCGCTGTTTGGTCGATTGAGGATCCTTCTTAAAGACAGCGTGATGCGGAAGCACACAGGATGCTACGTGCCTATTCGTGGAAGTATCCCGTACTAAACTGCTTTCACTGCCCACCGCCGGCGCTATCTGCTCAAGCGCGAAGTATTCCTCGATCTCCTCCACATATTTGCTCCACCGTTCTGGGCTGCTAGACAGACGTCTTTCCAACTGCAGGAACCGATTCAGTGCCATTTGATGCGATCTTCCCAGGACCATGGCTGGATCTCGATAGGTTTTAAAGGGCAACCGCACTACGTAGCGTCCATCCGAACGACGCACGAGGGTCTTCTGAAAGAAGGACTCGCACCAGAGGTCCTCGTCTGTTGCTGTAGGGCGATCTGGAACCGACTCGACATCACAGAAGCGCTTCAGTAATGCCTCAGTGTCCAAGAGCACTCGATGACAGCGCAACTGGGTTGATTCCCTCACTCCTTCAGCACGTCCAGAGAGGATCCATCCGAAGTGCGTATTCTGAGCCATGGGCTCGCCTGGCAAACCAATCCTGGTATCGGGCAACATAATTTGGCCAACATGTCCACTCCTAAGATGAGATCGACTCGCTTCGACCGCGCGTAATTGGGATCCGCCAATGAGAGGCCTCGAATATGATCCCAATTTTGTGGCGTCAAGCTCAGACTTGGCAGGCAGGAAGTAACAGAATTGAGGACATATGCTGAATCAACCCCTAAAGAGAAATTTGGGTTAATAATACTACAGATTTCGAAATTTACTGTGTACTTGCAACGACGACCGCCCCCGGGACCCACCCCAAAAATGGACGCTCGGGTGGCTGACCGCTTCAGATGCAGAGACTGAACGACGTGTTCCGAAACGATGGTTGCCTCAGATCCTTGATCGATGAGAGCATTTATGACTGCTTGCAGGCCGTTGGCCGGATTCCGTACGGCGATACGAGCAGTGGCGAGAAGCACATTCCTCGAAAGGACATTCGATGAAGTTGCTGAATGGCATCTGTAATATGCGCTCGGATTTGGGTCCTCCGTCGCCTGCAGGCTGTGCTGAGATTCGTTCTCCCTGGCTGCAGGTGCACTAAAGGGCGGCGCAGAAGGCCGCAGCAGATGCGGCTGTGCGCGATTTGACGATGAATTATTAGCCAATACTGGGAAATGCAACAGCGTGTGATGGCGCTGCCCACAAACTTGGCAGCTCTTATTGCTGGTGCATCGTGACAGCGCATGCGATTTGCTCAGGCAACTAATACATAATTTTGCCCTGCTTACTATATCCTTTCTCCTGTAACAGTCCAAGGCCAGAAGGTTGCGCAACGACGCAGGATATGGTCGCCGCCGCAGTGGTAACAGGCGCTATCCGGGCGTCTTGAGCGCTCCTGTGCATTATGCACTCGCACTCGTTTGCTCAGGTCGGTAGATCCTGGTCCATAATTGGAGTCGTACGACGAACTTCGGTTTTCGATCGCATCCATTATGACCAGCCGATCATTCAAAAAGCCTTCCAAATCCTTATAGGTTGGAACGGTGGCACCGCTTCCTTGATGGTGTTCCCAAGCGTTGTTAGTCTCCTTGGGCAACCTCGATGCAATGTAATGCGCCAACCAGTGCTGCGATTCCCCGTCCAAGGCTTGAACGCGGCGGAATGCAGCCAGGCAAACATTAACCGTGCTTAACATCGACCGTATTGACTCCGTGTTTTCCTTTTGCAACCTTGGCAACGCGTAGATAGCGTTCATGTGGTGCGAATAAACGAGACGAGGATTGTTGTACCGTTTAATCATCAGTCCCCAAGCCACGGCGTAGTTTGCCTCCGTGAGCTGCATCTGCCGGATGTCATTGTCGCGCCCTCCTGGCAACGACTCTTTGAGAAAGTGCAACCGTTGCACATTGCTCAGATTTATGTTATTGTGTATAAGGCTTGTGAAGGCGTCAAAGTAGCCTGGCCAGTCCACACATTCACCCGAAAATTTGGGCACTGACATCTGTGGCATGTTCAGCCGCACTTCCGGATCGGCGCCCCCGCCCGCTTGTGGCGGCGGCGGAGGATTCTCGGGTGGCAGTTTCTCCAACTCCTCTGCGATGGCGCAATAGGCATCCATATAGCGCTCCTCGAATTCCGACTGGAAATTCTTCGCGGCATAGTTCGATCCAGCGAACCCTTCTAGGTTGATGATCACGGAATCCGTGTCCCGAAACGCGTTCCGCAGCTCTTCCACTTGCTCCAGACGCTTCTTTAAATAAATCCTCGTTTTCCTGGACTGCGAATCCTTTTTAAAATTCTGCAACGTCGTTTTGAGGGACTGGTACCGATTTGCCTGCGCATTTACCAATTGCTCCAACGTCGGAGCCTCTGAATCCGATTTCATGATGCCGAGTGTACAAAACAAAAAAAACCAACCGAACTTAGCGCAACTCACCACCCCAAAAAATCATGTAATAAGAAAAATTCGCTAAATTCTTGTCCCGCACACAACTTGGCCACTTACTCCGTTTTGTGCACCAGATCTACTCACAAGAAGCAGCCGCCAAAAAATAGAAGCGTCGCAAAGTCCCGCGAAGTGCAGCTGCGGCGCCTATGTATCGCCGTCTTCCTTCTCCGTGTTCCGCCAAGCCGGGAATAGGCGAAGAAGAAGCAGCCGCCAAAAGGTAGAAGCGAACGGCACAAAGTTTCTCGACCTGCAGCTGCGGCGCCTATGTATCGCCGTCTTCCTTTCCCGTCTTTCGCCAAGCCGGGAATAGGCGAAGAAGAAGAAGAGTCGCTGACTTCAAAAAACAGTCGTCGCTGCGTTTATATACCGCAGCCAAAATTTCAGGCAATTTGCCGAGCCGAATTGCAAACCTGACGCGGCCGCGATCTAACACAATCTATGTATTTACACACAAAAACTTTTCGAATTTAAACTTTACACTTGCAGGTTCCCCTCATGGGTCACCATGTTTAGTTGTGTCCCCTTGTATATTGCTCACAAGAGGTCATTGCAAGAAGGGTTCCCCGGCAAGAGTAAATAAAAGAGTTGAATAGATTTAAACGTTATAAATATTCACTGCTTTACTTTAAATTGGGTTATTTGTATGCGTGTGTATGTACAAGAAAAATAAATAGATTGTTAGACCGGCGGCGGGCGTTCAGCGACGTGTGCAAATTCAGACTAATTTTTTGCCTCTCCTCCGTTCTCCATCTCCCCGTCGTATGCGCTGTCCAGAAACGAGCGGGCTGTCGGCTGACCAGAGACGAGCGAGCGATCGGCTGACCGCCGCTCTCCCGCACATTGGGACAAGCAGCAAACTGAACAAATAGGTAAATAAATAAATATATGAATAAATAAATAATAATAATAATAATAATAATAATAATAATAATAATTCGTTTCATTAATAATTCTTAATGCGCAGCTAAGCGTATAGCGCTATGGTAGGTTAGGTTAGGTTAAGCCGGATGGGAATATTCACGCGGTTTTCAAAGTCCTTGAGGATCAAGGTGTGTTTCAGGAAGGCAAATAATTCGCCTGGCTTCTTCTTGGAGGCATCTTCTAGTGATGCCAGAACCGGAGCGCCCATGTATCTTATCCTTGCTTTCACTAGATGCCTCGGATTCATCACATTTCCGGCATCTGGCGCTATGGTAGGTTTTTCCACATCCTCTGGTGCATTGGGTTTCCATGCTAATTACTGTCTGGAATTTACTACTGGAACGAATCATGGGATTATCTCACTCTACTACCCTGGAGCCAGCAATCCCATGGATCAGAGCGTTCAAGACCGATTCGTCCCCCAGCAAGACCTCATATTTTGTCGTTTTCGCTGACCGCCTGACTGACTTTCGAATTCTGTCTCGCACCCTCCCGCAAATTGCTCTTATGTGACAAATTTAAGGACCTCAGTTCATTCGCGCGATTAGACGTCGTTAAATTACTCCGTCTTTGCCACAATTGTCTGTGTAGAGATCACCAACTGTTGAGCTACCCACATCAAACTAAACAACCATTCGTTGGACTTGTTACACTAGCACCAACCGGTTCCAACCACACCACACCACCGTTGGAAGGGGCAACACACTTCAACTCGCATGCTGGCCAGAAGTCGCAAACAGATATTAAGTATTGCACAACTGCGACTTTTAAATCTTGCATTTCATTTTTCGTATCGCAGATCTCTGTATCACCCTGCAAAGATATCAGTCTGATCTTGCCATTGACGTTTCGGCTTGGAAGCTGTCAAAGAACACACCGCTCGCTGATGAAAAATTCTACCAATCTCACCACGTCGACATGCTACTGGGAACCGAAGCCATCTTCGACGCCAAATAAGGCAGGGACCTCGAGCCCGATGCTGCAAAAAACTCAATTTGCGTCGTAACTGGCAGACTTGAGCGGCAATATAAGTTTCTTCTTGAATCGCTTTAAACGCAAGTTCTGAATGCAGCCGACTCGCCACCTTTGCAGAAGCTTGAGCATTCCATTTGGGAGGGCAGTACGAAAAGACCACTCGCCTCGGCGGCACTGTCGTCAAACTCTAATTGAAGGATGACCCAAGCCGATTGGGAGACTTGTTTGATACCGCTCGCTGTCGGTTTTGAGCATGAAACATCGTCTATCGAAATTTCCAGCACTTCGTCAGCAATACTGCGACTTCATGGATGAGTATGAGAATTCGGTCACATCTTGTGATGCATAACGCGCACAATTACATAAGAAACATATAAAGTACTAGAAACATAAGGAAACAAATGAAGTCAAATACAAATAAATAATAAGAATAATGATGTAAGGGAACATATGTGTTCACGCCAAAAGGGCGTTTATTTCCCAGAGGCAGTGTGTGTGGTCCATAGAGTTTCCAATCCCCTCTGAGATGCTAGTTTAAGTCTTCATGTATTTTAGTTCTAATTCCTACTTCTACCAATAAAGACACGCACGTCGCGCAATACCCCGAAAATAGTTTTCCGTGTTTTACTTATCGAGTGTTTCCAGGTGTTAGCCACCCCCCTCCATTTCATGGTCCTTCGAGCCGGATAATTCCATCCCCAGCAGCTTCGGTGGCTTTAACACCGCACAAGATAAGTAATATTTACATTTGCTGCCGGTCAGTTTAGTTTTGCGAAACTCAGTTCGCCTAACTTCTCTGTATGATTATTGTCTAAAATCCAAGTCCGATTGATCCGACACTACGGCAGCTTCCTATTCCAAACAAAATTAATGTCCGCATATTTATCCGTGTGTTTAAATATATGCCATAAGCCACAGTGAAACTTCCAATTCCGAATTTCTCTTCGTTCACATATTAAATTCCAAGTATACCGGCAAAGTATTTAAATTATTTACACAGCAAAAATAAATTCAAATTGTTCTTATTAAATATATTATATATTAAATAATTCCAGAACATAAAATTTTAATATTCTACAATTACAGTCCACAGCTACTATGAATAAATATATCAATAAACCAAGGCACATCAAAGCCAACTTAATTTGTATATTTATTTGTTTACTTCCCTTGCTCTATCCTGAGCTGAACTACATTCAACTAAACTTATACACATTGCAATTACATATATAATCGTAGGTAAGTCGGTGTTCCTATTTTTGTCAATTTTTTACGCCTCTCATTGTCTCCGCTATTCTGCCTTGACATACGGCTAATGCACAAGCAAATTCACACGCACGCCTTATCTTTGTAAACAGTACAGCGTCAAATACAGCAGCGGTCAACTGAAAAAGTCCACCCACAGAAAAACATTTTTAAATTATTTTTTTTAATATTTCAAAGAACTAATTCAGTTACAAATTTAAGTGCGTTTCCAAATCCGCATTAGTGTGACCATATATGTTTCCGACTGAGTTGATGTTATTCAGTTAAAACCCACATTTCCGCAACCAAAAATAAAATAAAATAAATTATTTAAATTATTCCGCTTGGTTCCTAAATTCCAAATCTAGCTTCGACCTTAAAAAAATTTCGACAAACATTCATTGTTAAATCTAGTCCAGTAATTCCAAATAAAAATTTCTCCAATATGACTCCATCAATTCTGAATAAATTTACGATGACCTGTGACCGTCTGAGTAATTTCGAGTAATCCAGCAGCACCCAGTCCATCCAAGTATACCTGCCAAATTCATCTCGACCAAGTCCAAGCGCTATGAAACAAGGTCAAGAAAGAATACGAGGCGTATTCAGAGCAAGTTTCAGTTGGCTTAGAGGGCGCGGCGCACACCTTGCCTAATCTTAAGGCAAAATATGAGTATTCCTATTTCATTTACGAAAGGTGTGCCGCCCAGCTCATGGAACAGATCGATGCGATTTCTTCCAAAGCAGCTCAAATCCAATCCCCTGCGCCCCAAAATTCCTTTTCGTCTGGCTGTCGCCTGGCTCCATGCGAAACGGAAGTTTTCTCAGGCGATTATATTCGCTGGCCGACTTTCCGAGACCTTTTCACAGCGGTCTATATTGACAATCCTGGGCTGACCCCTGTTGAAAAGTTGTTCTATTTAAAGGCCAAGACAAGTGGTGAAGCTAATTCCATAGTTTCCAATTCGCCACTCACCAATGATGGTTTCCGCTCAGCCTGGGAAAACCTTTCTGATCGTTTTGAAAATAAATGGGCGTTGGTGAACAGCCAACTAAAGAAATTGCTTAACATGCAGTCCATCGTACACGAATCTTCGGCAGCCTTGAACGAGCTGCAAAGTACAATTCAAAATTGTCTTATGTCCCTTAATATTTCCGGTCTTCCTACGGATAATTGGGATTGTCTTCTGGTTTATTTGTGTTCCACGAAGCTACCAAAGCTGACACTCTCATTATGGGAGCAATCATTATCAAATAAAACCGAAATTCCTACGTGGCAACAACTAGATTCTATCCAACCTTCTCCGGTGCGCCTCCATCCGTCCAAATCGACACCCTCCAACGTGCCACCTCGAGTCCTGAAATCTTTCAGTACGAGGATCATTCCAATACCTAAAGAATGCGATTTATGTTCTAAAGAGAACCATCCAGTGCGTATATGTCCACGCTTCCTCCAGATGACGTTAGCGGCTCGTACCTCTTTCATCCAAAAAAAAAACAGTTGTGCTTCAAGCACAAGCGGTCATCAACTCCGCAATTGCACAAGCGCCCACAAGTGTTTCACGTGTCACGGTCGGCATCACACTTTGTTGCATCCAAGCAACTGCTCCTCCAGTGTTCCGAGTCCTCCTGATACTGCAAGGCAAATATCCGCACCTATCCAAAGGGTTTCCTCGTTCTCCACACGAGTTACTACTTCTCCCAATTCAAGCAATTACTGGGTTCCATACGACGAGTACAAATGCAGACCTTCCCGAGGTATTTTGTCCTACCCATGCCGAGTCTACCAAGGGAACCATCCTCTTCGGAAGTGCCACCGTGTAACGACCCTCTTCCGGGTTGCACGATCTGGCTCGTCTAGGTCGGGGTTCGTACAGATAATTTTTGTTTGTGCCCCTCTCGTTCCCCGTCTACCAAATAAAAAGCGAAGTATGATCGGTTAGAATTTGGAATTTTTTCTTTATTTATTCATTCTTGTTTGCTGTGGAAAGAAATATCGATTATCATGATGAGCGTGATGACGTCTGGGCGGTGGGCGTCTCTCCGGTGTGCCTAGTAGGACAGCTGACTACCCTGGACTCCGGTTTGCGGTGGGCTGCTGAGGAATCGATCTGGGAAATACCCTGTGTTGCGGGTTTGTGTGCGACTTCGCGTCGTTTGGCGAATGGTCGGCTTGGGCTACCCTGTATCTCGGGTTTTGTGTGCGACTTCGCGCTGTGTACGCGAGTGGTCGGCTTGGGATACCCTGTATCTCGGGGTTTGTGTGCGACTTCGCGTTGTTAGCGAATGGTCGGCTTGGAATACCCTGTATTTTGGGGTGTGTGCTACTTTGCGTTGTTAGCGAATAGTCGGCTTGGAATACCCTGTACTTTGGGGTGTGTGCGACTTCGCGTTGCTAGCGAATGATCGGCTTGGAATACCCTGTAATTCGGGTGTGTGCGACTTCGCGTTGTTAGCGAATGGTCGGCTTGGAATACCCTGTACTTTGGGGTGTGTGCGACTTCGCGTTGTTAGCGAATGGCCGGCTCGGAATACCCTGTACTTCGGGTTGTGTGCGACTTCGCGTTGTTAGCGAATGGTCGGCTTGGAATACCCTGTAATTCGGGTGTGTGCGACTTCGCGTTGTTAGCGACTGGTCGGCTTGGAATACCCTGTAATTCGGGTGTGTGCGACTTCGCGTTATTAGCGACTGGTCGTTGAGTGGGAAAATACCCCGCGCTATGTTGCCATGCTAGTGGGCGAACTTCGATTGTCGCAACGTCCCTATGCTACCCTGCTTAAGCTTCGGCCTGCTCGCACCTATGCTATCTCTCCTGAGTTCGGCTGCACGAACCTTACTCAGCTCCCTCCCCTATTCACGGCCTGCTATGCAAGAGCTCCACCGTGACCCGCGCATATAGGAGAGTTCGGCTTCAAGAACCTCACTCCCTACTTCGTACAAGCTCGGCTTCAAGAACCTTGCTTGACTCTTTGTTCCCGTCAATGACAGCTAATGCAAGAGCTCCACATTGGCCCACACCTATACTAGAGCTCGGCTTCAAGAGCCTTACTCTTCTACTTCTACTTGTTTTCCAGACTTACCCGAGATGTTTCCAGTTGCGCTGCTCGACAGAAGTGCTTCTCTCAAGGGCTGTGTGCCGCTTTATGTAGGCCTTCATCAGCTGTTCTGTCCTCGATCGATAGTCGATGAGTTATCGGTTCGGGGTTGCCAGATCCTCCCAATGTATCCGATTAATACCAGCTGTTCGGGGCTGGTCTCGCGGCGTTGCCAGATGGTGCCGGTGTGGCCGTATTTCAGGGCGGGCGTGCTCCCTTGTCTTGGTATTTATTTCGTCTTTTCCGTACCTTAATCTTAGCCTATAGTACTAATAACACTGTTCTTAACCTAAATAATAATACTAAATAATAGTAATACTAAATCATACTCATTGTTATCGGTGTTTAGTCTACTAAATAATGTTGTTGATTGCGACGTGGGGCGTCGCAACCGTTTTCTTCGTCTTAGCACTGAGGGCTAAGGAGGGGGGCAGAATGTTCACGCCAAAAGGGCGTTTATTTCCCAGAGCCAGTGTGATCCCGTACACCCTCGCTCTCTCTCCTTCTTCCTTTTGGCTTTCGGTCCATAGAGCTTCCAATCCGCTCTGAGATGCTAGTTTAAGTCTTCATGTATTTTAGTTCTAATTCCTACTTCTACCAATAAAGACAAGCACGTCGCGCAATACCCCGAAAATAGTTTTCCGTGTTTACTTATCGAGTGTTTCCAGGTGTTAGCCACCCCCTCCATTTCATGTGGGCCTTCCGGCTCGAAGGACCATGACGTGCGTGTCTTTATTGGTAGAAGTAGGAATTAGAACTAAAATACATGAAGACTTAAACTAGCATCTCAGAGCGGATTGGAAGCTCTATCGACCGAAAGTCAAAAGGAAGAGGGAGAGATAGCGAGGGTGTACGGGATCACACTGCCTCTGGGAAATAAACGCCTTTTTGGCGTGAACAATATGATTTATTACATAAATAAACAATAAGGACGGACAACTTAGAAAAGGAACGGAACGGGGAAGAGGGGAAGAAGAAGAAACGCCAGAGTTCAAATTCAAACACAGGGCGCGCCAAAAATCGTGCGTGGACGGTCACACCACGCCATACAAACGTTAGGCACCCGCCGGAAAGGGACCAACGGACCAACAGCAAACAGGAAAGAGGACTCGCCGTATAGGAATCGGGTAAAGAAGCGTGGTAACTAAACTTTATAGTACTTCCCGTCATCCCCGGTTCGGTTCACCGACCCGACTTCTTATATTGGGCAGACCCGAGTGGACTCTCAAACCTTCTTTCGCAGACCCGAGTGGACTCTAAAACGTTCTCTCGCAAACCCAAGTGGACTCTTAAACCTTCTCATTAATTGGCAGACCAGAGCGGACTCTCAAACCTTTTTAAACTTTCTCATAATTGGCAGACCCGAGCGGACTCCCAAACCTTCTCATCTTGGGCAGACCCAAGTGGACTCTCAAACCTTCTCATTATTTGGCAGACCCGAACCTTTTTAAACTTTCTCAAAATTGGCAGACCCGAGCGGACTCTCAAACCTTCTCATTTTGGGCAGACCCAAGTGGACTCTCAAACCTTCTCATTAATTGGCAGACCCGAGCGGACTCTCAAACCTTTTTAAACTTTCTCATAATTGGCAGACCCGAGCAGACTCTCAAACCTTCTCATCTTGGGCTGACCGGAGTGGACTCTCAAACCTTCTCTCGCAGACCCGAGTGGACTTTAAGACCTTCTCTCGCAGACCCAAGTGGACTCTCAAACCTTCTCATCTTGGGCAGACCCGAGCGGACTCTCAAACCTTTTTAAATTTTCTCATAATTGGCAGACCCGAGCAGACTCTTAAACCTTCTCATCTTGGGCAGACCCGAGTGGACTCTCAAACCTTATCACATTGGGCAGACCCGAGCGGACTCTCGAACTTTCTCATAGTGGCAAGACCCGAGTGGACTCTCAAACCTTCGCGTCTATAGCAGACCCGAGCGGTCTCCATAACCTTTTTCATCCGTAGCCGACTCGAGTGGCCTCCCAAGTTCTTCCACTGTTTGGCAGACACGAGGGGGCTCTCATACCCCGGTGCAGACAGACTTCCAGCGGCAGGACGGCCCAGCGGCAAGACGACCACCAGCGGGAGCAGGCCCCGACGCAAGAACTCCCCATCCAGTCCATAATTGCTGTAAACTATTGTCTAAGAATAAATTTTACTGTGTAACGCTCCTTGCCTTCTCCTCTGGGACCGGGTCGGAATCTCTTGAAGAAACCACGCCTGAACACAAATAAATGTCTGAGGTGAATCCTGGCCATCCCTGAGCCATCCGGAAGGGACAGATCGTCACAATGTCCAAAGTTGTTCAACCTAAAATTGTACGAGCAGCACTACTACATCCCGCATCAATGCGTTCTCAATTTCAGCATTCAGTCCACCAAACTCAGGGTGATGTATGACGCCTCTTGTCAATAAAAAATCACTTAATGATTTGCTATGCTTCTAAAGTTCATTCTTCATCGTTATGTCATCACTGCAAATGTGACCAAGATGTATAGGCAAATCTTGACATTGCGGGTCGCAAATACCAGTACATCCTTTGAACAGCATTTCCGGAAGACACGCTCAGATTGTTCTCACAGCTTCTTGTTGTCGCAAAAATACTTTTGCAGGACTTTGACTGGCTGCCCTGCTATGGACCTAGAGCGATCCAGAAAGCCATACAGACGGCCTCAAGCAAGTGCCTACAGTCATTTAAAGCGATCTCAATTTGGTGGATTCCCCACTATTATCTCGAACACAAGATGCGACCACTTCAACTTTATAGATTTTGTGACTCATCAATCAGTACATCTTTTGACTGACAAATCGAGAGTGGCTCCTGTTAAGAAGAAATCCCTTCGGAGCGTATTTGATAGGCCAACTGTAAACCAAATTGAAGCCCCTATTAGCGGGCAGAAGATAATCTGTCTATTTCTGGGCGGACTCAATAAGTCACACTGTCAGCATTCGTCGGAAGTGAAAATGTTTGCGCCGGGTGGGAGCGTTTAACTACTACATCAATATTATTCACAGGCCCACAGTTCTTGATCCATCGTCCCATAGGCTAATCCGCAAATCATCGATATCGATCCAGATACTGTCAAAGCACGGCTGTGATCAACAATCAGGTTCTCCAACAGTTGACTCACATTAGCTCACAGACTCGCTGCATTCGCACCACCGCATACGTCTTTCACTTCGTCGACATTCAGCAACAGTCGTTTCTTGAACATTTTCGCTCTCCTAAAATATATAACTCCATTTCTCGACTGCTCATCAGGGTTGGAGGACGACTACAGAATCCGACATCCCTGAATTTGAAAGGCATCCGATTCTATTTCCGAGCAAATTGCATTTGGCTGGGGTTTATGTTCGACACTTGCATTTCAGAAATCGTCACGCAGACCCGAAAGCTCTAGTGGCACAGATCCGGATGGAACAGTAGATCGTTAATGCCAATGACCTGGCTCGCCGAAAGATGCGTTCCTGTATCGCCTGCGTTCGTTTCTGACCCAAACTAGAGAACCAATCTATGGGATCGTTTCCATTAGAAATAGTGCTGCCGAAGCAGCCGTTCCAGAAGTGTGACGTCGATTTCTGCGGACCGTTTAACCCATATCTGTGCATCAGAGGAAAGGGTCTAACAAAGTCTTACCTCGCCGTCTTTATTTGTTTGGCATCCAAACACTCGTCCGACCGTCAATTCCAACGGAACCAACTTCATCGGATCTGCCAACCATATTAAAAAACTACGAGAGTTTCCTGAAGTTCCACGCAAGAAGTCATTTTATCCTATTTATCAACTGATTTCATAATCTTCTATTTCATCCCTCCCAAAGTGGGGGTTAAAAGCGCGAAAGGTCTGCTCATAGAATACTGATGAATTTAAAATTCACTTTCGAGGAGCTCTGCACCATAATCGCCGAAGTCGATGTGATTCTCATTTCGATTCCATTGTCTTCACTATCTTCAAATCCCAACGACTTCAGGGCCCTTACCTTGAGCCACTTCCTGGGCACGAACAGATTTGCCCATCCAGAAAGGACTTTATCATCAACACACGCGTCCAGTCTGGAACGATTCGACGCTGTGACCACAAGCAAACAAAAGTTTTGGCGAAGGTAGTCACTCGATAACATACAAAAGCTGCGCTTTCTCATCAAATGGACAACACCATCGGCAAACATCAGGGCGAACACCCTAATCATCATCCACGATGACAATTTGTTTCCTCAGCGATGGACGATCGGGTCTCGAACTTTGTTCTCGGACAGGATGGGCTAATCCGAGTGGCCCACATTCAAACTAGCACTGGGGACCTCCCAAATAGTTTCTTTTTGACACATGTAAACAAAGCTCATTAACATGCATTTAAAAAACTCTGTTAACTACCCTTTTATTAACCTTACATCATTCTGATGCTGTTAATAAAAGCAGTTGCTGTTATTCGATCTCGAAAATCGGTTGTCGTTTTCGCCTTTGGATTTTAGTTTGCAATTAGTATAAGGACCCTCCAACCTGATACAAGAAATGCTTTGTGCATTAAACAGTTTCTTTAGCTAGACCCTGCATTACCGCGGACGGATCAAGCGCAAATGCATTACCCGTTGTCCTGGATAATACAGTGCCCATTGCCTAGCTAGAGGATTTAATGAGTGATTTAATGTGGGAATGAACTTTACGTCTGACTCACGACATACATTGCAAGTACCTGAAACGCAGAAGTCTTGGGGCGACATTTTGTTACTGGAAATTCTTTCCATATGGCATTTACTGAACAGCTCGGAACCTTTTCGGAAAAGGTTGCAAGGCGCCACTGACGCGTTGCTTTCGCTGGCTTGTTTCGCTCTAGCGATTTATTATGCTTAGGGT
Organism: Drosophila jambulina; assembly: GCA_018152175.1. NCBI lineage: Eukaryota > Metazoa > Arthropoda > Insecta > Diptera > Drosophilidae > Drosophila > Drosophila jambulina. Next base: position 1,046,140 of record JAECXH010000027.1, on the reverse strand, counting down.
GTTTTTACAATCGGTTTATTCCGATCCCAAGGCAAAGATAACACATAAATATTCAAGGACTAACAATAGTATTTAAACTATTTGTTAACGCCAAAAGGGCGTATATTTTCCAGAGGCAGTGTGATCCCGTACTCCCTCGCTCTCTCTCCCTCTTCCTTTGGACTTTCGGTCCATAGAGCTTCCAATCCGCTCTGAGATGCTAGTTTAAGTCTTCATGTATTCAGTTCTAATTGCTTACTCTACCAATAAAGACCCGACGCACGTCGCGCAATACCCCGAAATAGTTTTTCCGTGTTTTATTTATCGAGTGTTTCCAGGTGTTAGACACCCCTCCAATTCATGGTCTATCGAGGCGAATGTTCAAGATTTCCAGCAGTTCCGGTGGCTTAACACCGCACAAGATAAGTAATATTTACATTTGCTGCCGGTCATACAGTTTAGTTTTGCGAAACTCAATTCGCCTAACTTCTCTGTATGATTATTGTCTAAAATCCAAGTCCGATTGATCAGACACTTCGGCTTCCGATTCCAAACAAAATTAATTTCCGCATATTTATCCGTGTGTTTAAATTAATGCCGAAAGCCGCAGTGAAACTTTCACTTCCACTAATCTATAATTGCCACCAGCAATTTCCACCAAATTAAATAAATATAAATCACAAATATAAAAAAAAAATAATTCCATAACATCAACCTTAAATATTCTAAAATTACAGTCCACAACTAATATAAATAAATATACAATAAAGATCACGGCACAGCAAAGCTTAACTTAATTTGTATATATATTTATTTACTCTCCCTGGCTCTGTCCTGAGCATCCAAATAAACATACATACATATATACACATTGCATTTAAATACATAATCGTCTGCGATCGACTCTTCAATTTTCGCCAATTTTTTTCCGCCTCTCGTTATCTCCGCTATTCTGCATTGGCATACAGCTGATGCACAAACAATTTCACACGCACTCCTTATCTACGACAACAGAACCGCGGCAAATACAGCAGCGGTCAACTAAATAAGTCCATCCACATAAAATACTTTTTTAATTATATTTTTTTATTAATTCCAGCTAACTAATTAAGTTATAAATTTTAGTACGCTTCCATATTCTCATTAGTGTGACCGTATCTGTTGTCCTATTGAGTGAATATTATTGATTTAAATTCGAATTAAAATATTGATATACATTTCCTAAATTCCAAATTCAGCTCTTATAAATAATTCGAAGAATATATATATTTAAATCTAGTCCACTGTTTCATAAAAAAATATATATCCAGTATGACTCCATCCATTTTAAATAAATTTACGCTGATCTGTGACCGTCTGAGTCACTTTGAGTCCAGAGTCTGCCATCCAGCAGCACCCAATCCGTCAAAGTATACCTGCCAAACCCCTGTTGAAAAGCTGTTCTATTTAAGTGCCAAGACTAGTGGTGAAGCTAATTCCATAGTTTCCAATTCGCCACTCACCAACGATGGTTTCCGCTCAGCTTGGGAAAACCTTTCTGAGCGTTTGGAAAATAAATGTGCGTTGGTGAACAGCCAACTGAAGAAATTGCTTAACATGCAGTCCATCGTACACGAATCTTCGGCAGCCTTAAAGGAGCTGCAAAATACAATTCAAAATTGCCCCACGTCCCTTAATATTTCCGGTCTTCCTACGCATAATTGGGATTGTCTATTGGTTTATTTGTGTTCAACGAAGCTTCCAAAGCTGACGCTCTCATTATGGAAACAATCTTTACCAAATAAAACAAAAATCCTTACGTGGTTAGAACTTGATGCTTTCCTGACTGAAACTCTAGAAACTATAGATTCTATTCATCCTTCTCTGTTGCGTCTCCATCCGTCCAAACCGACACCCTCCGATGTGTCACCTCGAGTCCTGAAATCCTTCAGTACGAGGATCATTCCAATACCTAAAGAATGCGATTTATGTTCTAAGGAGATCTATTAAGTGCGTTCAAGCTTCCTTCAAATGACGACAGAGGATCGTACCTCTGACGTCAAAAAAAATCAGTTGTCAATTGCTTAGCAAGCGGTCATCAACGTGTCACGGTCGGCATCACACTTTGTTGCATCCAAGCAACTGCTCCTCCAGTGTTCCGAGTCTTCCTGATACTGCAAGGCATATATCCGCACCGATCCAAAGCATTTCGTTGTTCTCCACACGTGTTACTACTTCTCGCGATTTCGTCAATTACTGGGTTCCATACGACGAAAACAAATGCAGACGACCTCGAGGTATTTCATCCTACCCATGCCGAGTCTGCCAAGGAACACATCCTCTTCGGAAGTGCCACCGTTTTCATCGACTAAGCACTGAAAAACGGCTCCAGGCTGTCATCGAGAAGAAGTACTGCATCAATTGGTTGGCCCACCACCATTCCACAGGATCTTGTCTCAGTGATGACCGATGTCAGTCGTGTGGTCAGGATCACCACACGCTTTTAGATATCGACGAGCGCTCAGCGTATCCAACTCTTTCCCTAGCAAAGTTTTCTTGATATTCTTGCTGCACATCCTCACAAGGGGAGGGGGGGGGGGAAATGTTCACGGCAAAAGCGCGTTTGTTTCCCAGAGGCAGTGTGATCCCGTACACCCTTGCTCTCTCTCTCTCTTCCTTTGGACTTTCGGTCCATTGAGCTTCCAATCCGCTCTGAGATGCTAGTTTAAGTCTTCATGTATTCAGTTCTAATTGCTTAATCTACCAATAAAGACCGCACGTCGCGCAATGGTCCGGCTCGAAGGACCATGAATTGGAGGGGGGTGGCTAACACCTGGAAACACTCGATAAGTAAAACACGAAAAAACTATTTCGGAGTTCTCTAAATAAATCGCATCTATTGGATATTGAAAGAATTATAGTATTGAAGGATTTCAGTACTCGTGGTGACACGTCGGAGGGTGTCGTTTGGACGGTTGGACGCGCAACGGAGAAGACTGGATTGAGTCAATAGTCTCTAGAGTTCTATGGCGCTCAGTCAGAAAGGAATCAAGTTGTTGCCACGTAGGAATTTCGGTTTTATTTGATAATGAATGCTCCCATAATGAGAGTGTCAGCTTTGGCACTTCGTGGAATAAAAATAAACAAGAATACAACCCCAATTATCGGTAGGAAGACCGAACAAATGTGGAAACGTGAGGCAATTTTGAATTGTATTTTGCAGCTCCTTGAAGACTGCCGAAGATTCATGTGGAAAATACTGCATGTTTAATAATTTGTTAAGTTGGATGTGGCGAATTGGACACTATGGAATTAGCTTCACCACAAGTCTTGGCCTTTAAATAGAACAACTTTTCAACAGGGGTCAGCGCAGAATTGTCAATATAAACCGGTGTGAAAAGGTCTCGGAAAGTCGGCCAGCGAATATAATCGCCTATGAAAACTTCCGTATCGCAAGGAGGAAGGCGACAGCCAGACGCAAAAGGAAGGGGATTGGACTTGAGCTGCTTTGGAAGAGATAGCATCGATCTGTTCCATGAGCTGGGCGGCACACCTTTCTTAAATGAAATAGACATACTAATATTTTGCCTTAAGAGTAGGCAAGGTGTGCGCCGTGCCCTCTAAGCCAACTGAGACTTACTCTGAACACGCCTCGTACTCTTTCTCGACCTTGTCCCATAGCGCTCGGACTTGGTTGAGATGAATTTGGCAGGTATATTTGGATGGACTGGGTACTGCCAGATTGCAGAATAGGGACTCGAAATTACTCGTGTCTGAGTAAATTTATTCACAATTGATGGAGTCATATTGGAGAAATTTTCTTTGGAATTACTGGACTGAATTTAACAATAAATGTTTGTCGAATTATTTTTAAGGTCGAAGCTAGATTTGGAATTTAGGAACCAAGCGGAATAATTTAAATAATTTATTTTGTTTTTTTTTTATTGCGGAAAGGTGGGATTTAACTGAATAATATTAACTCAGTCTGAAACATATACGGTCACACTAATGGGGATTTGGAAACGTCCTTTTCAAAAGAACGAAGCAGAATTTGGAACTTAGGAAATATATATCAATATTTAATTGTAGAATATTTTTTTATATATATGGAAAGTTCGAATTTAAATCAAAATTATATTCACTATGCAGGAAAACAGATACGTGCACACTAATGTCACTATGGAAGCGTACTGAAATTTCTAAATGAATTAGTTAGTTGGAATTTTATTAAACAAAAATAATTTAAAAAATATATTGTGTGGATGGATTTATTCAGTTGATCGCTGCTGTATTTGCAGCGGTACTGTATTCGTAGATAAGGAGTGCGTGTGAATATGTTTGTGCATCAACCGTATGTCAATGCAGAATAGCCGAGACAACGAAAGACGGAAAAAATTGACAAAAATCGGAGAGTCGATCTCTGACGATTATGTATGTATATAAGGCAATGTGTATTTATGTTTGTATGTTTATTTGGATGCTCAGGATAGAGCTAGGGAAGTAAACTAATATATATACAATTTAAGTTGGCTTGATGGGCCGTGAGCTTTATTGTATATTTATTTATATTAGCTGTGGACTGTAATTTTAGAATATTTCAGGTTGATGTTATGGATTTTTTTTGTATATTTGTGATTTATATTTATTTAATTTGGTGGAAATTGCTGGTGGCAATTATAGATTAGTGGAATGGACTGTATTGGAAATATGTAGAAGCGTATATGTATGTATTTAGGTGGAAATAAATGCAAGCGGAACACAGTGAACGAAGAAAAATTCGGAATTGGAAGTTTCACTGCTGCTTTTGGCATTAATTTAAACACACGGATAAATCTGCGGAAAATTATTTTGTTTTGAATCGGAAGCTGCCGTAGTGTCTGATCAATCGGACTTTGATTTTAGACAATAATCATACAGAGAAGTTAGGCGAATTGAGTTTCGCAAAACTAAACTGTATGACCGGCAGCAAATGTAAATATTACTTATCTTGTGCGGTGTTAAGCCACCGGAACTGCTGGAAATCTTGAACATTCGATAGACCATGAATTGGAGGGGGTGTCTAACACCTGGAAACACTCGATAAATAATACACGGAAAAACTATTTCGGGGTATTGCGCGACGTGCGTCGGGTCTTTATTGGTAGAGTAAGCAATTAGAACTGAATACATGAAGACTTAAACTAGCATCTCAGAGCGGATTGGAAGCTCAATGGACCGAAAGTCCAAAGGAAGAGAGAGAGAGAGAGCAAGGGTGTACGGGATCACACTGCCTCTGGGAAACAAACGCGCTTTTGCCGTGAACATTTCCCCCCCTCCCCTTGTGAGGATCTGCAGCAAGAATATCAAGAAAACTTTGCTAGGGAAAGCGTTGGATACGCTGAGCGCTCGTCGATATCTAAAAGCGTGTGGTGATCCTGACCACACGACTGACATCGGTCATCACTGAGACAAGATCCTGTGGAATGGTGGTGGGCCAACCAATTGATGCAGTACTTCTTCTCGATGACAGCCTGGAGCCGTTTTTCAGTGCTTAGTCGATGAAAACGGTGGCACTTCCGAAGAGGATGTGTTCCTTGGCAGACTCGGCATGGGTAGGATGAAATACCTCGAGGTCGTCTGCATTTGTTTTCGTCGTATGGAACCCAGTAATTGACGAAATCGCGAGAAGTAGTAACACGTGTGGAGAACAACGAAATGCTTTGGATCGGTGCGGATATATGCCTTGCAGTATCAGGAAGACTCGGAACACTGGAGGAGCAGTTGCTTGGATGCAACAAAGTGTGATGCCGACCGTGACACGTTGATGACCGCTTGCTAAGCAATTGACAACTGATTTTTTTTGACGTCAGAGGTACGATCCTCTGTCGTCATTTGAAGGAAGCTTGAACATATACGCACTTAATAGATCTCCTTAGAACATAAATCGCATTCTTTAGGTATTGGAATGATCCTCGTACTGAAGGATTTCAGGACTCGAGGTGACACATCGGAGGGTGTCGGTTTGGACGGATGGAGACTCAACAGAGAAGGATGAATAGAACCTATAGTTTCTAGAGTTTCAGTCAGGAAAGCATCAAGTTCTAACCACGTAAGGATTTTTGTTTTATTTGGTAAAGATTGTTTCCATAATGAGAGCGTCAGCTTTGGAAGCTTCGTTGAACACAAATAAACCACGAGACAATCCCAATTATGCGTAGGAAGACCGGAAATATTAAGGGACGTGGGGCAATTTTGAATTGTATTTTGCAGCTCCTTTAAGGCTGCCGAAGATTCGTGTACGATGGACTTCAGTTGGCTGTTCACCAACGCACATTTATTTTCCAAACGCTCAGAAAGGTTTTCCCAAGCTGAGCGGAAACCATCGTTGGTGAGTGGCGAATTGGAAACTATGGAATTAGCTTCACCACTAGTCTTGGCACTTAAATAAAACAGCTTTTCAACAGGGGTCAGCGCAGGATTGCCTATATAGACCGCTGTGAAAAGGTCTCGGAAAGTCGGCCAGCGAATATAATCGCCTATGAAAACTTCCGTATCGCAAGGAGGAAGGCGACAGCCAGACGGAAAAGAATTTTGGGGCGCTGGGGATTGGTCTTAAGCTGCTCTTGAAGAGATCGTATCGATCTTTTCCATGAGCTGGGCGGCACACCATTCATAAATAAAATAGGAATAATCGTATTTTGCCTTAAGAATAGGCAAGGTGTCCACCGCGTCCTCTAAGCCATTTGAAATTAGCTCTGAAGAAGCCTCGGACTTGGTCGAGGTGAATTTGGCAGGTATACTTTGACGGATTGGGTGCTGCTGGATGGCAGACTCTGGACTCAAAGTGACTCAGACGGTCACAGATCAGCGTAAATTTATTTAAAATGGATGGAGTCATACTGGATATATATTTTTTTATGAAACAGTGGACTAGATTTAAATATATATATTCTTCGAATTATTTATAAGAGCTGAATTTGGAATTTAGGAAATGTATATCAATATTTTAATTCGAATTTAAATCAATAATATTCACTCAATAGGACAACAGATACGGTCACACTAATGAGAATATGGAAGCGTACTAAAATTTATAACTGAATTAGTTAGCTGGAATTTAATAAAAAAATATAATTAAAAAAGACCGAACTCGGCGGTCGGCCGCCGCTCGATCACGCTCGCTTTGACGAAGCAAAGCGAGCTGGAGCGCGGCTTTAGTTTTAAGCTTAGAGTCATTCCCATGTATGAAGCCAATTAAAACGCGGCTTTAGTTTTAAGCTTAGAGTCATTCCCATGTATGAAGCCAATTAAAACGTATGGTAAAAAATTCCCACGGCGCAGGCGAAAGAATTGGACAACCCAAGTTATCCAAACGAAGACGAAGAAGAAGAAGCGGAGGCGTCGTGGGTAATAATTCCATACGTTTTAATTGGCTTCATACATGGGAATGACTCTAAGCTTAAAACTAAAGCCGCGCTCCAGCTCGTTTTGCTTCGTCAAAGCGAGCGTGATCGAGCGGCGGCCGACCGCCGAGTTCGGTCACAACCCGAGCTCCGGAGCGAGCGGGCACAGGGGAGGCCGAGAGCGTAAGCGCACAAGCGGGGCGAGCGCGGACGAGAGCGAAAGCTCTGTGCGCGGCAAAGGCACAGTGGCCCCTCACATAAACAAAATGCAATGTGTATATATGTATGTATGTTTATTTGGATGCTCAGGACAGAGCCAGGGAGAGTAAATAAATATATATACAAATTAAGTTAAGCTTTGCTGTGCCGTGATCTTTATTGTATATTTATTTATATTAGCTGTGGACTGTAATTCTAGAATATTTAAGGTTGATGTTATGGAATTATTTTTTTTTTTATATTTGTGATTTATATTTATTTAATTTGGTGGAAATTGCTGGTGGCAATTATAGATTAGTGGAATGGACTGTATTGGAAATATGTAGAAGCGTATATGTATTTAGGTGGAAATAAATGCAAGCGGAACACAGTGAACGAAGAAAAATTCGGAATTGGAAGTTTCACTGCTGCTTTTGGCATTAATTTAAACACACGGATAAATCTGCGGAAAATTATTTTGTTTGGAATCGGAAGCTGCCGTAGTGTCTGATCAATCGGACTTGGATTTTAGACAATAATCATACAGAGAAGTTAGGCGAATTGAGTTTCGCAAAACAAAACTGTATGACCGGCAGCAAATGTAAATATTACTTATCTTGTGCGGTGTTAAGCCACCGGAACTGCTGGAAATCTTGAACATTCGCCTCGATAGACCATGAATTGGAGGGGGTGTCTAACACCTGGAAACACTCGATAAATAAAACACGGAAAAACTATTTCGGGGTATTGCGCGACGTGCGTCGGGTCTTTATTGGTAGAGTAAGCAATTAGAACTGAATACATGAAGACTTAAACTAGCATCTCAGAGCGGATTGGAAGCTCAATGGACCGAAAGTCCAAAGGAAGAGAGAGAGAGAGCAAGGGTGTACGGGATCACACTGCCTCTGGGAAACAAACGCGCTTTTGCCGTGAACATCTTCCCCCCCCCTCCCCTTGTGAGGATGTGCAGCAAGAATATCAAGAAAACTTTGCTAGGGAAAGCGTTGGATACGCTGAGCGCTCGTCGATATCTAAAAGCGTGTGGTGATCCTGACCACACGACTGACATCGGTCATCACTGAGACAAGATCCTGTGGAATGGTGGTGGGCCAACCAATTGATCCAGTACTTCTTCTCGATGACAGCCTGGAGCCGTTTTTCAGTGCTTAGTCGATGAAAACGGTGGCACTTCCGAAGAGGATGTGTTGCTTGGCAGACTCGGCATGGGTAGGATGAAATACCTCGAGGTCGTCTGCATTTGTTTTCGTCGTATGGAACCCAGTAATTGACGGAATCGCGAGAAGTAGTAACACGTGTGGAGAAAAACGAAATCCTTTGGATCGGTGCGGATATATGCCTTGCAGTATCAGGAAGACTCGGAACACTGGAGGAGCAGTTGCTTGGATGCAACAAAGTGTGATGCCGACCGTGACACGTTGATGACCGCTTGCTAAGCAATTGACAACTGATTTTTTTTGACGTCAGAGGTACGATCCTCTGTCGTCATTTGAAGGAAGCTTGAACATATACGCACTTAATAGATCTCCTTAGAACATAAATCGCATTCCTTAGGTATTGGAATGATCCTCGTACTGAAGGATTTCAGGACTCGAGGTGACACATCGGAGGGTGTCGGTTTGGACGGATGGAGACGCAACAGAGAAGGATGAATAGAACCTATAGTTTCTAGAGTGTCAGTCAGGAAAGCATCAAGTTCTAACCACGTAAGGATTTTTGTTTTATTTTGTAAAGATTGTTTCCATAATGAGAGCGTCAGCTTTGGAAGCTTCGTTGAACACAAATAAACCAATAGACAATCCCAATTATGCGTAGGAAGACCGGAAATATTAAGGGACGTGGGGCAATTTTGAATTGTATTTTGCAGCTCCTTTAAGGCTGCCGAAGATTCGTGTACGATGGACTTCAGTTGGCTGTTCACCAACGCACATTTATTTTCCAAACGCTCAGAGAGGTTTTCCCAAGCTGAGCGGAAACCATCGTTGGTGAGTGGCGAATTGGAAACTATGGAATTAGCTTCACCACTAGTCTTGGCACTTAAATAGAACAGCTTTTCAACAGGGGTCAGCGCAGGATTGCCTATATAGACCGCTGTGAAAAGGTCTCGGAAAGTCGGCCAGCGAATATAATCGCCTATGAAAACTTCCGTATCGCAAGGAGGAAGGCGACAGCCAGACGGAAAAGAATTTTGGGGCGCTGGGGATTGGTCTTAAGCTGCTCTTGAAGAGATCGTATCGATCTTTTCCATGAGCTGGGCGGCACACCATTCATAAATAAAATAGGAATAATCGTATTTTGCCTTAAGAATAGGCAAGGTGTCCACCGCGTCCTCTAAGCCATTTGAAATTAGCTCTGAACAAACTTCGTACTTTTTCTCGACCTTGTCCCATAGCTCTCGGACTTGGTCGAGGTGAATTTGGCAGGTATACTTTGACGGATTGGGTGCTGCTGGATGGCAGACTCTGGACTCAAAGTGACTCAGACGGTCACAGATCAGCGTAAATTTATTTAAAATGGATGGAGTCATACTGGATATATATTTTTTTATGAAACAGTGGACTAGATTTAAATATATATATTCTTCGAATTATTTATAAGAGCTGAATTTGGAATTTAGGAAATGTATATCAATATTTTAATTCGAATTTAAATCAATAATATTCACTCAATAGGACAACAGATACGGTCACACTAATGAGAATATGGAAGCGTACTAAAATTTATAACTGAATTAGTTAGCTGGAATTTTATAAAAAAATATAATTAAAAAAGTATTTTATGTGGATGGACTTATTTAGTTGACCGCTGCTGTATTTGCCGCGGTTCTGTTGTCGTAGATAAGGAGTGCGTGTGAATGTGTTTGTGCATCAGCTGTATGCCAATGCAAAATAGCGGAGATAACGAGAGGCGGAAAAAATTGGCGAAAATTGAAGAGTCGATCGCAGACGATTATGTATTTAAATGCAATGTGTATATATGTATGTATGTTTATTTGGATGCTCAGGACAGAGCCAGGGAGAGTAAATAAATATATATACAAATTAAGTTAAGCTTTGCTGTGCCGTGATCTTTATTGTATATTTATTTATATTAGCTGTGGACTGTAATTTTAGAATATTTAAGGTTGATGTTATGGAATTATTTTTTTTTTATATTTGTGATTTATATTTATTTAATTTGGTGGAAATTGCTGGTGGCAATTATAGATTAGTGGAATGGACTGTATTGGAAATATGTAGAAGCGTATATGTATGTATTTAGGTGGAAATAAATGCAAGCGGAACACAGTGAACGAAGAAAAATTCGGAATTGGAAGTTTCACTGCTGCTTTTGGCATTAATTTAAACACACGGATAAATCTGCGGAAAATTATTTTGTTTTGAATCGGAAGCTGCCGTAGTGTCTGATCAATCGGACTTTGATTTTAGACAATAATCATACAGAGAAGTTAGGCGAATTGAGTTTCGCAAAACTAAACTGTATGACCGGCAGCAAATGTAAATATTACTTATCTTGTGCGGTGTTAAGCCACCGGAACTGCTGGAAATCTTGAACATTCGCCTCGATAGACCATGAATTGGAGGGGGTGTCTAACACCTGGAAACACTCGATAAATAAAACACGGAAAAACTTTTTCGAGGTATTGCGCGACGTGCGTTGGGTCTTTATTGCTAGAGTAAGCAATTAGAACTGAATACATGAAGACTTAAACTAGCATCTCAGAGCGGATTGGAAGCTCTATGGACCGAAAGTTCAAAGGAAGAGGGAGAGACCGAGGGTGTACGGGATCACACTGCCTCTGGAAAATAAACGCCCTTTTGGCGTGAACAGAACGAATTCAATGTGTCAATAGTTTCTTGGATTTCCGTGTTTTTATTATCGCGAATAGGTCGTCTACGTATTTTGTTAATATACTTGGTCCTTGTATGAGCTTTTTAATTGTGTTGTCCAGTAATTCTTCCATTATTATATCGGCAGTGATTGGCGGTGCAGGGGATCCCATGGGGATGCCTTTTAACTGCGTTTAAACTGTGTCGTTAAATTGAAAACAGCGGTTTTCTTGTATGCAAAATCGAACTATGTCCATAAATCTGTTTGGTATTTTTGTGTGTTCCTTGATTTTTGTAATTTTTTCCCTAATGGTATCCAATGCCAGTTCAATTGAGATACTCGGAAAAAGAGAGATCACATCAAATTAAATAAGTTTTTCGTCATCAAATATATATGAATTGTTTACTCTTTCCTTGAAATCCTCTGCATTTTTATACCCTTGCAGGGTATTATAATTTAAGTCAGAAGTTTGCAACGCAGTGAAGGAGACATTTCCGACCCTATAAAGAATATATATTCTTGTTCAGCATCAATAGCCGATTCGATCTTGCCATGTCCGTCTGTCCGTCAGCCCGTCTGTCTGTCCGTCTGTCCGATTATACGCAAACTAATCCCTCAGTTTTGAAGCTATCTGACTGAAACAGATAGTTTGTATGCTCTCACTACTATATAAGTCGGAACGGGCCGGATCGGACGACTATATCATATATGTAGCTGCCATAGGAATGATCGGTAAATTTTCAGAAAAAAATATTACTCAGCCAATTTTCAACATATTTTCATTTAAGACATGGCCATTTTGTATTATTCTAGAATTTCGGGTTTAATTTGATCAAAATCGGGAAATATTACGTATACATAAATGTTTAAACCGAATTTTTATGGGTATAAATGATATATATAATTTTTGTTAGTTTTTCTTTTAATTTGATAACATTTTATTAAATCGTAATGATCCAATTGTAAGCCGCAAGAGTATACAAACTTCGGGGTGCCGAAGTTAGCATTCTTTCTTGTTTATATTGTATTTTGAGTCCATTGTAATATTTTTTAATATGTTTACAATATATTTGCACAGTCCATAAACCGGGAATCCGAGTGATGAGCAAATGGGTCGTAGTGGTGTTCCTCCCTTGTGCACTTTTGGGGAGTCCGTATATCCTTGGAGAAATTGCCGTTGTGGTTAGTTTGTCTTTTTTCATTTTTGAAATATGTCCAATTTTAAAGAGTTTTTCGGTAATTTTATTGTTTTTGTTTGTAATTTTGATGTTGGATCCTTCATTAATGTCCTGTATATGCTCAAATCGTCTAGAATATCCTTCATTTTTCTGTTGTAGTCGTCCATTTTCATTGATACCGTTTTATTTTCTTTTGTCTGAGGCTTAAATTCTAATGTAATTATTTTGTTTTAAAAATTTTCCTTGTTCGTCCCACTTTGTCAAGTATTGTCATGTCCATTGCGTTGTTGTTGTTGTTAACTCGATGGTCTTTGAGAAGTAAAAAGAATTATTATTTTTATTTTTGAGTTTTTATTTATAGTTAATGAAAAAAGAGTAAACTAGACAGAAATGTATAAACTTAAAGTAACAATTTTCAACGACAATTCACCTTCAAAATTAAGCAAAAACGAATGAAAATTTGAAATTGGAATCAAACATAGTAATAAACTTAAACTGCAAATATTTTCAAAAAGTTTGGACATATTTTTAGTTGCTCTTTATTCATAATTGCTAAGAAACGAAATGGTTGACAATTCAATATTAAGAATGCCACTTATAATTACACGAAACCTTAGCACAAAAGGCATAAACAAATTTTTAAAACAACAACTAAACCAACAAACTCTGATGAGAATCCGACCAAAATCAGGTCTGAATTTTCATAAAATTTTTAATAGAATGCGATCGCAGCCGTGAATTCGGGGTCAACCGGGAATCCGCTCGGAATCCTTCAAGAAACTCCTCCTAAATTTCGAAACAAATTACGCCCGGTCAGGCAAGAATCGTAAGTGAATTCCATTAGAATCCAGCAGGTAAACCTACAGAGAATCCATTGTGAATCCCCTTTCCTAATAAAAGTCTGGAGTAATTTATTCCTTATTTATTTATTTATAAATTCCAATATTCCCTTTAATTCCTAGTGCGTGTCACGGACCTCTTCTGTCGGCTGCTGGTCTTTCAAGGAACTAATGCTATCTGTGATTTAAATACAAATGTTAGAATCAAATAGCAAATTGCATTATTTTGCACAAATATATGTACATATTAATTAATTAAAGACAAACAATTTAACTTACCTTATTATTATTATTATTATTTCACTTTTACGGAACTTTAACTAATACGCAAAAGAGTAGAATGCAGCAGCACTCAACTCCAAACTCCAAATGAAACGAGAATTAGAAGAAGTGATACAAAGCCGAAGACCGAAAATTGGAGTTCGTGGCAGTGTATACCCGACCAATGCATTGCCTCGTAATTTGAACCACATAAGGCAAATAACCAAACATGAACAATTTGGGAAAGGAATTTTGGTTCTGAAGGGATCTTTTACTTATAACTAAACATTTACATTTTGACGGATTTAGTGCAAGGCCATTTCTGCTTGTTCACTTTCTTATAGTTGACAATTCATAGTTACATACATCTAAATTACGGTCCGCCCGCCCGTTGCATCGGAGGGCCGCTCCATTTTCAGGTTGGTGGATATAACTTCCTGCAGGGGTTTTGGTGCTATAGCCATTTAAGTGACCACAGGTTACTTGTATAGCTTTCAAACGCGCCTAAAGATCACCTAACCCAATAAAAATATTTATATTAAAATGGTCTCTTGAGCTTACTGATGGTAACATAGTTTACCAAAATAGAGAATTTTATTAGCATAATATGAAAAAATTATATTTTTTTTAAGTTTCACGATGCGTTACTACTTATTAATGATTTTATTAATAATAATAATTTTCCTTATATTTACAGGGGAAACAATTAAACGCGCTGAGGATGAACATATTCCCATAGTACAAAATATATTGGAGAAGTGTATGAAAAAAGAGTCTTTGTTAAATGAACTTTATCTTCAGTTAATTAAGCAGACAACGGATCATCCAGATGTTAACTCAAGAATAAATTTAAAAAATTGGGCGCTTTTATCTGTTGTATGCAGTATTATTTTGCCATCCATGAAATCTATCAGAAAATACCTAATTGCTCATTTAAAACGATGCGCTAGTGATTATTTATCTGAGGAGGGTAAATACGCAAGATTTGCCGAAAACGTAAGTACTGAGCCAGTAATGGATATACGCCAACTACTGTTCTTTTATTGATAAGGGGTATCACCTTCTTTTAATGAGATTATGTAATTTTAGTCAGAAATTTGCGACGCAGAGTAAAACAGATTCGTCGATTTACTTACTTGTACTTCAGTCCATATGTTCGTGTATAAGCGAGGGTGTTTATTCTTATACCCTTGTAGGGAATTACAGATTTAGTCAAAAGTTTACAACGCAGTGAGGGAGTCAACGCATAAAGTTTATATATTCTTGGTCAGCATAAAAAGCCGAATAAATTTAGCCATTTCTTTCTGTTCACCCGCCTACATGTCTGTCCTTTTCTATGTTTGTTTATTTACGAACTAGACTTTTTCTTTTTTAAATTATCTTAATAAAACTTTTCAAATAGTCTTTTGTATCTTATAATTAGTGTATACGGGTAAGTCAGAACGGGCCGGATTAGAACAGTATACCATAATACTGCTTTTATTTTGTAAAACCCCCACCATTTCACCTCGAGCCGGCTGAACAAAATATGCTGTAGAAAATATTTAAGAAAAAATAAATATAACTTTGCTGATTTTCAATATATTCCGATCTACATTAAGACATGATCAATCTTTATTTTTATTTTTATTATTATATTTACTATTATTATTACTATTATTAATTTTTTTATTAATTTACATAATTAAGTTGCCATAGGAACATTCGGGAAATTAATAGAAAATAATCTAACTTCGCAGTTTATTAAAATATTTTTATCTATGTCAACTTTTAATTTTCTTAAAATGCCAGTTTTACTTCTATGCAAATCGGATGTTTATACTAGGGTGTACAAATTTCGATTTGCCAAAGTTAGCGTCCTTTTTTGTTTGTTTTTTTTTTTTACTTATTACAGAAAAACTTATATCTGTCATTTGAACCGTAACCTTATTTCCGACCGAATAAGGAATGATTTTTATTTATAAACTCCGACTTGCATCTTGTGGGCAGAAGTATTTTAATTTTAGTCAGAACTTTGCAACGCAGTGAAGGAGACATTTCCGACCCTATAAAGTATATATATTCTTGATCAGCCGCCGAGTTGATCTAGCCATGTCCGTCTGTCCGTCCGTCTATCCGTCTGTCCGATTGTCCGTCTGTCCGTCCGTCTGTCCGTCTGTCCGATTATACGCAAACTAGTCCCTCAATTTTAAAGCTATCTGAATGAAACTTTGCAGATCGTCTTCTATATGCTCTCACTACTATATAAGTCGGAATGGGCCGGATCGGACGACTATATCATATAGCTGCCATAGGAACGATCGGTAAATTTTCAGCAAAAAAAATTATTACTTGTCCAATTTTCAACATATTTTCATATAATTTTCTCAAATTATATGAAAATATGTTGGCCATTTTATATTATTCTAGAATTTCGAATTTAATTTGATCGAAATCGGACTACTATATCATATAACTGCCATAGGGATGTTGGGGTAATATTACGTATACGCAATGTTAAACCAAATTTTTATATGTATAAATGTTGTATACAATTCCTGTTAGTTTTACTTTCCATTTAATAAAATTCTATTAATTCATAATGATCCAATTGTAAGCTGCAAGGGTATACATACTTCGACGTTCCGAAGTAAGCTTCTTCTGACTGAAATTATAATACCCTGCAAGGGTATAAAAATAGTTTAAATAGTTGTATATAAAATATTATAAGTCTGCAGTGTTAGATAAACCTTTGTTGATTCAATTTCAATTGAATGTGGCAGAAATTTAATAATTTAATTTAATAATAATTGTATTATAATTTAATCAAAGTACCCTCTAGGGTTGTTTCAATCTAAAAATTAACAAGTGAATAGAAAATATGCAAGAAAGACTCCCCCACAACGCTGTAGTTGGCGTCTGCACCGGCTGGTAGTTGCTACCAGGCTCCTGAGTTCCTTTGGTGGTTTGAGTAATAAAAATGCAAATCATTAGGGTTAGCTGTCAACCCGTCAATAGAGGGTAGTAAAGATGAAATAAATTAGGGTCACTACATGTAAAAGGGCACTTGTGAACAAGTGTTCAAGGGTTCCCACAAGGATATGGATACGAGTGCGAATTGAACGAAGCGATCCGCACTTTCAGGTTGACCCACGACCCGTCGCACGATTTAAAAATGGGAGGGGGATCCTGTGTAGCACTTAAATGGGTGCGCCGCAGCGAACCCGCAAAGGGCTCGTAACGGAAAAAACCACGTGCTGAAGGACGCTCACCCCCGATCCTCTCTTGATAAAGGGACAGACTGTGATTTTCCCACACTCATTCCACATCTAAACGATCGAATGCGTGTAACATCATGTTCAATTAGTCCACCAAAAGAGAGACGAGGATGCAATAGAAGAAGGATGCTAGACTTGTAACGGAAAAAAACACGCGCTGTTATTTTCCCCACACTCATTCCATATTTCAAAAAAGGGAATGGGGTAAAAGGATACACTTGTAAAGGTTTCTCAAAGAAGTCTAAACACGCTTCGAAATGGAAAGAAATGTAAAGTGTTTGCTCAACATTTTCTATTTGTTTGGAATTTTGTGGCTCTACGAATAGACTAACTGTATCTTAAGAATCACTTCTATTTTTTATTTGAACAATTCGGAGTATCAAAACTTTTTTCAAAATTTTAAAAGTAAAAATTTATAAAATTTAAAAAGTTTTAAAATATAAAAGTGTGTGAAAATTGAAATTTTTATGAAATATTAAAGCCAAAGCTTTAGTGAAAAAGACTTTAAACAAAACAAAAAAGAAAGAAAAAAAAACATGAAAAATGTACACCAATAACAGGAACAAATACTTCAACATCAACAACATGAATGGAATTTACTGCAACTCCTGCCAGCGGCACCTCCCACCTAATGTGCAGTGACACATCCATGCTCGCACAGAGCAACATAAATATTTTTTAGGTGAAGCAAATTGCTGATGGGTACAAAGGACGTATTCTTCAGTACATGTATGTAAATATGGGAGCGGCTCTTAGGATTCCTGATGAATTCCTACATGAAGCAGGCCAAGCGCTGCTTCCTCATATTGAAAGAGTGCTGTCCTTTCATACAGCTTCAAAAATAAATTTTGAGCTGTTTGCCAAATACATGCTTTTAAAGGACACTGAATCCCATGAAGAAACAAAATCGGTCTAGAGTAAGACGACTCGGATTACGATCGCTTCAAATTTAAATGAAATGTACGATTCCCACACATCTGCCATTATAACAAAAATGGGAGAGTTCCAAGAGAAGGACAGTGGTTGGACCCTAACACGTATACTTAGGGTGGAGCTGAACATAATGCAATATGTTCCACTTAGAGGATCGGCATATCTCGATCTCCCTACACCCCTTAAAAATCGACAAGCGTGCATCAATGCCCAGAACAATTACGTGTTCTGCTTCAAGTGGGCAATAATATCAACACTTAACCTAAAACAAGACAAGGGAGAACGGTGCAACGGTTATGGTGTGGATATAAAATTCCATTATCAACACCAATGAAATTACCGTTCACTTTTGTGGGTTGACATTCCCATTGAAAATTAAGGAAGTCAACAAATTCGTGGCTCAAAACCCTCACAGTAGTGTTAATGTGTTCGGATATGATGAGGAAAAGGACAACGTTTTGAAATGGAACGGAGAAGCAGCATCACATCAATTTACTTTTCCTCGATGGACCAACCCCCGACAATTGTGGACATTACGTGTGGATAAGAAATATTTCTCGGTAAGCACAAATAAAAAAATAAAAAATTTTGGCTAAAATATATATATATATACATATATAATAATTCATTTTATATAATTTGAAACTACAGTCTTCTATCTTCGCAACTGGGGAAAACGGCGATAGACGTTGGTTCTGCAACAAGTGCCTTCTCAACAAAGGAGCTCAGGGCTTAGCGACATGCGAAAAGATGCAACAACATCGTCACTGAAGCACCTAAGGAAGGAGAAACAACCCTTAAGTTCGACCATACCCATCGCTAGCTGGAGGTGCCCTTTGTAGTGTATGCAGACTTCGAGTGCATTCTCGAGCCCACATTGCTAGATGTAACTCTAAAAACTAAAATAGTAAATAAGCATATTCCTATAGCCTTCGCCTATTATATTATGTGTTCCTTTGACCCCTCATTAGAAAAATTTGTGTCAAAGATCCGCCTAAATGTCGAGCGCACTTTTGTAGATTGTTTATCGTCCGATTTGTCCGCTATATATGAAAAGTATATGAATTACATAGAACCCCTCCAAATGAGTGCGCAGGATGCATAAGATTTTGATGAGACCCTTTATTGTCACATATGTGGGGGAATTTTAGGTAATGACAGAGTGTCATTTCACAGGCCAATTTCGAGGTGCAGCTCATAGTGAGTGTAACCTTAAATATCAGACAGGAGATCTTATTCCCGTATTCTTTCACAATTTATCAAAATATGATGCTCATTTATTTGTGAAAGAATTTGGGGAAATTGAGGGGGAAATAAAAATAATCCCGTAAAATAAGGAAGTTTATGTTTCATTTTAAAATATATTCCTGTAGGAAAAAATAATTTAGAAATTAGATTTTTGGACACTGTACGTTTCATGTCCTCTAGCTTAGACACCCTTGTAGGTACATTAAATGAAGGGGATTTCAAAGTTCTTCGAAATCTATTTCCGAACATAATAGATTTTTCACTCCTTCGTAGGAAAGGTGTTTTCCAATATGATTATTTCGATTCTCACCAGAGACTATATGAGACTTGTCTTCCAGCAGAGTAAATTTTTCAGCAATTCGACAGACTCTGAATGTTCTGAAGAAGATTACCTTCATGCAGTTCAGGTTTGGAATCACTTCAAGTGCCAAACACTTAAAGATTATTTGGAGTTATATCTCAAAACCGATGTTTTGCTTCTCACAGATGTCTTTCAAAATTTTAGGAGCATATGATTACATATATCCAGTCTGGAATTCGAGGGGGATTAGTTCAAAGTAGTCATAGATATACAAAAGCAATCCACAAATATCTTAAAGATTTTGATCCGACTAAGGAATCAGAATATTTAATATATGTGGACGCAAATAATTTATATGGTTGGGCAATGTCTGAACCACTCCCTTATGCAGATTTCAAATGGTTGGAACAATCAGAAATAGAATTATTTGATATTAATTCTATTTCGGAAAATAGTGGGTATGGATATATTCTAGAGGTAGACTTGAAATATCCATACTCGCTTCACGACCAACATAATGACCTGCCTTTCTGCCCTGCAAACAGACTCAATCCAAAAATTTCCAAGTGTACAAAGTAATAAAAATAATTATATAATTCATTACAAAACTTTACAGCAAAGTTGAATGAATGGATTAGAGCTCAAAAAGATTCACACTATCCTTAAATTCAAGCAAAAACCTTGGCTTAAACAATATATTGATATTAACACTGAATACAGGACTAGGGCTAAAAATAATTTTGAAAAAGACTTTTTTAAGCTTTTAAACAACAGTATCTACGGGAAGACAATGGCGAATAGTTTAAAGCGCAAAGGCATTCGACTAATTACAGAATGGGAATCCCCACCTTTAGGTCCAAAAGGTCGGCGCCCTAGATTATGTGCGAGAGATTTAATAGCGAGAGCCAATTTTCATAGTGCAAAAAAGTTTCGCGAAACCATGTATGCAATCCAAATAAATAGATTGCGTAACATTTGTGGTAAGCCAACATATCTAGGTTTTGTAGTGTTGAAGTTATCCAAATCGAAGATGTACGATTTTCACTATTCTTACATGAAACCAAAATTTCAAGATGCACTGAAATTAAATTATATGGATACAGATTCGTTTATCTACTCTATTAAAACAGAGGAGTTATATAGCGATATTCGTAATGATGTTGCTTAAAAATTTTACACATCCGAATATCCAGATGAATGCCTAAGCAATATAATTTCCAGTAGTGCAACAAGAAGCGCTTAGGGTTCTTTAGGGACGAGCTGCAGGGCAGGTCAATGACAGAGTTTGTAGGTCTTCGCTCGAAAATGTATGCCTACACATCAGCGAGTGCAGGTAGTAAGCCAGAAAAATGTGTTAAAAGAACAAGGGAGTAAAACGAAGTGCTTTACAAAAAATGTCGTTTGAGCAATACAGAATACAGGACAACAAGAATCTGATTCAATGTTTATGTTTCGGTCTAGAGGGCATGAAATTAGTAAATACAAAATTTCAAAAATTACGTTAGATAATTAGGATGATAAAAGCATTATCTGTGAAGATGAGTTTTCAACTGTGGCAATAGGGCATTATTCAACTATAGAACAGGAAATTCTGAATAGTATCTCAACTCTAGGGGCAGACTCAAGGGCTTCCATCAATGAATCCCTTGCAATAGACGAGTCTTTACTTAGTGAGGAAAAAAAGGAAAATTTAAAAGAAAAATAGACGAAACGGCAAGTGCGACAATTACAAACGAGAAATAATTTGGCATTATATAAAAATGGCTAAACTGGAAAATCTAGAATTTATAATTGAAGATATATGTAAATAAACTAATATGTAAATAAAACGATCGATTTAAGCTTGTGATATAATAATTATTCAAAATGTTAAATTCTAAGATTACTAAATAATTTAAATCTATTTTATTTAATTAGTTGAAATTAAAGAAAGAAAAATATTATAAAATAATGTAAATAAGTAAATAAAAACTTAAATAAAAGGAAATATAAAATTGTTTGTGTCTTTATTTCCTTACAATATTTCACAGGAATTTATCCAGCTATCATCTGTTTCCGGAAAACCCAATCAACGTACAAGGAATCTTTATCCTTGTCTTTTAAGTACCTTCTTAACTAGGTAGGTATTGGGGAATCGTGTTTTTTCAGTTCTTCCTTATAGAAACCACCCTTAACAGGATTCCCATTTAAATCTTCCAATAAATATGTTGTTGGATATGTATTTTGTACTTTATATATTCGAAAAATTTCAACATTCCAATTAGGAGTGTACGATTTCTCAAATACCCCCTTATTTTTCGAAATTCGAACATTGTCACCAATTTTCAGTTTGCTACCAGTAAACATTTTCATATTATTGTATACCGTTTTCAAGATGTGTTCTTCATTCTCAGTGTTTACTTCAATAGGAGCCATTTTAATAGTCCTATGTTTTTTGTTGTTGTAAAATTCAATTAATCCTCTGTACATGTCAATCCATTTATAGCTCCCATTGTAAGAAAACTCCTTCCACATTAGCTCTTTTAATGTCCTGTTAAATCGCTCGACAATTGAAGCCTTTAGAGTACTAAACGTCTTAATAATGAATTATTTCATAACGAATCATCAAAGACTTAAATTGTGTATTAAAAAACTCTTTTCCGTCATCTGTTTGTAGATTTCTTGGTACTCCCTGTCCAGATTTAAATATTTCCTCCATTGCTTCAGCGACATATTTCGCAGTCTTAGATTTAACTGCTTCACCCCCACGCAAATTTGGAAAATTAATCAATTACTGTTAGTAGGTAGCGATACCCATTATTTGAGGAAGAGTACTTTTCCATTTCCACCAAGTCAGCCTGCCATAAGCAATTTATTCCTTTTGTAATTACCCTCCGACGGAGGAAATGTTTGCGTACCGGAGCATGTCATTCATTAATAATACCCCGTTTGCTCATTTTCTGACGGATACTAATCAGATTTTACTGTATTATAATTGAATTATTTTTGAAGGGGTACCAAATTATTTAGATTATCTAAATTTGTCAATAAAACTTCTGATAACTATTTCAAGTCTATCTTATCGATTTTCGATATCAGCAGTTTCGACATCAGGAATACTAACAATTAATTCTTGTTGATGAGAAATAATTGAGTCCATTAATCCTTTTATCCTCTTGTCGACATACGCCTTGTCAACTTTATCTTCAGATCCTTTCTGATTCCCAGAATTTTTTATACGTTGAATATTATTGTTACCCTCCGTATCTGTATCGATTGCCTCAAGACCATCATAACTTTGTCCAAATTCTTCTTGATATTTTACAATTAATGAGGTAAGGGATTCTCTCAACTGGTTTATGGCTGTGTCAACGTATTCTTTGATGACGATGTCTGCATTCTCTTTAGGAAAACCTCAATTTTTTATGCGCCTTTGTTGAATATTAAAGTTGCCATCTGTATCTATGAAGAGTCCTGCCTCAGTTTTCTCATATCGATTTAAATGATTTGTGTTCTGCTTTTCATGTATATAACGTCCAAACTTGTCAACGGACATGATGATTATAATCTCACTTGATCATTAGACTATAATTTTATTGAAGAATTACAATTATTGAAGTAATTTCGTTTGTGTGATTTGTATTTCCCGCTTTTTCCGAGGCTATTAAGAGTTGAAGTCGTTCCACTAACTCATTTGGATCGTCCCATTAAACATAATTCGGTTTATTCCTCTTAAGTGTCATGAAACCAGACCCTGATACAACCCCATTATTGGGTTTTGGTGTACACTCGGGAACGTGTAATTTAGCTAAAAGTGGTTTAATAATTTTAGAATATTTTAATGCTCTCGTTCCTTTCACTTGTCCGTTTGGTTGAAAATTTCTTCGATATACATTCGTTTTTTCTAAAATTTCTCTGTATACATTCAAATCATCTGTATTATAATTTTTTGGGAGATGGTGGAATATTAAAGAATATAATCCTCTTGTGAGTCGCCAGTTTTCTCCATCATCAAATTCAATCGTATTATTTGTTACCTCTATTTTATTATTTCCCAACATTAATTGACCAGATTCATTTCTGTGTGGATCATATGTCTTATCCAAAATGTGTTCTCGTGCCAGCTCACTAACATGTAGATTTTTTGAACTCTCTTCAAGCAGCGGTGGTTGTGTTGGTTTCAATGCAGACGTGCGGGGTGAGGGGTGAGTTGATAATACACTTGATGTGTGAGCATGGTTTGATAACACGGGTGATGATTGATGTGAATGATGATCAGTTGGTTGATTGATCATTATCATCATCATCATCACCATCGCTTTTTAACCTCCAATCTATTGGCTTTTATCCATCATATTTAGGTGTTGAATTTTTGTTGATTGCCGTGTAAAATCTAAGTTTCCTCTTTTTCATATGCGGTGTTTTATTCTCAATATTTAGTTAAGTTTTATCATGATGATATTCTCTCGTTTCATTGTTATGTAATTTTTCGTTGTTATTAAGTAGTTTATTTCATGGTTCCGTTATAGGTTTAAAAGTCTCCTCCAAACCTAAAAAATTCTGACTTTTGAATTGCTTCAACTCGGACAATTTTTTTTAAAGCCTTTCGAGTTTTTTTCAATTGCGATGAAATATTTTCATTCATTGTGATTACGTTTTAAAATATTTCAATTCAAAAATCATCAGTGGTTATTCCAGTCTTGGGGTTGCGAATGCACTGAGAAATAATTAATTAATCGTGGGTATATATATATCTGATAGGTGATAGAGGGAGCTGGTATCTGAACGGTCAGATCTGATAAACAGACCTGGTAAACCTGGTTGTAATACCTGATCTGATAAACAGACCTGGTAAACCTGGTCTGATGTGATAAACAGACCGGATAAAAAAAATGATTCCTGAAAGTAAGAGCTGTAAAAGAAATCCCAAGTCCCTTTTCACATTAAAAAATATTTCATTTTATTTCTCTATATTTTTATTTTTTATTATTATTTTTTTCGCCATTTTTTGCCTGTCATTGATATTTATTTATATTTGATTTCAGAAATAAAAATATATTACCATCATCATGTTTGATGAGGTAATAAGACCTATCTGAAAATAAAGTCCATAGCTCATCCTCGATGTCTCCAAACATGTCCGGGAGGTAGACTATTACATTAGCAAGTTACATGAGTTAAAGGCAAGCATCAGCGGGTCCTCCTCTATATCCTTCATTAGCACGTTGATATCCTCCTGGGTTACTCCAGGAGGAAGGTTAGAGGCGGTGGTGTTGGAGCAGATGGTGTCGTTGGTGACGCAGGTGGAGCTGGTGGTGGCGTACTGCTTCATTTTGGTAATGCTGGCGTTAATGGTGCTGCTGGTGTTGCTGGTCGGAGGTGGTGACGCTGAATGATATTTTTCCTTGACGTTCTGCCTGACTTTATACCCAGCAAGGAGCACATTTCTCCCTCTACTACTATTACTACGTTAATATATCAATATTGGATAATGCCCTTTTGGATAGCTCATTTAGAAGTTTTTTTGATTGCGTTTTTTATTTTTTATACTTTTTGAAAATGATATTCCGTAGCCTTTGTAAATGTTGTTGTAAATACAACCCTCCCCAATGCTACCGATTCCATTTTTCAGTTATGTCTCTGGTTTTCCTTCGTATTATTAATAGACTTTACAATTGCTGCGCTACCTGACGCCAAACTAGCCATAGCGCTAAGGGCTGTTAAAATAGGTACCAATGATAAAAAACCACCAACTTTTGGGATGGCTATGACCCGTGGAATTACTACATTTTTCTTACACCCCATTGAGTTAGATACTGCTTTGTGAGCCACTTTTACAGCATTCAGTATGTCGAGAGGCTTGTTCTTTCGTAATTCAAAGGTTGCCTTTTTGATTATTAAAGCAAGAGATTTTTTTACTACTTTCCTTTTCTGCTGCTTTGTTTCCATACCAAATTTTTTCTTTAGCTTAATCATGTTTCTTACAAAATATGCAACCGCTCTCTCACTGATACTGCTATTCTCCGCTTTTACACGTTTCCAAGCCTTATCAATTAAGACTGAGTCTGCTTTATGTCGTTCACCTAAGTCCTTGCTATTTAAATAAATGGGTTTATACCCCGGTCACCGCGAGCTAATCTAGCACAAAGCTAGAGAAACTTTGTGCCAGGTCCACAGTTATTGTATCCAGGTATATGAGCCTCAAAGGGTAGACTGTTTATTAAATTATTTATAAGACCAGTATCCTGTTTGACTTTTGATTTATGATTGATTACATTATAAAAATGTTGACCCATTTTATATCAACCTCAATTAACGAATGATTGTCCTTGAATGAAGTAGTTATCTCAAAAACATGCGTTTATTAAAACAAAATAAAAGGATCTCAGTAAGAAACATTGATGGTGGTCATGGTGAGAGTATATATCAGCGACACAGCTCTTTGCTACCAAATACAATTAGAGCTTTAATTGTTGGACCATCCAATTGTGGAAAAACTAATGTTATGAAAGTCCAAATGGATTACAATTTGAAAATATTTACGTATTTTCAAGGGCTTATACCAATCAAAATACGAGTATTTGGAAAAGCTTGTCAAACTAATACGAGAAATTAGATATTACACATTTTCAACAAATGACAGCGTTTTATCACCGCAAGAAGCCAAGAACAATTCCATTATGATATTTGATGATGCGGCATGTGAAAAGCAAGATAATATTCGAAACTATTTTTGTATGAGACGACATAGGAATATTGATTCATTTATCTCAAACGTATACTCATATACCGAAACATTTAATTCGAGATAGGTAGGTAGGTAAAAGTGGTGAGACCTCCATTTAGAGCCAGGCTCCGTTTTGATCCACACCCTCCGTATCATGGTTGTGACTAGTCATCTCTAGCACCATCCAGAATCGTTGAGGAAAGCAAGAATAGCCGTGATCTTGAGCTTTACTACTTCCCCCTAGTGTTGTTTAGTGCTGGACAGTGGCAGAGCAAGTGCTCTGGCGTCTCCTGCTCCGATGGTTCTTTGCAGCTTCTGCAGCTGGTGTTATAGGGCAGCCCCATCTTCATTGCGTGCGATCCTAACGCCCAATGACCGGTTAAAGCTGCCGTGATCCTGCTGATATCCTTCTTGCTGTGGGATATCAGTTCTTTAGTGCGTTGTTTGTCGAAGTTCGGCCAGCAAAGCTTCGATCTTTGGTTCTGACTCGTCCTTGCTCGCCTTAGCTTTGAAGTAGTCATGGATCATAGACTGTACTGTGTTTAGTGCTATTGGTATACTTTTAATATTGCTGTTTTCGATTGAGCCTTTGCGGGCTAACTCGTCCGCCTTCTCATTCCCTGGTATGTCGCTGTGCCCTGGCACCCAAGTTATTCTAACGTCATTCTGTCTGGAAAGATCTTTTAAGGCCCTCTTGCATTCTGCCACTAGCTGTGAATTCGTTTTGACTGCTGCTAGAGCTTTGATAGCGACCTGGCTATTAGAGTAAAAATTCGAGATAAGGCAAATATTATTATAATGTTTAAGCAAGATGACTTAAACATGCGTCGAATATATCGGGATCATGTGAACTGTGACCATGGCCCATGATTCGTTAATGAATATATCAAGAAAATGTTGGGAAGACAAATTTTGATTTCTACTAATCTCTAAGAATGATGATATGAAAACTGGATGATATAGAAAAGGATTCGATCAATTCATTGTACTCGAATAAATAATATTATAAGTATAATGAGATTAATAGAAAAATAAACAGTTTAGAATCCAACTTCATAATGACTACATCACTAACTATTGCTTTAAATGGAAATACATCTGTTCTTAGCGAACATTTTTTCCCACAAATTGAACTAAAACGTAACTTTAAGTGTGCTTTAATTGATTTTTATACATTCAACTCTATTCCATAATCTATTTCATATTGGGAATAAAGTAATAGAAATACCTGTAGGATCATATGAGTTTAATGATATTACAAAATATATAATTAATAAACTCAAGGAGTTTCAGCTTCATGATACCATAAAAATTGAATGTAACACCAACACTTTACAAGTTCAAGTTATTACTAAAAATGAAACGGTATATTTCAATCATGAACGATCAATAAACGGAAATTAAGACCACATGAAGATGAAGTTTACATCTCGGATAATCTTGTAAATATTTTAAAAATAAATTCCGTTAGATTGGAATGTAACATTATTAGTGGATCATATGTGGGGAGCAGATCAAATCATGTGCTTCATGAGTTTGGAATAAATGTCCCTCCTGGATATAAAATGAACATTACACCACGAAATTTGATTTATTTACCTGTCAACACCAGAGAAATAAGCACACTCGGAATACGGATAACCGATCAGAACGGAGATTTGGTTAATTTGCAACAGAATGAGTATTTATAATAAAAAGACGTCACATCGCTCCTTTGATAACATTATAAAATCTAAAGCCGAAGTGGAAGTATCATCATCATCATCATCATCTCGAGGACTTTCACATCATCGTCCTGCTCTCACATTAAAAATTAAATTTTTATTAAAATCATTGGGATTTAATATTAAATATAGTATATCAACAAATATTCAAATGAACGACATTTTTTATGTTCAAGAAAAAAGTGCTAATGAAAAAAGAATACCATACTTATTATACATATCAACAAAACTTCAAGACGAATGATGAAGTTCGTATTACAATTCAGAACAAGGATTTGTATGTCCTTCCATGTGAAAGTTTTCTCCACTTTGAAGGAACACTTAGCAAAATTGTTGATACAAATACAGGAACGAGCAGCACAAATAGTATTTTCTGGATGAAATAAGATATGAGTTAAACAAATGTGAATTGGATAGGAGCCGTTTTACTGGAATAACAACGACTATTAAGAACTTTCTATCAGTCGGTCAACAGGAAGGAGTTCTTTATCGGAATACTGGGTGGAGTGGAGGAGACCAGTGTTTAAAAAACTGAAGTAAGTTTCATTTCAAATGATTTTGCTTCTGCTCTTGCTTCTGAACAAATCAGAAGTCACAGTCAAAGCATAGTCAAAAATCAAAAAGCAACAAAAATCAAAAATCAGCTGCAGTCGCCTGTTTCATATTTTTTGCTTTCTGCTTTGCTGTTGCTTTTTTCGTAAACGTAAGTTGGCGCTGAAGCAAACTACAACTTTCGGAAGTCGTCGAAAGTAACAGTCGAAAAAGTCGATACATTCGACTTATTACTACTTTTGATTTTTGTCGCAAGGCGTTTAAACAAAAATTGAAAATCTCCAACATTCCCATCAAAGGAGTGACATAGACGTTCTGTCCTATTGGAAAGGTAAACAGTATACGGACCAGGAGTTATAAATAATTTAAGTTTTCTTATTTATTTATTTTTTTAACAGGTGTCGATTGAATGCGCATTCTCCACGCTGAGACTGGTGCTTACCGACTATCGGAATCGCTTAAGCCAGGATGTTCTTGAAAACATATTGTTAGTCAAATTGAACCCCAGCATTTTGGACACAGCCATTGATACCTTGCCACTTTTTGAAACGGAAGAACTTATAAATTAACTAATAAAATAACTATAAACGATGCAAGACAATTTATATATCATTTATAGGTTAGGTTAGGTTAAGCCGGATGGCCCTCACGGGGCTGCGCATAGGCCAATGTGGCCCGTAGCTGTGCGGAATTTAATGAGTGGACCTAGAGAGTGTTAACGCGGTCCTTGAGGATCAAGGTGTGTTTCGCGAAGCAAGTAATTCACCCGGCCTCCTCTTGGAGGCATCTTCTAGTGATGCCAGAATTGGAGCACCCAGGTATCTTATCCTTGCCGTAGCTAGAGCCGGGCATTTACAAATGAGATGCTCCAAGGTTTCGGTAGCCTCGGATTCATCACATTTCCGGCATTTGGCATTGTCGGTGATGCCTAGCTTGACTGTATGCGCCGCAGCCAGGCAGTGACCTGTGAGAATTCCCACTATCAGTCTGCAGTCTTGTCATGTGTCATTTATAAAAATATCTTAAAATACAGGACGTCATACGGGATGACCCCCTTAAAGGCGTATTATTCATCAAAAATAGTCAAAACTCGAATGTATCGACTTTTTCGACTGTTACTTTCGACGACTTCCGAAAGTTGTAGTTTGCTTCAGCGCCAACTTACGTTTACGAAAAAAGCAACAGCAAAGCAGAAAGCAAAAATATGAAACAGGCAACTGCAGCTGTTTGATGATGTTTGTTGCTTTTTGATTTTTGACTATGCTTTGATTCTGACTTCAGAACAAATTCAGAAGCAAAAGCTGAAGCAATTGCTCATTTCAAAAAATCACTCGGAAGTTAAGGTATTAAAAAGCAAAAAAAAGTAGACTTTTGCTAACTTGACTGAAGTTTTTTAAACACTGGAGGAGACAATATCCCTTCGGGAGGACATTTCAGCTTTTCTGTACCCTTAAAAATGTTGATGGGATTCGGGGAAGACTACAAGAAAGTAGTGTTGAATTGTAAACATGAACTTGTTCTATTGCTTACTAAAAACACTGATGATATGTATGTTAAAACTGTTGATGGAAAAACACATAAAATAGCTATAAATAACATACATAAGTTGGAAAATCCCTCACATCGTTCCAAGTGATAGTGCTAAACTTAAAATGTTTAATGTTGTAAAAAGTGGGGCTACCCTCCCACTCGCATTCCGGAGTTGGGATTGTTATATCAATCCAACATTGGTACAGGGAACACATCATATATGGAATGTTAAGCTGTCAGCAAATAGAGAACGCCCACGTTTTGCTGTCATTGCATTTACAGTAAATGAAGAACTAATTACAAACAATTTGAGAAATGCAAAAATATATCTAAATTCTGAAGTCTATTCCTATGAGGATTTAAACATAAAATATAATGAGAATCGCTTTGCTGTCTTCTATGATATGTATATATATGATTCAGGAGAGCTATTACCGCGAGAATCACGGGTTCTTTTATCACCCATGGAATTCATGAGGAAGGCTCCTATTGTTGTGGTAGACCTCTCATATCAGAACGAGTCGGTCAAATCAGGACCGATTGATCTTAAAATTTCCACTGAAATAACCGATGCAAGTGAGATTAATACAAAGGTATATTGCCTTCTCATCCATGATCGACTGGTTGAATACACACCCTTGACTGGTCTAGTTCAACGTATCGTATAAAATATTTAGAAAGGATTACTTCATTTAAATTTTTAAGTTCATTGCGCATAGACGTTCACGAACTCATCAAAAATGCTGTCACTCAAAAACAAACTCAACAACACAACTCCCAATACAATCCAACAACTTGTAACAAAAATAAATAATTTCATGAAAATGTTTAAAGAAAGAATTTTCCTAGAACACAGGGAAGAACTCTTTAAAATATTTTAATAAGAGGATGGCTAATACACCGATGGTTTTGAGTGTACATGGGCACCATTTCACATCTTGCTGCTGGGCCAATAAAAATGTCAGCTGTGGTGTTGATACGTGTGCCTGTCATTTCTTTACTGTACGCTCAAAAAAATAGATAAAAATTGTGAAAATGTATGTCAATTTAGAACATCGCTTCTGATCATTGTACTGGAAAAATAAAATAAATATAGATATACGAAAAATAAAATAAAATATTTTTTTACTAGGGAGAGGGACTTGGGATTTCTTTTACAGCTCTTTACTTTTTCAGATTTGGGTTTATTGGATTCGACTTTGTGAGTTTTGAGTGGATGGGGTGCGACCCTTCTCGACTTTGTTGAAAATCCGTTACAAATGTATCGTTCACCCCATTCCCTTTTTAGTGGGCTAATTGAGCATGTTGAGGCATGCATTCGATCGTTTAGATGTGGAAAGAGTCTGTCGTGGGTGAGCAGCCTTCAAGTCCCTTTTTGGTGGGCTAATTGAGCATGTTGAGGCATGCATTCGATCGTTTAGATGTGGAATGAGTCTGTCCCTTTTTCAAGTGAAGATCGTGGGTAAGCAGCCTTCAGCCGTTTTTTTTTCGTTACAAGTCTAGCACCCTTCTTCTATTGCATTCTCGTCCCTCTTTTGGTGGGCTATTTGAACATGATGTTACACGCATTCGATCGATTAGATGTGGAATGAGTGTGGGAAAAATGATTTTTTCCGTTACGAGCCCTTTGCGGGATCGCTGCGGCTCACCCTTTTAAGTGCTGCCCAGGATCCCCCTCCCTTTTTTAAGTCGTGCGACGGGTCGTGGGTGAACGTGCACATGCGGGTCGTGGCGGGATCGCTCCGTTGCATTCGCACTCGTATCCATATCCTTGTGGGAACCCTTGAACACTTGTGCACAAGTGTCCTTTTACATGTAGTGACCCTAATTTATTTCATCTTTATTACCCCCTCTATTGACAGGTTGACAGCTAACCGTAATTAATTGCATTTTTATTAGTTAAACCACTTAATATTTTGACAGATTATCCATTGATTACATTTTTATTACCATTTTTGCCGACATCAAAGGTCCCGAAAGTTGGGTATTCACACTACTCAGGTCATCAGATCATCCGTGCTTTAATGAGACATAAGGTTAGCATGGAGACCGTTCCGTTCGAGTGCGGCGGTTCTGTTTCTGCTTACCGATGGTGAGTAGAACACGTTTAATGATGAGGACTTTAGTCCGGAAATGGCATTGCCTGAGGCAATTCACGGCTCCTGGACCAAGGCTAGCACGGATTCTTGCCGCGTGGTAATTAGGAATTTTGCCGACCCGAGCTTGCCTTTTTGGAGGTTCAGCTGCAGCACCCTTAGGCCGCGCGCACACTGGCGGGGGAAAGCGGAGCTTATGGCTGATTTCATAAGCGAGCTTTTCGGCTCCCTAAAACAAACGCACTAGTTGTATGAGAGCGCGCACACTGAGAGCGGAGCTGACTTTATCAGCTTTCAGCTCAGCTCCGCTCTGTTTGATCGAACAAGCATGTTTGATTTTTTCGGAAGCTGACGCGAGCTGATTTTTTGGACCGTTCTTTGAAAAATTGCCCTGATGAGCGCTTAAGCCTTAGCAATTTAAATTTTTTTACCAGTTATTAAGTGCAGTATGAAGTATTTTTTTAAAAATTTATCAAAGTAAAAATTTTGTCAACTTTCCGAGATACAGGGTGCCGAAGTAGACTAAAAAAAGGTACATTGTCAACAACATTCTGGCGAACTGAGTGGGCTGGTTTTGAAAATCTAAATGCTATTATGATCTGGATGAATAATAAAATAATAACATTAAGTAATTTAAATTTGCCGCCACAATATTTTTTTTTTTGTGTAAGTAAAAATTTTGTTAATGTCTATCAAAACAATGGTCAGCGCGTCAGCTTCAGCTTTCGATGTGCGCGGCTGCAAAGGCTGAGCTCGCTGAAGAGCTCTTCGCGGAAAAGCTCGCTTATCACATCAGCCGTAAGCTCCGCTCTCCGCCACCAGTGTGCGCGTGGCCTTAGTGTCATGGGCACCTTGTTCACCTCTCGACGGGTTGACTGTGACTGTTAGGTCACCATCCTCATCCTCTGAGATATTTCGCGTCATCTCCTAGGTGTCGTCTAAGATGGTGTCCAGCCCTAGATCCTTCTCCACCGACCCCCCTTTTTGGATACCGGACTCGCGATGTGCAGTACCTTCCAGTCTGCGGACGGTATGTCGGGGCTATGTCGTTAAAGCAGCTTCAGCGCCCGGTCACCCTAGTACGCAATGGGGAAGAGACCTATTCCTTCGGTATGGATAGGATTAGTTCCTGTCCACCAACTTCAACTTGGCTCCTTCCACAACGTCTCCAATCGGGTCGTTCATGCACTTAAGATTTTAGACCCCATTTAGCCACCCCATACTATTAAATGTGGAAATGGGAGAATGGGAGCCCCTCTTTCTTTCCATTTTTGTCATTTCGGTCAATAAGCGCTTAGATCAAGTGTCGTTTGGACACCTCACTGACCTTCGCTGTCCCCTGCTAAGGGTTTCTTTGCTTTTGGTGGGGGGCCAGCCTGCTGAGGCACGCTTTGTCACTTGCTCAGCAAAGTGTCCTTGGTATCGCTCTAAGTGGAGCATTGTCTTATGCTGGCAAGCATCTTCTCCACCTTGTTGGCGAATCTGCCCGTTGAAGTCATGCGAAGAAGTTTGGCGAAGTGTAACCTGGCTTCTTTGATCTTCTGCTCTGCTCAGGCTAGATTTTATATACCATTTTTGAAAACTCCTTCAAAAATATGGTATACATATTTTTGTTCATCTTTTAAGCTTAATTTTTTTTAGTACTCTTTATTTTACTCATTTGCGATCCCTGCTTTACCATATTATATAAAACAGCCTGACTGGCTGTTTCTTAAAAACTATTTTCTGTAGAATTTTCGAAGACTTTATTTCGATAAAAGGTAACATGGTCGTATCTTTAAACATTGAACACATATCGATCAATACTATTGATCACCACATTTAATTTCAGTTGACTAGCTGCATCCCATCTACTAAAAATGTCTACCCCATAAAAGCGTGTGAATATTCAGTCCGCTTGTCTAATACATATTATTCTTATATTTATCGGCAGAGATTTCGAAGTATTCCATAGGTTTTACCAACAGCTTTAACGACTTGGTCAGTCCATGTTAGGGTATTATTTAAAGAAATGCCCATATTCTCCGCTTTACCAGCTTGTTCAAAATAATAAAACCACCCCCTCCAAAATTTATTATAATTCATTTACATTCTTATTTGGCCATTTACTCTCTTCATTAAAAATATAAACACAATTACTAATTTTATAAGGTGAGACTAATATACGTTTGAACATCAACTGCATACATATAGACTTCACTGTTAGACAATAAATTCCGTAAACCGTGTATTTATATTGTAAATAAGAAAGGTCCTAGGTCAAAAAATTTTAGAATTTTTAGAATTCACAGTGCCAAGTGATCTACTAAAGTCAATAAGAGTCATTATACCCTTGCAGGGTATTATAATTTCAGTCAGAAGTTTGCAACGCAGTGAAGGAGACATTTCTGACCCTATAAAGTATATCTATTCTTTATCAGCATCAATAGCCGAGCCGATCTAGCCATGTCTGTCTGTCCGTCCGTCTGTCCAATTATACGCAAACTAGTCTCTAGTTTTTAAGCTATCTGAATGAAACTTTGCAGGTAGTCTTTTATATGCTCTCACTACTATATAAGTCGGAACGGGCCGGATCGGACGACTATATCATATAGCTGCCATAGGAACGATCGGCAAATTTTCAGAAAAAAAATTATTACTTGTTCAATTTTCAACATATTTTTATATAATTGAAGACATGGCCTTTCTATATTATTATAGAATTTAGATTTTAATTTGATCAAAATTGGATTACTATATCATATAGCTGCCATAGGAATGTTCGGGAAATATTACGTATACGTAATGTTGAACCGAATTTTTATATGTATAAAGGTTGTATACAATTCCTGTTAGTTTTACTTTCCATTTGATAACATTTTATTAATTCATAATGATCCATTTGTAAGCTGCAAAGGTATACAAACTTCGGCGTGCCGAAGTTAGCTTTCTTTCTTGTTTTTATTTATCTTTCGTCAAATGCATTCAACAACTTTGATTAAAGTGGTTGTGCAGCTAATATTATGTAGAAAACCAGATTGCTTGCTATTCAGTATTTTATATTTATTTGTTTAAAAGAAAGTGTCGGTCTGATTTGAAATTAGTTGCTCAAACGTCCCAGAAAAACGACAAACGTCTTAATCGCATTCCATGTTTGCTTAGAGAATATTGCACCTTCAAACTTTGAGAACGAACTTTTTGTATTTTTTATGAAAACGTTTACTTTATGTCTACTCTATTTATACTATCTGAAAAAAAAATGTGTCTATTCTATATGTTTCCACTTTTCGTAATTAAAATCTCGCTTTTAAATTGCACTTTGAATGTAGGTATTGACCCACGATTTATCAACAGGTTTTTTTTATTTTGGTCGTTATAGGAACGAATTTGTCATATAAGTATTTTATATTTTCCTGGACTATATTGGCCTTGTTCATCAACCGAAGTCAAATTATAGATCTTATTCCAACTTAACAGACAAAATTCATTTAATAGTGTGCTATAGTTAATATCCCTAAAATTTCTGTATTGAATTATATGGCTTACATAGTGGGATCTCAGAGTAGATGACCTTTCAAGCGTTTGAGCGGCAACTTTATAAAAAAAAAGGAAACCGAAATTCTGAAATAATATAAAATGGTCATGTTTCAAATTAGATTCAATTCAAATGTCAATATATTAAAAACTGGCAAAAGTTGAATGTTTTATTTTAATGTTTTTATAGTTCCAATTCAGGTAGCTTAAAAACTGAGGAACTATGTGGCGTAAAAATGGACAGACAGACGAACATGGCTAGATCGACTGGATCATTTGACGCTGATCAAGAATATATGACTCTTTTAGTGTGTTCCAAACTTTTAACTAAAATGCAATGCAACAAAAAGTCACAAAATGGAATGCGAAATATGCACACCAATCAGTATAGCTGCTTCGACACGCGAGGTTAACACAAAATAGAAGATTTAAATAAAACCCTGGTGTTTTTTTTGCAGAATTTATCACCGAACGAGAGCGCAAGAAAAAAATCAGCCATTCGCTTGGAATGAGAAAGGTTTATAAGTTTTATATTATATAACTTATATAGCGTGATATAGTCAATATAAAATGGCACTTTTACATTTTTATTGTAAACATTTATCTATGGCAGATACATATAAATTATAGTAGTTCGGTCAAGCCCATTCGGACCTATTTAAATAATATTTATACATTGTTTTTTGTATAAAAATAAATAATATAATAATTAATAAGTAACTAATAACTAACTAATAACTCTATAGTTATAGATTTTGACAAAACTTTCAAACATTTATAATTAGGTGCATGAGAATCATAACAACGCGAAGTCACCCGTTCAGGATTAATATATAAAATGTATTTTTATTTCATAATAATTTTCAGGAGTGGAATCAACTGGTATTTTTTTTATGTCTTTGGCTTTAATCATACAATAGATGATTGGCTCTTTGTTGAAACAAACGTTGCATTGCCCAGATATTGATATTGCGAGTTGTCCAAAGCGATAGCCACAGTAATTGAATGAGCCGTTCGAACCAACTGCAACTCCTATGTTAGATCTCGCACGATAAGCGGTTAAACCTACGGACATGAGGAATGCCTTACCAGTTCCACCAAAGGATTCTAGGAAATATAACCCACAATTTTCTTCATTGATTGCCGTTTTTATAAAATCAATATAGTGATGATAGCTCTCAGCCAAATTTGAATCAAATTAGCTTGGCGAAAAAAAATGTAGTAAATATGTATTTACTTTTTTTTACTTTTACATTGAAAAATTCATCCTGTTTTTTTTAAATACCTTGATCAAGTCAAAAAACTGATAATAAAATTTTATATTGAAAATAATTTAATATACATTTTTTTATTTAGGGATAAAATAAGACCTTGGAAATGTTTGAGTCTTATACTGATAAAAGTCAATGTTTTTCTTTAACATTTACTACACTACTTGACTACTTGAGTCCTTTATTTGACTGTGATATTAAGGGGTTAATTGGGAGCTCATTATTGTACGTTGAAATCTTTGAACAATGTATAAGCCCAAATAAATAAATAACAGAAATGTTTAATAAAACTTATTTTTTCTTTATTTTATAACGAAGTCTTAAGAAATTCTAACGTTTGGCTATTTTAAAAGTGTTTTTTCAGAACCCAAGGAACAAGAAGGCGGCAGTGGACACCATGTAGCGATGAAATTTTGTGTACAACTAACAGGAGACCTTGTTATTCAAAATTTTACTTTATGGATGGTCGTTATTATTCAATTGAATTTCAACCAAGTTCTTCAGCCAGTGATGTTATGGAAATTATAAAAAAAAATATTGGACTGCAAGAAAATTCTAAGGGATATGCGATTTACGAAGTAATTGGGAATTCAGAAAGAAGTCTTTTACCGGAAGAAAATGTGTGTGATGTTATGGCGAAATGGGAGAAGTATCAAACAACCCCACAACAAGGAACTTTAAATCAGGTTAGAAATTCATATATTTAATCTAATAGTTTACAATTTTAAATTTATTGGAAACAAGCAGGTGACACGTAAAGAAGACAAATATTTTCTATTTCAATTTTTTTGTATGTGATTGGCGACGTGGCAACGATTTTTGGGAATTTTTACCGTCTCTGGCAATCTCCGCCATTCGCTTTCGCAAATGGTTAGGTTAGGTTAAGCCGGGTGGCCCTCACGGGGCCGCGCATAGGCCAATATGGCCATTAGCTGTGCGGAAGTTGCTAAGGATTTAGGAAATATTCACGCGGTTTTCAAAGTCCTTGAGAATCAAGGTGTGTTTCGCGAAGGCAAGTAATTCGCCTGGCTTCTTCTTGGAGGCACATTCTTCTAGTGATGCCAGAACTTCTCCAAGCCCAAGTATCTTATCCTTGCCATCGCAAGGGCCGGACATTTACAAATGAGATGCTCCAAGGTTTCGGTTGCCTCGGATTCATCACATTTCCGGCATCTGGCGTTGTCGGTGATGCCTAGCTTGACTGCATGCGCCGCAGCCAGGCAGTGATCTGTGACAATTCCCACTATCAGTCTGCAGTATTGTCGTGGAAGATGCAGCACATAGTGGCTAAGTTTGTCGTTGCGCTCTTTGCACATGAATTTCTCCTCCATCTGCTCTTTGCTCGTGCGTCCGCCCTTCTCTCTAGCTCGCTTTGGAGCGTTCTTAGCGAGACAGTCCAACGCCTTCCTTTGCAAGTACGTTCCCAGCCACCATGTATACCCTGCTTGTCTGCTTCGATAGCAGTTTCCGGAGTCTAGCCGTTTCTGGGGCAGTTTCTATATTGGAGCAGAAGTTTTCCACTAGTTCGCCTTGCGTTTTTCCTTCTTGTAGTCCCTGAGTAGGACTTTGTATTCCTCGTTGATTATTTCATCTTTCACCAGCTTAGCAATTCTAAAAAATTCTCTGAGTTTGTCGAGTCGGATTAAGAGGTCCCTATTACACCAGGGTGGCTTGGTTCTCTTCCTCGCTTCCGATATCGGCCATGATGCGAGGTACGCGTCTAGTAGTTCTTTGGAAACGGTCTCTAGGGACTTCTCTATTTTTTCCGCGGAATCTACTGCGCCCGGAGTAGTTGCGAGCCTTGTCGTAATGGTCTTCTAAAACTCTCCCCAGTTTGTTTTCCGGGGGTTTCTGAAGACGGCTCGTTTTGGGGAGTGTTCGAATCTGTATTGAAATGTATGTACTTATGATCTGAGAAGGAGGGTCTCTCGAGGACTCTCCATTCTGATACCATACATTGTCCCTTTATGAGTGTAAGATCAAGCACGTTGGAGAAGGTGGGACCTACGAAGGTGTGCTCCTGTTAGTAGAAAGTAAAAAGTTAAGTGACTCACCTCAGTCGTTTATGTTGAGCAGTTGATGGTTGTTCGGGCTGGCTTCTACCAGGCTCCTGAGTTCCTCCGGTGGGGCCAATCTGTCGTGTGCCATGTAGCAAGAAGCTACCAGAAGGCGATTCTTTTTGCTCTCCAGCAACAGCACAGTCATGTCATCCGTGCTGTAATGAGTCATAAGGTTAGCGTTTAACTCCTTCCGTACAAGTACGGCGGTTCTGTTTCTGCTTACCGATGGTGGATAGAACAGATTGTAGGTTGAGGACTTTAGTCCGGCATCGGTATTGCCCGAAGCAATCCATGGCTCTTGGACTAAAGCTATGTCGGCGACCCTTGCTTCATGGCGATGAGGAGTTCCGCCGACGCTATTTTGCTCATATGGAGGTTGAGCTGCAGCACCATGAGAGTCATGGGTACCGGGCTCACCTCCATTCGACGGGTTGACTGTCAGCGTCAGGTCACCGTCCTCCTCCTCACAGGCCGCGTCGAGCGTCAGTCCCTGGGCGGCGTCCACGATGGTTTCCAGACCTAGGTTCTTCTCCACCTCGCCTGCCTTCAGGGTGTGAGCATCCTTATCCCCGGGATGCCTCACGCCATCTTCCCGTATCTGGGATAGAAGATGTCTTCCGCCTCTTTGTTGATCTGGAGGACTGCACTTTGGCCCCCCTCCTTGGGGGATGGGGTCTGGGAATGTCCGGATTCTGCCACTGCAGCCCGGTCCCCTTGGATTGCGATTGAGAAGAGTACCTTCGCCTTAACTCCCTTTCCACCACCTCCAGCTTGGCCCCCTCTCACAACGCCTCCAACTGGCAAACCGTTTGCGTCAGCCACTTTCTCGTCGGATCATCCATGCACTTCAGGATTTTAACCCCATTCAGCCATCCGGCACCATCAAATGTGGGCATGGGAGCTTCGGGGTCTTCCTCCATCCGTGCAAGTAATGATTCGACGAGCCGCCCATGCACCAACTTCCACCGCGACTCGGTCATTAATATTATTATATTTATTATTATTATTATCCTAGCGCAGCAAGTATACACTTATAATAATAGCACTAGTCACATCGAATTTCAAATAAATACCTAATTTTAACACATATAGACTTATAACTATGACTTATTACTAACAATTTTCTAAGTTTGAAATTTCTTTACTTTACTACTTTAAATATTCTTTAATTTTAGATTTAAACTGAGTTGCGACCCTAATTGTCTTATATCTGTGTGGCAGATTGTTCCACAAACGAATAGCATTAATGAAAAATTGCCTTTTCGAGCACAGCGAATTAAATCTGGGGCATATAAAATTATTTGTCCTATTTGAGGTAGCAGATACGAGTTTGTCAAACAAATATGTTGGTTCTTGAGATATCACAATTTTGTGGAAATATATTATTATATATATTAAAAATTATATATATTAAAAATTTTATTAATCAAGTTTGATACATGGTCGTTTTTAATTAAACACATATCGGACAATTGAATTTAGGGCTACTACAAGCTTTTGCATATCGCGTGTGTCACAGTGTCCAAAAACTTCCACTCCATAAAACATTGTTGGTATGAGAATAACCTTAGCTACTAAGAGTCTTATTTGGATCGGAAGAAATGTTTTAGAATATGACAGCTGCCGCAGCAAGCCATATGTTCGCCCTGTAGCTTTGAGTATGGGTTTGCTCCAGCTAAGGGTGTTACTGAATGTAAATCCTAAGTTCAGTGCGGTCTGCTCAAATTGAATTGGCGTGCCATTGATAACAAGACTTGGAATGTTTGTTGCATCAATCGGTTTTTTGGCAATTACTATGCACTTGGATTTGGTAGGATTTATTTTCAAGCCATAACCTCTTGCACATTTATAAATTACATTAAGCATATTATTACTAGAAGTAACACAAACATTTAACTGCCTTATGGGACTGCTGACGTATATTTGGACATCTGCATACAAATGAACTTAACAATCAGACAAAACACTAGGCAAATCATTTACATACATAGAAAACAACAGTGGACCCAATACTGATCTTTGAGGAACACCACGAGCGAGTTGGCAGAAGTCGGAAGTCCGATCACCTGTAACCAATGCCTATAACCTTCCACAAAGATAGGATTCTATAAACCGAACTGGAGAACTTGAAAATTTGAAATGGTATTTAAGTTTAGTACTTAAAATATCGTGATTGACAGAGTCAAATGCTTAACAATGGTCAAGAAGTGTTAAAAAAGTCACACAGTTATTGTCAAGTTGATTACGAATGTCTTCCACAATATTTGTTATTGCACTTACGCAACTGCTCTTTTTTCGAAACCCCGACTGCTTTGGTGACAGAAACTTTTGAATTTGTTGGGACATTACATTTTCAAGCCCTTTAGCTAGAAATGGAAGGATTGAAGTGGGCTATAGGCCCAATATAAAAATATTATTTAGCTGTTTATTAGGTTTCAACACAGGGATTATTTTAACTATTTTCAGAGATAATGGGAATGTGAAGGTAGTTATTGCAGAATTGTAAATGTGTGTAATATGGGGAAGGAGTAAGGGCAACATTACTTTCATTGACATTGTCTAAGCCTTCCGCATTTGACTTTATTTTGAGGATGCTCTCTATGACATCACATTGATCAACACACACAAAGCTAAAACTATTATCGCGGTAAATTATATTATTAAACGAAAACGATCGACACAGTTCTTCAACATCAACGTTGCGATCAGGGCTCTGCTTACTCCTCCCTATTCCTACTCTTCCTAATTCTCTCCAAGTTTGTTTACAGTTAAGCTGATCGTTAAATTTTGACTTGAAGTGCTCACACTTGGCAGCCTTAAAAGTTTTTGTAACAAGTGATCTTGCTTCCTTGTACTGCGAACTGAAATGATTGGTCTTGTATTTCTTACACTTAAAGTAGGCAACATCCCTCTGATTTATAAGCTCATTTATTTCATTGTTACATCTTGGTTTAATAACCCTTGACTTGACAGGTACACATTTATTAAAAACTAGCGTACCCTGCATGCACACTTCGTAGTGCATTAAGGAAATAAAATTGAAACAAAAGCAAAAAATGAAAAACCATGATTTTATAAAGTGAAATGAAAAACAATTTTATTGAAGTGCTGTATGGTACACAACGTTCTTTGTTTTTGAATTTGTATTGCTAACGAATACATAGAGAACAGATGGTTTTCCAACACGTGAACATGCAACATAAAGTTGTCCATGTGAAAACACTGGATTCTCTAAATTCACACCACAAATTCCCAACGACTGGCCTTGTGCCTTATTGATAGTAACAGCAAACGCGAGGCGCACTGGAAATTGCAAACGCTTAAACTCGAAGGGCATATCAGATGATTTCATTGGAATTCGTGGTATCAATACATCTTCACCTTTGAATTTGCCAGTTAAAATAGTTGCTTCGATCACATTTGCCATTAACTTGTTAACTGCGAGTCTGGTTCCATTACATAAACGCGGCTGATTGATATTACGCAACATTATTATAGTAACACCAACTTTCAATTGTAAATTATGAGGTGGTAATCCAGGAAATTCCAAAGAATTCAAAAATTCAGTTGGATATTGAACGACATCTTCTTCCTCGATAACCGTATCCAATGACTTGTACGAAATCAATTCGCCAGGAATTTTTGATTGTATGACTAAGTTCAATTCACTGACGTCTTTGTTTTTCGCAGCTAAAATTGCTCTTTCACCTAACCAAGTATGGCATTTATAATGTTGTGCTATGTTTGGAAAAACACTTTCAATCAATTCATCCATGGATTGAGCAAAACGGCAAAAATCTTTAGGCAACGTTATCAATCCATTTTCATCGACTGACATAGCACCATTTCAAATTTTTAACAATTGCTTGGAGAATGTATCAGCAGATGGATCATTCTGCAACTGAACACGAACATTGGTAGTTAATTTTAATGTTTTGACGTGTCTCCACAAATATGATGATTTCAAGCAAGCATTAATCTCATCAGCAGGTGTTGATTTCGGAATGACTGGCAATGTTTGTCGAAAATCACCAGCCAATAAAATCAATGCGCCACCAAACAACTCCGCATTACCTCGAAGATCTTTCAAAGTTCTATCCAATGCTCCGACTGATTTCTTGTGTGCCATCGTACATTCATCCCAAATAATAATGGAGCATTGCTGCAATACTTTAGCTGTGCCAGATCCCTTTGATATGTTGCACGTTGGAGTTTCATTCCCTTGATAATTCAATGGTAGTTTCAAAGCAGAATGAGCCGTTCGACCGCCATCCAATAACGTAGCAGCTATACCGGAAGAAGCCAATGCCAATGAAATTTTACTTTGAGAACGCATTGTTGCCAACAACAATGATATCAAAAACGTTTTTCCAGTTCCGCCTGGAGCATTCAAGAAATAAAATCCACCAACACCACTTGTAACAACTTGCATGATCTTGTCATAAGCGATTTTCTGTTCAGCATTCAATTTCGTTAGATTTGCTTGCACAAATGCATTCAATGCGTTTCGGTCGTACTGTTGTTCACGTTGCAATTCTAACTCGAGTAAATCGCGTATTGATCGATTAGGAGATGGCATTCCTAATTGTGCTAATGTCTTACTCGTATGTGTGTATGCGTGTATGCGTGTATGCGTGTATACGGGCGAAGTAGTGTTCGCTTAAACGTTCATAACTTACGAACCAAAGCACATACAGGCATCGTATATACATACAAACCACCGTATTGATACCACCTTTCAAACAAAAAAAAAATGAAATCGGTCAACGCACTGAGCCTAACACTGGCTACAAACACTTTTGGCGTTTAATTTTTATATATATAGATAAAGTTTAAATTATTGTTAAAAACATTTAATTGGTATTCGACAGTAGAACATTGTTATATTGGACACCAATCACATGCATTATAATAAAACTGAAGGTCTGAATAATTAATATTCTTAAAGTCTCTATAGCTAAAAGATTCTTCAGTATAGTCCAAAGTTATATCACACGCTAAAAAAGTTAGGTCATGTTTGGAAAAAAAACTGGTACGGAGACTTGGTCATATAGTGAAATCTTTTTGCTTCAAAACTTTCCAATAGGATAGATGTATCGACTTGAAGATTTTTTACCCGGTTTTGAAGTGCTTGAAGTTCTTTTTGGCGAAGGCAAGTAGTTCACGTGGCATCCTCCAAGGTTTCCGTTCCTTGTAGCTTCTGCAGTGTGAGTTTTAGGGTAGGCCCATCCTACCGGCATACGTGCCTATTGGCCAGTGGCTGGTGATGTCTGCCGTTACCCACTTGATGCCTGTTTTACTCTTGAAAATTAGCTGCTTTCCGTCTTCTATTATATTCAGGCCAGCATAGTTTTGATCTGATGGGCTTCGCCTTCATCGACCTTTTTTTGCTGGCTAGTACATTGAAATTGTCTTGAATTTCGGCCTGAACTAAATTTAGGGAGACTTAAATATCAGCTGTAATTTAGATTTCCTCTGTCCATCTCGTCAGCTTTCTCGTTGCCGGGGATGGAATTATGTCGGGGTACCGTTATATAAGACCCATCCTTGAAACTCTTTCGCACTCGGAAATATAAAGGTGGACGTTTCCTCTTTGTTACATATAGTAACGTAGGTGTCATCTGGCTCGGCAGTAATACCTTTATTTTTGCCTTCCTGATTCCGTACCGTACCTTGAAGTTGGGATTCTATAGTTGCAGAGGAACAAGAAAGGCTGGCTTGTTTTTATCTCCCTCTCTGCTTTGAGGATGGCCCAGTCCGCCATGTCGACATCCTAGTCCAGTGCTCTCAGAGTTTTAAGCACCCTGTCGTGGCTAAAAAGCCCTTAGGCAACCAAATACGAGCTTTGAATCTTCTCGGGATATCCGTGGTGGGGACGAGCTTGAGGCTTAGCCCATGCATTACTAATTTTAGCAACACACTTCGCCAGGAAATCCTTCGAAGACTCGTCGCATCTGATCACCAGGTGCCCTTTAACCATGTCCGAGGGGTCAAAGGATGCTGTTGGACCCGCTGGCTCAGCTAGTATTTTGTATGATACTATCTCAGACAGTCTGGTCTCGCCCTCATCCCATTTCTCCAACAGCAGGCGCCCGTCATCGTTGAGCCCGTCCACCAGTTCCATTGCCATGCTGTCTCTAG
This sequence comes from Drosophila jambulina, assembly GCA_018152175.1. Classification (NCBI taxonomy): domain Eukaryota; kingdom Metazoa; phylum Arthropoda; class Insecta; order Diptera; family Drosophilidae; genus Drosophila; species Drosophila jambulina. The sequence goes on along the minus strand of JAECXH010000027.1, from coordinate 1,001,143 downwards.
CCAACTTACTAAACTTTTCCAACGGCTTGGCGAAGGACGTTGCTCTCGGGACCTCCTTGGCCCTTTTTGGAGTGCTTTCACTCACTTCCTGTGAGCGGTTGCTCTTCAATTTGGGCGACAGGATTGCTTTCGGGTGTTCCCTCTCATACCGCTCGAATTCCTATTACTGCCTGGAATCGGGCATTTTCCTTTAGGTCCCGCTGGTGAGCTTTGTCTTCCTTCCCATTCTTGGCTCATCATCCGAGCACAGCAACTCATCTTCGTCGATTTCGAAAATGGTTCGGGGTTTTACCTCCCATATGAGGTCCGCTTAGGACCGAGTCGGGGTTTACCTTCCCCATGAGGTCCTAAGCGGACCTTAACGGAAGAAGGTCGACCGTGGCTTCGCCCCTAAGCCACGGAAAGGCTGGCTTCGACCTGAGGTAGCCCAGCCCTGGAAAGGCTTCATCAGAGGGCACGAGTCGCTGTGCGTGCCTAAAGGACCCACTCCGAGAAGAAAATGGTATCTATCAAAGAGATGTTCAATAAGAGTCGATTTTGTGTACAAGTGGAGCCAAGAAATATACATCAGCAAATGCTCTCCTGACCTTGCCTTGGTCTGATGTATCCTTACAACCTTACGTTCTTAGGAAGATTTCTATTGCCAGTTCGTCGCCTTCCTTTGCAAGTTCATACGACTCCGCCGTTGGCATCGATGCCTCCTCCTTCCATCTTGACCCGTCATTCAGTTCCATTCAGTTGCGCGTGAATATCCAGAGGGTCGATTCCGATTATGGTTTCAAATGCTTTTGTACGAGTTGACCTGAATTTAGAGCAATACCTGCCGCTGAGTCCTCTCCATAAGCTTGTTTTACGTCGTATATTCTACCACTCAAAGACTTGGGTTTTCGGGATTATATTCAGGTTTGTATCCGGCTAGAGCTTAAAAGATATCTTATTCACAAGATGATCACGGGGTGCGTGTTGGTCTCTTCTAATGTAGTCCATTATTTTGCAACACAGTAAAGAAGACATTTCCGACCCTATAAAATATTCTTGATCAGCATCAACAGCCGAGTCAATCTAGCCATGTCCGTCTGTCCGTCTGTCCGTCTGTCCGATTATACGCAAACTAGTCCCTCAGTTTTGAATCTATCTGAATAAAACTTTGCAGGCAGTCTTCTATATGCTCTCACTATATTTAAGTCGGAACGGGCCGGATCGGACGACTATATCATATAGCTGCCATAGGAATGTTGGGGGAATATTACGTATACATAATGTTAAACATAATTTTTATATGTATAAATGTTATATAGAACTCCTGTTAGTTTTACTTCCCATTTGATAACATTTTATTAATTCATAAATATCCATTTGTAAGCTGCAAGGGTATACAAACTTCGGCGTGCCGAAGTTACCTTTTTCCTGGTTTGTTTTATTTTATTATTGTATACAATTATGCTAGCTCTTTTTTATGCTAATTCAATTCTATATTTTAATTCTTTACCGTAATCCTCTTTGTTATAAAGTTGGTCTATTTGATGTATAATATCGAATTGCATTGGAAAATCTTTATTTCTGCCGAATACTTAGTCATAATGACAGTAATCACATGTCATAGAGGGTGTCGTGTAGAAGGAATAGGTAAAACATGGTAGCCGTGTGTCCCAATCAGTTTTATCTATTGTAATGTCGGAACGAATGAATTTAGTAAATGTTCTTTGATTTCTGTCTTAGTTACCTACTGTCTGAAATAAATATTCTATTATTAAATTGTTGAATAGTTACGTTTAACTATTTAAATTCCGTTAATTCTAACCTTTAGATAGACTTTAAGATTTTTTTCGGTCGCTGCTAGAAGGCAGTAGAATTTAGTGCGCACAAGCGTTCGGACGTTACAGTGTATAAATCTCACACTGAGAGTCTGGTTCTCTTCTCTATGACCAAACAACGCAATTGAGCCATCGAAAGGCTAACTCTTCTACGATCGTCTTTGGACCCTGTTGGAAAAGCCCTCTCCCCCAAAGAAAAACGGCGATCGAGGAGGATCTAGCGCTTCTGGGGCCTCTTCTAAACTAGACCTCACCACGAACTAAATTCTGTTTCCATGTCCGTAATGAACGTCTTAATTGAACCTTATTTCAATATAAAATCTTCAATTATACCTTTGGCTACAGTTTTCGCACATTTATCTGGTAAAGGTATTGTCAGATGTCGCAGATTAATGTAACGAGGTATTCGTTACTTTCTCGAAAGCTGTTACTGGAGTATCGGTTATATTGGGGTTTTAGTATGTTGAGTCGTTTTAGCCTTTTTTCATTTTGGAAATTTTCATACGTATTTTTGTATGTCTTTAGTCATATTTTTTCAATAATAGTGTAGTTGGACCTTAGCCATGGTTTTGTAAGCCCAGTATGACCTTCCTGTAATGGTTCATCATGGTATGCAGAGGCAATAAAGCTTCTTTTTCTTTGGGGTCACCGTGTTGAGTAGCACCTACAATGAATAATTGTAGTGTTTTATTGCCCATTTTCTTGAAATGATCAATTTAAACTTTTTTTCCGTGTATAAATAAATAAACATAAATTATTACTTAAATGCAAGGTCACTACTTTACGTACTTCGTCGTTGTTAATGACGTAGTAACCGTTGGGCTTAGAAGCTAGGCAATTCTATTTGGTCTTTCCAGCGCAGGATTTTTATCTGCTTTGATATCTGGTAGATTATTTTAGAATTGTATTATCTTTGTGAATATTTTGTATCTTGGATTGTAATTCGAGATAATGTTTAACCTGGATTAGTCATGAAAAACAGGTCTGTCTATTAGTTAATGAAGGTGAAGCGTATGCTAATGGTAGCTGCGTTCTATTATGATCTTGTGATAGAAATGCTCCGCGTGTTTGGTTTCTTGAATCCGTTGGTATGCAAAATTCTTAATTAAAATCGGGATACTGTTATAATGGTGGTTTCACCAGTTGTATTTTTAGGTACCTTTTGACATTAGTTTGACCATACACAGTACACTTGTGTCCAAGCAAGGTTACTTAGTGTCTGAAAAATGTGTATTTTTCTGGTTGATATTTAAAGTTGTGCTTCCTGTATAAATCAAAAACGTTTGTATGGTTTTTCATCATATGCTTTACTGAACAACCGATGACAGGACAGGAATGCCTGTGAAGGTTCGATACCTAAATATGCAATTGTAATCATTCTTTGAAAGGAATTTTGCGCTATTTTTAAGCCATAAGATAATCTCGTAAACGATAACAGTCATTGCTCTTGGAGAATGACGTTATGCTCCGAGAGTTTTCTTTAAGTTCTATTTGATTAAATCCTGACATAAAAAGTATAAGCTCTACCTAAATGGTCGAAAATGTCGACTATTTTTGGTTTTGGAAATTAATCATTTACGATTTTTTTATTGATTTGGCGGTAATCAATTATTTTTTTGGTACTGTTATATTCTGAGACTGAAGTTTCTACATACAATTTTATCTTTGATTAATTTATTTATTTGTTTTTCCACTTCTTCTTGTTCACTGTGAAAAATTCTGTCGTTTTTAGACTCATCATCTTTCATCCTTATTTTTTGTTTTTGGTTGATATCGATTCGGTTTCTATTTCGAATGTATGTGTTTTGTGCACAATTCATGAATTATAAATGTCTGCACCTGTATCAATTTATAATATGTAAGGCGTTATAGCCTATTTATGCTGCTGAAGCTTTCTTGCTCCAATATGCTATAGGATGAAGTTCGCCTTCGAATCTCTGCATTAATATGCCACCAAAAACCATTCATGGACGCATTAGTATGTAGTTCGGTTAGTGCTTCTGTGCTATATAGTTTCAGGACCGGTTCGTTTGACAGTATATCTTTTAGCTGGTCCATTGCGTTTGTCTGTTCGGCTTTTAATATAAACTCGGCATCTTTTTTTAACAAATTTGCTAGCGGCCGTGCTATTACCGCATACCCTCTTAAAAATTTTCAAAAAAATCCTGTCAACCATAGACCCGATTGGACATCTTTAATGTTCTTAGGTCGTGTAAACTTCTGAACCGCCTGTGTTTTTTCCTTCCCTGGCCAGATTTTGCCGTCCTCCACTGTGTGACCCAAAAAGCTGATCCTCTTTTCCAAAAAGAAACATTTCTTCCATTTTATACGCAATCCATATTCAGCCGCCTCCTTCAGGACTGTCTTTACCTTGACAGATGAAAATATCATCGACATAGATCTGCATGACATCCTCTTGTATCAACTTTTGAAAAATTGCATTGACGAAACGGTTAAAAACGGCCGGTGAGTTGCAAAATCCAAACGGTGCTTTACAGAACTCAAAAAAACCCTCTTTAGTTATAAAAGCAGTGTAGCGACGACTAGATTCTTCGATCGGCACATGTAGGAAACTGTTTTCGAGATCTATGACAGTGAACACCTTTGCAGACTGAAGCTTTTCTAGCACCTCTTCCATTAAGGGTACAGGAAAACTATCTTTGAGTACCATTCTGTTCAGTTGGCGGAAATCAATGCAAACTCTATTGGTTCCGTCCTTCTTCTTAACGATGACCACTACTAACTTGCAAAATTTGAGCTTGACTTGCGATTTCGTCCTTAAGCCAATCTTCCACTTGATAATTCACGGCAGCTGCTTCCATGGCTGAATATCGACTTGGCTGGTGACGAAAGGGTTTTATCTGCTCATCCGGCACGATCTTCATCTGCACAGGACACTCAATTGGAGATTCTGCTGGCTTGTAGCTGTCGACCAACGACTGAATTATCGGCTTGAACTGTTCAGAAACGCTTATGTTATTCTCGGTCTCGACAATGGCCGAGCTGACACCTTGGTGAACGTAAATCCGTGCTCGTTCAACATGACTTTAAACTTGGATGCGAAGTCAAAACCGAGCGAGGCGTAATCTCCGATGTTTTTATCCAGCACTACGAAAAATTTTTGTTCCACCTCAGCTCCATCGACGTGTACCAAGCGGCTTTGTTTGTACATATCCGAGTCCTCGCAGCAGAGTGTAACTCTTTTCCAGCTTCACGTCGGGCAGTTTCTTAAAAACTGAGCTGGAAACGATTAGCTCCTGTGTCCACCAGACAATTTATGTCGTTTTGATGACTGCACCACCTGCACAGATCTGGTTACTTGTAGACATTCCCTTGCAATATGTCCAACGGCGTCACACTTAAAACATTTCGTATCTGTCTTGCAATCCTTTTCTTTTCGTCTAAATTCTTCAATCAACACCTTTTTTTACTGAGCAAATGTATTAACTACTTCCGAATGCAAGAACAGCTTTGTCAACTTCGTTATTTTTTCACGGGCTTGTACATGTTTCTGTTGTTCCTTCAGGTTAAATGCCTCCGCATTTTGTTCAAAATTGTCGAACCATTTTTCCACAGGAACAGTCTCTCCGTCAAAGTCTGGAACCACATTTGCAAAACTGTCTGCCGAAATGGTGGTTCTATTTCGCTCTCTTTCAGTGGCTTCATCCGCTTGGATCTTCAGCGTTTGTAGCTGAATAATTTGTTGGAGATTTTCGTTACTCATCAACTCTCGACTTTGTATTTCCAACTCGTTTCCTTTCCTTTGCAGTTTGACATCTTTTTCACCTTCCTTTAGCGAGTAGCGAATTTGCGAGCGTGTTACAGCATGTGTTCTCTCTTGCTCTTCTCGTTCTTCGTCGCTCATGCTCATGTACTCACTGTCTTCTGACGACGTTGTGACGCTTCGAATTTCACAACGAATTGCAACAACTGATGTATCCAACTAATTTGACCGGATCGCACCTCAAATGTAAGGCTTTAGACCGGGACGGGCCCCCAAATGTAAGGCGTTATAGCCTATTTATTATTAGATGGATTTAACAAAAGATTATTAGAAACTGGCAGGAAGACGCAATCAACTTGATCCCTCGACAACTTCTCTGACAACTTCCATTCTGTAGTCTTCGACGGGGATGGACGTGTTTTTCAAGAGCTCTGAGTTGAGTTCTTTCTCTCAATTAAATGAGCGGCGATCAAAATAAATAGCATAGAAGCTCTGTTAACAAAAGACGAGAGCGCGCTCTCTATCACCAGCCCTACTAATTCCTACTCCTACATCTTGGAGCTATCAATGCCAGACCCCACCACCACCGGCTTCTACGGAAGACGCACCAACAACAATCAGTGCTGCCATTTCTGCTACCTCAGCAAAAGAAATGGCAACAACTAAAACAACGACCAATATTGCGGAACCGGTGTCAACGGCTCCATCGCCAACTGCAAGGGCAACAAAAACAGTAAGCTTCGATAAGCAACAAGCTGTTCCAGCCATACAGACTGGTATGGATCGCTACATCCAGATTAAACGTAAGCTTAGTCCGCAAAACACGGTTGTAACAAACCAAAGATCAACCGTATCATCCAATCCAACGAACAAGCAAGGAGTTCCAACAACACCATCTTAGCAGATGCTGAGAGCCAAGCCGAGCCGGAGCAGGTGACCCAAAAGAAACTAAAGCCCCCACCTATTTATATTAGGGAAAAAAGTTCAAACCCCCTGGTCAACAAAATTGTTGCGCTGGTCGGGGATGAAAATTTTCATGTTGTTCCGCCTATAAAAGGGAACATTCACGAAACCCAAGTTCAAACCAAATATGAAGAACACTTCCGAGCTATGGCTTATAACCTGGAGGAAGCAAAAAAGAACTTTTACCCCTTCCAACTGAAAACCAGCAAAGGACTACAAGTAGTACTAAAAGGTATCGAACCTGACATCGCCCCCTCTGAGATATTCGAAGCCCTTAAAGACAAGGGATTCTCTGCTAAGAATGTCAGCAACATTATTAACAAAAACAAAAAGCCGCAACCACTCTTCAAGGTCGAGCTCGAGCCAGACAGCAAAACCTTAAAGAAAAATGAAGTGCACCCGATTTACAAGCTGCAGTTCTTATTGCATCGGAGGATCACCGTGGAAGAACCCCACAAACGCAACGGTCCAGTACAATGCACAAATTGTCAGAAGTATGGACACACCAGGACATACTGCATACTACTTCGGTCAGTCTGCGTAGCCTGCGGAGACTTCCACAATTCCGCACACTACTCTGCTAACGAATATACTCCCATACGAAAAAATATGAAGACTCTGGAGGAAATCATACGGCAAACAAAGAAGCTGTGTGGTCTACAAGGAACTGACAAGTCGCATGTGACGAGCGACAGCGAAATACACAAAATGAGATTATAACTCACTAACGGTGATTCAGCTGCATGTAGCACAACAGTTCAAATAAATAATGTCTAATCTACGTACATCCATGTGGAACGCAATGTCACGGCGACTCACGGCATAATCCTGAAATTACTCTACTGAATGTTAATCAAATTGACGCCATGCTGCTGGTTGAAAAAAGTAAATGCAGCTTCCATTAGAGGGACTTTATCTTCCACCGCACAGACCATCTTGATGGTAAAGCCCACGGAGAACGCATCAAACACCATTTTCACCAAAGGTTTGCAACAAGTATCTTGCAAGCCACTGCAGACAGGTAACGGCAACCGTTGCATTGCCGATGTCTACTGACTATCTCGCTTTACAATCTCTGAAGGTCAATTCATGGATTTCTACAACTCACTTGCGGGTCGTCTCATAGCTGCAGTAGATTACAACGCACTGGTGACCACGCCTAGTGACTCCCAAGGGAAAGCAACTGTATAACGCAGTTATAAATGTGAGAAATAAATTCAACTATCTGAAGCGGAGTCTACCCCAACATCGAGATAAATATACGAGATAACAAATAAAAATAAACAAAATGATAAAAGCTCAAGGGGGGGGGCCTAAAATCTCAAAAAATCATAATTAAACTTCCAAATTGTGATATTGAGGTCATCTTTAAACTCTTCAATGGGATCATAAGACTCGGTAAGTAGCCAAGAAAATGCAAAAAATGAATTATCAAAATGATACCGAAGCTCGGAGAAGTGCACGCGACTTTCGATGCCTTCTAACTAACGTGCCCCTGTGTCTGGACTAACAAAGAAGACCCACGTACAAAAAAATGTGGAAACTGCGGAGGGAACCATACGGCAAACTACAGCGGCTGTTTGGTGTACAAGGAGCTGAAGAGTCGTATGCGACGAGCGACAGCTACGAGACCACCAACGGCATCTTCTATGCTGATGCTCTACGAACGGACATGGAAAATCCACTCCAGCCAAACTTAGAAAACGCTCAGCAGGTCCCAGTCGAGCCGCAAAACAATTTGGAAACTATGATGTTTACCATGCAACAAAGTATGATGGAGCTCATGTCCTTTATGAAAGCGCCCATGCAAACGCTAGTTCAGAACCAGAATATGGTGATTCAGCTGCTTGTGTCGCAACAGTCCAAATGATCAATGCCCAATCTACGCATATTCATGTGGAATGCCAACGGCATTTCACGGCATAAACTTGAAATTAAACAACGCAACAAACGCACCTCACAAGCAGATATAACTTCCATATACGGTGTTATACCTTCTACCGCACAGATCATTCCGGCACCGGCATCTTAATTAGAGAACGCATCAAACATCATTTTCATCAAAGGTTTGCAACATATTACTTGCAAGCCACATCTATAAAAGTGCAGTCAGGAAACGACAGCAGCCATGACCTCAACACCACAACGGAAAGATGTGCAAATAAAGAAGTTTAAAACCAACCTGCAAATTTAACAGCTCGTTCTGGAAAAGAGGCGTCTGCGACGGGCGTGGCAAACCAGCAGATTGCCATGCTCAAAGCAACGCCTAAATGAAGCAACCCGCAAACTAAACCGGGCTCTGAAGCAAGATGCCGAAAACGCACAACTAAGATATATTGAGAAGCTCTCACCAACTAATGCAAAGCATCCTTTGTGGAGCGCTCACCCAAATTTAAGCTCTCCGGTTGACACCGTCTCCCCGATAAGAAATTCTTCAGGTTGCTGGGCGCGCAGCGACATAGACAGAGCCGCAACATTTGCCTCACATCTTAGAAGCGTCTTCCAGCCGAACCCTGCTGCAAATTCTTTTGTTCTACCGCAAATTCACCCTGAAAGTGAATCCGCGATAACAGCACTTCGACCGAACGAGATCACTAAAGTCATCCGGGAGCTAAAACCAAAAAAAGCTCCCGGCGGTGACCAAATAACTCCAAAAATGATATTAAACTTCCGAACTGTGCTAATGAGGTCATCTGCAAACTCTTCAATGGGATCATAAATCTCGGCTACTACCCAAAAAAATTAAAAAAGTCTATTATCATAATGATACCGAAGCCCGGGAAAGATCACACGATACCGTCCTCTTACAGACCAATAAGCTTATTATCATGCCTGTCCAAATTGTTCGAAAAATGACTTTTAACACGCATAATACCATATATGGGTGCTCACAACATTATCCCAGCGCATCAATTTGGCTTCAGAGAAAACATGGAACTATCGAGCAAGTTAACAGAATAACATCAGAGAATCGCACAGCCTTCGAACATAAAGAATACTGTATCGCGATATTCCTCGACGTATCTCAAGCATTTGACCGCGTCTGGCTCAATGGTTTCATGCATTAAATCAAAAAACATTTGCCCGGGTATACCCATAAACTACTTGAGTCATATCTCTACAATAGAGTCTTCGCAGTGAGGTGCAACACAACAACATCCAACAACTACAAAATCGAAACTGGAGTCCCACAAGGAAGAGCACTTGGACCTACTCTATTCGTCCTCTACAAAGCGGATATTCCCACGTGCGACCGACTAATAACCTCCACTTTCGCTGACTATACTGCCATCCTCAGCCGCTCCAGAAGCCCAGTCCGTGCAACATCTCAACTCGCCAACCACCTCACGGTAGTGGAGAAGTGGTTATCCGATAGGCGTATTAAAATAAACGAGCAGAAGTGTAAACACATAACGTTTACTCTTAACAGACAAACATGCCCTCCGCTCTACTTGAATAGCACACAGATCCCCCAAGTCAACGAAGTAACGTATCTCGGCGTCCACCTCGACAGACGTCTAACATGGCGTAGACATATAGTGTCTGGACTACAAGGTCCTGCTCTACAACTCCACTTTCAAGCCAATCTGGACGTATGGCTCCCAGCTTTGAGGAACGCGAGCAAAACCAACATAGATATCATACAGCGCGCTCAATCAAAAATCCTGAGAACTATCACTGGGGCACCATGGTATATTCGAAACCAAAACATCCACAGGGATCTTGGCATTCTCGCAGTAAAAGATGAAATAGAGAAGCAAAAAGCGTCGTACAAGGAAAAACTCTCAGCCCACATAAATCCTCTCGCAAGGGACTTAACTCGGGTTTCCAGAAGAACCCGCCTACAACGTAATGACCTTCCAACCCAGCCATAATTTGTCAGGGCCACTTTTACTGTTCCAGTCTACATGACTGATAGTAAGGTTATAGTATAAGATTTGATACACTTGGTGGTGAACCAGGCAATTGACTCCGTTTCTCAGTGCTAAGCCGAAGAAAACGGTGGCACTTCCGAAGAGGATGGTTCCCTCGGCAGACTCGGGTAGGATAAAATACCTAGGGAACGTCTGCATTTGTTCTCGTCGAATGGAACCCAGTAATTGACGGAATCGGGAGAAGTGGTAACTCGTGTGGAGATCGAGGAAATCCTTTGGATCGGTGCGGATTCTTGTCTTGTAGAATCGGGACACTGGAGGAGAAGTTGCTTGGATGCAACAGCGTGTAACAACGTGACAAGTAAAACACTTGTGGGCGCTTTTGCAAATACAGAGTTGATGACCACTTGCAAAGCAATTTAAGCACAGCTGCTTTTTTTTAGATGTAAGGGGTACGAAGGTTTTTTTTTGGACGATTGGAGGCGCAACTTAAAAGGTTAAATAGAATCTTTAGTCTCTAGAGTTCTATGGCGCTCAACAAGAAAATAATCGAGTTCTAGCCACGTAGGAATTTCAGATTTATATTCGGTGGAACCCAAATAAAGCAAGATACAATCCCAATTATCCGTAGAAAGTCCGAAACTATTTATGGATGTAGGGCAATTTTTGATTGTGTTTTGCAGCTCTTTCAAGGCTGCGGAAGATTTATATTCGATTGACTGTATTTTTAATTATTTTTTTTTTGATTGGCTGTTCACCTGCGATCGTTTGTTTTCGAAACGCTCAGAAAGGTTTTCCTATAATGAGTGAAAACCATCGTTGGTGAGTGGCGAATTGGTAACTATGGAATGAGCTTCATTACTAGTCTTGGCATTTTGATAGAACAACTTTTCAAAAGGGGCTTAGCTCAGGATTGTCTATATTGACCGCTGTAGAAAGGTCTCGGAAAGTAGGCGAGCGAACATAATCGCCTTAAAAAACTTCCGTTTCGCACAGAGGAAGGCGACAGCCAGACGGTAAGAAATTATGGTGCGCAGGGCATTGGATCTAAGATGCTTTTGAAGAGATCGTATCGACCTGTTCCATGAGCTGGGCAGCACACCTTTCGTAAATAAAATATAAATACTCATATTTCGCCTTAAGAGTAAGCAATGTGTCCGCCGCGCCCTCTAAGCCAACTGAAATTAGCTGTGATCGAGCTGTGTACTCTGTCTCGATCTTATCCCATAGCGCTCGGATTTGGTCGAGATGAATTTGTCACGTATGTAAGTTAACTAAGTTAACCGGGCGACGGCAACGACCGATCGTCCGAAGACTCGCTCCGGCCAAACTGCTGACACAGCGTCTGGCCGGAAGCCCGTGCATAGCCGGCAAACACTACCCATTGGAGTGGCCACTATGAGTTTCATTTTTGGTTAGCTTTAAGTTCAGTTTGGTTTTAATTATAATAAAGAGCACATCGCTCATTCAAACGACTCCAGCCATCGCTGATTTTATTGAATTGGTTGTCTAGCCTTAAGGGCAGATAATAACGGAGAGAAGTTCTCCCATCATATCTTCCCATCGAGAAGAAAAGGCCTACGGTAGTCACCCTGCCTCCTGGTAACTCCTGCTGCTGACGTCAGAAACCGCGGCGAGGGAAATACAATTGTTAAATAATTTCATTTGCACTGAGCGCTGATGGATTATTAAAAATTGTTGGACTTTATTTAAATATATATATATTTATACCCTTGCAGGGTATTATAATTTCAGTTAGAAGTTTGCAACGCAGTGAAGGAGACATTTTCGACCCTATAAAGTACATATATTCTTGATCAGCATAAAAAGCCAAGTCGATCTAGCCACGTTCGTCTGTCCGTCCGTCTGTCCGATTATACGCAAACTAGTCCCTCAGTTTTGAAGCTATCAGAATGAAACTTTGCAGATAGTCTTCTATATGCTCTCACTAGTATGTAAGTCGGATCGGACGACTGTATCATATAGCTGCAATTGGAACGATAGGTAAATTTTCAGAAAAAAAAATTATTACTTGGCCAATTTTTAACATATTTTCATATAGTTTGAGACATGGCCTTTCTATATTATTTTAGAATTTCGGTTTTCACTTGATCAAAATCGGACTACTATATCAAATAACTGCCATAGGAATGCTCGGGAAATGTTACGTATACGTAAATGTTAAAGACGTATTTTTATATGTATAAATTTTGTATATAATTGTTGTTAGTTTTATTTGATAAAATTTTATTAATTCATAATGATCTAATTGCAAGCTGCAAGGGTATTCAAACTTCGATGTGCCGAAGTTAGCTTTTTTTCTTGTTTTTAATTAATTTTTTTGGGTCGAAGCTGAATATAAAATTTAGGAACCAATGTGAATATATCTTAGTATTTCAATTTATAGATAATATTATTATATCCAGAAGATTCGACTTTAACTCAATAATATTCGCTCAGCAATAAAACAGACACGGTCGCACTAATTCGGATATGGAAGCTCTTTTAAATTTTAAACTAAATTAATTAATTGTAATTTAAACAAGGGGGGAGTGCAGGAAGAAGTGAACTTATGGTGCGTTGGGCACTTTTTTGGTGAGCATCTTTAGGTGCGCTCGCGACATGAGAAATTGTACATAAAAAATAAATTTTCCGTTAAATATTCATTTATAAATTAAATATAAAAAACTGCCCATGCAAAGCCCAGGTCCATTGCTCCCATGGCTCCTTTGTTTTTATACCGTTGCAGGGTACTATAATTTCAGTCAGAAGTTTGCAACGCAGTGAAAGGGTCATCTAAGACCCTATAAAGTAATTATATTCTTTATTCGGATTCGGATTTAATTTTATAAAAATCAAAAATAAATATCATATAGCTGTCATAGGAACGGTCGGAAATTTTTAGAAAAAATAATACAAGCATTCTATATTATTTCAGAATTTTGTTTAAAATTTCATAAAAATCGGACGACTATATCATATAGCTGCCATACAAACGATCGGTAAATGTGGATGTAAATTACATTTGACTTTACATGTAAAAATGTAAAAAATGTGAAACTGTAAAAATAAAATTGAATTGAAAGTAATTCATTTTTAAATAGATAGGCTTAGATTATAATTAATGCAATTGAAATCTGCAAGGGTATACAAACTTCGGCGTGCCGATGTTAGCTTCCATTCTTGTTGTAATTGGCTCCGAAGCATAGGCGAGCAAATGCCTATCCGCACGGCTATCGGGATGCGTCAATGCTAATTGCAAAAACAATTTTTCACTTTCGTTTTCTTATTTCTATTCTTCACCTGCATTTGAGCAAGGTAACTGCACTTGCATACCCATACACGCAGAGTCTATCTGTGTAAAATCTCATCTGTCGCGAAAACGGCAGAAAATCCTCACCCACAAAAGTTTCCAACGCGCCATAAGAAGTTTTCACTTCAAAAAAAAAATGAATAAAAAGTTATTTTATGTATATGGACTTATTTAGCTGACCGCTGATGTATTTCCCGCGGTACTGTTTTCGAAGATATTGCGTGCGTGCATTAGCCGTATGTTAATGCAGAATAGCAGAGATAGCGAGAGGCGGAAAAATTGTCAAAAATCAGAGCGTTGTCTTGCAGATGAATTTGTATGTAATTTAAATGTGTATAGGTTTGCCTATGCTTGCATGTAGCGCAGCTCGGGATAGAGCAAGGGAAAGTAAATGTACAATTTAAGTCGGCATTTCTTTGCTGTGGTTTTGCATATATTTACTTGCGCAATACCCCGAAATAGTTTTCCATGTTTTATTTACAATGACAGTACATTTTAGGAAATAATCGTCTACAATTGCATAGATTTTATCGCCGCTTGACTGTCTACGAGTTGACAAGTTGACCGCCTCATGGACGGTTTATATTCTGCGTAAGCACTGCCACTTTTATGATGGCGCCAGGAATATGCTGGAATGGTTTGGTATCTTATATGACAGCTTCATCTCAGGGTCTGTACAGCATATGCCGCTCCTACTCCTTCTTCCATCTTGGAGCCGTCGGTATAGATGTGAGGTGTTGAGTATGGTCCTGACCCGTTTTCCAGTCATCAGATCCCATGAGTGTTTTCGTTTTAATGTCCAGGCACGTTCTGGGTATCATTTAATTAGATATACTGATCATGTTACAACCAATTGAACTATGCCCGAATCCTTGCATTGACATATTTCTTGATGCAATCAGGCGTTGTGCCGCCTTTCCTGCAGTCAGTTGCGCGTGGATATCTAGGGGTCTATTCCAATTATGGTTTCGACTGCTTTTGTGGGGGTTGATCTCAGGTCCCTTATTATGCAGAGTAATGCCGGCCGCTGAGTTCTATCCATAAGCTTGTTATGTGTCTTCTTTTCCAAGGCTTGCCACCACGCAAAGACACCATACAGCAGAGTTGGACACACCCCCGAGATGTAAATCCAGTGCATTAGAGCGGTGTGCTGCTAAGCATCTTCTCGGATAGCGCTATGGTGGCTTTTTTCACTCTCTCTAATCACTCTCACTCACGTATCTCCCTGAGTGTTAATTCCATAATCGAGCTAAGGTTCGATGGACATACTCCTGTGATAAATATGCTTATGTCTTCGGAATAAGCTGTTGCCTTTGGGGCTTTCCTATTGAATGTCTTGATCAGGTCGACGACCACCAATTTCCACAGGAGAGGTGAAATTTCCGCTTGCTCACCGGTGCGTCCTTGGTGGAGCTCTCAGCGGAGCGTTGCCTTTTGCTGACAAGCATCTTCTTCACCTTGTTGGCGAATCCGCCCGTCGACGTCATGTGAGGAAGTTTGGCGTAGTGCAACCTGCCCTCTTCGGCCTTCTGCTCGGCCCATGCTAGCTTTGCCTTCTCCTATTGGGAGAGGTTACCTTTGACCCGCAGCCGGCTTTGTATCTTGAGTACAGCCTTTAGCTGTGCCTTCGACTTCATCCCCTCGCTTAACCAATTCAGCTCGTCCCTGAGCGGGGAGCTGGTGCCTGGTTTCGGCGAGTGGAGAAGGCTATCTTTCTCCTCTTGTGTGAGCTGCACGGTCTCCAGGCCGCGTCTGTATCGACGGCGGCTCCTGAGCGGCATAATTTCCTCTGATCTTTTTGGTAATGGCAGTAGCAGCACAAGTAAAACGACCTGCTCCCGTCAGAGGTAAGACACGCAGAGAGGATTGCCCGTCGGCGGGCTAATATCACAGCTTCGGTAGGGTCCATAGTTGTGTCCATACTCAGATATACTGGTTACTTTTCCGAGGAACCACCCACTTGAGTTTTTAGCCTACCGCCAGACAGCTCCAACCGTGGCTAATGGTTCATTTCCCCTTTCAGAAGTTTCTCCATGAGCTTCTTTGCGCTTTGAGTATTATGTAATATTTTTGTAATATTTTGTAATGTATTTTATTATCTTTCACCTGCTTAGTGATTTTCAGGAATTCTAGGAGTTTATTGCGTCGGGGCAAGGCCTAAATTTCCCTGTTTCACCACGGTGATTTGGTCCTCTTCCTGGTTTTGGATTTCGGACATGAGCGATGCGCATCCAGTAATTCCTTGGAAAGGGTCTCTAGGTACCTTTCTATGCGTTCCGAGGATTGGGATTCTCACAATGTAACAGCTTCAGCACCCCTTGGATAGAGATATAAGAACCTTCGCCTTTGGAATGGAGTAATTTCCCGTACACCACCTTCACTTTGTATTTTTCCTCCCTTCCTTCCTAGAGCACTTCCAGCTGCCGGAGCGTTTGCGTCAGCCTTTTCTCATCGGGTCATCAATACACTTCAGCTTTTTTAAAACATTCAGCCATTCGGAACTACCAAAAGTGGGCATTAATAGCACCCTCGGTGGAACGATGCCTAGTTTTGGCCAGCATCTCACCACTTTTGTGAGCTGGACGCTCTCCAGGTCCGTGACTGCATCTAAGACGGCACACATGCATAATTATATTTCTGAGACGTAATAATGGTTTTAGTACAACTAGTATGACCTACTTCCATCATATTGATCGCTGGCGAGACGAAGAGCAGATTGCTCCCCTCCGAGTCCGTTTATGGAAGCAGTCATGCCTTACACTGTCGTTTAGGCTGACATTTCAGCTGGTTTTGCCTTCTTCGCTCAGTCCATACTGGTGTTTTTAGGGAAACCACCAGGCACCTCCAGCCATGACTAATGGTTCATTTCCTCCGGTTTTTCGGGCGATAGAAATTTTACCGGATCCTTAGCTAGATACTGCATTACCCCGGACAGAGCAAGCAGCAATGCACTACCTGTTGTACGGAATATTACATTTTCCATTGCCCAGCCGACGCCCTCATGTAGAAATTTATCTAATAGAAATATTTACCAAATATTTAGTGAAATTTATTAATATTAAATTATTTATATAAAGTTTACAAATAATATTACTAAATATTTGATTTTATTATTTAAACGTATAATCTCATTTCTCTTTTTCTATCTTTCCAAGTGAACTCTCGTAATATTTTTCTTTGCGTTCTAGATCATAATCATCTATTTTGTATTATAATAAGTTCAGGTACACTTTGCATGTAGTTCAAGCTGCCTCGGTTTCATTTTCATCTTCTTTTACTTCTCATTTTGTTGTTCTTTGCCTCGACTGCACCCAAACGATTCTACTTTAGCTTAACATCAAAATTATGCGCGCCTCCCACGGCTTGGTTGACCCGCACTTTTGCTATCTTTTGGATGATTTCAGAAACCACAAGAAAATTTTCTCTAACGCTTGTGGCTGATTTCAGAATCTCCAAGCAGCTCCATTCTTTCTCGCTAATGAGTAATTGTCTGCGAGCATTGTTGTCTTTCCCGCGGACACCGAAGACCCGGATGAGAGAGGCCCATACGGGCCCGAATCACGGTATTCCAAAATGGCGATAAGCTAAAAAATATAAAGAGATATTTTTACGACATAGCTTCTCCAGCATTATACTCTGGGCCCAGGTTTGAATCTCTTTCAGCAACGACACCTGAACAAAATAAATCTCAGATACGAATCCCGACCTTCCTGAGCCACCAGTGAAATGACAGACTGTCTCAATCGTATAAGTTCGCGGTGTCCTGAATTTCATAAAAATACGATTTTGTTGAACAAATTTCCGATCATTCTTAGGACAGCTAGATGATATAATCGTCTGACTAGTAGTGAGCATATATAGTAAACTAACAGTACTTTCATTTAAATAGCTTTAAATCTGAGATCCAGTTTGCGTAGAAACGGATAGATAGGCGGCCAAATTAACAGCAGATATTTAAAGCATTTATAAATCTATATATATAAAAATTAAACGCAAAAAGTGTTTGTAATCAGTGTTAGGCTCAGTGCGTTGACCGATTTCAAAAATTTTTTTTTTGTTTGAAAGGTGGTATCAATACGGTGGTTTGTATGTATATACGATGCCTGTATGTGCTTTGGTTCGTAAGTTATGAACGTTTTTAACATCGATATGGTACGGCCACGTAGAAATTTGGGACGTCATACTCGAAAAGCGAGAATCGTTGCTTCATTAAGAGTTTCTCCAAGTGAGACTAAGGCAACAACGTGAGCTAGAGCGTGCACTTGAAGTTCAACGAATTCTACCGGTATCTGGTCCACGGAGTTATTACTACACAGTGTATAACACTAATACCCCTCTACTACCGATGGATGTGCCTTGAGACGAAACAGAGAACTTGACCTCCCCTGCAGGATCGCCCATTCCAGAGCTGGAGCGGATGAATAACTAATAATAATTATAATAGTGACCAGAAACCTATAATATGTATAATTCGTAAAAAAGGTTTAAATAAAATATTGGCTGGGTCGAAGTGGGCCTGGCGGCAGCCTTTTCCCATTCTGGGGAATGCTGACGTATAGGCTCATTCTCTATTCGGCATGAATAGCGACACACAGTCGTAAAGTGAAAAAAACAGCAAAAGTTTTTTTTCCAGTTGTTTTTGGAAATTGGTGTGATTTAATTTGAACCAATTTTAACATCGATATGGTACGGCCACGTAAATTTGCCCACAAAGTAAATTTGCAAAAATTGATAACTTTGGTCAGGGAAGGGCAACAAAGAACCAAGTTGATGGTATACTTGGCCTTGAATCTGTTGAGAATCGAAATGTTCAAAGTCGAACGTTGCTTTATCATCAAAAGAAACATTAATTTTTGTAAAATGTTAATTTACCTTAAAAGTCGGCATAAAGTTATCACTAATTATGTTCGTAGCACCGAATGAAGTCATTTGGAAGCACGAATTGTACGTCTGTATGTACTTCAAAAAATGATTCGAATTCGGTGCACCACCCAAAATCAAACAACACAACGGTTCCGGCGGTGGCATCAAATCAGGTAACTTTATTTGACCATTAGCACAACACAATCCAGGTGTTTCGGTTTTAAACTTCAATGCTTTACAATGCTTGCATACTTGATCAATACAGTTCTATGTGAAGCGTAATCAAGAGTAGAATCATAACCAAATGCTGCTCTTTCAAGCACAATATGACGAACCGCATTTTGTTGCATTCGAATAGCTGCACGACGACGATTAGTAGCAGCAGCAACAGCAGAATTCGTAGCCGCACGCTGCTTATCACTTTGAGAAACTCTTAATGAAGCAACGATTCTCGCGTTTCGAGTATGACGTCCCAAATTTTATTTCCTTAATGCACTACGAAGTGTGCACAGGGTACGCTATATAATTTTTTATATAATTCCTGTTAGTTGTACTTTTCATTTGATAAAATTTTATTAATTCATAATGATCGTATTGTAATCTGACTAACCAAATATATTGTACAATAAATAAATAAAGCATACTTTTATAGTTTTCTACAAATGATATACATGGCAAAACAACGTTCTAGCTAGCATTAGCTCGGACCCAGCAAAGCGGGTCAGGTCTGCTAGTATGATATAATAATTCGACTTTGATCAAATTCAGAGCATTTTTTGAAAATCGCATAAAATAATATATCTGATAAGGGGAGAATTTCGACGATCAAAAAGTGAAATAAAAGGTGAAGCATTGGTTAAACGTTTAAATTAATAATGCTGTTTATTGATCGCGACTCCGCGCGGCGATGTGCTTTTGTTCGCTTTCTTGTTTCGACACCAAATAATACACATAACAGTTCTCTGTCTCTTAGTTTGCTCAACATATAATACATTCTGTTATTCTTACGTTCTGTTTACATGCGCTTATAAATGGAAACATTTTAATTGATTTCAACAATATCAAATATAATTTTAATTATTATATATATATATATAAATTAAAAAACGACTAAGTATTTTAAATTTTCCTAAGATTAGTTGTTCTTATTTCTCTCCATTTACCGATCGTTTTTAAGGGAGATAGTCATCGGATTTGAATAATATTAGAACCTTGCAGTTTACAACACGATCGATATGAATTAAACCAATTTGATTGAATCAAAAGAAAAACTAACATTTTTGTAAAACGTAAATATCATAAAAATTAGGTTTTAGCATTTACACATTCATATTACATTTACAGTTTTACATTCACATTTCAGCATTTTCATCAACTTTAAACGATTTTTTCTATGGCAGTTTTATTATATAAATAAATAAAATCATTGGAACGCTTAAATAACTGCGAACTACGGATTAACCGAAACAAGACAGAACAAATGCTATTTACAAGGAGATCTAAGATCCCTTGATATAGAGCTAAAACTATCAAATTCTAGATATTATGCCGATTGACCCATTCATCAAGGATACGACTGCACAGACAATTGCTAGAGAGACCACCACATAGGACATAGCACTATTCTTAAAGGGGTCACAGCGCGAATAGGCGAAGATATGGACTACATGACCACCGAAACTAGATTCGGAAACGGCTACACGACCTCTTACCCGTCGAGGGAGGAGTGACAGAAAGAGACAGAATAACCAAACAAGATGATGTACCGCTCTACACCGATGGCTACAAGATGATCTATGGTGTGGGGCTGGGATTTTCGATTGGGGGATTGAATCGAATTTTAGTCTTCCAGTGAGGTACTCGCTCCATTGGACGCAGCTAGACTATCAATACAGCGAGGCCTTAGCAATACCAAAGTGAGGATCTACTCCATCAAAGCTATCAAAGCCTTAGCAGCAGTCAAAACGAATTCTCAGGTAATGGCGGAGTGCTATGGCTTTTTCAAAGCTAAGATCGAAGTTATGTTGGCCGAACTTTTACAATAAACGCACGATAGAACTGATTCCTCAAAGCCCGGTCATTGGGCGGTAGGATCGCACGTAATGAAGATGGGGCTGCCTTATAACGCATGCTGCAAAGAACCAGCGGAGCAGTAGACGCCAGAGCACCTGTTCTATCACTGTCCAGCATTAGAATGCGTAGTTTCGATGCCTTCCAGCTGGAACAGATGGGTTAAGGAGGGAAAGTCAAGATCGCCCCTATCCTTGCTTTTCTCAAGTGCTAAAGATAAGGCTCAGAGAGGGCCTTACCAATTTACCCATCTACCTGCCATCTACAATTTTTAATTAAGTTAGCTTCAAAACTGAGGAACAACTTTGCGACAGACCAGATCGGAGAGAAAGACGGAGGGACAGTCGGACAGACGGACGGGCGATTTATTTTATTTGATAGTGCTAACCTTATTACTTTTACTAGTAAAAAAATCTTTAAGGATGCTCGAGATACCGCTGAATACATGCCTCGTTCGGGTCGTCCTTCGCTGTCTACCAATGACAATTACATGAAAAAAGTGATGGATATAGTTCTCGAAACACGTCGTGCGACTGTTAGAGAAATACCACGTGAGATAAACGTCGGCCCTGAAGAAGTTCTTCTGATATTAGCCCATACTTTGAGCACGAGAAGCCTCACAGATCGTTTTGTGCCAAAACAGCTGAATTGGCTGCAAAAATACCAAAACAAATAATATTTTGCCATTCTAGGGGGACTTAATTCAAAACAAGAAAAGAAGCTAACGTTTCAAATTTCTGACTAAAAAAATAATAATATCATGCAAGGTTATAAAAACGATTTGAGCAGCACTTATTACAATTACAAAAACAGGTACAAAACAAGAAAGAAAGCTAACTTCGACCCGCCGAAGTTTGTATTCCCTTTCAGCTTACAATTGGATCATTATGAATTAATAAAATTGTATCAAATGAAAAGTAAAACTAATAGGAATTGTATACAACATTAATACATATACAAATTCGGTTTCACATTACGTATACGTAATATTTCCCGAACATTCCTATGACAGCTATATGATATAGTTGTCCGATTTTGATCAAATTAAAACCGAAATTCTAGAATAATATAAAATGGCCATGTCTCAAATTATATGCAAATATGTTGAAAATTGGACAAGTAATCATTTTTTTTCTGAAAATTTACCGATCGTTCCTATGGCAGCTATATGATATAGTCGTCCGATCCGGCCCGTTCCGACTTATATGGTAGTGAGAGCATATAAAAGACTACCTGCAAAGTTTCATTCAGATAGCTTCAAAACTGAGGGACTAGTTTGCGTATAATCGGACAGACGGACAGACGGACATGGCTAGATCGACTGGGCTATTGATGCAGATCAAGAATATATATACTTTATAGGGTAGGAAATGTCTCCTTCACTGCGTTGCAAACTTCTGACTGAAATTATAATACCCTGCAAGGGTATAACAAGAGACAAATTTTATGTTAGAAAACTTTTTTGAACAAAGAGCACCAATTGGCAAAGTTTAGTATTTCCAATTGGAAAGCATGATCAAGGAGAGCAACCAAACATTATTTTTACATTAATAATTGAACAATTTCGGATTTATTTCCAAATTTTTTTTAATTCAAACATTTTGTTTCATTATTTGAAAAAAAGTACCAAATTTTTAGTGTTTTTTTCTTGTTTCCACTTTTTGTGGGGAAAACATACACAATTCATATAGATTCGTATTCTAAAATAAAATATTGCCAATATTTTGCCTAAAGACCTTCATTTTAAAATGAGTGAAATAAGCCGTGCTGAATTTTTCAAGGTTTGAGCAAGGAACGTGAAATCCACTAAGCGAGATTTAATTTTAGAGCAGTCAGTGACGCTGTTTGGCTATGACATTTGGCCATTCAAAATGGCACTATTATATTACCAATCTGTGTTTTGAATTTCAAAATAGGTTTCGAAAATGTGGTAAACCCAGAAGTTAAGAAATAATGCATTTTAATATGAAAGCTTCTCGTGCACACACATATATTGATCTAATAGATCTTAGGATATTGATATCATATGATACATTTATTGAAAATTTTTGAATACTACCAAAAATTAGACAGATGGGGCTTTTAGAATATGTGCAAAACTATTGTCATAAAATCGGTTTATCGACGATAGCTCTGTGCCAAATTCGGATCAAATTAGCTTGGACAACAAAACTGCATTAAAAATTTTTGATAACATATTTTTTTGGTTTCGTGATATTAAAAAAATTTCATAAATTAACAACCTGCGTTTTTTAAATATAATATAATATAACATATTATTTTCAGTTATTCGACTATTTTAAAATAAAAAAAAAACATGTTTAATTTTTTATTTTCCATTTTTATGTTAAAAATATTTATTTGTAGAGATTTTTGCGGCCACTAAAGTGCCACGCCCACTTTTTTAAGTCTAACGATTATGAAATGAAGGGGGCGGAGTCCCAAAGAATGTTGTGCCTTTTTGGGGGTTGTAGGCGGTCGTGGCGGTTGGCTTAGCTGCTGAAAATTCCCAAGTCCCTTGGTCCAAAAGAAGAAGAGGCACGGGTGGCGGCGTTTCAAATTCGTCACTTCACTTTTATTGCTTGATTTGTACTAAACTTAAAATAGCGAGCGCTGCATCGCTGCGGCCGGTGGAGAGGCCCTTCGGAGGCGGAAAGAGGGGGGAGAGCGAGAATGACCGATGAGCGGGAGAGCGGGCGCAAGCACTAGCCTCGCTTAAACGGCGCGAGCACTAGCACCGCAAGAGCGGCGCGAGTCCAAGCACCGCTAGAGCGAGCTTGCTCTCTCCCACACTGCCGCTCGAACTAAAGCGCCCTTCTGGCGCGAACATTCTCCCCCCCCTTGCGGAAGCAACGACGGGATCCAATTCGTCAGGCCTCTTGGTAGGCCCCGGATCCACCCGAACGCGGTACTCTGAGCCACGGGCAAACCATCCTCAATTTTTAGGAACCCCGGCTGGATCAGTTTCGAAAAGACGTCTGATCCCAGCACGAGGGAGATGGTTGCCGGGCGATGGAATTGATCATCTGCGAGGCGAATATCGTTATATTTCGCCCTCGCGACGTCGCTCAGAGCCCGAACAGGAGTTCAGATCCGTAAGCTCGGGTCCAGCTTCAGGACCACCTCGAGCTGGAAATTCCCTGTTCGGGACCGGATCGTGGTCGAGCAGACCTCGTCATCTCCCATTTGAGTAATGGGCAGCTGAAACGCCGACGCCAGAGACCGGTCGATGCTGCTCACCGGCATGCACGGGTCAATCATTGCCGCCGTCGTAAAGGTCTTGGCCCCAGTGTTGAGCACCACCGAAGCCGTTGGAAGAATGTGGACCGTCTTCTGCCGGTACCACGCGGCCACCGATGAGGACGGTGTGGAGGTCTCCGGTCGTTGGCTCTCGACGGCGGCCCGATTTGGCGACGGCGAGGACGAGGTGGTCATCGGCGTTGGCTGGGAGGACGGTCCCGATGGTGGCGTTGTCCTGGGTGCGCGCGGCTCATGGATGTGGAGTAGCGTGTGGTGGTTCCTTCCACACTTTTTGCAGCCGTCCGCGCTGCGGCAGGTCCCCTCAGAGTGTTGGTGGGCGAGGCAATTCGAGCAGTACTTATTAATAAGTACTGCTCGAAGGCGCTTTTCAGCGCTCAACTTTTGGAACCTCTTGCATTTCCGAAGAGGATGGATTCCCCGGCAGACTCGGCAGCGGTAGGACTGAGTACCTCGGGAACGTCTGCTATCCAAGGACTGCGCCGTGCGAGGACGAGGAGCCATTGTAGAGAAGGAAAACAAAGTTTTCTGCGATGAAAAAACAAAAGGAAAAACTTAGTTAGGGTATATTGCACTTTTGGACCTTGAAAGTGAGAACCTAATCCCTGGGAACGGAGGATTCACTATCCTCCGCAGGGAGAAATATAACTTTGTGGACGGGGCGCTTTATTGTCCCCCGAGATGTGAGGATTTCCACGACTCGAACGCGGTCATCGGCTCCTGGGAAGACAGAAACGATTCTGCCGAGCCGCCATTCGTTCGAGGGGAGATTGTCCTCCTTGACTACTACCATGTCGTCGATTTGGAGATTCTTGGTCGGAAACTGCCATTTGTTGCGTTTGTGGAGTTCCTTTAGATACTCCTCTTTCCACCGTGCACTAAACTGTTGATGTTGGGCCTTGAGGTGTTGCCATCGATTTATTATCGACTTGGCGTCGCCCTTAATCTCGGGCTCAGCCGTGGAAAGCAACGGTCCTCCAACAAGGAAATGGCCTGGTGTGAGGGCCAGCAAATCTGAAGGATCTTCGGACATTGGAGAGAGGGGTCTAGAATTGAGGCAAGCCTCGATCTTTGCGAGAAGTGTCGCAAGCTCTTCGAAGGTGTACTTGCGGGAAGCAGTGGATTTGTAAAAGAGATTTTTGAAACTTTTAACACCCGCTTCCCATAGACCGCCCATATGTGGAGCTCCTGGTGGGATGAACCGCCAAACGAGTCCCTGATGGCTGAATGCATCAGTCACGGACTCCTTGATGATCTGGAGAAAATCCCGTGAAAGCTGAGTTGCTGCCCCCACAAATGTCTTGCCATTATCCGAATGGACCCGCTGAGGACAACCGCGTCTCGCGACGAAGCGAGCAAAAGCCGCCAGAAATTTCTCGGTTGAGAGATCGGAGGTGGGTTCCAAATGGATAGCCTTCGTCGAAAAACATACAAACACACAAACATATCCCTTCGTTATCAGACACGCCCTCCCGGTATAGTTTTTAATCTCGAAAGGGCCGGCATAATCTACACCCGTATAAGTGAAGGCCCTCGAGAAGGAGACTCTGTCTGTAGGAAAATCGCCCATCAGCTGTGTTTGCAACCGCTTCTTGTAAATCGTGCAAATCTTACACGGATTCACCACAGCCTTCACCAGATTCTTGATTTTAGGAATCCAATACTTCGATCGGATCAGGCGTACCATTAATTGGCTACCGCCGTGAAGAGTAATCTGGTGAGCAAATTGGATGAGAAGGCGAGACAGTCTGCAGGCGTAGGGGAGTATTATCGGATGGCGTTCATCATACTGCAAACCTTTGGAAGCAGTGAGGCGACCACATGCTCTCAAAAGGCCGTGTTGGTCGATAAATGGATACAAATTCGCGATCGGACTTGACACTGGAAGAGGCTTTTTCTCTTCTAGAAGCTTTAATTCTTGGCCGTATGCTCGGCGCTGTGCAATGGCTATCAGAGCTCTCTCTGCCTCTCGGATTTCATCCCTAGTGGGTCTTGAACTGGGGGAGATCGAGCTCTTGCGGCAGCGTTTCAGGAATCGCAGAACATACGACAGGACCCTCAGCGCTTTGTCTAGCTTGGAGAAACGTTCGAGAAGTTCCTCCGACGGGGCCTTACTGAAGTGCACCTTAACTGGACGTTTTTCGAGTTCGGTCATAGGGTGAATATCGCTCTGTGTTGGCCATAGTTCGCGCGGTCCTTGCAACCACTCTGGTCCGTGCCACCAGAGTCGATTATCCGCTAGCACTTGTAGGGATACGCCTCGACTGGCTAAATCGGCGGAGTTTTGTTCGGATCGAACATGTGCCCAACAGTCGACTGGCGTTGCCTGAGATATCTTGGCAACTCTGTTGGCCACAAACGTGGTCCAGTTGCAAGCAGGCTTCCTTAACCAGGCTAGAACGATAGTGGAATCTGTCCAGCAGCGGAGATCGGAATTAGTGTTCGGCAAATGCGGAAGGATTGCGGTCGCCATCTCTGTTAAGAGCACGGCACCACAGAGCTCTAGCCGGGGGAGGGATACGGTTTTCACCGGAGCAACTCGCGTCTTGGCTACCAATAGACGGGTCAAGATTCTATGGCCCATCTCGATGCGGACGTAAATAGCCGCTCCATAAGCCTTCTGAGACGCGTCACAAAAACCGTGATGCTCTATAGATACCCCCGGTTGATACCCGACCCATCTCGGAACGCGGATCTGGTTGAGGTCGGAATATTCCTTCAGGAATGATTGCCACCTCTGACTCATTTCAGTGGGAAGCTTTTCGTCCCAACCCAAGTCGTGCAACCAGATCTCCTGCATAAACATTTTGGAACGAATGATGAAAGGTGCGAGCCACCCTGCAGGATCAAATAACTTAGCAATTTGGGATAGAACTTCCCGCTTAGTGTAGGCAGGTTCTGATACTATTTCTGGAGGCACGAAATAGAATTCATCGGACTTCGCCCTCCATTGAATACCGAGCGTCTTGGCCGTGCTTTCGGCATCAAGGTCGAGGAATTCGCTATGCAGAAGGTGCTCAGTTGGGATGTCGCTTAAAATGCTTTTGTGGTTAGAAGTCCACTTTCTCAATGGAAACCCGGCGGAGCCTAGAGCTGCCTGCAACTCTTGGATGGAATTTTTGGCATCGATCACGGAATTTGCCCCGGCCAGCACGACATCGACATACATATGTTGCTGAATAATGCGGCTGGCCTTTGGAAATGGCACTTCGACGTCCTTTGCCAGCTGTTGCAGCACTCTAATAGCGAGGAAAGGCGCGCAGTTGACCCCGAAGGTAACTGTTTGCAACTCGAAGTCTTGGATATCTCCTTCCTTATTTCGGAAAAGAATTCTTTGAAAGGGGGTGTGCTCGGAATCGACCCAGATCTGACGGTACATCTTGGTAATGTTCGCACTGAAAACATATTGGAAATATCGCCACTTCAGGATCTGAATAGTCAGATCGGATTGGAGGACCGGACCAGCATGAAGGATATCATTTAAGCTGATTCCATTTGCTGAAGGGCTTGAAGCGTTAAATACAACGCGGAGCTTTGTTGTGGTGCTTTCGGGTTTAACTACCGCATGGTGTGGAAGATAATAGGTGGGAGAACTGTGAGTCGGCGGAACTATTTTCATATGACCTAGATCCAAGTACTCCTGAATCACGCTGTCATATTGCTCTTTTAGAGGAAAGTCTCTTTTTAAACGATTCTCGTTTCTAAGAAACTGAGCCAACGCAATGGACCTCGAATATCCTAGATCGGATCCCGACTTCTCGGGGTCACAGAGCGGGAGAGTCACCACATACCTCCCGCTTGCGTCTCTTTTTGTGGTTCGGAGAAAGTTCCTTTCGCAATAGGAATCCGCTTCTTTTACCAGCTGGACTGGTAGATCTTCCACCTCCCAGAACTTGCTGAGAAGCGTGTCTAGCGAATCGTCACCTATTTGTTGTACCCTAGTCGTGAAGGATGCGACTTTATTGGTCTCAACATTTGAAATTGGCCCCGTAAGCACCCAACCATAAATGGTTTCTTGGCCTAGGAGTGAGCCACAAATACTCCTTCGAGTGCCACTCAACATAACCGATCGTAAAAGGTCGGCTCCAATCAGGATGTCGATCTGTGAACTCTCAAAGAAGGTGGGGTCTGCCCATTGGAGAGAGGGCAGGTCTTTCAAAGAATTCCGGGATATTGGATGTGAAGGCAACTTGCCCGCCAACTCCGGAAGGACATAGGCTACGGTGTCTAACTGTAGACCTGGCTTATTCGGTGAACGGATTAAGAAGTGGCAAAGTCGAGTTGACTTCGCCGAAACCGATTGATTTAGCCCGGAGACTTGAGTCTGGACGTTGCGGAACGGTAGCTTGATCAGCTTGAAAAGGCGTTCGGAAATGAATGTCGCCTCGGATCCCGGGTCAATTAATGCTCGGGCTCGATAATTCGTGCCCAAATGGCACACGTCGATGATCGCCGTGCCCAACAGAACGGCGGAAGTGCCAGAGGCAAACTAATTTTGCACCGTTGAAGTGCGTGCGTGCGCATTTCGGCTAGAGGGTCTCGAAGGTTGTTGAGCAGATGGGGAGGCGGTTGAGGATCCCGCGTTGTCGGAGTTCGAGCTGCCGCGATGCAGAAGCGTATGGTGTCTCCCTTTGCAAGTGAAGCAGCTGTGTGTACTGGTGCAGTCACGCAGCTGGTGACCTCTCGCGAAGCAGTTTAGACATAGCTGCTTCTTCTTAATGTAGCCGGAACGCGCGTCGACGGACATGTTGAGAAAGCGCGGGCACAATCTAATCGGGTGATTCTCTTTGGAACATAAGTCGCAACCTTTCGGCTTAGAGCTAACCTTTGTTTCAAAGGATTGAAGCTTCTTCGGGATGGCTGGAGTAGGCCTCATATCCTCGATGGCCTCCAAAGTGCGATATCTTTCGCTCAGGAAGGCGTTCATCTCTTCCCAAGCCGGAATGTCAGACTTTGAAGTAAGGGATTGTTCCCATAAAGAGAGGGTCACTTTTGGCAGTTTACTTGCGCATAGGAACACCAGCAGGCAATCCCAGTTGTCAGTGGATATCTGGGAATGTGCTAGCGCTGTCAAACACCCCTGAATCGTAGACTGCAGCTCCTTAAGTGCATGACCAGATTCTTGGGATATGGAGCTCAAGTTGAAAAGGAGTTTGAGCTGGCTGTTGACTAAAAGTCTTTTATTTTGGAAACGGTCTTGAAGTGCGTCCCACGCCGAAGCGAAACCGTCATTTGTGAGAGGGGATTTTGAAACAATGGCTTTCGCCTCACCGCTCGTCATCGTGAGAAGATGAAACAGCTTCTCGACCGGTGTCAGCCTGGGGTTGTTGACATAAACTGCCGTGAACAAGTCCCGGAAGGTGGGCCATCGGAGGTAATCCCCGTCGAAAACTTCCGTATCACACGGAGGTAACCGGCAACCGGACGATATGAAAGTCTGGGGTGGAGCTTGCACGGTTTGAGGAGTCGCTCTGTCGATATTCTCGCCAATAAGTGCTGCACATGACTCGTATACTGAGTAGCAGTAGTCATATTTGGACTGCAGCAGCGGCAAGGTGCTGAGGGATCCTTCTTGGGCAATAAGATCAGAGCACGATTCGTACTCCCTTTCTACTTTGTCCCATAAGGCTCGCACTTGTTGCAGACGGACTTGCAAAGTGTGAAGAGACGGAGGCACTTGATCAGGAGTGTTGATCTTGGCCTCAAAGAGGCTAACGCGATCGCTGACAGCGATAAATTTGTGCAAAGCCGCAGTTGCGGCGGATGGCTGCTCTGAGGATGCCATTTTCTTGCTGATAGCTCGGGTAACCCTTAGGAAGTCGGTTCCGGAAGCAGAGGGATTCTCTGACTTAATCGCAAGTGAAGACTCGCTCGACGATTTCGCCAACGGTTTGGAAATCACAATTTTAGGAGTTGTCTTCGAGCTTGTCGATGGCAGATCTCTTCCTTTAGGAGTAGCTACCGCTCTGACTTTTGGACTCGCAGACCGAGGTGCTGGCTTAGCGCGAGAGGCAAGCGGAGAACCCGGGTTGGCTTTTTGTTCTTTTCCTGGAGCTACAGTCGCTTTCTTGTCTCCCTCTACGGGCATACTCAAGTTACGCCCTTACGAGAAAAAACAAGCGGAAGAAAGACAACGAGGCCTGGGCGCACGGAAAATTAAAGAAACAGAAATAGAATCGAAGCGTACGGGAAATCGCACGAAAAGGAAATAAAATCGAAAACCCGCCAAAAGTAGCTGAAAAAATAGCCAGAACTAGCCACTGGAGTTAGCTACACTTTGGATTTCAGGAAGCGCATGGGAAGTCAAAAAATTCAAAAACCCGCCAAAAGTAGCTGGAAAAATAGCCAGAACTAGCCACTGGAGTTAGCTACACTTTGGATTTCAGGAAGCGCACGGGAAGTCAAAAAATTCAAAAACCCGCCAAAAGTAGCTGAAAAAATAGCCAGAACTAGCCACTGGAGTTAGCTATACTTTGGATATATGAGGGCGATCGGGAAGTCGAAAGAATAGGAAATCTTTTATTTGTTATTATTGTTTCTTTATTTTCTTATTATTCTTAGTTTTATTAACTCGCCAAAAACTATAAAATAGACAGAAACAAAAAATAAAACCCCAAGGAGACACAACAATAGAGGACAACTGCCAACCGCAAAACTAGCTGAATCTTATTGCCTTAATTTTAGTTTATCTTTATTTGATTCTATTTTTTATTTAAAAAATAAAAAATAAATAAATAAACACACCCAAACAAAAAAGGCTCGAAAATAGCTAACGCGTGTGGCTGCAATTCTTTTTCAACAATTTAAAAAATTATTCAGCTAACAAAAAAAATATTTTTATAAAAAAAAATATTTTTGTTAATGTATTTAGTATTATTTAAATTGTTGGTGCAGGGTATCCTCTAGTCGGCAGGGTTCTGGAAGCAGGTGACTGTGCACACCCCTTCAGTACCAGTCCCCGAAGATTCCCCACCGAATCCCTGGGGACATAGCTGGGGACATTTCATACAAGTCCCATGCGGACATTGCACTAAGCATGCGTTCACGGCGGGGACGTCGAAATACTCGGGGATTCGTCGGGGAATCCCTAGGGACTTTCCTAGGGATTTTCGAAAAAATGTCCCCAGGGAATCTCATATGAATTTCGAAGTCAAGTCCCCAAGGAATCGCTGGGGACAGCCAGGGGAAAACCTGGGGACGTTCCCCGAGGAAACCCCAGGGAATATTATAGAAAATACCCGGAAAATTTCCCCTTTTTAGTAAAAATCTGGAGATATTTCTTCCTTATTTGTGTGTTTATTTATACAATTTTATATTTTACTTAATGATTCCTAAGTGCGTGGGACGGGTCTTCTCTGCCGGCTGATGATCCTTTAACGGACTAATAAAATATATAAATGTTAAAGTCAATGTAAACATCGCAATACTTTGCACAAATTTACATACATGTATTTATTTAAAGAGAAAACAAACTCGGAATATGTAATGGGATTTCCATTTACACCGGCGGATTCAGGTTCAAGATCAATTCTGCAAATGAATTTATTAATTAAACACAAATAACTTTACTTACTCATTATATTTCTTCACTTTTACGCAATTTTAACTAATACGCAAAACACTTCCGAACGCAGCAACAGTCAACTCTAAATGAGAAAAGAATAAGGAGACAAAAGAAGACCGAACACCGAAAATTCTGGCGCGTGCCAGGGTATGCACAACCACAATGCAATGCAATGCCTTTTAATTTGAATCACATAAGGAAGAATATCAAACATAAACATTTTTGCTTCGAATAAATAAATTTATAATACTTGTCAATATACCATACAACTGAACAGATAAATATTTATCAAATATAAAATTAAATATTTATAAATATTTAAAAATATTTTAAAAAGGGTATTCTAATGTCGACGCAGCACACTTTGCTTTCGACATAGATTTTCTTCCCTCCCTTCCCCCCTATTTGCATCTCACTCTAATTTGCGAACCGCTGCTCCGAATCAGTTCGAAAACAATAACAAATATACAGTCCCAACTTCGTGCAACATCGGCAGTGGCCGAACGCAGGTCGAATTTTTTGTGGCTACTTCGTTTCGAACTCTGCGAAACGAAGCCCATGTAATTTGTTTTTGTTTTTCGACAATGCGGCGAGGAATCGCCGGGGACAGGAATTTTGGTACTGAAGGGACTGTACTAGCAAAGCGAAGACGGAGAAAAAATGCAATGTATGTATGTATGTGTGTATTGCTCAGCGCAGAAGAGCGCGAGGTTGGCCCAAATATATGTATATATGTATGGATGTAAATCGGAGTGAAACAAAAAAACCCAAATATTTATTTAAGTAGAGCTTTATTTATTCTAGCTTTAGATATTAGCCTTTATTGATTTTTATTTAAGTTATTATTATGTTTTGTTAAATTTGTGTCAGTCTAATTTAATGTTTGCGTGTGTGTTTTATTATAATAAATAATTTCTATAAAGGTTTTAATTTGGGCGGATAAATTTTATTTTGTATTTATTAAGTTGCAGAGGATTGGGAGTAAATTGGTATGTTTGTATGTATGTATATAATTTAAGTTAAATTATGCGGATGAATTTTAATATATGGTAGTAGTATATGTATATTTTTAGGAAAATGTTTTGTCGCAATTTTATTTGTATGTAATTAAAAAATTTGTGTTGTATATTGTTTAAATTATTTATATATATAAATTATTTTTCTTGAAGGTGCAAGGCAGTTTAGTGACGGACGTGATGTATGGATATGAATGTGAAACTTGGATAACTGGATGTAATATATATGTGTATGTATATATGTAAATGTATGTACGCCAGCGGATCACAGTGGACAGTGGTAGGGGGCCAAATTGGCAAAGCACTTTTGCACTTTAGAAAAAAGAAGAAGTTCACTGCGGCTGGCTTATGTCTATGTACATACACACATATATTATATATCACTTTTCACTTTTCACTGGAATCGGAGGGAAAGAAAAACGCCGTCGGAAAACGAATATGGCGACCACGGACGAATGGACTTTGGACGTAGTCGTACTTATCTTTGGAAAAATCCGCAAAGAGGGGCGCTGGTGGATCCAAAATAATCCTGCGATCGAAGGACCATGAAATGAAGGGGGCGGAGTCCCAAAGAATGTTGTGCCTTTTTGGGGGTTGTAGGCGGTCGTGGCGGTTGGCTTAGCTGCTGAAAATTCCCAAGTCCCTTGGTCCAAAAGAAGAAGAGGCACGGGTGGCGGCGTTTCAAATTCGTCACTTCACTTTTATTGCTTGATTTGTACTAAACTTAAAATAGCGAGCGCTGCATCGCTGCGGCCGGTGGAGAGGCCCTTCGGAGGCGGAAAGAGGGGGGAGAGCAAGAATGACCGATGAGCGGGAGAGCGGGCGCAAGCACTAGCCTCGCTTAACCGGCGCGAGCACTAGCACCGCAAGAGCGGCGCGAGTCCAAGCACCGCTAGAGCGAGCTTGCTCTCTCCCACACTGCCGCTCGAACTAAAGCGCCCTTCTGGCGCGAACAGATTACTTTGATAGTTGATATCCCATACACAACTGCAACTGAATCAAATCCCCCTTGATTGGCAAAATCTTATACTGTTCATCGTTGTGAACGATTTTAAGTCGCATTCACTGGATCTGCTTCCATTCGACTTTTTATACCCTTGGAGGGTATTATAATTTTCTGAATTTTTCCCAACTTAACTGGGTTGACAAATGGGGAAAGTGTGCAAATCATAGCATTGAGTTTATTCTGTTTTGCTCCCACTTGCCGACAGCATATCCTAGTCTTATATCGGCTGACGGTACACAACAGTTTTTTCATTACTAAGTGAAATGTATGGCTTGTGTCATTTTAGGGCTTACCAAAATATTCCACTTTTAAAAATAAATGCATGCTCGAAGTAAAGCATTGTTGTGTCGCCTGAAAAATCTATGTTCGGCAACGGAGTAATTCAGGAAAATTAGCTGCATAATTACTTAATATTAGACACATTTTAAGGCCTTAAGGGCACCCTGCAGGTATACTAAGTTTTGTCGATTGGCTTTTCCCAAGTGAGCCACAAAGATTCGGTTTTCCGGAAAGGTTTGTGTTATATTTATGAGTGCTGTAGGAAAGTTCAGCCAGTACATTTTATGGATAAGGCCTTAGTGGCACACTGAGTAGAATGCAGCTTGGATGTCTAATAGGACAATTCTGGCTGATTTATACCTTTGGAGTTTGTTTTTGTGTGTTATTTTTAATTGTTTTTTTTGTTGTTTTATCATAATTACAGAATGGATTGTATTGTGCTCCTTTCAGTTATAAAATTTCTGGCTTGGTTAGTTATAATTATTTTCAATAAACTTGGTTATAGGCATAGTGACAGTGGCATTTAGAATTTTTCTCCTGCTTGATGGACGTGCTTTAAGGCTTAGATTAAGCTCATAACTTTTTCATATTTGAGGTGCTGTAACTTCAAGACGAATTAGTCTCACTTAAGAATATCAGCATCCTATTGTAGCTTTTTAATATTATCAAGTCAAGATCAAGGGTAAAAAACATTTCTATGCAATTTTTTGTCAAGAAGGAAATGAACTACCAAGCCGGAACACTTTCAATTCAAATTTTAATTCCGGATTTTGAATAACTCCAAATTCTGGCCGGAATATATTGTCGTCAAGAAAAGGCGGCCTGTAGGAATAAGTCTTACCAGGACCGATCAGACCACTGCGTCCTCTACGACACCCACTCAAAAAAATTATCAGAATGCAAAGGGTTTACGTAGTAAGCTTCCCAAATGGTATTCTGATAGCCTTTCGTTTGCTTCTCAGGTATCGTGTTCACAGAAACCTGATTAAAGCCGGAGATTTTGAGCTCCGAAGTTTTTCCAGCTGCGTTCACGGTTTAGCGACTGGATCGGCCTATCAGACGTGGAGGTGGTGTCCTCATAGCGGTTGACTCCAGTCTCACGTCGGAATTATTAACTTTTGAGGAGTGCAACAATGTTGAATTCCTTTGGGTCAAGCTATCAGTCATTAGCTCCATTTTCATTACTTGTTCCTACATTCCTCCCTTGTCGGAACTTTCTATTTATTGGAACCATCTTTCCGCTATCCAGTTGGTTTCCAATCGCCTTTCGGATAGAGACTTCGGGATTTTAAAATCCCAGGGGATATTTGGTCCTCAAATAATTCCACAAATTCACTTCTTACTACAACACAGCATGATTTTACTGCTGTCTTGTTTGACATTTCCCTGTCGCTAGTCAACCAGGTACGAAATTCCCTACAGCGCTTGCTTGGTCTCTGTTTTGTCTAAGATCCGGCGAGAGTAAGTTTAGCCAGGGTGGCGCCGCTGACGCTACCCGAAGATCCCTATCATCCTACTTTCGATATGACCCTCGACCTTGTGGCTGATTTACAGAATATATCTGACCGTCCAGCCAAAAAAGTCCTTTGTTTTCTCAAGTCGGCCTTCGAACGGCTGAATAATTTTATATCTGATTTTAATTGGTCTGATCTATACATGTGCACTGACATGGCGGAAGCCGTGGATATTTTTTACAGTACCATGAATTCATTTTTTACTGAATGTGTTCCGCTATACTACCCGTCAACCTTAAATAAGTCTCCTTGGTTTAATAAAAAGTTGAGTCGCCTTAAAAACAAAAAATTCTAGGCTGTATTCCAAATATAACCGTACCGATTCCCAATCTGTTCTATCATGTTATTTATCGGCTCGGTTAAGCTTCACCGTGTTGAACGCACCGTGTTACAAAAATTATCCGGCTCGTTGTAGGGCCCAGGGCTCAGGACCCAAAATAGTTTGATAATTTTGTTAACACTAAAGGTAAACCTATTACTCAGTCTTCCTCGCTCTCTTTTGAAAATACAACCGTAAATAATGATCAGGCAATGGCCAATCTATTTGCACAGTTTTTTCGAACCACATATTCAAACTCCACAGACTCTAATCAGACTTATTCTTACATCATTCCCAAATCGAACCTAATTCTCAGTCCTAGTTTAAACGAAAGCTCTATTCTTTCAGATCTTTTCCGTGTTAAGCCAGTTTATGCGCCAGGTCCCGACGGAATACCTGACTGTGTGCTTAGGTATAGTGCCGACGCCCTGTGCAATCCCCTTCTAAAATTGTTTAACTTATCCTTAGAAACCTTAGAAAATCGGATGCCAACAACTACAGAGGAATCTCTAAGCTGTCGGCCATCCGAAAACTTTTCGAAAATATCATTACTCCACATTTACAGAACCTTTGCAGATCAATTTCTCCATGTCAGCATGGATTAGCATGTTAGCATGGATTAATAAAGTGAAGATCAACTACAACTAATCTTTTGGAGCTCACTTCCTTCATAATAAATGGCTTCTATAACAACTTTCAGACAGGTGTAATATATACTGATTTCAGTAAAGCATTCGACCCTGTTAACCATTCTCTTCTTGTTCGGAAACTCCATTTAATGGGATTGTTGATCTAGTTGATCTTCTTAGATGAATCTCAAACTATCTGAATGGCAGGACGCAAAAGGTCCTTTTTAAAAATACCTTATCTAATGTTCTCAGGGTCCCGCAAGGGAGCCATTTGGGGCCCTTGTTGTTTACATTATTTATTAACGACCTGCCCAAAGTTCTGACTAACTCCAGAGTACTTATGTACGCGGATTACGTCAAACTTTGCTTCTTGCCAGTCTGACTTAGAAACAGATCTTAATAATTTTCAAACATGGTGCCGCGTAAACTTATTAAATTTAAACGGCTCTAAATGCAAGCTAACGACATTCTCTCGTGTCGTACCCAAGCTCGCAACTTACACGCTGAACTAGCTTTTGCTACAGCTTTTGAGTTAGTCGTGCTTTACTTCGCGCTCGCGCGTTTTCATAGTGATATTTTATTCCTATAAGCCCAAATTTTTGGCATGCAATCAGTGTTTATGTGATCTTTATCAGCCTAAAACATTTGGATCAAATTAAACAAAGAAAGTGACTTTTAACCTTGTAAAATTTATTCGGTTTTGCTTTTATTATCAACTTGCTTTGCCTTCTTTTCGGGCAAAGTGCGTTTACAGCTTTTCTTTTCATCGCGTTAGTTTTGTTGTTGGCGCAAGCTATTCTGCATTGCATTACAATCACACAAACTAGTTAATTTTCAGTGCCCAAATAAAAGCTTTTTCTCGCTTTTGTTTTTATCGGTTCTTTCGCCGCGAAATTTGTACAATTTTATCTCCGTTTTGGTTCTTTACGGCTGCGGTAATAATTATATACAATAATTATGGCTACCTGTTGTGTCACTAAGTATCCGAACGCTGGCAAAATAACACCTTGGCAGGCCACCGTTTATTGTTGGCTCTGCGACAACATTGCTCACCCTGGATGTGCCGATCTTGAACAGATTGGCCCGCGTATTGCTGATCGTAAACGTGAAAACGCCGGATTGGACTGGACTTCACATCAAATCCGATATGAGGGTTTTCATGAGGCAAACTCACCTGGAGTTTCAATTATTGGCGGCCGGATTCAATGAATTGTCTAACCGATTCCAGAAGGCGGAGTATCACTTTAAGTCTCTAAAACTGCTAAGTGACTCAGTAAACAAATCAAAGAGAAACCTTGCTAATAATTCTTTGCTTCTTCCAGAGCCTGTGTGCCCTCTTATGCAGTTCAACCCTCGGAACAATTCTGATATCGCCGTGGCTGTTGACGACAGCTTGGCTGACGAACCATCATTAGCCCCTATTTCTGGGTCGGCTGATTTCGTCTTGCCCTCAGCTCTGCAGCTAATAAACATCGACCAGGCATCCACGTCGCATACCGCTGCCTCCAACGACGCGTCATTGGCTTCCGATGCTCATCCTGTGGCTCCTCCAGCTGTGATTCCCCCGGCTGCGGCTCCCCTGATGGTGGTTCCTCAGACGGCGGTACCTCCGGCGGTCACAATCTCTGCGTCGCCATTCCAGCCCAGGACCCCAACCTTCATCTATTTCTGGAGTTGCCCAAAGGAGATCGGCCCCACTAGCTGGAGTTGCCCCCAAAAAACTTGTTTTTGTTTCCCGCCTTAATCCGAGTGCTTCCGAACATGATGTTGTAACCCATTTGAGCAACAAATTGAATGTTTCTTATACTGAATTTACCGTCTCAAAATTCAATTTTAAGCAAAGATGTGAAATATCTTCATTTAAAATTGGACTTTCTGATGCATTATTGGCCAGGGTTCTTCAGTATGGCCTGAACATGCCATTGTTCATGAATTTATTCATAAAAGTAATCCTCGAGCTCGCGGTGCTCTGACTCCCTCTGCTAGAACTCCAAAAAACTGATTGATTCATTTCTCCTACACTATCAGAATGTTCACAGTTTATAAGGCAAACTTTGTAAGCTGCACATCAATAGTGCCTCTTTTGATGCCAATGTTATTGTATTTACTGAAACGTGGCTCAACTCTTTTGTCTCCGATAGCGAATTATTTGCAAGCAACTATATCGTTTATAGACGCGATCGTCAATTGCGAATCGGTGGCGGTGTTCTTATCGCGAATAAGTCCGATCTACCTTCCATTCTGGTTCCGACAAGTAACGAAGATTGCAATTTAGAGTTTGTTGCGGTTCCCATTCAAGTTCATGATTATTTTGTTTATGTCTGATGCTCCTACATTCCACCCCGGTCCGACACGAATATTTACTTATAGCATTTATCTTTAATTCAAAACATTCATTCCTCTCTTGGTGTTAACGATCACCTTATTGTTATGGGGGATTTCAATCTTCCGTCCATATCTTGGATGCCCTCTCAGGACTCGAATGTTCTCGTTCCCACTGCACCCCATGATCTTGTTCACGGCCTTATTGACCTTTCCTTAGGACAACTAAATTACGTACGGAGCTGTCGTGACAAAGTCTTTGATCTTATTTTTGCGTCGGAGTTTGCCAATGCCAACGTTTCTAGAATTGACCCTCTCTCTAGCCCCGAAGACGCTTATCATCCCAGTCTGGAGATAATTCTAGAAGTATCGACTCCATTAATGTCTTGTCCTTTAGCTGAGCCAGCCTCCCTCAAACATGGTTGACCGTTTTTATGACATCATATACTGTGGTTTTGACTTGTATATTCCATCGTTTTCTCCTCCTGACGTCTCGCATAAGCCTCCCTGGTTCTCTCGTCGACTTTCCAACTTGAAAAATGTCAAGTCTAGACTTTTTAAAAAGTTCAGTAGAACCGGGTTGCAAGTCGATCGTGCTAGATACCTAACAGCGCGCTATAATTTTATAACACATAATTCTGAGTGCTACAACTATTACCTGAATCGGTGTAGAAATGAGTTTCAGGCAAATCCAAAGCAATTTTTAACGATTTTCAATTTTATCTCAATCTCAAGTCTTTCCATCCTGTCTTCATCTCAACACTAAGTCCGCTTCTAACGAGCCTGACATCGCGAACTTATTTGCCAAATTTTTTCAATCTACATATTCTGCTATTAGTGTTGATACAACCTCTTCGTATCCATATTCTCTTCCGCACTCGAATTGCATTTTTATGCCCACGATCAGCGTAGTTGATGTTCTTCAGAGTCTCTAAATACTCAAGCCCTCCTTGAATCAGTTCAGAAACAATTCCTTTTGTTTGCTTTACGGGGACTTAACTGGGATCCTCAGCATCACCTCCCCTCTTATAGTAACAGGCTACGTCTTCTGAGCCTGCACTAGCTTAAGGATCGTCGGACCTGCCACGGAGTGATGTTCGTTTATAAACTAATTAATGGATATATTTCTTCGCCTTATTTGTTAAGTCAGTTAAGTTTCTCTGTCCCTGCAAGACCGTCGCGTTATTTCCGGCCGATTGCACTAAGTATTTGTAAATAAAATTTTGAGTTGCACGATATAATGAATTATATTTTTTGTTACATTTGGAATTGTCATTAGATGTAAATTCTCTATTTATTTTAAGACACCCAACCTTGCCTCTGACCACCTGATGTGAGCCGGAGCATATCAATTAAAATTACTCCTTATCCGGTCAGTGGCAAGGACTTGGCTACAATGGCAGTAATTTACTATTTTCTAAATAAATAAATAAATAAATAAACTGTCGCTCTTTGGAAAGAATTGATATATTTAATGATTTGGGAGTCCGCCTGGATCCTAAACTTGACTTTATTGATCATATTTCGGGCATGGTAAATAAAGCCAGAGGTGTGCTTGATTTCAATAAACGGTGATCGAAAGAATTCAATGACCCCTATGTTACTAAGTGTCTTTACATTTCTTTAGTTCGTCCTATCTTCATACATGTTTCATGCGTTTGGAGCCCTCAGTATGGGGTCCACAGTAAACGCATTTAGTCGGTTCAAAAGAACTTTTTACTTTCGCTTTACGCAGTTTAAACTGGGATGCAAACCAGAGGTTACCCTCGTATTCCAGTATTATTCTACTTATCAACCCACCAACCTTGTCTAACTGTAGCACCATGTTGGGCATTACTTTTATTTACAACCTAATCCATTGTGACGTTGAAAGTGCTGACTGGTTGGGTCAGCTTTCACGTACCAAGTAGAAATACTAGATCTTATATTCCCTTAGTTTTGCGCCACTGTAGAACGTCCTTTGAATTGCATGAACCCTTAAGAGTCTTATGTGCAAATTATAATTGGGTATGGTTAGCTTCAATAGAGTCTGAAATAAGTTGTTTTAATATGGCTAAATCGACTCGGCTGGTAATGCTGAACAAGAATATTGGATCGAAAACGGAAGGTATCTTTCTGATGTATTAATTTATGATGGTACTAATTTATTTAAATAGTGGTTAAATAGATGGTTTATCGTTCCGAACCGAATTGGGATTTTTTTTAATTTGATCGTCGAACGAACAATACGTTCCTAAGAAAGTTTCATTTCTGAAATTATTAAAATTAATTTAATTTAATACATTA
Organism: Drosophila jambulina; assembly: GCA_018152175.1. NCBI lineage: Eukaryota > Metazoa > Arthropoda > Insecta > Diptera > Drosophilidae > Drosophila > Drosophila jambulina. The sequence continues at coordinate 960,328 of JAECXH010000027.1, read as the reverse complement.
TTTCAGTCTCTGACTAACACTCCAAGTGTTCGGTTGTCTTAGATTTCGTTTTGTCGATTGAAAGCGCCTATTGTCATAAACATTAAACGTCGAAAGACGTAATAAATAACATGCCACGTCAAAGGAAAAATATTATTGTTAACAAAGCTCTTCGTGACGAGTTCAAAAAGAGGATACTAAAATGCCACCTATTACTGTCCTTAAACAGTCTGCCAAGTTTTTACATGATAATTTACATCAGCATAAAAATAAGTGACTACTACTGTCTATTGGTATTAAAATATTCACTACAGGTGAAGAAAATTACAATAAAATTTGCACTCAGCTGCGTGATCTCAAATGCGAATTTTATTCGTACGATTCTTAAAACACCGAAACCTTACAAGGCGGTACTTTCTGTCTCGACAGACTACCCAATGCTGACGTCAAAACTTTGCTTAATAACCTAGACCTAAAATGCATTGATGTTAAACCAATTGAGAAAACTACAAAAAATGACTATAAGCTATTGCTCTATGTAGTTTATTTCGCAAATAAAAGCATCACTCTGCACCAGCTACGCAAAGATTACATATATATAAACCATACCAAAGTACGACGGGAGTGCAAGTCAGAATCAAGCTGCAAACTGACACAATGCTACAATTGCCAGCTATATGGACATGGGTCCATGCATTGCGCTGTGAAAACTTCTTGTGCCTACTGTGCCGGCACACACAAGACCATTGAGTGCCCTGACAACACCAAACTAAAATGCGCAATCTGCAAAGGGGATCACCCCTTCACCGACCTTCAGTGCCCTTGCCGACTCTCATATCAGTCGCTTCTCCCAAGACGATCGTCCAGCGGTAGTCTTTTCATCAAACCGAGGTACGAGAGCCAAACAACACGTGGAGCAAACCGTAATATGCTCAAATGAGCTTTACCAAGACAGCACTCATCTCCGATTCGGCCGGCAAATCTTCCTCAAGCTTCATACCAGAGCTACAGAAATGCAGTCGTAAACAATGACTCAAATCCAGAGTTCTCTCGACCTTTTTACCATTGATGAAATCACAGCTCTCGCGATTGAGCTCATCAATAAATTGAGTGCCTGTACCTCAAAAAGTGAGCAGTTCAACATAATAACTCAACTTGCTATCAAATATGTGTACTCCAATAAGTAAATCACTTACTCATATTAATATCATGGCATGGAACACTTGTGCCGTCAGTCCTGAGTTGTTAACTTCCTCGTTAAAAACCAAATTTATGTCTGTCTTAAACCAAAATAGACATCATACAGCGCGCTCAATCAAAAATCCTGAGAACTATCACTGGGGCACCATGGTATATTCGAAACCAAAATATCCACAGGGATCTTGGCATTCTCGCAGTAAAACATGAAATAGAGAAGCCAAAAGCGTCGTACAAGGAATAACTATTAGCCCACATAAATCCTCTCGCAAGGGACTTGACTCGGGTTTCCAGAAGAACCCGCCTCCAACCCAGCCATAATTTTTCAGGGCCACTTTTATTGTTCCAGTCTACATGACTGATAGGTTATAGTATAAGATTTGATACACTTATTGTTAGTCTCGTAAGGAGAAGATTCAATAAATAAAAGCAAAATAAAAAAAAAATGTCTGCCTTGTTAGCGAAACACGGCTGTTCACGCCAAAAGGGCGTTTATTTCCCAGAGGCAGTGTGATCCCGTACACCCACGCTCTCTCTCCCTCTTCCTTTTGACTTTCGGTCCATAGAGCTTTCAATCCTCTCTGAAATGCTAGTTTAAGTCTTCATGTATTTTAGTTCTAATTCCTACTTCTACCAATAAAGACACACACGTCGCGCAATACCCCGAGAATAGTTTCTTTCGTGTTTTATTTATCGGGTGCTCTAGGTTGAAGCCACCCCACTCCATCAATGGCTAACGGATAAAATTAAACTGTTCATACCAAATTATAAAGTTTATCGAAATGATCGTGGTGCTACAAAAGGTGATAGAAAACAGTATTCAGCATGATCATCGACTCCAATCAATCTCCAAAAATATATTCAGCCTATTTTTCTGGTGCTTTAGCTTAATGCCGAAACTATCCATGCAACTTTCTTTTAACAAATAATCACATAAAAACAATGTTCAGGGCCGACCTAGTTGAATATTCACAAATTTATAGCCATTACATATTGGGTGGCGAGTTGAACTGCAGAAATCGTGTATGGAATTGTGCCAGAGCAAACTCGTTTGGGAATTGTCTTCAATTGTCAACACGAAAGTTTTCGCCTCTATACTCCAAAGATACAACCTATATACCAGCAAACTTTAGAAGCAAGCTTTCAACTCTTGACAGTTTCCTTACTAATACACCGAAAAATTTTTCCAAACCAATTGTGCACACTAATCTCTCATCGGACCATTTACAAGTACTTTGTAAGTTTACTAAAGGAGCTCGTTGCAAAAATGTTTCACTTACAATACTCCAAAGCTAACTGGAAAAATTTAAGCATATCCTCATTGTCGCATCCCTAGTCAATCTCGAATTCTTTTCAAATCTTGAAGCCGAGCAAGAAGTAGTATATGTATTGGTAGAAACTCTTCAAGCAGACATACATAATGCAATAAAACAGTGTGTACCCGATGTGCCTGCTAGGCCCATAGTTTCGAAAATTCCACATCATCAGTGATAGAAACACAAATCAAAGAAAAAGTTTTTGAATGAAAACATCACATTACTTAGAGCTTCCAGACTATAATACCTCAACTGCAATCCAAAATACTTTAAGCGAAGTAAATAATTCGAATGACTTGACTTACACACCTGAAATTACTCCTATAGACATCGACGCCATAATAAGGTCACTAAAAAAGATTAAAATTCCAAACATTTGTCTAAAAAATTTACCAAAAAATGCGATAGACTTTCTTGCTGTCAACATGAATAAATGTCTTCAAATTGGTTATTTCCCCAAAAATTGGAAAATTGCAAGAATTATTCCAATTCCACAGCCAGGAAAGCCACCGGATTGCCAAAATAATTACCATCCTAAATTTTTGAAAGACTAATTAAAGCTAGGCTCAATCTGCATGTGGAAGATAATAATAACATTTTACCCTCAGTTCATTATGGCTTTCGTGCCTTTCTTAACTGTATTTACCCACTTGATCGAATCATTAACTATGTAAAGGAAAATTTTCACGAAATGAGTCAGTTGGCATGGTAACGCTTGACATATAAGCTGCTATTGATACCATTGTGCCAGAGTCTAATCCATAAGCTTGTCACTTGTAACAGCCCAACGTATTTAACAAAAATTATTCAAAGTTTTCTCTCAGATAGGTACTTTTACGTCAGTCTTGATGGTACCAATTCGAATAAAAATCTAATCAAAGCTTGTGCCCCACAGGGCTATGATATTCCCCTGTTTCAGAGATCTCATACAGTTATTTTCGCCGACGACACAGCCCTGTTCAGCTCTGGCACTACTTTTAATTTGATAGAAAACGAGCTACAAATGTCCTTGGATGCAATATCTTCTTATTTTTATAATTGGAAAATTAAAGTAAATGCCTCAAAAACAAAAGCAATTCTCTTCACTATAAAACGGAAACTGTGTTGTTGGAGTGGGTGGCTTCGACCTGGAACACTCGATAAGTAAAACACGAAAAAACTAATTCGGGGAATTGCGCGACGCGCGTCAGTATTCCCCTGTTTTAGAGATCTCTTACACTTATTTTCGCCGTCGATACAGCCCTGTTTAGCTCTGGCACTACTTTTAATTTGATAGAAAACGAGCTACAAATGTCCTAGGATGCAATATCTTCTTATTTTTATAATTGGAAAATTAAATGATATAGTGAATGGCAAAATTGATTGGTTGTGTTTTGTATCGCTCCGCTGTTGATTTTACCCAACAAAGAAAAAACATTTCATGTAAACTACTTTGTGGCCTAATTATCACCATAATTACCTGTGTGATATATGCCGTATGAAAAAGTGCAATTAAATCTGATCAGTAACATTAAATCAAAATAATAATTCTAAATTGTGAAAAGTTTGTTTTGCAACACACATTTACACTGACTAATATCACCACATAACAAATACACCGAAACTGATACACTAACACACCAAAACCGCTACACTCAACAACACAACAAAACTAAAATAAACAAACTGCGGAAGATGTCTTCGTCCACTGCATCTAAACGTTTTCGCAGCAACGCTGGAACTGCAAACGACCGCCTCTCTGATGCCCCCTCGTCTCAGATTCTGGATCTCTTTAAGACGGACGAGATTACTGCCTAAGGGAAACGGAGAAGCGTATAATCAGCACTCTCTCGGATCGACTGGATGCAACTGCGGGTGAGCTGAAACAAACTGGAGAGCGGGTTTCCCGCCTGGAGCGGGAGGTAGTTGATCTGCGCTCACAGCGGGAACAGCTGAGCGCCCTTGTTGACCATCTCCAGGAAGAAGTTGCCCAAATGCGGGCTGTGAAAGAGAGAGTGGGAGGTATGGAGGCTAAGCTGGCTGCTCAACATGCGGCTAGTAATGCATCTGACCTCCGCATACATGGAGTCCCATATGTTGAGGGTGAGAATTTAAAATTTGTTTTTCACAGTTTGTGTTTTTCACTGCACATAACCCCTCCACCGCGGGCCCGTGTCATTTTCCGGGCCCGTAAAACACAACGATCAAATGTCGACCCGGTCATTATCGTTAAGTTAGAAAACTTGCGAGAAAACAATTGGAGCGTACCGGCGTGACAATAAAATGCAACTGAGCTTAAAGCTCGTGGGTTTTGACTCCGATGCTCCGATCTATGTAAATGAGCAACTGATAAGAGAGAATTATATTATCTTTAAAGAAGCAATGCGACTGAAAAAGCACAAGCTCGTGACCGCGGTATTTACCAGACGCGGGCTTGTTTATGTTCGCTGCAATGGGAGCGAGAATGCGCAATGCATAGATCGCATTGAAGAACTAGATGTGATGCATGATAAAGAGCCTCCTCTCTCTTCCTCCCGCTCTTATCAACATCATACACCCGAAGATGTGTGACTGGTCTCTCATCCATCAATGTCCAAGTGTTGAGTCTCAATTAAATGTTTTTAATACTAACTTATTATATATGTTTAACAAATGTGTACCTGTCAAAACAAAAGTTATTAAACCAAAGCAAAATCTGTGGTTTAATAATGAAATAAAAGATTTGATACGTCAAAGGGATATTGCTTACCGTAAATGGAAGCGGTATAAGACTGATCATTTATGTTCTTTGTATAAGAAACTACGATCCAGAGCTACAAAACATATAAAGACTGGCAAATGTGAAAAATTCAAACTTAAGTTTGAGAACGCCACCACGTCAAAACAGACCTGGAATGAGCTGAAAAAATTGGGCATTGGAAAGTACAGGCAAACAAGCAATAAAAATGTTGATGTAGAGAATCTCTGTCAATCGTTTTCGGAAATCGATGTACCTAAAGCAATTCCTAATGAGTACCTGAACAATATATCTTACTGTGATAATAGTTTTAGCTTTATGTGTGTCGGTCAATGTGATGTTTTAAATGGTATCCTCAAAGTTAAATCGAATGCTGAAGGCTTAGATAACGTTAGTCCTAAGTTCTTAAAAATTATGTTACCGCTACTTCTTCCACACATAACATACATCTTCAAAATTGCGATAACCACCTCGACTATGCCAACAACCTGGAAAAAGGCGAAAATTATTCCAGTTCTGAAGCCAAACAAAGAATATAGACCTATTTCAATCCTACCCTTTCTTGCTAAGGTGCTTGAAAATTTAATGGCGCAACAGATGCTGAGGTATCTCGAAGATAACTCACTGTTGACGCAAAAACAATCAGGGTTCAGGAAGAAGAGAAGCTGTATTAGTGCAGCAGTACTTGGTCCTTTGTTATTCTCTTTGTATGTTAATGATTTACCTAGTGTTTTGTCTGACTGTGAAGTCCATATGTATGCGGATGATGTCCAAATTTATGTCAGTAGTCCTGTTAATCAGTTAAATGTTTGTGTTAGTAAGAGGAATAATATGCTTAAGAAATTAGAGAACTGGGCAAAATGTAATGGACTATTAATCCTACTAAGACAAAATGTTTAGACATTTCCAAGAGACCTATTGATACAAGAAACATTCAAAATCTTTATATACATGATTCCATTATAAAATATGCAACTAGTGCAAATAATTTAGGGATTACTTTTAGTAATACACTTTCTTGGAGTAAACATATTACTCAAGCTACAGGGCGAACATATGGTTTATTGCGACAACTCTCTTGTTCAAAATCTTTCCTTCCACCACAAACAAAGATTTTAGTTGCAAAAACCATTCTTATTCCAACGTTATTTTATGGAATAGAGGTATTTGGACATTGTGACTCGCGAGATTTTCATAATTTATCAGTAGCCCTTAATTCAATAACTAGGTATGTGTTTAATCTTAGGCGTCTTGACCATGTATCCCACTTGACAATTAAAATTCTTGATTTTTACCTGACTTCGTGGATTTCTTATAGGACTCTCATTTACTTTCACAAAATAATAACATCGAAAGAACCAAAATATCTGTACAATAATCTTGTTTTTGCCACTTCACATAGAACAAATAACTTGGTATGCCCCAGATACAAAACATTATGCTCAAACCGACAATTCTTTATAAATGCTATCCGTCAATGGAATAACCTACCACATTATTTTAAAACCATAAGGAGCGCAACTCAGTTTCAAAATATGATTAAAGAATATCTAAAGTAATAAACATAGATTTAAACTAAAAAAAAAAAAACAAAATTAAAAAAAAACAAAAACAAATATTTATTTACTAAATTATTTAAGTAACAACGGAAATATATTTAGGTAATAGAATATAAAATGTTAGACTAAGTAATAATGTTTTTATATCTATCTGGACTAGTGCAATAAATATAAGGTAACCCTTGTCGCACTAGGATAAAAATAAAATAAAATTAAATTAAATTAAATTAAAGTAAATGCCTTAAAAACAAAAGCAATTCTCTTCACCATGAAACGGAAACTGTGTTGTTTGAGTGGGGTGGCTTCGACCTGGAACACTCGTTAAGTAAAACACGAAAAAACTAATTCGGGGTATTGCGCGACGTGCGTCAGTCTTTATTGGTAGAAGTAGGAATTGGAACTTTATACTGGACGATGATGCACTACGGTCAGTACATTCAAGTGGCCCGTATGACACCAAGCACGTGCTTGTTCGTCTTAGGTGTTAGTACGCGCGACAAATGAAAGTATAGAGAAAGGAATACGAGGAAATGGCTACTAGCGTGCTGCCAGATTGTTTACTTGCATGCGTGTTAAGTGGGTTAGAATTAAAGTTTTTAGTTTGGGAAGGGTATCTACAGTTGATGTTATTATGTACAAATCATTATAATTTGCACATAAGACTCTAAAGGGTTCATGCAATTCAAAGGACGTTCTACAGTGGCGCAAAACTAAGGGTATATAAGACCTAGTATTTCTACTTGGCACGTGAAAGTTAAGCTAACCCAAAAGGTCAGCACTTTCAACGTCACCATACAAATAAAGGTAATACCTAGCATAGTTCTACGATTGGATAAAGATGGTAAATTGATTAGTAGGAGTCTACTGGAATAAGAGGGTAACCTCTGGTTTGTATCCCAGTTTAAACCGCGTAAAGCGAACAGTAAAAAGTTCTTTTGAACTGACTCAATGCGTTTACTGTGGACCCCATACTGAGGGCTCCAAACCCAAGATCCATATTCTAAGATAGGACGAACTAAAGAAATATAAAGCGATTTAGTAACATAGGGGTCATTGAATTCTTTCGACCACCGTTTAATGAAACCAAGCACACCTCTGGCTTTATTTACCATGCACGAAATAAGATCAATAAAGTCAAGTTTAGGATCCAGGCGGACTCCCAAATCGTCGACAATAGCGATTCTTTCCAAAGAGCAACAGTTTAGCGTGTAAGTTGCAAGCTTGGGAACGACACGAGAGAATGTCATTAGCTTGCATTTAGAGCCGTTTAAATTTAATAAGTTAACGCGGCACCATGTTTGAAAATTATTAAGATCTGTTTGTAAATCTGACTGGCAAGAAGCGTCCTTGTATTGCACACAAAGTTTGACGTCATCCGCATACATAAGTACTCTGGAGTTAGTCAGAACTTTGGGCAGGTCGTTAATAAATAATGTAAACAACAACGGTCCCAAGTGGCTCCCTTGCGGGACGCCAGACGTAACCCTGAGAACATTAGATAAGGTATTTTTAAAAAGGACCATTTGCGTCCGGCCATTCAGATAACTAGAGATCCATCTAAGAAGATCAACCGGAAATCCCATTAAATTGAGTTTCCGAACAAGAAGAGAATGGTTAACAGAGTCGAACGCTTTACTGAAATCAGTATAGATTACGTCTGTTTGAAAGTTTTTATGGAAGCCCTTTATTATGAAGGAAGTGAGCTCCAAAGAACTTAAAGAAGAAGAATTAAAACTAGCTTCGGAGAGCGGATTGGAAGCTCTATGGACCGAAAGCCCAAGGAAGAGGGAGAGAGAGCGAGGGTGTACGGGATTACACTGCCTTTGGAAAATAAACGCCATTTTGGCGTGAACAGTGTTATCTGCCAAATAGTGAACTTAAACTAAATAACATTGACATTAAATGGAAAAACTCTATAAAGTATCTTGGCATAAATATTGATAAAAAACTTATTTTCAATGTTCCATACCATTGACAAAATAAATAAGACCATCCGAATATTGTAAACTTTTATAAATCGCAGATCAAAACTGTCTAATCACAATAAGCTGACAATATATAAACAAATATTTTTACCCATAATGCTTTATGGGTCTGAAATCTGGGGCTGTAGTGCCAAGGCCCATTTAAATAAATTACAAATTGCTCAAAATAAAATGTTAAAAATTATTTATGATTTACCATTTTTCTATGCGACCAACCGTCTGCATTTAAAAGCAAATATAAAAATGATCGATGCAATCATCTCTCATTCAATAAACAAATTCAATATTCGCAAATATTATATCACACAACTGCGTGCTGACAGGTTCTTCCCTTCCTAGTATTACGCTAGTAATCACGTAGTACCAGTCATAGATTTAACTTAATTTTAAGCACTTTGAGCCAAGTTTTCCAATTTTCTTGAATAATTAAATGTTAGTAAAAATGCACAAATAATAATTAAATAAACAAAATAATAGAATATTATAGTTGTAAAGATAGTTAATAAGTCTAAACTCTAAGAAACAAAATTTGTTAGCTTTAAGCTAAATTGAAAAATTATTGTGGAAATTAAAGCAGAATTATTGAATTGAATTGAATTAATACATTATTTTAAGCTATAGTAATATATTTGTGTTGTGTGCAAGCATGCCTCAACATGCTCAATTAGCCCACCAAAAAGGGACTTGAAGGCTGCTCACCCACGATCCTCACTTGAAAAAGGGACAGACTCTTTCCACATCTAAACGATCGAATGCATGCCTCAACATGTTCAATTACTCCACCAAAAAGGGATGAGGATGCAATAGAAGAAGGATGCTAGACTTGTAACGGAAAAAAATACGCGCTGAAGGCTGCTGACCCACGATCCTCACTTGAAAAAGGGAGAGAGTGTTATTTTCCCACACTCATTCCATATTTCAACAATCGAACTCATGCATAGGGCAAACACCCCACCAAAAAAGGGAATGGGGTGAAAGGTTACACTTGCAAAGGTTTCTCAAAGAAGTCTAAACACGCTTGGAAATGGTTAGGAATGTCAAGTATTTGCTCAACATTTTCTATTTGTTTGGAATTTTGTGGCTCTACGAATAGACTAACTTTATCTTAAGAATCACTTCTTGTTTGTTATTCAAACGGCTCGGAGGATCAAAATATTTTTCAAATTTTAAAAGTGAAAATTAACAAAAGGCAAAAATTTAAAAACGCGAACGCGAAAAAGTTCTAATAAAAGTTTACGAAAATTAAAATTTTCATAAAATATTAAAGCTAAAGCTTTAGTAGAAAATAACTTTAAACAAAACAATACAAAGGAAAGAAAGAAAAAGATACAAAATGAACACTAATATCAGCAACAACAACTTCAACATCAACAACATGAATAGAATTTTCTGCAACTCCTGCCAGCGGCACCTCCCACCTAATGTGCAGTGGCACACCCATGCTCGCACAGAGCAACATAAATATTTTGTCACCAAGCCCCTTGATGGACAGGTGAAGCAAATTGCTGATGGGTACAAAGGACGTATTTTTCAGTACATGTATGTAAATATGGGAGCGGCTCTTAGGATTCCTGATGAATTCCTACATGAAGCAGGCCAAGCGCTGCTTCCTCATATTGAAAGAGTGCTGTCCTTTCATACAGCTTCAAAAATAAAGTTTGAGCTGTTTGCCAAATACATGCTTTTAAAGGACACTGAATCCCATGAAGAAACAAAATCGGTCTAGAGTAAGATGACTCGGATTACGATCTCTTCAAATTTTAATGAATTATATGATTCCCACATATCTGCCATAATAACAAAAATGGGAGAATTCCAAGAGAAGGACAGTGGATGGACCCTAAAACGTATACTTAGGGTGGAGCTGAACATGCTGCAATATGTTCCACATAGAGGATCAGCATATTTCGATCTCCCTACACCTCTTAAAAATCGAAAAGCGTGCATCAATGTCCAGAACAACGACGTGTTCTGCTTCAAGTGGGCAATCATATCAGGACTTAACCCACAACAAGACCACGGAGAACGGTGCAACGGATATGGTGTGGATATAAAATTATCCATTATCACAACAAATGATATTACTGTTGACTTCAGTGGATTGACATCCCCATTAAAGATTAAAGAAATCAACAAATTCGTGGCTCAAAACCCTTACATTAGTGTTAATGTGTTTGGTTATGATGAGGAAAACGACAACATCTATGGACCCCTCTTTACAAATGGAACACAGAAGAAGCATCATTTCAATTTACTGTTCCTGGATGGACCAACCCCCGACAATAGTGGACATTATGTGTGGATAAAAAATATGTCTGGGTAAGCACAAATAAATTAATCTAAACTATATATACATATCTAATAATTCATTTTATATAATTTTAAATTACAGTCTTCTATCTTCACAACTGGGGAAAAACGGTGATTTCCGTTGGTTCTGCAACAAGTGCCTCTGCTTCTCAACAAGTGAGCTCAGGGCTCAGCGACATGCGGAAAGGTGCAACAACATCGTCACTAAGCCACCTAAGGAAACAACCCGAGCATGTTCATCGGCAGCTGGAGGTCCCCTTTGCAGTGTATGCTGACTTCGAGTGTATTCTCGAGCCCACATTGGTAGATGTAAGTGAAAAAACAAAAATAGTAAATAAGCATGTTCCTATAGCCTTCGCCTATTACATTAAGTGTTCGTTTGACTCGTCTTTAGAAAAATTTGCTTCAAAGACTGGGGTAAATGTCGGGCGCACTTTTGTAGATTCTCTATCGTCCGATTTGTCCGCTATATATGAAAAATATATGAATTATATAGTACCCCTCCAAATGAGTGCACAGGATGCTTATGATTTTGATGAGGCCCTCAATTGTCACATATGTGGAGGAATTTTAGGTAATGAGAGAGTGAGAGATCACTGTCATTTCACAGGCCAATTTCGAGGTGCAGCTCATAGTGAGCGAAACCTTAAACATAAGACAGGAGATTTTATCCCAGTATTCTTTCATAATTTATCAAAATATTATGCTCATCTTTTTGTTAAAGAACTCGGGGAGATTGAGGGGGAAATAAAAATAATCCCAGAAAATAAGGAAGTTTATGTGTCAATTTCAAAATATATTCCTGTAGGAAAAAATAATTTAGAAATTAGATTTTTGGACACTCTACGTTTCTTGTCCTCTAGCCTAGACACCGTTGTAGGTACTTTAAATGAAGGGGATTTCAAAGTTCTTCGAAATCAATTTCCCAACATGACAGATTTCTCACTCCTTCGTAGGAAAGTAAATTTTTCAGTAATTTGACAGACTCTGAATGTTCAGGAGAAGATTATCTCCATGCAGTTCATGTTTGGAATCACTTCAAGTGCCAAACACTTAAAGATTATTTGGAGTTATATCTCAAAACCGATGTTTTGCTTCCTACAGATGGAGATTTTAAATGGTTGGAAGAATCAGAAATAGAATTATTTGATATTATTATTCTGAAAATAGTGAGTATGGATATATTCTAGAGGTAGACTTGAAATATCCATACTCACTTCACGACCAACATAATGACCTGCCTTTCTGTCCTGCAAACAGACTCCCTTCGAAAAATTCTAAATGTTCAAAGTTAACAGCAGATCTTTGTCATAAATATAATTATATAATTCATTACAAAACTCTGCAGCAAAGTTTAATTAATGGATTAGAGCTTAAAAAGATTCATACTATCCTTAAATTCAAGCAAAAACCTTGGCTTAAACAATATATTGATATTAACACTGAACACAGGACTAGGGCTAAAAGTAATTTTGAAAAAGACTTTTTTAAGCTTTTAAACAACAGTATCTACGGGAAGACAATGGCGAATAGTTTAAAGCGCAAAGGCATTCGACTAATTACAGAATGGGAATCCCCACCTTTAGGTCCAAAAGGTCGGCGCCCTAGATTATGTGCGAGAGATTTAATAGCGAGAGCCAATTTTCATAGTGCAACAAAGTTTACTGAAAACATGTATGCAATCCAAATGATTGCGTAACATTTGTGGTAAGCCAACATATCTAGGTTTTGTAGTGTTGAAGTTATCCAAATCGAAGATGTACGATTTTCACTATTCTTACATGAAACCAAAATTTCAAGATGCACTGAAATTAAATTATATGGATACAGATTCGTTTATCTACTCTATTAAAACAGAGGAGTTATATAGCGATATTCGTAATGATGTTGCTTAAAAATTTTACACATCCGAATATCCAGATGAATGCCTAAGCAATATAATTTCCAGTAGTGCAACAAGAAGCGCTTAGGGTTCTTTAGGGACGAGCTGCAGGGCAGGTCAATGACAGAGTTTGTAGGTCTTCGCTCGAAAATGTATGCCTAAACATCAGCGAGTGCAGGTTGTAAGCCAGAAAAATGTGTTAAAAGAACAAGGGAGTAAAACGAAGTGCTTTACAAAAAATGTCGTTTGAGCAATACAGAATACAGGACAACAAGAATCTGATTCAATGTTTATATTTCGGTCTAGAGGGCATGAAATTAGTAAATACAAAATTTCAAAAATTACGTTAGATAATTAGGATGATAAAAGCATTATCTGTGAAGATGAGTTTTCAACTGTGGCAATAGGGCATTATTCAACTATAGAACAGGAAATTCTGAATAGTATCTCAACTCTAGGGGCAGACTCAAGGGCTTCCATCAATGAATCCCTTGCAATAGACGAGTCTTTACTTAGTGAGGAAAAAAAGGAAAATGTGAAAAGAAAAATAGATGAATCGGCAAGTGCGCTCGACAATTACGAACGAGAAATATTTTGGCATTATATTAAAATGGCTAAACTGGAAAATCCAGAATTTATAATTGAGGATATATCTAAATAAACCAAAATGTAAATAAAACGATCGATTTAAGCTAGTAAAATAATAATTTATTCAAAATGTTAAATTCTAAGATTGTTAAATAATTTAAATCTATTGTATATACTAATAATAAGTTGAAATTAAAGAAAAAAAAAAAAAACCAAATAAAAACATAAAGAAAAGAAAAATATAAAATTGTTTGTGTATTTATTTCCTTACAAAATTTCAGAGGAATTTATCCAGCTATCATCTGTTTCCGGGAAACCTAACCAATGTACAAGGGATCTTTTTCCTTGCCTTTTGAGCACCTTCTCAACTAGGTAGGTATTGGGGAATCGTGTTTTTTTCAGTTCTTCCTTATAGAAACCACCCTTAACTGGATTCCCGTTTAAATCTTCCAATAAATATGTTGTTGGATATGTATTTTGTACTTTATATATTCGAAAAATTTCAACATTCCAATTAGGAGTGTATGATTTCTCAAATACCCCCTTATATTTAGAAATTCGAACATTGTCACCAATTTTCAGTAAACATTTTCATGTTATTGTATACCGTTTTCAAGATGTGTTCTTCATTCTCAGTGTTTACTTCAATAGGAGCCATTTTAATAGTCCTATGTTTTTTGTTGTTGTAAAATTCAATTAATCCTCTGTACATGTCAATCCATTTATAGCTCCCATTGTAAGAAAACTCCTTCCACATGAGCTCTTTTAATGTCCTGTTAAATCGCTCGACAATTGAAGCCTTTAGAGTACTAAACGTTGAATAGTGATTTATTTCATAACGAATCATCAAAGACTTAAATTGTGTATTAAAAAACTCTTTTCCGTCATCTGTTTGTAGATTCTTTGGTACTCCATGTCCAGATTTAAATATTCTCTCCATTGCTTCAGCAACATCCTTCGCAGTCTAAGATTTAACTGCTTCACCCCACGCAAATTTGGAAAATGTATCAATTACTGTTAGTAGGTAGCGATACCCATTATTTGAGGAAGAGTACTTTCCCATTTCCACCAAGTCTGCCTGCCATAAGCAGTTTATTCCTTTTGTAATTACCCTCCGACGGAGAAAATGTTTGCGTGCCGGAGCATTAAATTCATTAATAATACCCCGTCTACTCATTTTCAGATTTACTGAATTCTAATCAGATTTTAGTGTATTATAATTGAATTATTTTTTGAGCGAGTGTCAAATTATATAGATTATCTAAATTTGTCAATAAAACTTCTGATAACTATCTCAAGTCTATCTAATCCATCTTCGATATTAGCAGTTTTGACATCAGGAATACTAACTGAAATGGAGGGGGGTGGCTTCAACCTAAAGCACTCGATAAATAAAAACACGGCAGAAACTATTTCGGGATATTGCGCGACGTGCGGTCTTTATTGTTAGAACTGACATACATGGAAACTTAGACTAGCATCTCAGAGCGGATTGGAAGCTCTATGGACCGAAAGTCCAAAGGAAGAGGGAGAGAGAGCGAGGGTGTACGGGATTACACTGCCTCTGGGAATTAAACGCCCTTTTGGCGTGAACATTCTCCCCCCCCCCCCTTGCGAGGATACGCAGCAAGAATATCAGGAAGCTCGGGAAAGCGTTGGATACGCTGAGCGCTCGTCGATATGTAGAAGAGTGTGGTGATCCTGACCACACGACTGGCATCGGTCGTCACTGCGACAAGATCCCGTGGAATGGTGGTGGGCCACGCAATTGATGCAGTACTTCTTCTCGATAACAGCCTGGAGCCGTTTCTCAGTGCTAAGACGAAGAAAACGGTGGCACTTCCGAAGAGGATGGTTCCCTTGGCAGACTCGGCATGGGTAGGACAAAATACCTCGGGAACGTCTGCATTTGTACTCGCCAAATGGAACCCAGTAATTGACGGAATCGCGAGAAGTAACACGTGTGGAGAACAAGGAAACCCTTTGGATAGGTGCGGATATTTGCCTTGCAGTATCAGGAGGACTCGGAACACTTGAGGAGCAGTTGCTTGGATGCAACAAAGTGTGATGCCGACCGTGACACGTGAAACACTTGTGAGCGCTTGTGCAATTGCGGAGTTGATGACCGCTTGCAAAGCAATTGAAGCACAACTGCTTTGTTTTGACGTAAGAGGTACGATCCTCTTTCGTCATCTGGAGGAAGCGTGGACATATACGCACTGGATGGTTCTCTTTAGAACATAAATCGCATTCTTTAGGTATTGGAATGATCCTCGTACTGAAGGATTTCAGTACTCGTGGTGACACATTGGAGGGTGTCGGTTTGGACGGATGGAGGCGCACCGGAGAAGGTTGGATAGAATCTATAGTTTCTAGAGTTCTATGGCGCTCAGTCAGGAAGGAATCAAGTTGTTGCCACGTAGGAATTTCAGTTTTATTTGGTAATGATTGCTCCCATAATGAGAGCGTCAGCTTTGGAAGCTTCGTGGAACACAAATAAACTAGAATACAATCCCAATTATCGGTAGGAAGACCGGACAAGTTTAGGAACGTGAGGCAATTTTGAATTGTATTTTGCAGCTCCTTTAAGGCTGCCGAAGATTCATGTGGAAAGGACTGCATGTTTAATAATTTTTTCAGTTGGCTGTTCACCAACGCACGTTTATTTTCGAAACGCTCAGAAAGATTTTTCCAGGCTGAGCGGAAACCATCGTTGGTGAGTGGCGAATTGGAAACTATGGAATTAGCTTCACCACTTGTCTTGGCCTTTAAATAGAACAACTTTTCAACAGGGGTCAGCTCTGGATTGTCAATATAGACCGCTGTGAAAAGGTCTCGGAAAGTCGGCCAGCGAATATAATCGCCTGAAAAAACTTCCGTATCGCAAGGAGGAAGGCGACAGCCAGACGGAAAAGAATTTTGGGGCGCAGGGGATTGGACTTGAGCTGCTTTGGAAGAGATCGCATCGATCTGTTCCATGAGCTGGGCGGCACACCTCTCGTAAATGAAATAGGCATACTCATATTTTGCCTTAAGAGTAGGCAAGGTGTGCGCCGCGCCCTCTAAGCCAACTGAAACTTGCTCTGAACACGCCTCGTATTCTTTCTCGACCTTGTCCCATAGCGCTCGGACTTGGTCGAGATGAATTTGGCAGGTGTACTTGGATGGACTGGGTGCTGCTGGATTGCAGACTCTAGACTCGAAGTGACTCAGACGGTCACAGGTCATCGTAAATTTATTCAGAATTGATGGATTTGGAAGCGCACTTAAATTTGTAACTGAATTAGTTCTTTGAAAGATTATAAAAAAATAATTTAAAAATTATTTTCTGTGGGTGGACTTTTTCAGTTGACCGCTGCTGTATTTGGCGCGGTACTGCTTACAAAGATAAGGCGTGCGTGTGAATCTGCTTGTACATTAGCCGTATGTCAAGGCAGAATAGCGGAGACAATGAGAGGCGGAAAAAATTGCCAAAAATCGGAGCGTCGACTTGCCGACGATTACACATATATGTAATTGCAGTGTGTATATGTTTAGTCGAATGTAGTTCAGCTCAGGATAGAGCAAGGGGGAATGCATAAATAAAAAACAAATTAAGTCGGCGTTTCTGTGCCGTGGATTTTTGATATATTTATTCGTAGTAGCTGTGAACTGTAATTGTAGAATATTTAAGTTTTATGTTCTAGAATTATTAACTATATAATATATAATATATTCAATAAGAACAATTTGGATTTATTTTTGCCGTGTAAATTATTTAAATACCTTGCCGGTATATTTGGGATTTAATATATTTAATTAATTTTGTGTAAATTGCTGGTGGCAATTATAGATTAGTGGAGTGGACTGTATTGGAAATATGTACATAGGAGCATAAATGTATGTATGTAGGTGGAAATAAATGCAAGCGGAACACAGTGAACGAAAAGAAATTCGGAAATGGAAGTTTCACTGTGGCTTATGGCATATATTTAAACACACGGATAAATATGCGGACATTAATTTTGTTTGGAATAGGAAGCTGCCGTAGTGTCGGATCAATCGGACTAGGATTTTAGACAATAATCATATAGAGAAGTTAGGCGAACGGAGTTTCGCAAAACTAAACTGTATGACCGGCAGCAAATGTAAATATTACTTATCTTGTGCGGTGTTAAAGCCACCGAAGCTGCTGGGGATAGAATTATCCGGCTCTGATGGACCATGAAATGGAGGGGGGTGGCTTCAACCTAAAGCACTCGATAAATAAAAACACGGCAGAAACTATTTCGGGATATTGCGCGACGTGCGGTCTTTATTGTTAGAAGTAGGAATTAGAACTGACATACATGGAAACTTAGACTAGCATCTCAGAGCGGATTGGAAGCTCTATGGACCGAAAGTCCAAAGAAAGAGGGAGAGAGAGCGAGGGTGTACGGGACTACACTGCCTCTGGGAATTAAACGCCCTTTTGGCGTGAACACTAACAATTAATTCTTGTTGATGAGAAATAATTGAGTCCATCAATCCCTTTATTCTCTTGTCGACATACGCCTTGTCAACTTTATCTTCAGATCCTTTTTGATTCCCAGAATTTTTTATACGTTGAATATTAAAGTTACCCTCCGTATCTGTATCGATTGCCTCAAGCCCATCATAACTCTGTCCAAATTCTTCTTGATATTTTACAATTAATGAGGTAAGAGATTCTCTTAACTGGTTTATGGCTGTGTCAACGTATTCTTTGATGACGATGTCTGCATTCTCCTTAGGAAAACCACCATTTTTTATGCGCCTTTGTTGAATATTAAAGTTGCCATCTGTATCTATGTAGAGTCCTGTCTTAGTTTTCTCATATCGCTTTAAATTATTTGTGTTCTCCTTTTCATGTATATAACGTCCAAACTTGTCAACGGACATGATGATTATAATCTCACTTGAATATTTCCTCATGAATATATACTAAATTAGAATATAATTTTAGCCTCCCTCAATTCTTCAATTATTGAAGTAATTTCGTTTGTGTGATTTGTATTTCCCACTGTTTCCGATGCTATTAAGAGTTGAAGTCGTTCCACTAACTCATTTGGATCGTCCCAGTAAACATAATTCGGTTTATTCCTCTCAAGTGTCATGAAACCAGATCCGGATACAACCTCTTTATTAGGTTTGGGTGTAGACTCGGAAACGCGTAATTTAGCTAAAAGTGGTTTAATAATTTTAGAATATTTTAATGCTCTCGTTCCTTTCACTTGTCCGTTTGGTTGAAAATTTCTTCGATATACATTAGTTTTTTCTAAAATTTCTCTGTATACATTCAAATCATCTGTATTATAATTTTTTGGGAGATGGTGGAATATTAAAGAATATAATCCTCTTGTGAGTCGCCAGTTTTCTCCATCATCAAATTCAATTGTATTATTTGTTACAACTATTTTATTATTTCCCAACATTAATTGATCAGATTCATTTTTGTGTGGACCATATGTCTTATCCAAAATGTGTTCTCGTGCCAGCTCACTAACATTTAGATTTTTTGAACTCTCTTCAAGCAGCGATGGTTGAGGTGGTTCCAATGTAGACGTGTGGGGTGAGGGGTGAGTTGATAATACACTTGATGTGTGAGTACCCGCTTGGTTTGATAACACGGGTGATGATTGATGTGAATGATGATCAGTTGGTGAAAATGAGGAATCATTATCCATAGCTGGTTGTGAGTAAAATTGATCATTATCATCATCATCATCATCATCGCTTTTTAACCTCCAATTCATTGACTTGTATCCATCATATTTAGGTGTTGAATTTTTGTTGGTTGCTGTGTAAAATGTAAGTTTCCTCTTTTTCATATGCGGTGTTTTATTCTCAATATCTAGTTCAGTTTCATCATGATGAATTTTTCTCGTTTCACTGTTATGTACTTTTTCCTTGTTGTTAAGAAGTTTATTTAATGGTTCCGTTATTGGTTTAAAAGTCTCCTCCAAAGCCATAATATTCTGACTTTTGAATTGTTTCAACTCAAAAATTTTTTTTTTAAAGCATTTCGAGTTTTGTTCAATTGCAATAAAATATTCTCATTCATTGTGATTACGTTTAAAAATATTTCAATTTCAAATCAATAGTGGTTATTCCAGTCTTGGGGTTGCGAATGCACTGAGAAATAATTAATTAATCATGGGTATATATCTCATCTGATAAACAGACCTGATAAACCAGGTCTGATCTGATAAATAGACCTGGTAAACCTGGTCTGATCTGATAAACAGACCTGATAGACCTGGTCTGATCTGATAAATAGACCTGGTAAACCTGGTCTGATCTGATAAATAGACCTGATAAACCTGGTCTGATCTGATAAACAGACCTGGTAAACCTGGTCTGATCTGATAAACAGACCTGGTAAACCTGGTTTCAGATCCGATCTGATAGCGGATAACTAAAAAAAACATGAGCTGCAAAAGAAATCCCAAGTCCCTTTTCCCAGTAAAAAATATATTTTATTTTATTTTATTTTTAATTTATTTATTATTATTATTTATTATTATTATTTTTTTCCCCCTGTAAAAGAAGCTGAAAAATAATTCCCATTTTCCCAATAAAAAATTATTTAAATTTTATTTTATTTTATATATTTTTATTGATTGTTATTTAAATTTAATTTTAAATCTATATATATATTACCATCATCATGTTTGATGAGGTAATAAGCCCCATTAGAAATTGTGCTCCATAGGTCATCACCTATGTCCGAAAACCTGTCCGAGAGGTAAACGATTACATTGGCGAGTTCCACCAGAATACTGGTGCCGCCAAACTTGCTGGGCACCCGTTTCGCTGAAAATATATCAAATGCCATATTGGTGGCAACTTCTTAAACCTGAGCTTGCCTTTAACTTTACATGAGTTAAAGGCAAGCATTAGCGGGTCCTCCTCTATATCCTTTATGAGTGCGTTAATGTCCTCCTGGGTTACTCCAGGAGGAAGGTTGGAGGCGGTGGTGTTGGAGCGGATGGGGTTGTTGGTGACGCTGGTGGAGCTGTTGGAGCTGGTGGTGGTGGTGGTGAAATGACTCATTCTTGTTGTTGGTGGAGCTGGTGGCGCTGGAGTTGCTGGTGCTGGTGGTGTTGCTGTTGTTGCTGGTGCTGCTGGTGTTGCTGGTGTTGGCGGTCAGAGGTGGTGACGCTGAATGATAATTTTCCTTGACGATCTGCCTGACTTTATACCCAGCAAGGAGCACATTTCTCCCCCTACTACTAGGCACTTGTGGTATGTGAAGAGATTGCAAGGATAGAGCATCTAGCAATTGAAAAAGGTCAAATTGCCCTCTTCATGTTAAGTGGAGGTCGAATTGCAGTCTAGTAAAAATTTAAGGCATAAATGCCTACAGTTAAACGTACCAAATTTTTGGAAACGCTGGTAATTATATCTAATATTTCTTTCTAAATATATAATTACTTCTAATGGTGGGTTTAAATTCCCAAAACTGTCGAAGTTATACGACTCTGATCCTTTCTTATAATACGCTACCCAATGCGTTCCATCTGATGTCGAGTCTGCTAAATTTATTATTCCACACTCGGAATAAAGAGGAAATTTAGGTAACTCATCTTTCATAAAAACTCCCCGAAAATGTTTAATATTTTTAAATGCAAACGTTAATATATCGAAATTGGATAATGCCCTTTTGGGTAGCTCATTTAGGAGTTTTTTTGATTCCGTTTTTGATTTTTAATATTTCTTGAAAATGATATTCCGTACCCCTTTCTGTAAGGTTGTAAATACAAACCCTCCCCCAATGCTACCGATTCCATTTTTCTGTTGTGTCTCTGGTTTCCCTCAAGTTGTGCCTTTGCCATCTTTGCATTGTTAATAGACTTTACAATTGCTGCGCTACCTGATGCCAAACTACCCACAGCGCTAAGGGCTGTTAAAATAGGTACCAATGGTAAAAAACAACCAACTTTTGGGATTGCTATGACCCGTGGAACTACTACATTTTTCCTACACCCCATTGAGTTGGATACTGCTTTGCGAGCCACTTTTACTGCATTCAATATGTCTAGAGGCTTGTTCTTTCGTAATTCAATGGTTGCCTTTTTGATTATTGAAGCAAGAGATTTTTTTACTACTTTCTTTTTCTGCTGCTTTGTTCCCATACCAAATTTTTTCTTTAGCTTCATCATGTTTGTTACAAAATATGCAGCCGCTCTCTCACTAATACTGCTATTACCCGCTTTTACACGTTCACAAGCCTTATCAATTTAAACCGAGTCTGCTTTATGTCGTTCACCCAAGTCCTTGTTATTTGAATAAGCAATATCGTGAATGCGACAAGCTTCATCCAATGGGTTTATACCCCGGTCACCGCGAGCTAATCGTTTCTCTAGCTTTGTACCAGGTCCACAGTAATTGTATGCTGGTATATGAGCCTCAAAGGGTAGAGTGTTTATTAAATTATTTATGAGGCCAGTACCCTGTTTGACTTTTGAATTATGACTGATTACATTATAAAAATGTTTACCCATTTTATATCAACCTCAATTAACGAATGATTGTCCTTGAATAAAGTAGTTATCTCTAAAACATGCGTTTATTAAAACAAAATAAAAGCATCTCAGTGAGAAACATTGAAGGTGGGGGTCATGGTGAGAGTATACATCAGCGGCACAGCTCTTTACTACCAAATACAATTAGAGCATTAATTATTGGACCATCCAATTGCGGAAAAACTAATGTTATGATAAGCCTCATTGAAAGTCCAAATGGATTAAAATTTGAAAATATTTATGTATTTTCAAAGAGTTTATACCAACCAAAATATGAGTACTTGGAAAAACTTGTCAAACCAATACGATGAATGGGATATTACACATTTTCAACAAATGACAGCGTTTTAGCACCGCAAGAAGCTAAAAACAATTCCATTATGATATTTGATGATGTGGCATGTGAAAAGCAAGATAATATTCGAAACTATTTTTGTATGGGACGACATAGGAATATTGATTCATTCTATTTATCTCAAACGTATACTCATATACCGAAACATTTAATTCGAGATAATGCAAATTTTATTATAATGTTTAAGCAAGATGACTTAAACATGCGTCGAATATATCGGGATCGTGTGAACAGTGACATGACCTATGATTCGTTTATGAATATATCAAGAAAATGTTGGGAGGACAAATTTGGATTTCTACTAATCTCTAAGGATGATGATATGAAAACTGGACGATATAGAAAAGGATTCGATCAATTCATTGTACTCGAATAAATAATATTATAAGTATAATGAGATTAATAAAAAAATAAACAGTTTAGAAACCAACTTCATAATGACTACATCACTAACAATTGCTTTAAATGGAAATACATCTGTTCTAAGCAAACATTTTTTCCCACAAATTGAACTAAAACGTAACTATGAATGTGCTTTAATTGATTTTTATACATTCAACTCTATACCGAATGTTGACAAGGGAAATAATCTATTTCACATTGGGAATAAAGTAATAGAAATACCTATAGGCTCATATGAGTTTGATGATATTACAAAATATATTATAACTAAACTCAAGGAGTTTCAGCTTCATGATAGCATAAAAATTGAATGTAACACCAACACTACAAGTTCAAGTTATTACTAAAAATGAAACGGTATATTTCAATCATGAACGATCAATTGGTCGTTTATTTGGATCTAATAAGCGGAAATTAAGACCACATGAAAATGAAGTTTACATCTCGGATAATCCTGTAAATATTTTAAAAATAAATTCCGTTAGATTGGAATGTAACATTATTAGTGGATCATATGTGGGGAATAGACCAAATCATGTGCTTCATGAATTTGGAATAAATGTCCCTCCTGGATATAAAATGAACATAACACCACGAAATTTGATTTATTTACCTGTCAACACCAGAGAAATAAGCACACTCGAAATACGGATAACCGATCAGAACGGAGATTTGGTTAATTTGCGTGGAGAAACTGTATCAATTCGACTTCACTTACGGCCAACAGAATGATTATTTATAATAAAAAGACGTCACATCGCTCCTTTGATAACATTATCAAATCTAAGCCCGAAGTGAAAGCATCATCATCATCATCATCATCATCATCACCTTCTCGAGGACTTTCACATCATCGTCCTGCTCTCACATTAAAAATTAAATTTATATTAAAATCATTGGGATTTAATATTAAATATAGTATATCAACAAATATTCAAATGAACGACATTTTTTATGTTCAAGAAAAAAGTGCTAATGAAAAAAGAATACCATACTTATTATCCATATCAACAAAACTTCAAGACGAATGATGAAGTTCGTATTACAATTCAGAACCGGGATTTGTATGTCCTTCCATGTGAAAGTTTTCTCCACTTTGAAGGAACACTTAGCAAAATTATTGATTCAAATACAGGAACGAGCAGCACAAATAGTATTTTCTGGATGAAATAAGATATGAGTTAAACAAATGTGAATTGGATAGGAGCCGTTTTACTGGAATAACAACGACTATTAAGAACTTTCTATCAGTCGGTCAACAGGAAGGAGTTCTTTATCGGAATACTGGGTGGAGTGGAGGAGACCAGTGTTTAAAAAACTGAAGTAAGTTTCATTTCAAATGATTTTGCTTCTGCTCTTGCTTCTGAACAAATCAGAAGTCACAGTCAAAGCATAGTCAAAAATCAAAAAGCAACAAAAATCAAAAATCAGCTGCAGTCGCCTGTTTCATATTTTTTGCTTTCTGCTTTGCTGTTGCTTTTTTCGTAAACGTAAGTTGGCGCTGAAGCAAACTACAACTTTCGGAAGTCGTCGAAAGTAACAGTCGAAAAAGTCGATACATTCGACTTATTACTACTTTTGATTTTTGTCGCAAGGCGTTTAAACAAAAATTGAAAATCTCCAACATTCCCATCAAAGGAGTGACATAGACGTTCTGTCCTATTGGAAAGGTAAACAGTATACGGACCAGGAGTTATAAATAATTTAAGTTTTCTTATTTATTTATTTTTTTAACAGGTGTCGATTGAATGCGCATTCTCCACGCTGAGATTGGTGCTTATCGACTATCGGAATCGCTTAAGCCAGGATGTTCTTGAAAACATATTGTTAGTCAAATTGAACCCCAGCATTTTGGACACAGCCATTGATACCTTGCCACTTTTTGAAACGGAAGAACTTATAAATTAACTAATAAAATAACTATAAACGATGCAAGACAATTTATATATCATTTATAGGTTAGGTTAGGTTAAGCCGGATGGCCCTCACGGGGCTGCGCATAGGCCAATGTGGCCCGTAGCTGTCCGGAATTTAATGAGTGGACCTAGAGAGTGTTAACGCGGTTATCAAAGTCCTTGAGGATCAAGGTGTGTTTCGCGAAGCAAGTAATTCACCCGGCCTCCTCTTGGAGGCATCTTCTAGTGATGCCAGAATTGGAGCACCCAGGTATCTTATCCTTGCCGTAGCTAGGGCCGGGCATTTACAAATGAGATGCTCCAAGGTTTCGGTAGCCTCGGATTCATCACATTTCCGGCATTTGGCATTGTCGGTGATGCCTAGCTTGATTGTATGCGCCGCAGCCAGGCAGTGACCTGTGAGAATTCCCACTATCAGTCTGCAGTCTTGTCATGTGTCATTTATAAAAATATCTTAAAATACAGGACGTCATACGGGATGACCCCCTTAAAGACGTATTATTCATCAAAAATAGTCAAAAGTCGAATGTATCGACTTTTTCGACTGTTACTTTCGACGACTTCCGAAAGTTGTAGTTTGCTTCAGCGCCAACTTACGTTTACGAAAAAAGCAACAGCAAAGCAGAAAGCAAAAAACAGGCGACTGCAGCTGTTTGATGATGTTTGTTGCTTTTTGATTTTTGACTATGCTTTGATTCTGACTTCAGAACAAATTCAGAAGCAAAAGCTGAAGCAATTGCTCATTTCAAAAAATCACTCGGAAGTTAAGGTATTAAAAAGCAAAAAAAAGTAGACTTTTGCTAACTTGACTGAAGTTTTTTAAACACTGGAGGAGACAATATCCCTTCGGGAGGACATTTCAGCTTTTCTGTACCCTTAAAAATGTTGATGGGATTCGGGGAAGACTACAAGAAAGTAGTGTTGAATTGTAAACATGAACTTGTTCTATTGCTTACTAAAAACACTGATGATATGTATGTTAAAACTGTTGATGGAAAAACACATAAAATAGCTATAAATAACATAAGTTGGAAAATCCCTCACATCGTTCCAAGTGATAGTGCTAAACTTAAAATGTTTAATGTTGTAAAAAGTGGGGCTACCCTCCCACTCGCATTCCGGAGTTGGGATTGTTATATCAATCCAACATTGGTACAGGAAACACATCATATATGGAATGTTAAGCTGCCAGCAAATAGAGAACGTCCACGTTTTGCTGTCATTGCATTTACATTAAATGGAGAACTAATTACAAACAATTTGAGAAATGCAAAAGTATATCTAAATTATGAAGTCTATCCCTATGAGGATTTGAACATAAAATATAATGAGAATCGGTTTGCTGTCTTGTATGATATGTATACAAAATTTCAGGAGAGCTATTACAATCGAGAACCACGGGCTCTTTTATCACCCATGGAGTTCATGAGTAAGGCTCCTATTGTTGTGGTTGATCTCTCATATCAGAACGAGTCGGTTAAATCAGGACCGATTGATGTTAAAATTTCCACAGAACTAACCGAAGCAAGTGAGATTAATACAAAGGTATATTGCCTAGTCATGATCGACTAGTTGAATACACACCCTTGACTGGTCTAGTTCAACGAATCGTATAAAAATTTAAAAAGGATTACTTCATTCAAATTTTGAAGTTCATTGCGGATAGACGTTCAGAAACCCATCAATATGTTGTCGCTCGAAAACAAACTCAACGAGACAACTCCCAATACAATCCAACAACTTGTAACAAAAATAAGTAATTTTATGAAAATGTTTAAAGAACGAATTTTCCCGCAACACGTTGAATATCTGGAGGAATCTTTAAAATATTTTAATAAGAGGATGGCTGATACACCGATGGTTTTGAGTGTACATGAACAACATTTCACATCTTGCTGCTGGGCCAATAATAATGTCAACAGTGGTGTTGATACGTGTGCCTGTCATTTCTTTTCTGTACGCTCACAAAAATCGATAAAAATTATGAAAATGTATCTCAATTTAGAACATCGCTTCTGATCATTGTACTGGAAAAATGAAATAGATATAGATATACAAAGAAATAAAATAAAAAATTTTTTACTGAGAAACAGGGACTTGGGATTTCTTTTACAGCTCTTTACTTTTTCGGAATTGGGTTCATTGGATTCGACTTTGTGACTTTTGATTGGATGGGGTGCGACTCATCTGCACTTTGTTGACAATCTGATGCAAGTGTATCTTTCACCCCATTCCCTTTTTATGAGGGTTAATTGAGCATGTCGACGCACGCATTCGATCCTTTAGATGTGGAAAGAGTCTGTCGTGGGTGAGCAGCCTTCAAGTCCCTTTTTGGTGGGCTAATTGAGCATGTTGAGGCATGCATTCGATCGTTTAGATGTGGAAAGAGTCTGTCCCTTTTTTAAGTGAGGATCGTGGGTGGGCGTCCTTCAGCACGAGGTTTTTTCCGTTACAAATCTAGCATCCTTCTTCTATTGCATCCTCGTCCCTTTTTACATGCATTCGATCGTTTAGATGTGGAATGAGTGTGGGAAAATCACAGTCTGTCCCTTTTTTAAGTGAGGATCGTGGGTGAGCAGCCTTCAAGTCCCTTTTTGGTGGGCTAATTGAGCATGTTGAGGCATGCATTCGATCGTTTAGATGTGGAAAGAGTCTGTCCCTTTTTTAAGTGAGGATCGTGGGTGGGCGTCCTTCAGCACGAGGTTTTTTCCGTTACAAATCTAGCATCCTTCTTCTATTGCATCCTCGTCCCTTTTTACATGCATTCAATCGTTTAGATGTGGAATGAGTGTGGGAAAATCACAGTCTGTCCCTTTTTCAAGTGAGGATCGGGGGTGAGCGTCCTTCAGCACGTGGTTTTTTCCGTTACGAGCCCTTTTGCGGGATCGCTGCGGCGCGCCCTTTTTTAAGTGCTGCCCAGGATCCCCCTCCCGTTTTTAAGTCGTGCGACGGGTTGTGGGTGAACGTGCACGTGCGGGTCGTGGCGGGATCGCTCCGTTGCATTCGCACTCGTATCCATATCCCTGTGGGAACCCTTGAACACTTGTTCACAAGTGTCCTTTTACATGTAGTGACCCTAATTTATTTCATCTTTATTACCCCCTCTATTGACAGGTTGACAGCTAACCCTAATTAATTGCATTTTTATTACTCAAACCACTTAAAATTTTGACAGCTAACCCATTAATTGCATTTTTATTACCCTTTTTGCCGACATCAAAGGTCCCGAAAACCACGTATTCTTACTACTGAGAGGGTATAGATTGCTGCTAAATTAGAATAAATCAAGGCACACTTACATAATAGACAAATTTTATTTCTTCCAGCAGAACAACCCCGGAAATACTCGCCAGAATCAATATATGTTCCTATTTAAAAAACATTTATTTGTTGACAATTACATGAATTTGGACGATACTGTTGAAAAGGAACTTTTATATCATCAAGTTCTACATAGTTTGCGAAGTGAACGGTATCCAATTACTGAAATGGAAGCTATTATGTTAACTGCTCTTCAAGGCCAACTGGAGCTTGGCGACTGTTGTGAAATCCTAAACGATTATAGGGCTGTAGCAAGCCATTGCTTGCCACCCCGATTTGTACCAAATATTCCACATGACGCCGTAGCTATGCATCACCAGAGTCTTAAAGGAATGTTACCAGCAGAAGCGAAGAAAGCCTTTCTCAATCTAATACACAGTTGGCCTCTTCATCGTGCTACTATATTTGACGTCATGGTAAGTTAACTTTTTTGTAATATACTGTAATATATAATAATGTATATAACTGTGCAGGCATATAAAATAATAAAATTACAACCACCACTGTGCCAGTCACTAGCGAATCTTAATGTGTATCGACCGCGACGTCGAAATATTTTTTTCGTCTTTCCAACACTAAATTTCAGTGGCGTAGTTTTCCTTTAAGTTTCATTGGCGGTTTGATATTCAAAGTTTCAAGAGGATCTTGAAAGCGCCGATCTCGCAAATAATAGTTGACCTTTTCTTATAGTCAAAAAATAAATGTTATTTACGTACCATCACCGTTCACCAGTGTCTTCTGAAAAAATCGTTCGTGCTTAGCCAAAAGCCAATTTCATGTTTTGGCTCTGCCCTTTCGCTGACCGTTTTGTAATGAGCAAAGAAAATAAAATGTTGAATTTCTAGTCGGAATGGGCTGGACCAATAGGGCTAGAGGGTGAGGAGATTAAAACAAGGGGGGTTGCACTCCGAGAGTGCAGGCAGAAGTGAAAACTTGAACTTATGGTGCGTTGGACACTTTTTTTGGTGAGCATTTTTAGGTGCGCCAAGTCTGACCTATGTGGGTGTTTCTCTCTGTATCGATCATCATATTCTAGCCTTTTTCTTTTTTGAGCATCATTTGAATCATCCATTTTCAAGACAAATCTATGATCAAAAAGATAAATGTAACGTGTTGCATTTCTTTATGTACGTATCATGTACGTAACAAAATTTACCAAATAATATAATAATTTACTTACGTGATGACGAGCAGCAGTTGTTAATAGAATTAACACTTTTTAACACAATACCATAAAACACAAGTCAAATGAAATATTTAAATAAATACATTTTCCGTTAAATATTCATTTATAAAATAAATATAAAAAACTCTGTCTCTCTGTCGCGAAGGCACGAACGAATGCCCATGCAAAGCCCAGGTCCATTGCTCCCATGGCTCCTTTGTTTTTATACCGTTGCAGGGTACTATAATTTCAGTCAGAAGTTTGCAACGCAGTGAAAGGGTCATCTCCGACCCTATAAAGTAATTATATTCTTTATTCGGATTCGGATTTAATTTTATAAAAATCAAAAATAAATATCATATAGCTGCCATAGGAACGGTCGGTAATTTTTAGAAAAAATAATATAACTTTGTCAGTTTTCAACAAAACTTCTTTCAATTTTAGATACAAGCATTCTATATTATTTTAGAGTTTTGTTTAAAATTTCATAAAAATCGGACGACTATATCATATAGCTGCCATACAAACGATCGATAAATGTGGATGTTAATTACATTTGACTTTACATGTAAGAATGTAAAAAATGTAAAACTGTAAAAATAAAATTGAATTGAAAGTAATTCATTTTAAAATAGATAGGCTTAGATTATAATTAATGCAATTGAAATCTGCAAAGGTATACAAACTTCGGCGTGCCGAAGTTAGCTTTCTTTCTTGTTGTAATTGGCTCCGAAGCATAGGCGAGCAAATGCCTATCTGCACGGCATCGGCATGCGTCAATGCTAATTGCAAAAACAATTTTTGACTTTCGTTTTCTTATCTCTATTCTTCATCTGCATTTGAGCAAGGTAACTGCACTTGCATGTGGTTGTTGTTGGGTCATAAAATAAAACAAATTTTATCTTTACTAGTGTTGGTGTTTTCCTTTGAATGTATTGAAATTTGCTCCGTCGTAAGCAGCGTTTGGGCGCTCTGGCGTATAGCATGCAGCGCTCTCGCATACCAATACACGCAGAGTCTATCTGTGTAAAATCTCATCTGTCGCGAAAACGGCAGAAAATCCTCACCCACAAAAGTGCCCAACGCGCCATAAGAAGTTTTCACTTCAAAAAACGAGCAGAAAAAATTTGACAGGGTTTTTACCCCTGGGCCTCGGCCGTTACACTGAGAAAAGAACGGAGGAAAAGTCGGAAAGGCAGCAGTTTTTAAAATAAGAATAAAAAAACGTGAGTGAGTGAAATGCCGGAAAAAGTGCAATTTTAGTAACCTGTGTTTAAACTCGTCGCCTAGCAGACTACGGACTACGGACTACGGGCACTATCTCGAACCTCGCCCTTGACATTCTGAGCTAGCCCGGCATTGCCAAGCTTGAGCAGTTCCGTAAGAAAAAGTCTTTTTCATTTTTGTGCGTGTATGTGTTAGGGATCCGTCTTCTTGTGAACTTACTTTTGTGGATTTGTTGCGTTAAGATTGTTTTAATTTTTGCTGTGAAAAGTGGGTCGCAATCACAACAAAAAGTGCAATGTTTTCTGCGACGCAGGAGTCCGATTCTCAAAATTTGGTTCCTTATTGTAGCAAGCCTGGTTAGATAAGTACGCTCTGGTCACACTATGTGACGATGTATGCTCTGTCAGAGAGAGAGAAAAAGAGCGACTCTAGACTACAAACGGGGTTGCAATACTTGCTGCCTGTTAGTTAAGTTAGGAAGAACAGACAAGAAAAGACAAGCTCGATCGAAGGAATAATAAAGAAGAGTGTAAAATAATAAACTAAGAAAAAAATTAAATGCTAATGAAAGAAAAGTAGTAAATAATAAATAAAGATTATTAAATAAACTAAAAGCTAATAGCCGGTCACATTATCGATAGTAATTCTAATGCAATCCTGTGTATTCGTTTTTAGTTTTTAATTATTTTTATTTCATTTTCATCTTATCCAGATCGTTAGCCTGGCTTCTGTTTATAGCTCTTTTTGATGTGCACTTATTGTGGTACATATAGGCTTTATAGGAAATGAATGCGCTCATAATGAAAACAATTATTGATAATGAAGCTTTCTCTCTTCCAAGTGAACGGACGTGTTTTTTTCTTGCGCTCTCGTTTTTTGAAAATTTTACATAAAAACCACCGGGGTTTTACTTAAAACTTCTACCTTTCGATTAATAAAGATCCCGTTCACTTCGCGTGCATGCAGCTAATTTGATTTGTGCATTTAATTTATATTATTTTCACAATTTTAGTTGTGCTGGCAGTAGTTTGCTTGTGCTTTTGTATTTCCTCTTTGTGCCGTCTTCGTTTAGCAGTTGTTTGCGCCGTCGCGACAGCTAAACGTTAAGCTTGTAAGCTTTGCTCCCACGCTCACCCGCTCACCCGCTCTCTCTCTCTCTCCTATTCTCTGTGCAGCTGCACTATTTCTTATTTCTTTACGTAACAGGTGGTAACAGTGGTAAGTCCCGATAATGTCCGCTATTGTCTGCTCCTTTAAAACCTGCAAAAAGGTAATTGCGGCTAATGATCTTTCGATCGGCTGCTGGCTGTGCGACAACATTGTGCATGCCAAGTGCATCGGTGTTGTAGTGCGGACAGTAGACTATTTGAAAAGAAACATCGGTTATTGCTGTGATGCCTGTCCCGAGGTTGAAGGTGAAATGATGTCTTTTATGCGGCAAACTAAGAGCGGTTTTAAGGACGTATTATCGAGTTTTCGCAAAACTCATCATATGATCTTAGCGCTAGATACTCAATTTAATAGCCTTAAGGTATTAAATAAGTCTCATAGGCGCAAAAAAACTGCTATTGGTCTGCAACATAACGACGGATCTCTTAAACCCGCAGCGGGCTCTCAACAGCAGCCTCCCTCGGTTCAGACATCGACCTCAGGATTAAATCCTAGAATTCTGAGGTCGAGTGCGAAAAATAATTCGGTACCCGAATGTGCCGCTGGAGGGACGGTGCCGGTGAATTCCGTTTTGTCCCCTGGTGGATCGCTAATTACGACCCCTCAGACCCCCATCAATGTATCCCCCCAGGGCGTTAGGCCAGGATTACCGGCCGATATTGAAAATCCAGACAATGGGTCTGCATTGCCGAAAGCCCATACAGTTGTCCCACCTACGAAATAGATATTTGTTTCGCGGTTTTTCCCTGATCAGACATCGAAAGATGTAACAGGTTTTATTCAGGGCAGAACTTAAGCCGACAAAATGAAAATTAAGGTGAAAAAATTCAAATTTTCCTATGCTAGGGAGGGACATTTCATGTTTCAAGATAAATTTCTCTTTGACACATTATGCTCTACTAAATTCTGGCCGGATCGGCCTATCAGACGTGGAGGTGGTGTCCTCATAGCGGTTGACTCCAGTCTCACGTCGGAATTATTAACTTTTGAGGAGTGCAACAATGTTGGATTCCTTTGTGTGAAGCTTTAAGTCATTAGCTCCATTTTCATTACGTGTTTCTACATTCCTCCCTTGTCGGAACTTTCAATTTATTGAATCCATGGCTCCGCTATCCAGATGGTCTCCAATCGTCTTTTGGATAGGGACCACTTAAAATTTTTTGGTGATTTTAATATCCCAGGGGCTATTTGGTCCTGTAATAATTCCACAAACTCACTTCTTACTACAACACAGCATGATTTTACTGCTGGCTTGTTTGACATTTTGCTGTCTCTAGTCAACCATGTACGAAACTCTTTAGAGCGCTTGCTTGATCTCTGTTTTTTCTCAGATCCGGCGAGACTTAGTTTAGGCAGGGTATCACAGCTATCATCCTACTTTTGATGTGACCATCGACCTTGGGGCTGATTTACAGAATATATCTGAATATATCCAGCCAAAAAAGTCCTTTGTTTTCGCAAGTCGGCCTTCGAACGGCTGAATAATTTTATATCTGATTTAAATTGGTCTGATCTATACATGTGCACTGACATGGCGGAAGCCGTGGATATTTTTTACAGTACCATGAATTCATGTTTTACTGAATGTGTTCCGTTATACTACCCGACAACCTCTAATAAGCCTCCGTGGTTTACTAAAGAGTTGAGTCGCCTTAAAAACAAAAATTCTAGGCTGTATTCCAAATATAACCGTACCGGTTCCCAATCTGTCCTATCCTGTTATTTATCGGTTCGGTTAAGCTTCACCGTGTTGAACGCACCGTGTTACAAAAATTATCCGGCTCGTTGTAGGGCCCAGTTTTCTCAGGACCCCAAAAAAAAAAGTTTGGTAATTTTGTTAACACTAAAGGTAAGCCTATTACTCATTCTTCCTCGCTCTCTTTTGAAAATACAACCGTAAATAATGATCAGGCAATGGCCGATCTATTTGCGCCGTTTTTTCAAACCACATATTAATATTCCACTGGCTCTAATCAGACTTATTCTTACATCGTTCCCGAGTCGAACCGAATTTTCAGTCCTAGTTTAAACGAAAGCTCTATTCTTTCAGATCTTCTCCATGTTAAGCCAGTTTATGCGCCAGGTCCCGACGGAATACCTGACTGTGTGCTTAGGTAATGTGCCGACGCCCTGTGCAATCCCGTTCAAAAATTGTTTACCTTATCCTTAGAAACCTTAGATAATCGGATGCCAACAACTACAGAGGAATCTCTAAGCTGTCGACCATCCGAAAACATTTCGAAAATATCATTACTCCACATTTGCAGAACCTTTGCAGATCAATTTCTCCATGTCAGCATGGATTAATAAAGTGAAGATCAATTACAACTAATCTTTTGGAGCTCACTTCTTATATAATAAATGGCTTGTATAACAACTTTCAGACAGATGTAATATATACTGATTTCAGTAAAGCATTCGACTCTGTTAACCATTCTCTTCTTGTTCGGAAACTCGATTTAATGGGATTTTCGATTGATCTTCTTAGATGGATGTTGTTTTCATCGGAGCAATTGTTGCATATTTTTTTTTAATGAGCAAGTGGTTGTGGGGTATCCAAATCTAAGGCAGTTTTGGCATCTGAGTTGAAGATGAATATATGGGCGTACATTTACTCCCTCGTATCCAATCATTATTGTCTCTGGTAGAGATAAAGAAGCAAGGGTAAATAAGATGAGGCCAGATTCTATAATTTCGTTGTTTTAAATTGTTGAAATTTTACGTAAACCTGTCACATTTTGCAGTTTTAGTTCTTTTACAACTGTTTCGTCGTCGATATTACGGAGACCATTAGAGTATAAACCTCCCTTGGAGAAGTTGAGAGTCTTATGTTCACTTACTTCTACAGGGAAAGTGTGTTTTAGGAGTTTTAGTGCTTGTAGGGTGTCTTTAGATTTAACTAGCAGCGATCCTTCTTTTGTAATCTTGGCTGTTTCCACTTCACAATTGATTGTGTAGTCAATAACTTTTTTCTCAAAATTAAATTTACGTTTTTAAATGTTTCATTGTCTTTTCTGTTTATGATGATGAATTTGGGTCCTTAACTTAAACAATCAATTTTTATGGGATGCATTGTTGGTATTGCTTATTGGGCAATAGCCCTTTTAACTTTGTCTGTTTTTTGAAGTGGGCACTTTTGTGGGTGAGGATTTTCTGCCGTTTTCGCCACAGATGAGATTTTACACAGATAGACTCTGCGTGTATTGGTATGCGAGAGCGCTGTATGCTTTACGCCAGAGCGCCCAAACGCTGCTTACGACGGAGCAAATTTCAATACATTCAAAGGAAAACACCAACGCTAGTAAAGATAAAATTTGTTTTATTTTATGACCCAACAACAACCACATGCAAGTGCAGTTACCTTGCTCAAATGCAGATGAAGAATAGAGATAAGAAAACGAAAGTGAAAAATTGTTTTTGCAATTAGCATTGACGCATGCCGATAGCCGTGCGGATAGGCATTTGCTCGCCTATGCTTCGGAGCCAATTACAACAAGAAAGGAAGCTAACTTCGGCACGCCGAAGTTTGTATACCCTTGCAGATTTCAATTGCATTAATTATAATCTAAGCCTATCTATTTTAAAATGAATTACTTTCAATTCAATTTTATTTTTACAGTTTTACATGTAATTGTAAATTTACATGTAAATGTAATTAACATCCACATTTACCGATCGTTTGTATGGCAGCTATATGTTATAGTCGTCCGATTTTTATGAAATTTTAAACAAAATTCTGAAATAATATAGAATGCTTGTATCTAAAATTTTAAGAAGTTTTGTTGAAAACTGACAAAGTTATATTATTTTTTCTAAAAATTACCGACCGTTCCTATGGCAGCTATATGATATTTATTTTTGATTTTTATAAAATTAAATCCGAATCCGAATAAAGAATATAATTACTTTATAGGGTCGGAGATGACCCTTTCACTGCGTTGCAAACTTCTGACTGAAACTATAGTACCCTGCAACGGTATAAAAACAAAGGAGCCATGGGAGCAATGGACCTGGGCTTTGCATGGGCATTCGTGCGTGCCTTCGCGACAGAGAGACAGATTTTTTTATATTTATTTTATAAATGAATATTTAACGGAAAATGTATTTATTTAAATATTTCATTTGACTTGTGTTTTATGGTATTGTGTTAAAAAGTGTTAATTCTATTAACAACTGCTGCTCGTCATCACGTAAGTAAATTATTATTTTGTTTGGTAAATTTTGTTACGTACATGATACGTACATAAAGAAATGCAACACGTTACATTTTTCTTTTTGATCATAGATTTGTCTTGAAAATGGATGATTCAAATGATGCTCAAAAAATAAAAAGGCTAGAATATGATGATCGATACAGAGAGAAACACCCACATAGGTCAGACTTGGCGCACCTAAAAATGCTCACCAAAAAAAGTGTCCAACGCACCATAAGTTCAAGTTTTCACTTCTGCCTGCACTCTCGGAGTGCAACCCCCCTTGTTTTGTTTTTCTTTTTGTTCATTTGTTTTTCAACAATTTTCTATATAGTTGGTGTTTTTGGTTTTTAACTGATAAGGCGTTTGGGTCCGCTGTTAATTAGTATCACGTCTTTACTTTTCAAAGCTAGGAGTGGTACTGTATAAAAGAATATAAACTGGCTACACCGCAGAGGAGATACAAAATTTTCGAAAAACAGCAAAATTAAAATTTTTTTAATAAGCCGGCCCGTTCCGACTTATATAGTAGTGAGAGCATAGAAGACTATCTACAAAGTTTCATTCAGATAGATAAATAGAACGGACGGACAGACGGACGGACAGACGAACATGGCTAGTTCGACACGGCTGCTAATGCTGATCTAGAATAAATATACTTTACAGGGTCGGAAACTTCTCCTTCACTGTGTTGCACAACAAGAAAGAAAGCTAACTTTGCCAAGCGGATGTTTAAATACCCTTGCAGTACGTCAATAAAAAATCGTATATTGAAGGATTGCACAATGTTTTATGTTTTCGCTTCAAATGCAGCTCACCAAATAGGAAATTATTATTTACCAAAAAATTTCGGCTTACTTGTATATTCCGCCTTAATGGCTACTTACAAATTTTTTGAACCTTTAATACCCAAAATATATCCTGTGCAAAACGTACTCACTAAACTATTCACCAGTCTTGTAAATTTTAAGATTTACTAAACTCCAGATGTTGTCTCAAAGTAATGTGTTCGTTACTGATCCATTAATCAGTTGAGCATAATTCCATTAGTTCTACTAACATGTTTAGCGCTTACACGGAAAAAGATATCTTGTTAACGCCATCTTTTGGTCAATCGAAGATCGAGGTGCTGCGTTGCCATTATATCAAGATAGGGTAAAAATGACATGGACGAATAGATGCGAGAGAGCAACAGCGGCTAACGTAAACGATCTCCAGCCCATCCAATTTCATATGGGGTTTCTGCCACTTTTTTGGCGTCATCGTCGTTCTTTCCAATTTTGGCATCTGAGGAATAAAGTTGAAATTTTAGCCAGAGTACCAATCCCAATAATTGAAGTCGAAAGAACTCGCGAGTTTCGAAAGTCCCAAAGAAAAGAGTTTTGTTTTATGGGCCACCGAGCAGTGATCGGAAGGTGAGTGGGATGAAAACAGAATGTACCGCTCAACGGCCCCAGAGAGGAAACGATTCAGGCGCAGCCGGACTTCAACCATTATCAGGCATCTGGAGAACGAGCTGATTTCCGAGACGAGCGACGCTTCCACCCCGTGCGGCAGCGCACAAGGAAGGGAGTAAACCTAACATTCGCTACAAACGGATTATAATTACATGTAATCTAGACATAACCTTTCGCATGCCTTGTCATAATTGTCTTCCTGAACTTTTCACAGTTAATATTCCGGTTGTTTCTAAAGACTGTTAGTTTTAGATAGTGGTTTAATTTGTATTAGAACTTCTCTATTCTGATACTATAGTACCCTGTCCCGTTACGAGCGTTAAGGCTAATGCATCCCCAACGTTCGCTACATATTAGAATGTTGTGAGTATAAAGTCCTATAG
Source organism: Drosophila jambulina (assembly GCA_018152175.1). Lineage (NCBI taxonomy): Eukaryota > Metazoa > Arthropoda > Insecta > Diptera > Drosophilidae > Drosophila > Drosophila jambulina. The sequence goes on along the minus strand of JAECXH010000027.1, from coordinate 922,682 downwards.
TCTGTCGTTAATGTCGGGGTTCATTCACACCCTATGGTGTTCGTTGAAATCTGCACCGACGAGCAGTTCCTACTCCTTCGGACTGGCTTCTTCTAGTCTCCTGAGTTCCTCCGGTGGAGCTTTTCTGTGTGCCATGTTGCAGGTAGTTGCCAGAAGGCACTTCTTTTCGCTACAAATACAACATACAACAAATTGTAATTGTTCAAGCCAAAAGGGCGTTTATTTTCCAGAGGCAGCTCGATCCCGTACACTCTCTCTTTCTCTCCCTCTTCCTGCAGGCTTTCAGTCCTTAGAGCTTCCAATCCGCTTTCCGCAGCTAGGTTTAAATCAATTGTTACTTGATCTAATTCCTTTCTCTACCAATAAACACCAACGCACGTCGCGCAATACCCTGAATTAGTATTTCGTGTTTTATTTATCGAGTGTTCCTGTTTGAAGCCACCCACTCCATCAGTAATATTCACAGCACGTGGACCAAAGGTAAGTCGACGGATTCTTGCTCCTTGGCAATTGGGAGATCCGCCGACGCGATATTGCTTTTATCCAGAACTCTAAGAGTTATGTAGCTTGCTCTCCTCCCAATCGTGTAACTATGTTTGTCAGGTCTTGGTGATGATGGTAACCAGACCTAAGTCTTTCTCCACCTCGCCTGCCTGCAGGTTGTATGCATCCTTGCCCCCATGCTTCACGCCATCTTCCCGTATTTGGGATTCAAGATATCCTCGAACTTCTTGTTGATTTGAAGGACCGCGCTCTGGCCTTTCTTTTTTGGCAGTGGAATCGATTTGCAGTACCTTTTCATCTGCAGTAGGTTTACCAAGGTTTGATAGAAGTAGCTTCAGTGCTTGGTCCCTTTGGATCGCGGTGGGGAAGGGTACCTTCGCTCTCGGTATGGTTAACCATTTGAGTCGGGTGGTCCATACACTTATGGATTTTGACTTAATTTTGCCACCCATCGAATGTGGGGATGGAAGCATGAGAGTCATCCTCCATGCGTGCAAACAGCTATTTGACGTGACACGCGTACACAGTCAATTCACTTCAGTCACCTCACTGACTTTCATTTGCTTCTTGTTCGCTTGTGCCCGTCCGTGCCCGCCGGCGGTCACGCCTTCAGCCACCCGGCCCCGGTTGAATCTCTTCGATTGTTCATATTTAAAAAAGCAGGTTTATTTTGTGTTCACTTAGTTAATTTCCTCCGGTTTCTTTTGCGAAAGGTATTGAAATTTTTTCTTAGATAAAGATAGCATTTCCCCGGAAGGAGCAAGCGTCAATGCATTACCTTTTATCCAGGATAATAAAGTGCCCATTGTGAAGGATTTTCGCCAGCCACAAACTTAATAGTAAACAAGAAAGAAAGCTAACTTCGACACGCCGAAGTTTGTATACCCTTGCAGCTTACAAATGGATCATTATGAATTAATAAAATTTTATCAAATGGAAAGGAAAACTAACAGGAATTGTATACAACATTAATACATATAAAAATTCGGTTCAACATTACGTATACGTAATATTTCCCGAACATTCCTATGGCAGCTATATGATAAAAAAGTCCGATTTTGATTAGATTAACATCGAAATTCTAGAATAATATAAAATGGCCATGTCTTAAATTATATGAAAATATGTTGAAAATTGGAGAAGTAATAATTTTTTTTCTGAAAATTTACCGATCGTTCCTATGGCAGCTATATGATATAGTCGTCCGATCCAGCCCGTTCCGACTTATATAGTAGTGAGAGCATATAGAAGACTATATGCAAAGTTTCATTCAGATAGCTTCAAAACTGAGGGACTAGTTTTCGTATAATCGGACAGATGGACAGACGGACAGACGGACATGGATAGATCGACTCGGCTATTGATGCTGATCAAGAATATATATACTTTATAGGGTCGGAAATGTCTTCTTCACTGCGTTGCAAACTTCTGACTGAAATTATAATACCCTGCAAGGGTATAATAATAAAGATAAATTTGAACTAACAGAATTAGAACAAAATTCGAAAATATGTGATGTTTCCAAATCAACACATATCCACTGTACACACGACAGCCAGTTAAATCAATAGCAACAAACGTCGAGGATATAACTGACACTTTTGCCATTCATTCGTTCCCAGGACAAAACAACAACGAATCTACACTTATGGCAGTTGATAAAACAAAAATCTGTACATTTCGTAATTTGCATAACTGGAAAACTTATAAAAATAAGAATAATAAACTTCTTCAACTCCATCCTAAAAATCTACTATACTTTAATATAAAGTACAAATATCGGAGCAAAAATCGCAAAGTTATGGGAGTTTGAACTTAGGTCGGTAACTTAAAATCCACTTGACTGACCGACTTGAAATTTATCATAAAAATTCTTTAACTGATAGATCGGGTTTTTTACTTTCAGTTTTTAGGAAAAAAAATGCCACTTGAGTACATTGGGGCAATTATGATCCAACGAATGCTTATATATTTCTGATATCGGGTTATTCTGTAGACAGTTAGGATGTACACAGTAAACAACGTTTTTTTCTAGGGGACTTGGGAGAATCCCTACATTTTATATCTTTAATTTTTTTTTTTTTCATGCAAAAAAATATTGTTTAAATATTGTCTTAATTTACGGGTTTTCATTTAATAGCAGTTATGTTGACTTGCTTAGGGATGTTGATTACAATATATTGACATCACGGGGGAAAAGATATCTGCTTCTAGGTGCTACTAACTTTTAATTGCTTTGTACCGAATAAGTATTTAAAAATATATAACTATAGTTTTTTTTAATTATTGTTTTAATTGCAGCAAAGTTTTACTTCGAATTGGCCTCGACTACTATGGTTAGCAATCGATCAAAAAGGTATTCATTTACTGGAGCATCGTTCAAGAAATATTTTGTGTACTCACGACTACGATTCGATAATATCATTTTCGCCCAATTTGAATTCCTTAATGATATTTACGGGAACGGAAAAGAAACAATCGAAAGTGATATTAAGTACTTCTCAGGTAAGAACAATTCATATTTTTTATATTTACATATTATTACGTATTAATCTGAACCATTAATGAGGTTTATTTCGAAACTAACGCATTTTTCATTACTTCGGAAAAATAAACAAAATCTCCGCGTGTTATGTAGTCATAAGTCGAGCAATAGCCGAGTCGATTAAGCCATGTCCGTCTGTATATTTCTCCGCAAGCAATTTGAATGAAACTTTGCAGACTGTAATTTATTTAATACATATTTTAAATAGGTCGGGATATGCCATAGCAGACTGCTATACCTTATGTAGCAACCATAGGAAGTGGGAATTAGGAGAATAAATAATAATTTGTTCTTCAACATTCGCTCATATACTGCGTTTTTTTCTAATAAGGCTTTTAGTTTTATTAAAATAGGCTAAACCTTAATTCATAAATTGATTGAACCAAATCAATACATTATAAAGGTAAGATAATTCAAACAGGCATGTTAGAAATTGCTTATTCTGCCTAAAGATTCTACCAGCCAATTAGTAATGTCAGGTTTTGGAGTTGTCAAGTAACTAGTATCTAGTATCTTTGAAGTAGATGTTCATGCCAAAGGGTCGCTTATTTTCCATAGGCAGGTTGATCCCGTACTCTCTCTCTTTCTCCCTCTTCCTCCGGGCCTTTAGTCCATCGAGCTATCAATCCGCTCTCCCAAGCTAGGGTTAAGTTACTTGTGTGTTAGTTCTAATCGACCTATGAATCAATAAACATAGATTTGACACAAACCCGGAAAAGTTTTTCAGCGTTTTAATTATTGAGTGTTCCAAGGTTAAGGTCTCTCCAAACATTTGGTCCAACAGAGCCGGATAATTCCATACCCAGAAACTTTTTATTTTGTCCAAATCCGATACTACTTGAGCTTCTGATTGCAAATACGATTATTATAATCCAATTGTCGCAATTAATTTCTACAAAATTCTTGCGAATTTCAAAATCCTAAAGTCTAGGTTTAAATCAGTGTTTAAATAACTTCAGTCAAGTTAGCAAAAGTCTACTTTTTTTTTGCTTTTTAATACCTTAACTTCCGAGTGATTTTTTGAAATGAGCAATTCCTTCAGCTTTTGCTTCTGAATTTGTTCTGAAGTCAGAATCAAAGCATAGTCAAAAATCAAAAAGCAACAAACATCATCAAACAGCTGCAGTCGCCTGTTTCATATTTTTGCTTTCTGCTTTGCTGTTGCTTTTTTCGTAAACGTAAGTTGGCGCTGAAGCAAACTACAACTTTCGGAAGTCGTCGAAAGTAACAGTCGAAAAAGTCGATACATTCGACTTTTGACTATTTTTGATGAATAAAATGCCTTTAAGGGGGTCATCCCGTATGACGTCCTGTATTTTAAGATATTTTTATAAATGACACATGACAAGACTGCAGACTGATAGTGAGAATTCTCACAGGTCACTGCCTGGCTGCGGCGCATACAGTCAAGCTAGGCATCACCGACAATGCCAAATGCCGGAAATGTGATGAATCCGAGGCTACCGAAACCTTGGAGCATCTCATTTGTAAATCTTGCCGCTTTTGCTTCGCAGTATATGTACTCGTCCTCTACGAGAGACGAAATTCCGTCTGTCCGTCTGTCTGTCCGATTATACGCGAAGTAGTCCCTCAGTTATAAAGCTATCTGAATAAAACTTTGCAGATAGTCTTCAATATGCTCTCTCTGCTATGTATGTCGGAACGGGCCGGATCGGACGACTATATCATATACACGCCATAGGAACATCGGTAAATTTTTAGAAAAAAATTTGTCTTGGTCAATTTTCAACACATTTTCATATAATTTGAGACATGACCATTTTATAATATTCTAGAATTTCGGATTTAATTTTTTTTTAAATCAGACTACAATATCATATAGCTACCGTAGAAACGATCATTTAATGTAGAGGAAAATGCAAAACTGTGAATGAAACAGTGTAACTATAAAACTGTTAATAATGTATGTATAGTACGTATAAATGTTTTATATTATTTCTGTTAGTTTTTTTTTAATTTGATCAAGTTTGATTAATTCATAATAATCTTGTTGTAAGCTGCAAGGGTATATAAACTTTGGCGTGCCGAAGTTAGCTTTCTTTCTGGTTTAAAATATATTTCATTTATTATTTATATTTTATTCTATTGCAGGCTTTTCATATAGCAACGCTTATAAGGGAATATTCTGCAGTATCAAAAGCCACGAAATAATCTAAGCCTTAAGAATACCAAATCATGAAGTGTAACAACCATTTAACAATACAAATATTAATTCTGACATGAATACATGATGACCTTCATTCGTTAAACAACAACCACAAAAAACTGTATTCTTTTAAATGTAGGTGAAAGAAGTGAATGGGCACCCAAATATCAGTGACAAGAAAATTTCTTCAATGAAACTGTACCTCGTATTGGATTTTAAAATACTTTAACCCTGATTTACAAAACTTTTAAAAACCAAAATATAATTTTAAAAACCTGTTTAGTGGCAGTTTTTGGTACTCTATTTTAGAAAAGTGGGAAAACTAAAATCAGGTCACACCTTAAAGTAAAAGCTTAAAAATTTGAAGATCTTTAATATGATGAAGTTTACAGTTGGAAAAAAATATTATCTCTTTTTATATGGAATCAAATAGTTAAGGTAAGCAAAAAAGTTATCTACTATATAAAAATAAGTCGGATTTTCCTTCCTGAGGCTATAGCTCCAGAACGCACGAACCGATTTCCACGGTTTTGTATTCGTTGAAAAGGTCTCGGGCTCCGTGAGGCTTAAAGCAAAAAAGATCAGGAAAAATTTGAACAGGAAAGCGGGAAAATCATTGTGAACTCAAACGAATGATCCCAACATCCAAATAACCGATGAAATCTACAATAAAGGATTGATTCTGATTGAGGATCAATGCTTGACTATTGCAAACAAGCTACTAATTAAAGTAGGAATGATTGCGCCAAATCGATCGATGCACGATGCATTCAACCAAGAATTAAATCGAGAGCTGCAATACAATGTTGATACATTGCAGGAATTCGTTCGAAATAATGTGCCGTTGCTGAATGAACAGCAAAAACAACTATACGAAACATTAATGCAAGCGATGGACAAAAATACTGGTGGTCTCTTCTTCCTGGACGCACCTGGAGGAACAAGCACTTGAAGCACTTAACTTCACACTGAAGGATTTTCGACGAAATAACAACATCTTTGGCGGCTTGATGATATTGTTGGCAGGCTATTCCAGGCAGACGTTGCCAGTAATTCATCGTGGAACGCCTGCAGATGAATTCAATGCTTGCCTGAAGGCATCATCTTTATGGAATAACGCAAAAATATTATCGCTAACCACTAATATGAAAGTTCAACTTCAAAATAATCAAAGTGCTGCACAATTTTCCAAACAATTGTTAGCTGTTGGAAATGGAAAAGTCCCAGTTGATGCGACATCTGGATTAATTACAATTACCAACGACTTTTGCCGATTTGTAGACTCCCAATTAGCACTTATTGAAAACGATTTCCCAAACATTAGTGAGAATTATCAGAATTATGCTTGGTTGAGTCAACGAGCAATTCTTGCCGCAAAGAATAATGATGTACATGCACTGAATTCCACCATTCAAGCAAAAATTGCTGGCGATTTGGTGACATACCAATCCGTTGATTTCATAACAAATCCCGATGATGTAGTAAATTATCCAAAAGAGTTTTTGAACTCTCTGGACTTACCAGGATTTCCACCACATAACTTGCAACTCAAAGTTGGTACAGTTATTATTATACATATTGCGCAATTTGAATCCACCGCGACTTTGCAACGGTACTCGAATTTCGGTAAAAAGACTTATGCCGAATTTGATTGAGGCAACCATTATCAATGGAAAGCACGCAGGTGAAAATGTATTCTTCGAATACCAATGATTCCGACTGATCTTCCGTTTGACTTCAAACAATTGCAATTTCCAGATCGCCTTGCGTTCAAAATGACTCTTAACAAGTCGCAAGGCCAATCGCTTAGTTTTGGCGGGATAAATTTAGAAAATCATTGTTTTTCACATGGGCTGTTATACATTGCGTATTCACGAGTTGGGAAACCATCCGCTTTGTTTGTGTTAGCGTCAGACCAAAAAACAAATTATGTGGTTTACCAAAGAGCACTTCAATGACACGGATAATTTGCGGACACGTACGATTCAGTACTTTCTTTGTATTCACTTCCATTTACTTAGAGAAGTTCAACTAAATAACACTTTATTTTTGTAGTTGAAATGAATTCATTACTGTTGAGAAATAAAACAAAATTTTTCCTTTTCAAATAAAAAAAAATTCTTCATCTTTTAATTACCAAAAGAAATAAAGCCATCTGTTGGCGAAACGGAGTTCGCAGGGTTTCCTAGTAATCTGTATATTTTTAGTACCTTTGTCGCATTGTTCAACAATGTGTTTTGTTGAATTTGGTTCCAAAAAACATAAGTAGATGTGTTTCTTTGAATGTAGTTAAGGTAAGTTTCAATTTGTTGTTGTTTTTGGTTCCAATTAAAATATATATATAATTAAATAACTCGTATATTCGTAAGTTGAAAAAATTTAATTTTATTTAACCGAATAGTTTATAATTGAGTTTACAATTGTAGAACACCGACCGAATGGATTCGAGTCTCACACTGAACTTAACTTATTAATTTTGATTGATTCGCGTTCAAGCCTCGGTCTCGAGCTTTTATTTATTGAGTTTAAACTTTAAAAGTTCTGGAGAGAATTTAGGAGAGAGCTTGAAGTTAATTGTTAATTTTCTCTTGGATTCAAGTGCATTCGTTTTTGTTATCGAAATATAATATTTTTGTTTTTGACTTGGCGAGTCCGAAATTTGAACGTGGGAACGTAACAATTGGGTGATAGCAAATTTGAACGTGGGAACGTAACAATTGGGTGATAGCTTAAGTCATATTTAGTCTACAAGAGGGACTGTCTGGGGTTTCAGATTGCATCCTTTGTGTGGAGCCTGGGAACCGTCTGGTTGCTATCTGGTGTGTACCGGATATAGCTAAGGTAGCAAAGGGTATTATGATTATTATAAACTTTATCCTCATAGATATAAAACGTATCGAATAGATGTTCTGTTAGGATATAATTATGTTCGTCTGGGTATGGAATGATTTCGAAAACTGGCACGTTCGCAATCTCGTTGGGAATATGAGAGTTAATCAGGATTTCGTTAGTATCTGTTTTAAGCCAGGTGGATGTTTTAATTTTCAGAATCTTTTCAGAATTAACTTGTTTTAGGTAATCATGCTTTAGTAGTTTTGGGTTAAAAATTCCTAATCTGGTTAATTGCATGCCAAGTTCTATGTCTTCGATATATTCCGTGAACTGTTGTATATTAAACATCAAAATTGCTAGATGCTTGTCTTTCTTTTTATCTTCCTTGAGCTTGTTAATAATGTCTATTCCATTATTGATAACATCAATAATCATATTCAAGTCATGGTTTTGGACTGAATTTTCTGACAAATTATTAATTCTTTCTTCTAGTTCTTCCCTGTCATTTTGGTCTAAAGTACCGAATAGATATTTATACGCTGTACCTACTACATTAAGGAGACCTCTTTTGTTACGCTTGATAATTCTTAAATCGGTTATTTCCCTTTTTAACTTTTCAACTAAATATTGCATTTGTAAAATACTCGGGAATTCGTTTGCTTCATTTAACAGATTGTCGAATGTTAGCATGGTCTTCCTCAAATTTATACTCAAGTAGTGATATTCGTAATTTATTGGGAAAACCAGATATCCATTCCTTGCACTTATCGGGTTTATTTCGATGTTACTCCCTTGGACCATATGAATCATGGGAATCATACATATCAGCAAAATTGGAAATATCGGCCGTTTACATTTCTTCATCGCGTCTGGAAGTATCGTATTTGCTTTTGTTAAATTTCTTTTGCTTTTTGAATTTGGGCTTATAATGAACGATTTTCCTACCGCGATTTGTTTCTTCGAAATGTTTATCATCCACTTGTTCTATTTGTCCTGTCTTTTTGAACGGATTTGTGACTTTGCTTTTTACAAGTGGGGCCTGCTTATACTTTGTATCAACCTCAAACTCTTCTCTTTTCTCATTGAGCTTGTTAATTCGGTCGATTTTATTTTGTTGGGTGTTGAAATCGGGGCTTCCTGCATATAAGAAGATATCTGCCGGGGTTCTCTTAGTAGTGTTGTGCCTTGTTTTGTGATTATAAACATATAGGATAGATTCGTACTTCGTACACTTGTCCTCTATGTTCGCTTCACTACCAATGATCCTAAGTTTTTCATTGACGGTTTTGTGGAATCTTTCTATGTCGGACACTCCGTTCTTGCTGGTAGTCACAGATATATTTACGCCCTCAGATTTTAGCCAGTTTTGTAGCGCAATGCACATGAAGGCTGAATCCTTATCCGCTTTGATTTCTTGGGGTTTTCCCATATCATTGAATATCTTCATAATGGCCCTTTTTGCTTCAAGCCAGTCTCTACTTTTTACTTCGACGAGCGTCGCAAATTTCGAGTAGATATCTATGCAAGATAAGAAAATCTGATTTCCCGTGAGATAAAAATCGATTACGTATTTTTCTCGGGCATTCAATATTTCCGGGGTAGTTTCGAACCGCAAGTTTGTATTTCTATGTTCGGTTTTGGCAACATTGCAGATTTCGCATTCATTGATAAATTTCTGAATGAGCTTCTGACTGTCCGGATAATAATATTCTTCTTTAAACCAGTTGATAGTTTTTTCTATTCCTGGGTGTAGAAGCTCCTTATGCTTCTTGAGGATCAAATCTTTGAATTCAGCATAAGTCGAAACATCAATCAGCTTCCTAGTACATCTCAACAATTTGGTTGAACTGTTGGAGCTTATGATTTCGGTATATGCCCTTTGGAATACTAAGAAATCTTCGTCATTAGGGAAGTAAATGGCGCTCTTTTTTGTACACACATACTCCTTAATGAGTGATTTAGCCAGTTCGTTAGTCATATCTTTATAAGATATTTTAATCTTCAACTTCTGAAAGAAATGACTTACGTCGGTATTGTCATGATTTCCTTTTTCTACCTCTATCTGTCGAGAATAGAAATTTAGTGGCCTTTCTGAAATGGGTATATAATTTAAATTATCTTCGCCTGCACTATGTATTGTTGCATCCATGCTATTCGCTATTTCGCCAAGCATGACCTCTTCTATTTTCGTGCGGGAAAGAGCATCCGCTACATAATTTTCTTTGCCAGGGAGATATTTAATTTTATAGTCAAATTCATTCAACTTAATTTTCCAACGCTGAAGCTTCATATTTGGCTCTTTAATATTGTTCAGCCATATCAAAGGTTTGTGGTCGCTTTGAATTTCAAATGGCCTGCCGAATAGGTATGACCTGAAATATTTCGTCGCCCAAACTATTGCTAGCAATTCTTTTTCGATAGTAGCGTAGTTTATTTCATGTTTGTTCAGCGTTCTGCTGGCGTAACATACAGGCTTATGGTTCTGTGATAGAACTGCACCTATTGCTAAGTTACTTGCGTCTGTTGTCAGGGAAAAAGGTTTTGAGAAGTCAGGGTAGATCAAAATCGGCTCTGAGGTTATCAATACTTTTAACCTTTCAAATGACTCAATGTAATCTTTGCACTTGGTATCGATTACAGCTCCTTTCTTCAACTTCATCGTCATTGGTTTGACGATCTTTGCGAAGTTGGGAATGAATTTCCTATAAAAGCCGCAAAGTCCTAAGAATGATTTTATTTGCTTAGGTGTCTTTGGTAATGGAAAGTTTATGATTGCGTTCGTTTTATTTGGGTTAGGTTTGATGCCATCTGTTGTAACAACGTGTCCCAGGAATTCAGTTTCCTTTTTCATAAACTCACATTTGTCCAGCTGCAGTTTAAGGTTAGCAACCCTTAGTTTTTCAAAGACCTTCCTGAGTGATAAAATATGCTCCTCCAATGAAGTGGAGTAGATAATTATATCATCCAGATACACTAGGCAATCTTTGTAGATTAATTCTTCAAGAAGATTGTTCATGCATCTTTGAAACGTTGCGGGTGCACCAAAGGGGATACGTGTGTATTCGTAATGCCCATGTTTGGTCGAAAAGGCTGTCTCTGCAATAGAATTCTCATCCATTTGAATTTGATGAAATCCTTTTGCCAGATCAATTGTGGTAAAATACTGGCAATGTCCGAGTTTGTCCAATATTTCATCCATTCTTGGCATAGGAAATTTATCATTTACAGTAATCTCATTTAGATTTCTGTAATCGACAACTAACCGGAATTTCGGCTTCCCTGAGGCATCGGCCTTCTTGGGGACCACCCAAATGGGAGAACAATAAGGGGATTTTGATTTACGAATTATTCCCTGTTCTATCATTTCCTTAATTTGTTTGTTTACCTCTTGATCCACGCTTTGGGGGTACTTATAAGGCTTTCAATAAACTGGATCCTCATGCTGAGTTTGAATGACGTGCTTAATTGTACTCGTGAAAGTCAAATTTTCACCTTCCTTATACTGAATGTCTCTATATTCATAGAGAACCTTCTTTAAGCACTCAATCTCTTCAACATTAAGATGTTCGAGTCTGTACTCGTTGCATTCGCGTAATTCGTTTTCAACCGCGAAGCTGACTATATCGTTGTCAACGGACTGAGGGTCAATTTTGGTTTCTTTTTGGCCCTTTAAATCTTTGTTCGGAGTAAGGCACTTTGACGGTGCGGTCTTCTCCTTCTTTGGTTTGGATTTTGCTCCTTTTGTAGGTGCAAGTTTATCCACTTTTGTATTTTCTATGAGCTGTTCTGCGGATGCAAGCTCATCTTTGGGTTTTGGGTCGAGGCATTTTGCAGATGCGGTCTCGCCCTTTTCTTCTTCGAAACAGAATTTAAAGGTTTTGGAGCCTAAAATTACTGTCTCCTTCTCATAATCGATTTTAGCTTTAGTATCTTCCAGATACGGGCGACCTAACAGGAAATCATAACTTTCGGAAAAATCATGCACATAAAATTTCTGTTCAGACGGACACACTGCACTGGGTTTTAATTTAATAATTTTTACCAATTTTATTGGCCCCTTTATAGTGTATACTGTGAGCTTTTTGTTGCATTTCCAGTCGGAATGGGCTGAAGGGACATCGATATATCGATAGGATAGGAGTGATAGGGTTAGTGGTGAGGGAATTCAAGAGCGCACCGGGAAAAAGGGAAACAGTGGCGTCCCCTAGATCTCGGCCAGCTTCTTTTTTTAAGAGAAGGGGTTTTTGCCCTTGAACTCGATCGTTGCCCTGAGCGCCAAAACGAACGGGGTATCGAAGGCGGAATTTTGGGCAACGGAACGAGCCCATATAGGTAGGAGTAGGCAGGCAGGGAAAAGGCAGTAGATGATAGGAGCGGAAACACGCAGGCAGCAACAGACTTTTGCATCTGAAAATTTAAAGAAAACGTGAGTTAAAGTGGCCGAAAAGGTTAAGGCAAAAATAAAAGAAGGTGTTTTTTTTATGTTTCAGCGTGGCAGTGGAATCACTGGCCACGGCACCTTTTTTCATTTTTAATTGCCGGATTTAATCTGGTTTTGGGTGGAGCAGCCAGCGCGAGCGAGAGCCAAGTAGCCGCCTCCTAGTTTCTTCAGGCAGTCACCATCAGGCCGGAGCCACTCCGGATTTGGAGGAAATAAGCCGGTGAGTCCGTTCCGTAAGAGCGCTGCCTTAAACCGACGGAGAAGTTTGGATGCGCCCCTGCCTAAGCGACCTGCGGTGGCTATTTGCTTTTCTGGGTCCTCCTCGGCCAAATCGAGCCCAGTAAGACCGCACGCCTTTGGCGCAGTTCTCCCGTGACCCCTCGCTGTCCATCCGGGGTTTTCCCGACCTATGCGAGGCGCGGCCGTGGCCACTCCGCCGTTTCATAAAGTAGAAAATAAGTTATTGTTGTTTTGTAATCATACATACCTCGTGTCCAACTTACCGTGATTTCTCCGTCCTTGTCCCCCGCGGCCCTGGAACTCGTGTCAGGGATTTGTGCAACACAAGTGCTGCAAAAAAAAATAGGAATGAATGGTTAAGAAGACGCAGCGATTTAATATTGAAATTTAAGCAAACCCCCCCTTCTATTTCTCTTGGAGCTCCAGCAGGGATATTAGGTAGGAATTGGGAACTCACCTTGAGCCAACTTGCGGCCAAATTTCCTAGCGGAAATTCCTTTATTTGCGAAGCGCCGCTTCTCCTCCGCCAAGTCTCCCGAGCCGCAGCCTTGGCGCGAGCGCATCCCGGACTAGGGTGATGGTCTCGCCGGGAACGGGATCGGTAGTCACCTAGGATTAACCCAGACATGTTAGGATTAAGTCCAATCTGAAAATTTATAAGGACCGCCTGGAATAGGCTCCGGTCCGCCGGAGATGGGTGATGCCCCAAGATCCTCAGGAGGCATCACTTGGATGGGTGGGTGCGTCGGGATAGGTCATCAAAACCAGAGATGGGCACGAGATCTAACGGTTTGGGTAGCAGCTCGGCCAGAAGAAAAAAAAACAAGAACAACCCTTAGCGTCGCGACGCGTCGCAGCCACGGGTTGTGTTGTTGCAAACTCGAGATCGCGGCGATGTGCTTGCTACCTGCGCCAAAAGTCACTGTCGTTGTTTTTGTAAATCTTCACGGTTCGCCGATCGCGAGCACCGAATATCTGGTACGACTTGCCGGCGCCTTCGAAAAAAGATAACGGTTTGAGCAGTGTGAGCAAATTGAGCCACGGCGTGCCCATCTCTGATCAAAACCACCAATTCCGTCCAGCGAGTGTCGTCCAAATTGCGTCTTATTTTTGTTTGTTTACTTTTTTTTGTAGTGATGGGAGTTTGTAGTGTCGAGACGTCCGATATTTATCGGTGTTTTTGTTTATTGTGCGGACTGTGGGCATCGGGTCAAGATCCCTGGGACACTGAGCTAGCCCGGCATTGCCCAAACCAGCAGTTCCGTAACAATATGGCGCCCAAACAAAAACAAATTTAAAAAAAAAATAAAAATAGCGAGATGACGACGTCTCCTCTTAACCACGTCCTGGACCAGCCAGCCCCCACGAAACGGTGGCTTGGGAGGCCTATTTTATGGCATGCAATAGCACCGATGACCTGAGGACTGGTGGTTCGGTTTGGCGTTTGGCTTTTTGTTTTTTTTTTTTTCGTTTATTTGTTTTTCGTTTTTAGGCAGAACGGGAGGCTTGTGCCGCAGAAGAGCGGACAATTGCTCCCGGGCACAGTCCGCGGTGGTTCTGCTGTGGCCAGGTGGTGGCATCCGTCCGTAAAGTCGACGGATCTGCACCCCTAGGCTTACAGATCCGTGCGAGAAGCACGAGAAGAACACCGCGATATAAAAAAAAACTGTGATATAGTAGATAGGGATTAATGTTATTTATTTAAATTAACGTAATGTTTTTTTTATGTATTAATGTTATTTGTGGGTAGATCCTTGGGTTTTCCTGGTGGATGTAGCCTTCGGGATCATCTTGGAGGTGATTTCGTGACCCGTAGTATGAACTGCGCGCTGCACGACCACCACAATTTGAACCGCAGGTCGCATTCATCAAGGAAAATCCTACAGGATCTACGGAAGGCCGATGTCCTTAACTGGCGACTTTCAGCTAAGCTGAAAGTTAGTCCAGTTGACGAACGGCTGGAGTAGGGACGGCACTGGGCGAATTGCAGACGCAGAAATCTGGCGCGGAGTCCACCGGCGGTTTATCGGCTCCATCTCCCCTAAAAAAGTGGATAGAAAAGAAAATAATAAAACCTTCAGAATTTATTTGTTCATTGCGAATTTATTTATTTATAGCATATTTATTTATTTATAACATATTTATTTATTTATTACATATTTATTTATTTAATTGCTATACATATGTATATATATATATTTATTGGAGCGTAGTGTATTAATTCATTTAATTTCTTAATATATAATTATTTATTCAGCGTTGGATTATTTATTTGTTTAGTAGGGGTCCATTTATTTATGTTTGTTAATTGTTTTCGCGTTATATACATTTGTTAGGTGTTTAGAAAATTTAGAGACAATAAATATGACCGAAAAGAAGACAGGGCATCAGTATGAGCTCAGGCCGAGGGTTCCCTTAGCCCAGGATGAGGAAGAGTGGGCCACAGATTTGGAGGGTGCGACTGGGTTCGCGCCGCCCCGAATTTCAACGGGATTGCTGAGGACGCCGCCGTTGCGACGGCTGGAACAACAGCCAGAAGAGCGGAGGCAGCCGGAACAGCCCAAGTTCGAGGCTATCGGGGCCGCAGCCGACAATCTCCTAGGAGTAGATCCCGCTCGAAGGTCGGTGCACTTCCATGAGCCGCCTCTGGATTCCACGGTCCAGTCGGCGGTGAACCTCGCCCTGGCCCAGGCAGCCGAGACGTATCGCAAGTCCCAGGAGGAAGGCGTCGGACAAGCATTGCGGGATGAACTTCGAGCAGGCTTCCTGGAGATGATGCAGCTGATGAACGAGGTGCTTAGACCGAACTCCACACAGCAGCAAGTTCCAGGAGGGAACTCAGGTCACCGACAGCAGCTATTTCCAGCAGGACGTCAGCAGCAGCCATTTCCAGAGGAACGACCAAGGGAAGCTTCCCATATAGCTCGCGGACCGGTACCCCGCCATTCCCAGACGGACCAAGCAGCAAGTGGACCACCACGGGTCCCGCCAAAGCCGCCCAGGAGGGCACAGGATCACGTGGGGAGTTGCAGCAGCAGTCCAGGAGATTCCACAGAGGCCGAGGAGAGGCTTCGAAGGGACGGCGGCGGGCGAAACTGGCGTGTAGAGGACCACAGAGCTGGCGAATTCCGGGACGAGTGGGTGTACGTCAACGGGGACGCCGGAGGCAGTTCCCACTACTCGAGAGTGGATCGGTGGAACATCGTGTTCAACGGCGAAGACGAGCGCAATCACGTCGAGGGCTTCCTGTTTCGGTTGGAGTACCTCCAGAGGCAGACACGCTGCCCGTGGTCAGAAGTCCTGAGGAATTTCCACACTCTCCTTTCGGGAAGGGCGCTGGAGTGGTACTGGATCCACGTGCAGCAGCACCGAGTAGACCACTGGAACCAGCTACGCCGAGCTCTGTTGGAGAGGTTCCAGAGCCACGAAACGGAGCACCAGCGGATGCACCACCTTCTGCAGCGGGAGCAGCAGCCGGGCGAGAGCGTGGATGACTTCCTTCACGCGATGCAGACTCTTGCTTCTCGCCTAAAAAAACCAATGCCAGAGCGACATTTGGTGAAGGTGATGAAGAAGGGTTTGAGAGAGGGGATCGCCAGATACGTGTATGCGATGGAAATACTCACCGTGGATGAGTTGCGGCAGGAGAGCGTGGAAGTGGAGCGCAGCTTCGGACGCAGGAGTCGCGCAGCATTTTCCCCACCAATGCGCCACCCGAGCAGGGAGAGGAACAGGGTCAGCGAGGTTTTTGCACCGGAGCCAGAGGAGGAAGACCCACCTCGTGAAGTGGAGGAAGTGCGAGCAAGGCCGCGGAATCCGTTCCGGGCTGGGTGTTGGAACTGCGGAGCCATAGGGCACGGGTTCCGCGACTGCGAACTGGAGCTGAAGAAAGTATTTTGCTTTCGATGCGGGAAAGCTGACACCGTCGCTCCGAAATGTCCCAACTGCACGGGAAATGGACGGCTGGGCGATCCGAGAGCGGGAGGATCTCGCCCAGAGAGGAATCCCGCGATATGAAGGAGCTAGAGATAGAGCAAATAGAGAGTAAGGTTGAAATAAGTTCGAATTTAAGATACTTACCCTATGAAGAGCGGATGCGGAAATATCTGGAAGTTCGGAGCCGGATTTTCGACCAACACCAGCTGAGCGGGATGCGCAAGGTCTCTTGAACGGTCCAAAAAGCTCGAGACCGATTTCAAAGGCGTCGGGAAAGGCGGAGAGAAGTCGTCGCAGCAGTGAAACGGGGCGGCCACCATGATCCCAGACCCTTCGCGAAAATCAAAATCCTGAGCCAACACCTAACAGGATTATTGGACACGGGAGCGAGCGTCAGTTTGCTTGGAAAGGGTGGCAGGGAATTGGTGGATGCGTTGGGGGTGCCGGTCCAGAAGTACTTCTCGGTGGTGCGTACTGCCGCTGGCGAGGATCGGTCGGATAAAGGTACCTGTGGAGTACAATGGTAGGATAGAAGAGATTCTTTTCTATCTTTGTCCGTACCTGGAGCAGCCGGCATACCTCGGCGTCGATTTTTGGCGGACGTTTGGCCTGGCTCCAGCGGTGGTAGGCCAAATCCCGGTCCGATGCGTGAAGAAGGCAGAAGAAATCCACGCCAGGGAAATGGAGCACTACGCCGACCAGGAAGATGACGACGAAGAGAAGGCGGACCCTGAATGCTGGACCCTATCCGAGGCGGAGTCACGGGAGTTGGAGGACATCAAGCGCATGTTTTTAACCTTCGAGAAGGATGGCTTGGGAACCACTAGCCAGGAGAAGCATGCGATCGAGCTGGTGGAATGCGCAAAAATCTTCAAGGATCGGCCATATCCGATGTCTCCGGCGAAGCAGAAGGTGGTCGAGGACGAAGTCGACAAGATGCTTGCCCTTGGAGTCATTGAGGAGAGCAAGAGCCCGTGGAGCAACCGGACGACGGTGGTGTCTAAGCCTGGAAAGGATAGGTTTTGCTTAGATGCCAGGAAATTGAATGACGTGACCGTCAAGGACGCTTACCCCTTGCCTAGTATCGATGGAATCCTGTCCAGAATCGATCAAACGCACTACATTTCCAGCGTGGACTTAAAGTTCGCGTTCTGGCAGATCGAGCTGGACGAGAAAAGCAAGGAGTTGACAGCGTTCACAGTTCCTGGCCGGCCACTCTATCAATTCCGAGTGATGTCTTTCGGACTCTGTAACGCGGCGCAGAGGTTGGTGAGACTCATGGATCGAGTAATCCCAGCTGAAATCCGATCCAACGTGTTTGTGTACTTGGACGATCTTCTGATCCTGGCCCCGGACATCGAGACGCACTTCCGGTACCTGCGGCGAGTGGCTGAATGCCTAAGGGAGGCCGGATTAACCATCGGTCTGAGCAAGTCAAAGTTCTGCTTCAAGTCTTTGACTTACCTAGGGTTCATCGTAGGTGGAGGTCGCCTGAAAATGGATCCCGGTAGAGTGGCGGCAATCAGGAGGATGCCGGAGCCGAGGACGATGAAGGAGGTGCAAGCATTTCTTGGTACAGCTGGCTGGTATCGGCGCTTCGTTAGAAATTTCGCGACGCTAGCAGCACCACTTACGGAAGCGCTCAAGAAGACCGGAAACACAAAGTTCTCATTGAGTCCGGAGGCGCAGCTGGCAGTTGAGGCGTTGAAGATGGCCCTGACCACAGCACCAGTCCTGGTTCACGCCGACTTCAAGCGGCACTTCTACATCCAGTGCGACGCGTCACATGTCGGAGTTGGAGCGGTGCTTTTCCAGAAGGACGATGACAACCAGGAGCAGCCGGTAGCCTTCTTCTCGGCGAAGATGAACAAGCACCAGGTGAATTACACCGTCACCGAGCCTTGCAGCCCTCCTGGCGATCCGGAAGTTCCGTCCCTATGTAGAAGGCATGCCGTTCACGTGCATCACGGACCACGCCAGCCTGAAATGGCTAATGTCCATGAAGGACCTCTCGGGACGCCTGGCTAGATGGTCGCTGCAGCTCCAAGGCTTTAACTTCAGCATCGAGCACCGGAAAGGAAGCGAGAACGTGGTGGCAGACACGCTTTCGCGATGCGTGGAGGAGATCGCCATGGATCCGACGGAGTTGCTGGGTTTCGAGACCACCGAGTTTGCTGGAGATGAGTACCAGGAGTTAGTCCAGGAAGTGCAGGAGAATGTGGATAACTTACCGGATCTCAGGATAGAGGAAGGTCTCATCTTCAAGCGAGTCTCCCCGGCAACGTTGGATGACGAGGTGGAAGGATCTGCGTGGAAGCTGTGGATACCTCAGAGTCTGACCCACAGCCTAGTCGAGCGAGCCCACACGGATCCAACGGCAGCTCACGGCGGAATGGCGAAGACTTTGGAGATCTTGCGGCGGCAGTTCTATTGGCCTGGGATGGTTATGCAGGTACGCGAGTACGTTCGCGGATGCCAAGTGTGCAAGGAGTCGAAAGCGCCAAATCACAGGATGATGGTCGGGATCGGCGAACGTGTACAGACGGAGCGACCCTTCCAGAAACTGTACATCGACTTCCTTGGCAAGTATCCCAGGTCGAAGAAAGGGCACGCGTGGATATTCATCGTGGTGGACCACTTCTCCAAATACACATCTATTCACTCAACATCTATTCCCCACAAAGCAACGCAGCTGAACGGGTGAACCGCAGCGTCCTGGCAGCCATCCGTGGGTTCCTGGAGGGCGATCATCGGGAGTGGGATGCTTACCTTCCGGAAATCGAGGTGGCCATCCGGAACGCCGTACATTCAGCAACGGGCGAAACCCCATTCTTCATGCTGTTCGGACATCACATGTTCCTGCACGGTTCCAGTTATAAGCTGGCGAGGAAGCTGCAGTCGTTGTGCGATCACGAGATGGCCGGAATGGCCACAGCCGACAAACTGCGGGTAGTGCAGGAGAAGGTCCGCAAGAGTCTGGAGACTGCTCACGATCGGAGTCGCCAGAGATACGACCAGAGGGCCAGAGTGTTCACCGCGAAGCCAGGGCAAGAGGTGTATCGCCGGAACTTTGTGCTCAGTGACT
This sequence comes from Drosophila jambulina, assembly GCA_018152175.1. Classification (NCBI taxonomy): domain Eukaryota; kingdom Metazoa; phylum Arthropoda; class Insecta; order Diptera; family Drosophilidae; genus Drosophila; species Drosophila jambulina. Next base: position 902,932 of record JAECXH010000027.1, on the reverse strand, counting down.
TAGGGAAGCAATTCAATGCCAAATTCGCTAAGAAGTTCCTGAAGGCCCGAGTGGTAAAAGCGGTGGGCAGCAATGCATACGAGCTGGAGGACATGCAGGGCCGAAGTTTGGGCGTCTACCATGCCAAGGACATCCGCATCTGACCTGGAAAATATGTAGGCACAAAGTATCCAGGTACAACATATGAGGAGCGGCAATACTTCCCGTAAGGCGTGGGCCCCGCGTTGGGCACCGTTCCAAAACTGCGTGGAGGTCAATGCCGCCAAAGTCTGCTAGCAGTATTCCGGAGATACCAGGTATTCCAAATGCTCCCAATGATTTCGTCGAGCCGCGACCCGGTAGCGCCTCTCTAAATCCTTGGGTGGTGTTGCATTTCCAGTCGGAATGGGCTGAAGGGACATCGATATATCGATAGGATAGGAGTGATAGGGTTAATGGTGAGGGAATTCAAGAGCGTCCCCTAGATCTCGGCCAGCTTCTTTTTTTAAGAGAAAGGGTTCTTGCCCTTGAACTCGATCGTTGCCCTGAGCGCCAAAACGAACGGGGTATCGAAGGCGGAATTATGGGCAACGGAACGAGCCCATATAGGTAGGAGTAGGCAGGCAGGGAAAAGGCAGTAGATGATAGGAGCGGAAACACGCAGGCAGCAACAGACTTTTGCATCTTAAAATTTAAAGAAAACGTGAGTTAAAACGGCCGAAAAGGTTAAGGCAAAAATAAAAGAAGGTGTTTTTTTTTTATGTTTCAGCGTGGCAGTGGAATCACTGGCCACGGCACCTTTTTTTATTTTTAATTGCCGGATTTAATCTGGTTTTGGGTGGAGTTATAACTTACGGAACTGACCACGGGGGAGCGCCGAGTAGCTGCCAGAAAATAACCGCCGCAGGCAGCCAGCGCGAGCGAGAGCCAAGTAGCCGCCTCCTAGTTTCTTCAGGCAGTCACCATCAGGCCGGAGCCACTCCGGATTTGGAGGAAATAAGCCGGTGAGTCCGTTCCGTAAGAGCGCTGCCTTAAACCGACGGAGAAGTTTGGATGCGCCCCTGCCTAAGCGACATGCGGTGGCTATTTGCTTTTCTGGGTCCTCCTCGGCCAAATCGAGCCCAGTAAGACCGCACGCCTTTGGCGCAGTTCTCCCGTGACCCCACGCTGTCCATCCGGGGTCTTCCCGACCTATGCGAGGCGCGGCCGTGGCCACTCCGCCGTTTCATAAAGTAGAAAATAAGTTATTATTGTTTTGTAATCATACATACCTCGTGTCCAACTTACCGTGATTTCTCCGTCCTTGTCCCCCGCGTCCCTGGAACTCGTGGGATTTGTGCAACACAAGTGCTGCAAAAAAAAATAGGAATGAATGGTTAAGAAGACGCAGCGATTTAATATTGAAATTTAAACAAACCCCCCCTTCTATTTCTCTTGGAGCTCCAGCAGGGATATTAGGTAGGAATTGGGAACTCACCTTGAGCCGAGTTGCGGCCAAATTTCCTAGCGGAAATTCCTTTATTTGCGAAACGCCGCTTCTCCTCCGCCAAGTCTCCCGAGCCGCAGCCTTGGCGCGAGCGCATCCCGGACTAGGGTGATGGTCTCGCCGGGAACGGGATCGGTAGTCACCTAGGATTAACCCAGACATGTTAGGATTAAGTCCAATCTGAAAATTTATAAGGAATTAAAAACGCAATATGAGCCGTGAATAGAAGTATTTACCTGGGGGAGCCGGTCGCCTGACCGCCTGGAATAGGCTCCGTTCCGCCGGAGATGGGTGATGCCCCAAGATCCTCAGGAGGCATCCCTTGGTTGGGTGGGTGCGTCGGGATAGGTCATCAAAACCACCAATTCCGTCCAGCGAGTGTCGTCCAAATTGCGTCTTATTTTTGTTTGTTTACTTTTTTTTGGTAGTGATGGGAGTTTGTAGTGTCGAGACGTCCGATATTTATCGGTGTTTTTGTTTATTGTGCGGACTGTGGGCATCGGGTCAAGATCCCGCCCTGGGACACTGAGCTAGCCCGGCATTGCCCAAACCAGCAGTTCCGTAACATTTTCTGTATCTTCTTTTAACTTTGCGAAATTTTTCTTTATGATATTGATGGAAGAACCTGTGTCAATCATGCCCTTGTAAAGCTTGTGTTCGTATGTTATTTTTATAAACGGACCGACCCTTCCTCTTCTGATTCCGGAGTCTCCGAGGCAGCTTGATGAAAATTTACGTCCATGCGGCTTTGTCCACTTATACTTTCTCTTTGCCTTTTGACAGGTCCGCCACTACTCACGTTGTTGTTGATAATTGAGGGTTGGTAATTGAGGAGGTTATTTTGCCTAGCCTGAGTCAAACCATCTCTAACTGTGTTATAATTTCCTCTCTGATTTGGTGGAACGAGATGAGAATTGTTTTGGTTCTGGTTACTCTGGTTAATATTTTGTGTTGAAAAATTTTGATTAGTAGAATTGTAGTAATTACCGAGACGATTATGCTTATTATTATAATATCTCTGATTATTTTTTTGATTTTTATTCCCCCCGTTCTTACGATTGTGCCAATTGGATTTGGAATAACTATCTTCCGGATTTGCGTCATAAAGACCCAGTTCCATGGTGGCTTGTTTTAATTTTGGAATAGTGTCAATGTCCTTCCTAGCCAACGACATGTACATCCTGTCTGGAAGCTTCCTATCAATTGTCGTTCTGATAGTAGTCTTTAACATTTCTGTATAATTCGACTTAACAACAGGGTAACTTTCCAATTCTAACTTATCAAATATATTTCTAACTTGAGCTTCTAATCTTTCAATAAACTTACTGTAAGTAGTTTCTTCTAGCTGTTTCACCAGTGTCACATATGGGCGATGACCCTTGAAGGATACTGCTAGGGCCGTTCTCATCTCTGTCCATGTCGCTGCTCCTGCCTGGATCACTGCTTCTAAGGCTTCGTCGACGATTACTCTACGGATCGCTCCATAGATAATATGTGCCTGACGCGCATCTTGGGTTGGATAGAGCGTCAGCAGCTGCTCCACTTGGTTGATAAAACAGGATAGCTTTCCAGGGGTTCCATCATAGTAATGGAGCTCTTTGATCTGAGCCAGCAACTGGTTTAGATGCACTTCAGAAAGTTGAGGGACTGCCATTTTTTATTTTTGTTGGTTTGGTAAGTTTTTGATTGATTAGATTGATTGCTTGCAGAATTAAAATATTTTGTTTTACACTTTTCTTTTATTTCTGACCACACGGGATTTTTTCAGTTTTCACAGAATTAAATAATTTCTTGTTGATATTATTTCTTTTTTTTTGTCACTTCGAATCACGTAGATTCTTTGGCGGATCGCTAAATTTTTAGAATCACTGTTAAAATTCGCTGGTGCTGGAGTTGCTAATTATATAGCATATCCTTTCAGTTACACCAGTACCGTACTTTAAGGACTCTTTTTGTTTTAGGATCCTACCTTCTGCGCCAATTAAATAACTCGTATATTCGTAAGTTAAAAAAATTTAATTTTATTTAACCGAATAGTTTATAATTGAGTTTACAATTGTTGAAGAGCACCGACCGAATGGATTCGAGTCTCAAACTGAACTTAACTTATTAATTTTGATTGATTCGCGTTCAAGCCTCGGTCTCGAGCTTTCAAATATTGAGTTAAGCTTTAAAAGTTCTCGAGAGAATTTAGGAGAGAGCTTGGAGTTAATTGTTAATTTTCTCTTGGATTCAAGTGCATTCGTTTTTGTTATCGAAATATAATATTTTTGTTTTTGACTTGGCGAGTCCGAAATTTGAACGTGGAAACGTAACAATTGGGTGATAGCAAATTTGAACGTGGGAACGTAACAATTGGATGATAGCTTAAGTCATATTTAGTCTACAAGAGGGACTGTCTGGGGTTTCAGATTGCATCCTTTGTGTGGAGCCTGGGAACCGTCTGGTTGCTATCTGGTGTGTACCGGATATAGCTAAGGTAGCAAAGGGTATTATGATAAAGTGTGTTTGTGTTATGGGTAAAGAAAGTAGGCGTAGACAGAGTCCATGGGACTATGGATATGTCACTATATGTATGTTCGTCTGAATGAAATTTACGAGGTTTAACTAAAGATTAAAGCTTAAACTTAATAACAAATGTTTTCTGAACACAAACAGACAAAGTTCAATTGCTACTATTCGTTCCATTTTATAATTCGACATGTTTGCATCTTGCACACATGGAAAAGGACATGCCCCGTGATAAACCAGGTTTAAAGAATAAAATAAAATTGGCATATGAATTACCCGAAAATTCGCTGCCATTATTGATGGCACTGTTTCTGCAAGAAGAAAAAATGTTGCAATTTTGTTACGAAACGAAATTAGTAATGGAAATAAAAACAAAATGAGATAATAAAATTTTAAATAAAAGTGGTAGAAACGTTTAATTTTAAAAAAAGAAATATACAAAATAGCAATATTTCAACATAAAAGCCATATAAAACCAACATGGATGGAATATCTTTCCACCGTACACTAAGCTTACAGATGCCGGCTTGTATCGTTTTTATTTTCCTTGAAGTTAATAGATCCACAAAATCGGAGTATGTGTTTAATTCCTTCTACATATACTGTCACGGAGTAGTGAGTAGTGTCTCGATTGGGGCCAAGGAAGCTATACAAGAAATTTATATAGATGGGGGAACCTGTAGTAAGAATTTGTATGGGAGGTGGTAACACGATTAGGAATGAGGGCTTACCGCCGCTGTATAGGCGGTGTCTGCAGCCGCCGTGCGACTTGGTTCGGGTCAGAGATTGCGTGAACTTTTCTAATGTTCAACGCGTGCTACCTTGTGTCGGTGGCGTCCCACAGTTCGAATCGTATCGACTGGGGTTGACGGCGGAGGTAAATATTGAGAGCGCCGTCTGGCGGATAACGAATGGCAGCTTGGCCAATGCCGCTGCTTGAGAGGGAACCGCCAGAGTCCTCTGGCGGCAGGGATTGGCGGTGAAAACGCCGCCAGGCGAGCAGCGGTGGTCGCACTGCTTTGTATGATGCTGGCAGCGCCCTCTGGCGGCGGGCCGTGAGGAGAACCCCGTCTGGCGAGCAGCGGCGATCGCACTGCTTGGTCTGGAACCCGGCGAGTTGGGTCTGTGTGTACTTTTATTTATATTCATGTTTTAGAAGGAGCCCTGGCAGCTGCCCTCACAATATAGGTGCATACGCTTGCGGGTATGGCGCCGGGAAACGTGGGGTGTATCAAAGCTCACGCGGCACTTGTTGTGGCGGACCGAGCTCGTGGTTCGCGGAGCTCTGCTCGAGCAGATGCGTCGGATCGGCGGAAATGGTAGAGCACGCGCCCACCCTCGGCGAATTGTGAAACGGAAAAGCCTCGAGTGAAAAAACTAGTGATCGCACTTTAGCGAAGCGTCCCGACCAATGAACTAGTTCGCAGCTATCGATTGGACTACCGATCGTGACCCGACGGGTGCGATAGCGCGTTAGGGTTTTTCCCCTGGTTCATGTCTCGGCTCCCACTATTAATAGCTAGTTTAGTTAGTTTTCTTATTTCCTTCTTAATTCAAAATTAACAATGGGGGACTTCATGTCTTAGCAAAGCCTAATACTAATATATATAATGATGAATATAATCTTAAATTAATAAAAATTTGTGCGCCTTAAATTGTAGGGCGTTAGATCTCCTACTTACTTCGGGGAACGAAAGAGACTTTCCCCGTCCCATTCAGCTTCATTGTGACCTGGAAGGAGCCCTTCTTAGTTCTCACTCGCAGGCATTGCCGCGAGTGTTGAGCCGCCGGTCGTCCGGCATAAATGGCCTGAATAAATGCTGGCTTTCTGCAGGTTGTTCTGTCACACTGTCATACCAGGGTCCGGGTAGGCGTGGCTCGCGGGCTTGGAGAAGACTGGACTATACCCGGTGGACTCCGAAACGCTCGTGTTGATTGCGAGTGGCAGCTCCGTTAGCAAGCTTGCGTGGTTTATTTAAAATGAAATAAAATAAAATTCCATGCGTGGTTTATTTAAAATAAAATAAAATTCAAACGTATGTGTTTAAATTTAACAAAATAAAATGCATAAAGGTTTTAAAATAACTCTTGTAAGAATAATAAGACGTGTCAATTAAAATGGTATTAAATTAAAAAAAAAAAAAAAAAATCCATTTGGACCTGTATATTTTAAATCTATCTTATGACCAGTTTAATTATTTAATAAAACATGATCTCCTATTTTAAGTTGAGTATTTCTAGTCTTCCTATCATATATTTCCTTATATTTAATTTTATTATCTTCTATCATTATTCTAGCTCTTTTATAAGCTACATTTAGCCTATACTTAGATTTCTTGGCTTAGTTATCTACATTGTAGTGTGGTTTTATTCTACCCTGCAGTACCTGTCATCAGTAATTCATCAACACGAATGATGTGTTGTTGATGAAAAGTTGATTACAGCCCATACAAATTACTGATGAATTGTGATCAACACGAATTCATCAACTATTGATCACATTTTAATCAACACTTTAGACCAAAAATTCATCAACATTTATACCAAAAATTCATCAACAATGATGATGAATTCATCAACACTTTATTAAGAGTTTGCTTACCCAAATCTACTTTGGTTTAGTGACTTTTAATAAGTTTTCAGTGATTTCTTTCACGGCCACGTAGTTGTCTTTCCCCTCTAATTCAAGCCTCAATCGTGTTAGTTTTGAGCTTGGATTTACCATCAAAAATAGATAGGTAAGTGGTCTGTTTTGATGGTGAAGTGTGTACCATAAATATATGGTCTGAAATAAGTTATTGCCCAATCAATTGCTGCCAATTCTTGCTCTGTTGTGCTTTTATTACTTTCCCCCTTTCCTTTATCTGTACATTTGTGTCCCAAAAATGTGACTTCATGCATGAAAAATTATCATTTTGCAGGATGTAGTTTCAGATTACGTGTCCTACATTTCTCAAAAACTTCAGTTAGGTTTTTAAGCATATATTTTATCGGAACAACCAATGACTATTAGATCATCCATGTAAAGGAAAGCTTGGCAATGTTCTTATCCGGAGAATGCTATACTCATCATCCTCTGGAATGAATTTGGCGCTATTTTTAAGAATGGTAATCGCGTGAAGCGATATGAGCCATTGCTTGTTGAAAAGGACTTTATATCACGAGAACTTTCTTGGAGTTCAATTTGATGAAAACCAGACATTAAATCTAGACATGAGAAGTATTTTCAATTCTAGGTAGCGGAAATTTATCCGACAACAGTTTTTTATTAATTTGGCGATAGTCAATTCTAATCGCCATTTTTTCTTGTCAGAACCGGGAAGAAATTTCTTCAGAACTAACAAAAGTGGGCTATTGAATGGTTATTCAAACGGTTCAACTATTTTATTGTCAACTATTTTTTGTACCTGTACCAGTATTTCGTCTTTTTGACTTTGAGGATATCTATAGTTTTTTATATATATAGGTGCATCATCCGTCAATATCAGTTTTTGTTTATAATAATTGTTTGTAGTTATTGATTCAGTTTTTAGTCCGAATATATCTCTTTTTTGAGTGCATAGTGCTGTTAATTGTGTGTGAAATTGTGGGGGAAAATGTTTTCAAAGTTGTGATAATACAGATTTTCTCTACATGCGGAATTAGTTATCTGATGATAGGTGAAATTTTCGGACAACTTGGGATCTTGCTGACAGAATTATGGTTATTTGGATGTTTGGATTATTCGTTTGAATTCGAAATGATTTTTCCGCTTTCCTGTTAAAATTTTTCCTGATCTTTTTTGCTATAAACCTCACGGAGCCCGAGACCTTTCCAACGAATTCAAAACCGTAAAAATCGGTTCGTGCGTTCTGGAGCTATAGCGTCAGGAAGGAAAAGCCGATATATTTTTATATAGTAGATAATGATCCATTTGTAAACTGTTAGGGTATACAAACTTTGGCGTGCCGAAGTTAGCTTTCTTTGTTTATTGCTGAATACCTAAAAGTTGTTTGGAGTTTTCCGAAGCATTCTGATCTACTCTCACATTATTATTATTGTTGTTACAGTGGTTATTACCTCTATAACTTCCACGGCCTCTATTTGAATTGTTTGTTATAATTTCGAATTTTACCGTTGTTTCGATAAAAACCGTTGTTCTGGTACGGTTATTTCCTCTACGGCGAAAGTTACCTCTATAATTATTGCAACGATAGTTTTGTTGTCTTCGGGCGTACAGTACTCTATTAGCATTTCTTGTCATTTCCGTACTACAGTGAATGTACTTTGTGACGGCTTCATATATGGTGTTAAGGTAAGGTAAGGTAAAAGTGGCGAGGCCGCCCTGGCCGCCTCCATATAGAGCTGAGCTCCGTTTTGATCCACGCCCTCGATTTACTGTTGTCAGCGCCCTCCTCAGTACCAACCCGTGTCATTCAGGTAAGCTAGGATGGCAGCTACTGGCTGCCTTCCAACTTCCCCTAGTGGCTCTTTGTTTATTGAGTGCCGGGCAGTGGCACAGCAGATGCTCTGGTGTCTCCTGCTCGTTTGGCTCCTTGCAGCTTCTGCATTGTGGGTTGTAGGGTAGACTCATCTTACAGGCTTGCGTATAGACCAGACCGGCCAGTGGCCGGTGATGGTTACCGTTACCCTCCTGATGTCCTTTTTGCTCAGTTCTGCGGTTCGTTTCCTATTGAATTCTGGCCAGCATAGTTTCGATCTTCTATGCTCTGCCTTCGTCGACCATTCCTTGCTGGCTATTTGTTTGAAATGGTCATGAATTTTCGTCTGGATTGAGTTCAGTGAGATTTGGATATCTGTTGTTACTGAGTGTTCTTCTGGCCCTTTTCTGGTCGGCTTTCTCGTTTCCGTCTATGTCATTCTGTCCGGGCACCCAGGCTATTTTTACCCTGTTGTCTTCTGTAAGTCTGTTTAGTGCCCCTTTACATTTGGCCACTAGTTTTGACGTCGTCCGTGCTTGTGCGAGGGATTTGATCGCCGCCTGGCTGTCTGAGTATATCCTCACCTTGGTATTCCGGAGGCCTCGATCTAGCGAAAGTTCGGCAGCTTTCAATATCGCGAGAACCTCCGCCTGGAAAACTGCCGCTGACTCTGGGAGGTGGAAATATTTCTCCACCTTTCAGCTCTCGGCGAAGATTCCGGCCCCTACCCCGCCGCTCATCTTTGAGCCGTCGGTGTAAAGTGATACTTCATTCGGTTCGGTTACCCTCCCTCTCTTCCAGTCTTCCCTTGTAGGGTATATCGTACAATTAAAACAATGATCGCGCAATTGACCGGAGACCGTCACGAAAAATGGGATGAGGTACTGCCAGCATTTAATAGCAGCGGATCAGAGTCGACAGGATATAGTCCGGCGTACCTAACATACGGTAGGGAGCCCCGACTGGCGGGAAACCTCTTCGACGAGGAAACAAAGGGTTCAGCAATAAAGGAAGAAACGCCAACAGGTAGAATATCCAGGATCAAAAAAACGTGGGAAATAACAAGGCAGATAGAAGGGATATCTTTGACCTTTGACTGTACAATCTTTCCGTATTTTTACCAGTCGGTGTTACGAGGGTTTCGCTTCGGCGCCGTTTCACATATCGGCATCACGATTTCGAAAAATATGTACCTGTGGTCTGAAAACGAGTCTTGTGTAGAGACTCTCCAATTTCTTACCTTATAATCGCTATGCTCCATTTGGAGGGTTATATTTATCGTCCGGTTCGTCTAGGAAGATCTTTACCTCGGCCTTCCTAATGCCGTACCGGACTTTATTGTCTGCTGCCTTAAGCTGGCTGGCTAGACTTCATTTCCCGTTCCGCTTTGAGGATGGCTCAGTTCTCCATATCGACTCCCTTGTTCATCGCTCGCAGATTCTTGAGCACCCTTTCATGGCTAGACAGCCCCTTGGGTAACCAAATGCGAGCTCTCGATCTCCTTAGAATGTCCTTGGCGGGGACCAGCTTTATGCTTATCCCCTTCCATGCGTTGCCTAGTCTGGCAACGCTGTGCGCCAGGAAGTCCCGTGAGAACTCATCGTCGCACCTGATTACCCGGTGCCCTCTAACCATTTCTGAGGAGTCAACGGAGGGTGACTGACCCGTTGGCTCGGACAGTATCTCGTCAGTTACCATCTCCGCCAACCGGGTCTCGACCTCCTCCCATTTCTCCATCAGAAGGCGCCCATCGTCGTTGAGCTCATCAACAAGTGCCATTGCGAGAGTGTCTCGGGCCACCTCGCTGAACTTTTTCGCCTCTTCTCTCTCTCTCATGTACGCGGTTGCGCTTCGCTTGGGGAGGCAAAAACGCTTCTGGGTGCTCCTTTTCATAGCGGTAATATTCCTCGATCACTGCAAGGAACCTGTCTTTGTCTGCTATGTCACGCGGGTCGGCTTTGCCCTCCTTTTCATTCTTCGTGATTTTAGCGAGGATGAAATGGGCCTTGCTTGCCTGCGCCTTTCGTTGCTGGTGGGTCCACGGTTTTGTCTTTCCGCGTTCGCCCGTCACTTTGGCTTGGCTTGCTGCAGCTTTACTTGGTGTCGCTTGAGGTGTGCTAGTCTGTGCACTTCCCTCTGAGTTGGACGGAGCCAAAGTCTCATCGTCTGAGCGCAGTAGCTCCTCCTCGTTCAAATCACTCTCTGTTGATGGGTGTTGGGGTTTTACCTTCCCCACGAGGTCCGAAGCGGATTGTTTTGTTGTCATCAAGATTCATAAACGCCCGCGTTGCTCGGCAGGGCGAGCGCGGCGGGTCCGAGGGGTTTGGGCCATTGATGGAAGGTCGACCGTGACTTCGCCCCTAAGCCACGGCAAGACTCGTTCCGACCCAGGGTTGCCCGGCCCTGGGAAGGCTCCGTTCGAACACGGCTTGTTTAACCCCTCAGCTGCGAACCTTATAGTCAGTGGGCACGGGTCGCTTTACACGCCTGACTTGAGGGGAGGCAGTTTCAAGACTTGCCCATGTCTCGGTAAGGTTTAGGAGTCAAAGGATTATTGGGTGAGGGATTTACTGGAGGTGCCGCTCGCATTGGCCGAACCGTAGTACGTTTCCAGGAGGTACCACGCGGAGGACCTTCTCCGAGGAGAAGGTGGTGCCTATCGAACCGATATTCACCTGCGAGTCGACTTGGAGCTCCATTAGAGCCAAGGAATATTCATCAACAGTTGCCCTGCTGACTTTGCCTTGGATTGGCGCACCCTTACCACCCAGTATATAGTATACAGTATATATTATATAGTATATAGTATATAGTATATAGTATATAGTATATAGTATATAGTATATAGTATATAGTATATAGTATATAGTATATAGTATATAGTATATAGTATATAGTATATAGTATATAGTATATAGTATATAGTATATAGTATATAGTATATAGTATATAGTATATAGTATATAGTATATAGTATATAGTATATAGTGTATAGTATATAGTATATAGTATATAGTATATAGTATATAGTATATAGTATATAGTATATAGTACATAGTATATAGTATATATTATATATTATATAGAGTACATAGTATATAGTAGTAGTCCATAAAGAAGACGAGGGTGGCCGTCGCCTGACGGAGGCATGTCCCTCAAAGGTTCGTGGCATTTTCCTTCTCCCCTCCCTCCGAGACTGAACGACCGACTCTGAAGGGACCAGCCGTCCCTCCCGGCTTACGGAGCAGATTCTCATTTTCGGGGCCTCCTTTCCGGTACCGGAATCCGATACACGGACGACGCGGTCGGCCACCCCGGCATGGACATCCTTCCTTGGCCCCGGAGCCCGGTTCCTGGTTGACAGGGTGTTTTCCCGCCCCCAGCAGCGCCACACGACTCAGACAGCCGGTTATTGGATGACGGGACGGACCAATTCTCCTTCTTGTACCTAATAAAATCACCCCTCATCCATCGGATCTGTTTCCTGCCTGTCTCAGAAAATATAAATGTTTCTGTAGGGGTCCCTGGTCTGACTGAACTTTATATCCTGCCCGGGATTACCATTCTTACAGTATATATATATACTTAGTATAATTATTTTTAAAATTTTATTTTATGTCTCTTAACATACATATGTTATCAAGGAAATTTCTGATTAAAATGCATTGTTTATCGATTTTATGTCGTGTGGAAGTCGATTTCAAAGCCGAATAGTACTGGTGAAGAAGTATTTGTCAATGATAGCTAAATTGGTTTTTAAAGTATTATATTTTTGATTAGTCGGAACACTTAAGATAACTTTTTTTGTGTCGGAGTGTCAGACCCTTATGTTTAATCGTCCAACATTTGACTGAACAAACATATATCAAAACTCTACTATTTTGTTAAAGAGGCTCTGAGCATTCCCAGCAGACAAAAACTTCGTTTAAAATATTATAAACGATAGTTTTGCGGATTTCATGCGGACAAAACGTCCGTTTCCAGACTCAAAAACGATAATAAAGTTAATCACCTGTCAGGGGTTTTGTGGCAGCAAAAGCTATCATTTCCGGAACCCGAAAAAGATTGAGTTTACGGACCTTTTACGATATTATTACCTTATAGACATTTTACGTGGGACCCTAAAGGTTCGCTTTTTGTCCGTTTTAGAGTCCGTTTTTGAGCATTCATCGAACGTAATGCGGAAACTCCGATTCTTTGTCCGTATTTAATATCTTTAGCGGACATTTTTCGGATCCATCCGCACTACGTCCGCTTTTGGTCTGCTTGGTTTATATAATATATATGTAATCCTTTGTTATGTGTGGATTTAACAGATGCATACGGATTTTGGCTGAGGAAGCTTTAGAGAAAAAAAAATTAAGAAAGGCATGTTAATTAAGAGGAGGATTCTTAAGAAGAAAAAACAGCACAGACTAAAACATTTGGGTTAAGAACGAAAAAGATTAGTTTCCTTATATCATTTATGTCTCCAGATTGGTTTTCCCTCAGGGATCGCTAATAAGAGATATGAGTAAAATAAGAATGACTACCAAAATGTTGAGTTAAACATGGGTACATATAATTATTCTACGCTTCTATACCTTTCGGTTTAAGTAAGCCCCTAAAAAATAGGGACTTATTTCTCTTGTTTTTTGGGAATTATTTTATTATTTGTTTAAAAAGTGAAATAGCCCCCCCGATTCCTCAAATAATGGTTGTTGTTGTATTCAATACAATTTTTTTTAGACTTATTTCTCTGCCATTTTTTTTTTTTTTTTTTTTTTGATGAGGGTTTTTTGATTATTACTGTTCGCGCCATATGGGCGCTTGGTTTCCAGCGGCAGCGTGGGAGGAGGCAAGCTCGCTCTAGCGGTGCTTGGGTTCGCGCCGCTCTTGCGGTGCTAGGGCTTGCGCCCGCTCTTCTGCTCATCGGCCGTTTTCGCGCTCCCCCCCTTTCCGCCTCCAAAAGGCCTCTCCACCGGCCGCCGCGATGCGGCGCTCTCAATTTGTCTTAAGAAAGAAGTGAAGCTAATAAAACGTGAATTTGTGTGAAGTGCGGAGTTCTTTTTTTTGTTCGCTATTTTTATACCCTTGCAGGGTATTATAATTTCAGTCAGAAGTTTGCAACGCAGTGAAGGAGACATTTCCGACCCTATAAAGTATATATATTCTTGATCAGCATCGACAGCCGAGTCGATCTAGCCGTGTCCGTCTGTCCGTCTGTCCGATTATACGCAAACTAGTCCCTCAGTTTTGAAGCTATCTGAATGAAACTTTGCAGATAGTCTTCTATATGTTCTCACTACTATATAAGTCGGAACGGGCCGGATCGGACGACTATATCATATAGCTGCCATAGGAACGATCGGTAAATTTTCAGAAAAAAAATTATTACTTGTCCAATTTTCAACATATTTTCATAAAATTTGAGAAATGGACATTTTATATTATTCAAGAATTTCAGATTTATTTTGGTCGAAATCGGACAACTATATCATATAGCTGCCATAGGAATGTTCGGGAAATATTACGTATACGTAATATTGAACCGAATTTTTATATGTATAAATGTTGTATACAATTCCTGTCACTTTTACTTTTCATTTGATAAAATTTTATTAATGCACAATGATCCAATTGTAAGCTGCAAGGGTATACAAACTTCGGCGTGCCGAAGTTAGCTTTCTCTCTTGTTCACCTTGTTTTTTTTTTCCACAGCGACGCCACCACGCCACTACATTTCAACTTTGAAGGAAGACATCTAGGACTATTCCGCCCCCTCCATTTCAATTACATTTTGGAAGTTATTTCATTATGAAATAACCCACCAAAATTCGGGGACTTATTTCGTAATTGTATTGTGAACTTATTTCATTAGGAACATATTTCCAACAACAAATTCAATTTTAAAATTTAAGTTTTTTGTTAGTAGATAATGAATTATAATCGATGTTTTCCCCGTTAATCGATTTTGGCAAACATCCTCCAACGCGATTCACGTCAATGCAGATGATATTCATTACCAGGATAGAATTTAAATTTTGAAATTTCAAAAATCACTTGTAACAGGATAAATGTTTGTTTCAGTAATTGCCCTGGACCTAGGTAATTTAAAAAAGAATTTGCTGGAGGTCGTGTCATACCTTTTATCATTCATCATCAGTAAAGGCAACAATAAAAAATAAAAACTTAAGTATCTACGTATATTGGAAAATAAATTGAACGCACAATACAATAAATCCTTTTCGAGTCGCTGATCAGGCGCTAAATTAAAAGTTCCAGAAACATTTTCCTTAAGTTCTTATGTACAAAAGAAATGGGTCGAATTTTTTCCTTCAGCGCAACTGCTCATACTAACACAATAACTTTAATTAAATTAAATTAAATAAATTAGCTACACAATATATTTAAACCAATTAAAGCCAGTTCCACCCAGGCCTTTATGAGTAAAGCCGCGCTACTGCAGCGATCAAAGACCAACTAGAAGTACCTCTCAACAAAAATTGCGACAAAAATTTAATAATAACTTTAATAAGTGACACAGAAAATTAAAAAGAAAAAAACCATTAAGAAAGCTAAATTTGGCACGCCGGAGTTTGTATACCCTTCAAGCTTACAATTGGATCAATAACAAAATTTTATCAAATGAAAAGTAAAACTAACAGGAATTATATACAACATTTATACATAAAAATTCGGTTTTAACATTAACGTATACGTAATATTTTCCCTATGAGAGCTATATTAAATAGTAGTCAAATTTGCATAAAATTTAAACCGAAATTTTAGAATATCACAGAATGGCCATGTCTCAAATTAAATGAAAATTTGTTGAAAATTGGATCAAACTTTTTATACCCTTGCAGGGTAATATAATTTCAGTTTGAAGTTTGCAAAGCAGTGAAGGAGACATTTCCGACCCTATAAAGTATATATATTCTTGTTCAGCATCAATAGCCGAGTCGATCTAGCCATGTCCGTCTGTCCGATTATACGCAAACTAGTCCCTCAGTTTTGAAGCTATCTGAATGAAACTTTGCAGTTAGTCTTCTATATGCTCTCACTACTATATAAGTCGGAACAGGCCAGATCGGACGACTATATCATATAGCTGTCATAGGAACGATCGGTAAATTTTCAGAAAAAAAATGATTACTTGTCCAATTTTCAACATATCTTCATATAATTTAAGACATGGCCATTTTATATTGTACTAGAATTTCGGTTTTGATTTGATCAAAACTGAGGGATTAGTTTGCGTATAATCGGACAAACGAACATACGGACGGATATACAGCTTTTGTCGTCTGTTGATGGAGGAAAGGTTTGAAGTCCTGGTTGCCGGAGGGGAGTGGAAGTGGCGACCCCTGTGACTCTGCCAAGAGGGGACGAGACCCGGCCAGCCCGGCAAGCACTCTTAGGGGCAAGCTTCCCAAAAGAAGCAAAGCTGCCCAAGAGGAGCCCAACTCCGAGGCCGACTAGGAGGAGGAAGAGGAATCGATGCTCATGCGTGCCAAGAGCATTACGAGGCTCGGCATGCTGCTGGACAAGCTGTACAAGCAGGTGCATCAGAAGCAGGTGCGCTATATCAATAATTATATGAGGGCGATGATCGCTGAGATGCGAAGGCTTAAGTCCTGCATCAAACAGCCGGCCGAAAGGGCAGAGGAGTCCAAGAAACCGGGCGCTCTGGCGAGCGTGCGCTGCAAATGCGCCCAGAGCATATCAGGTGTGAACAAGAGGCAGCAAACGGCGGAAGTCTTGAAGAAAGACCGAGCAGCCCAGACGGACCCGTAGCGGAGACTCAGTAAGCCGGACGGCCCCGCCTCCAGCCAGGCAGGCGCGACCCTCGAAAAGCCAGCCCGCATCCCACGCAGCGCTGATGAACGGAGCTAGAAGGACTCGGCCAGCACCCCCAGCGAGGTCCCGGGTGTCAGAGAACCGGCAAGGGAGTTCGGCAAAACCCGCCGAGCCCGGGCCCAAGCCCGAGAATGCCGAAAAACTCGTGGAGGAAAAGGCCAATCCGCAAAACACGCCCAGACGCAGTGATAGTTGGAGCAGTGGGGAAAAGCTACGGGGAGATTTTAGCACTGGTCGCATGAAAGGAAGACAGACAGCTGTCTGACCTCAGATAAATAGTTAACAAGGTGCGTCGGACCGCTAGAGGAAATCTGCTCTTGGAGGTAGCCGAAGGTGGTTCGGGATGCTCCGAGTCCATGAGGGACAGCATCTCTCGGGTCGTTGGAGACACGGCGGTGGTGAGAGCCGTTACAGAGGATTCGAAAGTCAGCGTCTTTGAA
Organism: Drosophila jambulina; assembly: GCA_018152175.1. NCBI lineage: Eukaryota > Metazoa > Arthropoda > Insecta > Diptera > Drosophilidae > Drosophila > Drosophila jambulina. The sequence continues at coordinate 886,253 of JAECXH010000027.1, read as the reverse complement.
ATCCGGAACCTAGACGCCATCATGACGGAGAGCGAGATCCGCGCAGCTTTCACGAGGCAATACCAGCTCACTGAAGGAGCGTTTAAGTCCGGACCCTCCGCCCTGGGTACGGGGAGTCAAGAACGGCGGTTATAAGTCTGCAGCGCGAGGGCCCTCCTCGTTACTTCAGATATCTGGAGCTCGGGCACATTACCATAAGGAGCAAGAGCCTGGTCGCAGCAGGAGCGACTGCTGCATCAAGTGTGGCGAATCAGGGTATAAAGCAGCCGTTTAGTTGTGCTTTGGGCAGTTTGTTTTATTTAATTTCAGATGTTGGCGGTGTTGCTGCTGTTCAGATAGACAGAGGACAACAAGCTTATGGTTTTGTGTTTATCAACCTTTGAGGAACTCTTGCAGTTCCAGCGAAATGGATCATTTCAGGTTGTTTATTTGGATCTGCGGGCCAGTATGTTGGCGTCTCCGTTCAGATATTAAACCCCCAGTGAGGATGCTTTGCGCTATAGTTATTAGAAGCTAAAAAGCAGCTTCCTAGAAAATTGAATAAATTCATAGTCTCGTCTGAAACGAAGGGTTGTGGTATGTAGTTAGTTAGCAGCGAATGTTTCCAAGGGTCAATAATTTATATGTCGTTTTATGAGGTACTTCCTGTGCATTATCGTCCGTGTGATTTGTCGCTTGGAATATGTAGCCTGTAATAAGGAAGTAATTCTTATTAGTTAGTTGGGTTTTATAGATCATAATGTTAGCAATAATATGGCTATTTAGGAACGGCCGGAGTTCGTTTTTGTGCTGGGAAACGCGTTTATTAAAAATACTTTTGTTTGATAAGCAGTTCTATTAGAAGGTTTTGGTTTCTTCTGGACGTTGATGCACTACGATCAGTACATTAATAAATAATGTAAACAAGAAGGGTCCCAAATGGCTCCCTTGCGGGACGCCAGACGTAACCCTGAGAACATTAGATAAGGTATTTTTAAAAAGGACCATTTGCGTCCGGCCATTCAGATAACTAGAGATCCATCTAAGAAGATCAACCGGAAATCCCATTAAATCGAGTTTCCGAACAAGAAGAGAATGGTTAACAGAGTCGAACGCTTTACTGAAATCAGTATAGATTACGTCTGTTTGAAAGTTTTTATGGAAGCCCTTTATTATGAAGGAAGTGATCGGATCTCAAAATCTCCGGCTTTAACCAGGTTTCTGTGAACACGATAACCTGAGAAGCAAACAATTTGTGAAGCTTACTACATAAACCTCTTGCATTCTGATAGGAGATGAAGAGGGAGTCAGTTGGTTTTTTGGAGTGGGAGTTGTAGAAGGTGCAGTGGTCTGGTCAGGCCTGGGAAGACTTATTCCTACAGGCCGCCTTTTCTTTTTCTTAGCTTCAAACTCTTTGACGACAATATACTCCGGTCAGAATTTGGTAGAGCATATTATGTCAAAGAGCTCATTTGGGACACTTATCTTAAAAGATGAAATGTCCCTAGCATAGGAAAATTAAAATTTTTCCACCTTAATTTTAATTTTTTCGGCTTTAGTTTTGCCTTGAATAAAGGCTATTACATCTTCCGATGTCTGATCAGGGGAATGCCGCGAAACAAATATCTATTTCGTAGGTGGGACAACAGTAAGGGCTTTCGGCAATGCAGACGCATTGCCTGGATTGCCAATGTCGGCCGGTAATCCGGGCCTGACGCCCTGGGGAGATACATTGATGGGGGTCTGAGGGGTCGTAATTTGCGATGCACCAGGGGACAAAACGGATATCATCGGGGGCACTGTCCCTCCAGCGGCACATTCGGGAACCGAATTATTTTTCGCACTCGATCTCAGAATTCTAGGATTTAATCCTGAGGTCGATGGCTGAACCGATGGAGGCTGCTGTTGAGAGCCCGCTGCGGGTTTAAGAGATCCGTCGTTATGCAGACCAGTAGCAGTTTTTTTGCGCCTAGGAGACTCATTTTATAGCTTAAGGCTATTAAATTGAGTATCTAGCGCTAAGATCATATCATCGTAATACGTCCTTAAAACTGCTCTTGGTTTGCCGCATAAAAGACATAATTTCGCTTTCAACCTCGCGACAGGCATCACAGCAGTAACGCAAACCGATGTTCCTTCTCAAATCGTCTACCGTCCGCGCTACAACACCAATGCACTTGGCGTGCACAATGTTATCGCACAGCCAGCAGCCGATCGAGAGATCACTAGCCGCAATAACCTTCTTGCAGGTTGTAACAGCGCAGACAATAGCGGACATTATAAAGACTTACCACTGTACCTTTACGTGAAGATAAGAAAATAGTGCAGCTGCACAGAGAACAGAAGAGAGAGAGAGAGAGAGAGAGCGGGTGAGCGTGGGAGCAAAAGCGTTTAGCTGTCGCGACGGCGCAAACAACTGCTAAACGAAGAAGGCACAAAAAGGAATACAAAAAATAAGCACAAGCAAAACACTGGCAGCACAACTAAAATTGTGAAAATAATTAAATTAAATGCACAAATCAAGAAAGCTGCATGCACGCGAAGTGAACGGGAACTTTATTAAACACAAGGTAGAAGATTAAAGTAGAACCCCGGTGGTTTTTCAGTAAAACTTACACAAAACGAGAGCGCAAGAAAAAAACACGTCCGTTCATTTGGAAGAGAGAAAAGCAATAGATCTTGGACGGAACTTTGAATCGACATCATAACGGCCAGTGTGGACTTAAGGCAACTGTGTTTGCGAAGAAGAGTTTGGTTTTGCATTGAGGGTTGAGCAGTTTGGTAAAAGTTGCTGGGGAAGCTATGCTGCCGGCGGTAGATCATCCAGGGTATCGGAGAGCGCTGGCAAAGAAGACACCAGGTGTGTTTTTTGACGGCTTGAAAAGGTTGGACTGTAAAGAATGTTGAACGACGAATGGATGACTGAGTCTCTGATTCAGGGGGTTTTTGAGTTTTTTGTAGAATGCAGATGGCAGTAGTCTTTTTTATACCCGTACTCCTGGTAGTTTGTACACTGTACAGGGCCTTTTCGATTGTGCAGCTCCTCTGGGGTGATGAAGGTATTGCAGATTGTATATAGTGTTTAGTACATTTTTCTTTAGAAAACTATTAAGTTTCTGGCGTCAAACTCAATTTGAATCAGTGGTTAAGGAATTTTTACCTGTTTGGTATATTTACTGTGTTTTAACGTCGAAATCTCTTTTTCAGACCTTCGGTTATTTCTGTTACTATGACCGTCGATTCTAACATTTAGTGCAACTTGTAAGCCCATTTTACTTTGTAGTGTAATAATTTGTTAGCCAATTGTCGAGGTTACAGAGCGGAAATTACCTTCATTGCTAATTTTGAGTTTGTTTTTTAATATTTCTTTTTTCTCGGGTGGTAATAAAGAATTACATTTTTGAGCTTATAGATAAGATCGTTGTAATTAAGTTTTCTAATGCAGATTGGTAGAGGTTTTATTAAATTAAATAAGTGAGAAACAGTTGAGGTAAATTTTGTGTTGGCCTTAAAGTTGTTGTTGCTTCTGGACGTTGATGCACTACGGTCAGTACATTCAAGTGGCCCGTATGACACCAAGCACGTGCTTGTTCGTGTTAGGTGTTAGTACGCGCGACAAATAAAAGTATAGAGAAAGGAATACGAGGAAATGGCTACTAGCGTGCTGTCAGATTGTTTACTATCATGCGTGTTAAGTGGGTTAGAATTAAAGTTTTTAGTTTGGGAAGGGTATCTACAGTTGATGTTATTATGTACAAATCATTATAATTTGCACATAAGACTCTAAAAGGTTCATGCAATTCAAAGGACGTTCTACAGTGGCGCAAAACTAAGGGTATATAAGATCTAGTATTTCTACTTGGGACGTGAAAGTTAAGCTGACCCAAAAGGTCAGCACTTTCAACATCACCATTAATAAGGTTATAAATAAAGGTAATACCAAGCATGGTTCTACGATTGGATAAGGATGGTAAATTGATTAGTAGGAGTCTACTGGAATAAGAGGGTAACCTCTGGTTTGCATCCCAGTTTAAACCGCGTAAAGCGAAAAGTAAAAAGTTCTTTTGAACTGACTCAATGCGTTTACTGTGGACCCCATACTGAGGGCTCCAAACGCAAGATCCATATTCTAAGATAGGACGAACTAAAGAAATATAAAGTGTTTTAGTAACATAGGGGTCATTGAATTCTTTCGACCACCGTTTAATGAAACCAAGTACACCTCTGGCTTTATTTACCATGCACGACATATGATCAATAAAGTCAAGTTTGGGATCCAGGCGGACTCCCAAATCGTCAACTATAGCAATTCTTTCCAAAGAGCAACAGTTTAGCGTGTAAGTTGCAAGCTTGGGAACGACACGAGAGAATGTCATTAGCTTGCATTTAGAGCCGTTTAGATTTAATAAGTTAACGCGGCACCATGTTTGAAAATTAATAAGATCTGTTTGTAAATCTGACTGGCAAGAAGCGTCCTTATATTGCACACAAAGTTTGACGTCATCCGCATACATAAGTACTCTGGAGTTAGTCAGAACTTTGGGCAGGTCGTTAATAAATAATGTAAACAACAAGGGTCCCAGATGGCTTCCTTGCGGGACGCCAGAGGTAACCATGAGAACATTTGACAAGGTATTTTTAAAAAGGACTTGTTGCGTCCGGCCATTCAGATAACTAGAGATCCAACTGAGAAGATCAACTGGAAATCCCATTAAATCGAGTTTCCGAACGAGAAGAGAATGGTTAACAGAGTCGAACGCTTTACTGAAATCAGTATAGATTACGTCTGTTTGAAAGTTTTTATGGAAGCCCTTTATAATGAAGGAAGTGAGCTCCAAAAGATTAGTAGTGGTTGATCTTCGCTTTATGAATCCATGCTGACATGGAGAAATGATAGAACTGCAAAGGTGCTGCAAATGTGGAGTAATAATTTTTTCGAAAAGTTTTGGGATGGCCGACAGCTTAGAGATTCCTCTGTAGTTGTTGGCATCCAATTTGCTACCTTTTTTGTGGAGAGGAATAACAAACGACTCCTTCCAAATAAGGGGAAAGTGGGAGGTTTCTAAGGATAAGGTAAACAATTTCAGAAGGGGATTGCACAGGGCGTCGGCACAATACCTAAGCACACAGCCAGGTATTCCGTCGGGACCTGGCGAATAAACTGGCTTTACACGGAGAAGATCTGAAAGAATGGAGCTTTCGTTTAAACTAGGACTGAAAATTAAGTTCGATTTGGGAATGATGTAAGAATAAGTCTGATTTGAGTCAGTAGAGTTGGAATATGTAGTTTGAAAAAACTGCGCAAATAGATCGGCTATTGCCTGATCATTATTTACGGTTGTATTTTCAAATGAGAGCGAGGAAGGATGAGTAATTGGCTTACGTTTAGTGTTAACAAAATTATAGAACTGTTTTGGGTCCTCAGAAAACTGGGCCCGACAACGAGCTAGATAATTTTTGTAACACTGCGCGTTCAACACGGTGAAGCTTAACCGAGCCGATAAATATGAGGAGAGGGCAGATTGAGAACCGGTACTTTTAAATTTAGAATACAGCCTAGACTTTTTGTTTTTAAGGCTACTCAACTCTCTTGTAAACCAAGGAGGCTTAGTTGAGGTTGACGGGTAGTATAACGGAACACATTCAGTAAAACATGACTTCATGGCACTGTAAAAAATATCCACGGCTTCCGCCATGTCAGTGCACATGTATAGATCGGACCAATTAAAATGAGCTATAAGATTATTTAGCCGTTCGAAGTCAGCCTTGCGAAAACAAAGGACTTTTTCGGCTGGACGGTCAGATATATTCTGTAAATCGGCCCCAACGTCGAGGGTCACATCGAAAGTAGGATGATAGGGATCTTCGGGTAACGTCAGCGGCGCCACCCTGGATAAACTTACTCTCGCAGGATCTGAAACAAAACAGAGATCAAGCAAGCGCTCTAAAGAATTTCGTACATGGTTGACTTGAGACAGCGAAATGTCAAACAAGCCAGAAATAAAATCATGCTGTGTTGTGGTAAAAAGTGAGTTTGTGGAATTATTAGAGGACCAAATAGCCCCTGGGATGTTAAAATCACCAAGAACTACTAAGTGGTCCCTATCCGAAAGACGATTGGAGACCATCTGAATAGCGGAAAGATGGTTCCAATAAATAGGAAGTTCCGACAAGGGAGGAATGTAGGAACAAGTAATGAAAATGGAGCTACCATTGACTGATAGCTTCACACAAAGGAATTCAACATCGTTGCACTCCTCAAAAGTTAATAATTCAGACGTGAGACTGGAGTCCACCGCTATGAGGACACCACCCCCTCGTCTGAAAGGCCGATCCACTCGGTAAACCGTGAACGCAGCTGGAAAAACTTCGGAGCTCAAAATCTCCGGCTTTAACCAGGTTTCTGTGAACACGATAATCTGAGAAGCAAACGAAAGACTATCAGAATACAATTTGGGAAGCTTACTACGTAAACCTCTTGCATTCTGATAGGAGATGAAGAGGGAGTCGGTTAGTTTTTTGGCGTGGGAGTCGTAGAGGGCGCAGTGGTCTGGTCAGGCCTGGGAAGACTTATTCCTACAGGCCGCCGTTTCTTTTTCTTAGCTTCGAACTCTTTGACGACAATATACTCTGGCCAGAATTTGGTAGAGCATATAGTGTCAAAGAGCTCGTTTGGGACATTTATCTTGAAAAATGAAATGTCCCTAGCATAGGAAAATTTAAATTTCTCCACCTTAATTTTTTCGGCTTTAATTTTGCCTTGAATAAAGGCAATTACATCTTCCGATGTCTGAGAAGGGGAAAGCCGCGAAACAAATATCTGTTTCGTAGGTGGGACAACAGTAAGGGCTTTTGGCAATGCAGACGCATTGTCTGGATTGCCAATATCGGCCGGTAATCCGGGCCTGACGCCATGGGGTGGTAAATTGATGGGGGTCTGAGGGGTCGTAATTTGCGATCCCCCAGGGGACACAACGGAAATCATCGGGGGCACGGTCCCTCCAGCGGCACATTCGGAAACCGAATCTTTCCTCACACTCGACCTCAGAATTCTCGGATTTAATCCTGAGGTCGATGGCTGGTCCGATGGAGGCTGCTGTTGAGAGCCCACTGCGGGTTTAAAGGAACCGTCAATATGTTGCAGACCAGTGGCAGTTTTTTTGCGCCTAGGGGACTCATTTAATAGCTTAAGGCTATTAAATTGAGTATCTAGCGCCAAGAACATATCATGAGTTTTGCGGAAACTCGATAATATGTCTTTAAAACCGCTCTTGGTTTGCCGCATAAAAGACATCATTTCACTTTCAACTTCGCGACAGGCATCACAACAATAACGTAAACCGATGTTTCGTCTCAGATCGTCTACCGTCCGTGCTACAACACCAATGCACTTGGCATGCACAATGTTGTCGCACAGCCAGCAGCCGATCGAAAGATCATTAGCTGCAATTACCTTCTTGCAGGTTTTAATACAACAGACAATAGCGGACATTTTAACTATTTACCACTGTACCTTTACGCAGAGATAAGAAAACAGTGCAGCTGCACAGAGATATAATTCTACCAAAGGAGGCATTGGTGAAAGGGAGGGGGGACGGGCATTATAAACTCTACTACTGAGTACCGGCAGTTCTGCTTGAGCATTGAATTGCTGGTGACAGTAAGAGAGCTCTTTAGGTAGCGGTGACGTTGCCTTCGTTGTTGCCTACGAAGCCAGTTGAAATGTAAGCTTTATTCCGTTCAGAAAACAACCGTCCTTCGTCTAATCGTTTTTGGTATATCTTAGATCTCTCTTGGCAAAGAGAAAGAAAGACGTATTCACTGGTCGACGTTCCACAGGTAAAGTGATAACCTCAGAATGTAAAATGTCTCAAAACATTTAAAAAGAATGATATGTAATACAGTGAAATTCTTAAATCAACACCACTGCCTCTGAGAAATAGAACACATTTATTGAAGTATATTATTATAACTTGACCAAATACTGAGTTTAGGTTTCCCAGCAAATAAAATTAATATGTATAAATAAAACACTTTATCTCAATAGATACGAATTTATTTTAATCACATTTTTGGTAAATGTTCAAGGTTGTGTGCAGAATTTATGTGCTACAACATTTTAAAATACAAATTAAACCATTTAATGTTTGCTTAAATTATTCGATGTAATTATAGACTTATGTTGGCAATAATATCATTTTAGAATTGGTCCCAAATCGTATTCACACTAAGTATCTAAACCAAGTAAACTTAACTGATTTTTTACTGAAGCGTATTTTTATAATGAAAAACTACTTTAGGCTGGCCATAACTACACATATTTCAGGCTTTAGGTCAATTATAATTAAACTTGCTATTAATCATTTAATATTTGTATATGATATATAGTTATATATAGATGGAATGTCTGATTTAATTAATGGTAGATACTAAACATCACTATCATTCATTTCCCTTTTGCAACATCTCTCTTGGTAAGACTCCAGCAGATTTAAATTTAAAAATAGAAAAACTTATTATTAATGTAAATTCAGAGAAATTATAAATTTACCTCTAACGAAATTTACTTGTTTTCTTAACTGAAGTGCAAATTACTATTATTGGTAATTTTTTAAGGAAAATCAAGACCGAATTGCCCCAAAACTGCAAGCAATTTTCAATTTTAAAAAGGGTGGGGAACAGTCAGTCTAACTTTAGGGAATGTATTGGCTTTGTGTGTTACAAATAGGAGGAATAAAGCAGTTCGTGAACAAATTTGACGTTAAGTTTACTATTTGTTCATTAATTATATAAACAAAGTTTTCTATTATTTAGTTTGAAAATTTTACAAAACCATTGACTTGGCATTAACAACGTGGCTATATAACACCTGAAATCAATAACGTAGTTATCCTATTTTATACACTTGCAGAATATTATAATTTTAGTCAGAAGTTTGCAACGCAGTGAAGGAGACATTTTCGACCCTATAAAGTATATATATTCTTGATCAGCATCAATAGCCGAGTCGATCTAGACATGTCCGTCTGTCCGTCTGTCCGTCTGTCCGATTATACGCAAACTAGTCCCTCAGTTTTGAAGCTATCTGAATGAAACTTTGCAGATAGTCTTCTATATGCTCTCACTGCTATATAAGTCGGAACGGGCCGGATCGGACGACTATATCATAAAGCTGCCATAGGAACGGTCGGTAAATTTTCAGAGAAAAAACTTGGCCACTTTTCAACATATTTTCATATAATTTGAGATATGGACACTTTGTATTTTTTTAGAATTTCGTTTTAAATTTTATGAAAATCGGAAAACTATATTATATAGCTGCCATAGAAATATTCGGTAAATATTAGGTATACGTAAATGTTAAATTCGAATTTTGAATTTTGTATAAATGAATAATTCTTGTTAGTTTTTCTTTCCATTTGATCAAATTGTATTAATTCATAATGATCCAATTGTAAGTTGCAAATTAGATAGAAGGCAGAATTAAAAACCAATTCACTAAATCAAGAAAAAAAAATCGCGGTCTACCAGTACGTCAGGCCATGTATAAGTCAATTAAAAGTAAATAAAAATATATAGAATAATGTAAAAGAAAGGTAGAATTTTATATAAAACTAGCTGACCCTTCAGACTTCGTAGAGCCTATTTAAATAGCAATAAAAAAAATGAAAAACAATTTTCCCTTAGCAAAACCGTTACCCTGGCGATATTGAGTTGTGAACAAGAAATATAATTAATTAAAACATCATTGTTGTATCATATTTAACTATGATGTTTTTTGTTTGGCCACTGGCGCTTAGATAAACAAATCAGATGGTTTTTTAACACGGGAACAGGCGTCACACATTTGCTAATGTGAGAAACATGGGGTTTTCAGATTAATAACACAAACAAATTATTATTGTCCCTATGACATAAAAATCACGCCGAACTGGAAACTGTAGTCGTTTAGAGTTCCTTTTAGTATAGTTTCGTCTATCACGTTGTTTAGTAATTTTTGTAAGCTAACCGTGTGTCATTGCAAAGAAGCGTTTGGTTGATAATTCGCAACATTATAATTACCGGTCCAACCATTAATTGAAGATTGTGAGGTGGCAAATCCAGCGAACTTAAAAATTCTGGTGAATAGTTCACTATACCATGTTGGTTAGTAGTCCAATCAACTAATTTCTATATATCCTCGATTCGCCTGTAATTTGTTCTAAATAAAGTACTTTGACAGGTTTCCACAATTTGGAGGACTTTAGCCATGCACTGGGTTTAGCCGCTGGTGTTGTTCGTTGAATCACTGGCTATGTTTGACGAAAATCTTCTGCTAATAAAATCATTGCACCACCGAATTAGTTATGATTAATCCGTAGATCTTTTAAGGTTCTGCCTAAAGCCTACAAAAATTTTGTATGCGCCATCGTGCATTCATCCCAAATAATTAATTTTCGCTTGTGAGGAGCTCATAAATCCCCTATGTACATAGCTATGTACCACTGCTTTGCAGTGCACCTTTAAACGGGGCTCCGGCGACCGAGCAGGAGCGGTATAACTTCCACCTGCTTAGTCACGGAAAACTCCTGACCATCGAGGGACTCCGCTGGTCCACACGCCGTCCCTCCCTACCCCTTTAACGTAGCGTTGGAAGCCTTGTGTAAGCGAGGCACAGCTGAGCGCGGCAGTGCTGAAGAAGAACCGGGAGTAGTGAAGTCCCCAGGAGAGCCCTCTAATCCAGGCCACAGCCCCCGCATCAGATGCCTGGAGCTCGGACACAGCGCCATTAGGTGTAAGAGCTTGGTGGACAAAAGCGGTTGTTGCATCAAGTGCGGCGAAGCAGGCCACAAGGTAACTGTCTGCAGATAGGAGCCAGTAAGCTCCCCGGCAAAGGAGCCGGTTCTGAAAAGGCCAACTATCGATCCAGCTCAACCTGAATCACTGCAGAGCGTAACGGCGGGTGTGGTTCTTCTTAGCGATGCAGAGTGAAAGAGAGTGGGCCAAGGACTGCTCTGGCAAGACGACTTTTTTGGCTCTGTGTATTCGTGCGGACGGAAGTAAGCATCTATATGTGCGACCTAGGCTCCTAGTAGGATCCTGGACGACCTAAGCTTCGACCTTCGTGGGAGGGCCTTAGTCGGAGGTGACTTCAACGCCTGGGTCCAGAAGTGCGAATCCGTTTTAAGCATCGCCAGAGGACCCGCGGTGCTGGAGGCGTTTGCCTTGACAGCCGTTGTCGCTGTGTGACGTTCGAAGGAGCCGCCTCTATTATCGATCTAACGTATGTGAGTGGAGCATTTCCCAGATAACCCATGCGCGCCTGGTTCCTCAAGAGTTACCAAGTGCAGTGAGGCCTACAAAAGGGCGAGGAATGCCCTCAAGCTGCAGCTATGCGAGGAGGCGAAGGACGACGGGTCGGAAAGGAGGTTCCAAGAGCTACTGTCTAGTAACGATGGGCATAATGAACACCTTTAACACCGCAGACTAGAAACGAACGGAGTCCCTCGGCGCCTTGAACATCCAAGGGTACCTACTGAGGATAGTGAGGAGCTATTTTAGTAAGAGAGTGCTCACAGTGGCTACGGACATAGGTTCAAAAGCATACGAAGTCTCCGCCGGAGTCCCTCAGGGCTCCGTATTGAACCCCTGCACTGGACGTATTCGCTAAGGACCACACCGCAGCGGAAGATATGGCAAACGATCAGACTGATTAAAACGTGGCTCGCGAGGCAGTCCTGATTTCTTACCGGAAAGTCGTGGAAACGTCTGAGAATCAGATAGGCGGAGTCGTGATTAGATCGCATAGGGCAATCAAATACCTCGGTGTTCTGATCGATACCCGGCTATCATTAGGATCGACCCCATATTAACCCCTTATTGCGTTTTGCTTCTTCGTTGTTGTTGTTATAATAATGTGCGCAAATGTTTTCTGTAAAATATATACAATTTATTACAAATGTTTAAAGTATAAAAAAAAAAGATTTTTTTAAATAAGATGACTTAATAGCCAAAGGTTGTTCCGAAAAACATATGCCTAAAAACTTAACAGATGTTTTCGAAAAATGTAGGAAATACAACCTTAAGTTACATCCAGAAATATGACGTCATCGTGAATTACCTATTTCCGCACGATGCAGACAGCGCTAGACTTTTCGTAGCATTTTGAAATTATTATAGACGTTTTATAAAAAACTTCGCGGCACACAAGAAGATTATGGAAAAATAATGTTCCTTTTGAATGGACAAATGAATCTCACAACGCATTCCAGTATTTAGAAAAAATACTCATGGAACAAACTTTGCTCCAATATCCAGATTTCAGAAAGGAGTTTTGCATAATTACAGATGCAAGTAAGCAAGCATGTGGAACAGTTTTAACTCAAAACAATAATAGACTCCAACTTCCCATTTCATACGCATCAAGAGCTTTCACAAAGGAAGAAAGTAACAAGTGTATTACTGAGCAACTAACTGCAATATATAGAGCAACATTACATTTTCGACAATATAAGTTAACACAAAACGAATTCGCAACAGAAGTTGGCTAGGCGCATCCGGTATTGCACCAGCAAGTAAAAGTACAAGGGCAACTTCCCGGCTTCGGTCAATGACTAAACTTTAACTTAACAATAACTTTAACTTATATACATATATGGAAAACATTTTATAACTAAAACAGACCACAGACCGTTAACATTCCTACAAGCTCTAAATTGACACGTATGAGGCTCGAATAGAACAGTCGAATATTTGAAGGGAAAAGATAATTATGTAGCTGATGCTTTATCAAGAATATCCATTAAATACCTACAAAACATTACAAGAAATATAAAAAAGTCACTACTATACAACAAAGTAGACAAGAATTCCGCGTGGAAAATAAAGAAAAAGAATTACCAACGCAATCCTTAAAAAAAACTTCAAAGCTTGCATGTAAAAAATATGTTATGTTTTTTTAAACATGGCAATAAAATTCCTGCAAGATATGATGTTAACGATTTATATACCAATGGTATTCTCGACTTAGGTCAAGCCGGTATACATCAATAAAATCATCCAACTCAAAGTAGCACCATTGCAATGCATTGGACAATATCTTTAAACATGTTTCAACTAATAATTAAAAAAAATTGGCAATAAAATGTAAAAAACATTAAGAGTAGCGCTACTTAACCCGGTGACCCTAATAGAAAAAGTCACCGGGTGATGATCCAATAGATGGGGGTCACGCAGGCGTAGCAAGAAGCTTGGCCAAGATCAAAAGTATAGCTCGCAAATAACTGTTGACCGTTTTTCTTCTTCCACTCTCGTTCCGAGCACAACCGAAAAAGTTCATACTCTCTCGCTCTCGCTCTGAGCAAGACACTCTTGCTGTCATTATTTATGTTTTCTGTTGAGCGCTTTTCGTTGAGATCTTTGTCTGTCGCTCTTTCAATGAGCATTGCGTAAAGAGCGGAACGAGAAACGGTCGCACAATGAAAAAGAAATAATATAGTTTGTTTAATAGAACAAGTTAAATTTATTTTCAAATTTTTTGTTAACATGTTTCATATATTTTATTTGTAACATTTTAAGTATATTATGTGTTAAGCTTTATATGCTTGCCTATGAGTTTGAAGTTATACCAATGCATACGGAAAAGACCGTTTGCTTCCCTGAACACGAAAAAACGGTTTTGGAACAACAGGAACGAAACAGAATAGAAAAAATCGGTTTCGCTCTGAGCGCGAGCGAGCTCATTCAAGAACCCACAAATCGGTTGCTCTCTGAGTCTTTTCGTAAAAGTCAGGAGAAGACACTTATTTGCAGACAACGAGTAACGGTCAACAGTTATTTGCGAGCTCTTATCAAAAGACATTATTCTTGGAAAAGTATGAACGTGATATTACTTAGTACATCCGAAAATGTCAAAAATGCCAAAAATAAAAAATAATGAAAAACAATAAGACCCCACTTGCAATAACAGATTCGCCTATAAATGCTTTCGACAGGGTGAAAGTGGACCCTATTGGTCCACTACCGAAAATCAGAACATGGCAATAAATATGCAGTCACGCTTATATGTGACTTAACTAAATATCTAGTTGCATACCCGTTGCAAATACAGTCGCTAAAGCAATTTTTGAATAAATTATCATGAAGTACTGTCCAATGAAAGCGTTTATTACGGACGTGAGAACAAAATGTAAGAATTTAATTAACGGTTTGTGCAAGTATCTAAAAATAAGGAACATAACATCTTATGCACACCACCCACCAGACAGTTGGAACAGCCGAACGAAGTCATAGAACTCTTAACGAATACATATATACATATATATTTCGGTTTACACAACTGAAGGACGTATGGCCATACATTCCTTTTGCAATATGAGGCTGCTTTTTTGATGGCAACGACAATCACTCTCTGTCCGCTCTCACAAAGTTGAGAGCATAAAATTCTAAAAAATATAATGAGATTGCTTGTATGAGTAAACAGAAGAACAACCATGAAAATACGTGTGCACACAAACAGTCGGCAGCTTTCGCGTAAAAGAGAGCAGCTGGCTCTGGAGCCAGCGAGAGCCTGAAGCCAGAGAGAGCCTCAAGCCAGTGAGAGCCTGAAGCCAGTTTAAAAGCCAGCCCGTTCCCTATCTTAGAGATTTATTATCTTTGGCACTATCTATGGCACTAAATTATTGTCCATATGAACATGTAACAATTTGCCATAGAACCAATATATAACATAGATGATTATGCTAATTCATCAAATGACGATGATGTTGATGAAAAGTTGTTGACAGGGCACGTCCCTAGGCTGTAATCAGTGTCACGCGTCACACCCCCCCCTCCTTCCGGAATTGGCATGAGGCTTGAGGGACACATAATAGTTGGTGTTGTTTTATGTTTCCTACGTAGTGTTGGGTTATGTGGTGTTGGCTTATGTATTACGTGTAGTGCTGGTTTACGTGTAACGACGTAAGTATATTGTGTTTTGCCATGTCTAACGTTACGTATTCTTTCGTGATCTTCGTGACTTGTTTGTTGTGGGTTTGATCCTACGAATGGTTTTATGTCCCCGATGTATGCGCGTTTCGTTTTCTTTGTTTTTGTGTCTTTAACGTGTACTATTACCGGTGACGTGAACCTTACCTCTTTCCATGGTCCGTCGTACTTGGGTGCCAGTTTCGCGTTAAATTTTTCCGCTGCGTTCGACAGTTGGTGTGTTTTGCACCACACTAAATCTCCAACGTTTGGCCTCCACTCTCGTTTCCTCAAATCGTAATGTCTCTTTTGCTGTTCGGCTGCCTGCTCCATATGCGTTGTTGCCTTCATTCTTACGGTTTTCAGCCGTTTCCATCGGTCCTCTATCGTTTCCTCTTGCAACCCGGAACCTTCCGTTACCCTATCGAACGTTGACCGCGGTATTCGGAGCTCTCGTCCAAACACTAACTGTGCTGGGCTATATCTTGTCGATTCTGACGTGCTGCTATTGTATGCCAGCATTAGTTCTGGGATGTGCTCGTCCCAGCTCGTCTGATCTTCGCCCGAAATCTGCGCAATCATTGTCTTTACAGTTCGGTTGGTTCGTTCCGTCGGATTTTCTTGAGGCGTGTATGGTGCCGTGAATTGGTGCTTTATCCCCCATTGTTCCATTGCCGTCCTTGTCTTGCCTCCGGTAAACTGGACTCCGTTATCCGATATTAAGACTTTCGGAGCGCCTACCCTTGCAATCACTCGTTCTCTGAATACCCGTAAGAACGCATCTGCTGTCGCCTGTCGAATCGCTGCCAACTCCACCCACTTGGAGAACTTGTCGACCATAACCAACAACGTGGTGTTTCCGTGCTTGGTTCTCGGCAAGGGTCCAACGAAGTCCACGCATATTGTCTCCCAGGGAGCTTCCGCAACTTTGGTCAGCATCTTCCCTGCTGCCTTTTGCTGCGATACCTTGTATTGTTGGCAACAACTGCACTCCTTCACGAATTTCTTCACGTCCTTTGCTAACCTGGGCCAGAAGTACCGATGTCTCACTCGTTTCAGTGTCTTAAACGTCCCTAGATGCCCTGCCTCTGCCGTGTCGTGATTTTCCCGTAGCACCTGTTGTTTCTCATCCTCCGTTACGCACAACTTCCATGGTTGCCGGTCGTTCGCGTTCCCGCATAGCTTGTATAGCCTTCCGCCCTCTATGCGGTATTCCTGCTCTTCCGGATTTTTTTCGACTTTTCCGAATTTCCGCTCCAACCAATCTGCGGTGCTACTCATCGTCCTTAGCTCCGGTTGTGGGGCTCTCGATAGTGCGTCTGCCACGGCGTTTAGCTTCCCTTTCCGGTATTGGACTTCAAACTGAAATGGTTGCAAGCCTAGTGCCCATCTGGCCACTCGTCCCGACGGGCTCTCGATCGAGTTTAACCATTTTAATGCCATGTGATCGGTCACGACTATGAAATGGTAGCCTTCGAGGTACACTTTGAACTTGTTGATGCCCCAATATATCGCTAGACACTCCTTTTCTGTTGCGCTGTAATTCCGTTCGACGCTGCTCAGTCTTCTGCGTGCGAATGAGATTACTTGTTCTCCGTTCTCCCCGTCCTGTGTCAGTACTGCGCCTATCCCTAGGTCACTGGCATCTGTTTGCAGCTTAAACCGCCTCGTAAAATCCGGGCATGACAGCACCGGCGCCTTCATTAGGCTCGTCTTCAAATGGTCGAACGATTCCTGATGTTTCTCATTCCACTCGAATTTCTGTCCCTTCTTGATCAGGCCTTGTAATGCTCCGGCTTGCTCCGTAAAATTGGGTATAAACCGTCTGTACCACGATGCCATCCCTAGAAAGCTGTGCACTTCTTTCGTAGTCTTTGGTGTCGGGTACTTCTGGATTGCCGCTACCTTCTCTGGATCCGTCCGGATGCCTTTGTCGCTCACCACGTGGCCAAGGTATTTTAATTCCTTCTGGAAAAAGTGGCATTTATCCGGATTGATTCCCAGGTTTGCTCTCTGCAATCTTCTGAACACCTCTTTCAGCTTCTCCAAGTGTTCTTCCTTGCTCTGACCGATGACCACTATATCGTCCAGATATGCGAAGGCAAACGGTTCCATCTCGGGCCCTATTATGGTATCTAGCGCTCTTTGGAACGTTGCCGGCGCTGTGGTCAGCCCGAACGGCATTACTTTCCACTGAAAGAGGCCGCGCCCTGGTACTGTGAATGCTGTATATTGTCGACTATCCACCTCCATCGGAATCTGCCAATATCCCGATTTCAGATCGATTGTACTGATGAATTTCGCTTCTCTTAATTGGTCTAAGATGAAATTCATCCTTGGTACTGGATAGGCGTCTTTCTCTGTTTTGTCGTTCAAGAGGCGATAGTCTATACACATTCTCCACTCATTGGTTTTCTTCTTCACTAACACTACCGGTGCGCTGTATGGGCTGCGTGACGGTTCTATTAACCCCAGAGCCAGTAACTCGTCCACTTGTTCGTTAATGACTGCCTGCTGCTTTGGGTTTCGAGGATAATATCGCTGCTTTATCGGTTTGTCGTCCGTGAGATAGATCTTATGCGTCGTTATAATACTAACCCCCTGCATATTTTCAAATACCTGCCTTTGTTCTTCCAGAAAGGCCTCTACTTCTTCGTCGGATGGCTCCTTCTCCACGATGCCTGCTCTATCCGCCTGGCGTTGATCTTCACGTTTCTCGTCCTGCACTTCCGTTATCTCCAGTTCCAGATTCCCGCACCTTAGCCTGCTGTGTGCCCCTGCCAGGAAATCCATCCCTAACAAGATCCCTCCTGCGACCTTCTCCAGTATCATAAACGATATGCCGAAGACTCTTCCTCCGAATCTGATCTTCGCTTCGAAATTCCCTACGGTTTTCTGCTTTGATCCGTTTGCGAGCGTTATCTCCTGTCCATCTGCCCTCCTCCCTCAGATCCTGGTATCGACTTCGGCTTATCGCACTCCGGGATGCTCCTGTGTCTATGATTCCCTTCGCCGTTTGATTTCCCAATCCAATCCACGCTACCACCTGGAATCCGTCGCAGCTTAGTTTCTCCTTCGGTACTGGCTTGCTTCCTGGTGTCTGAGCCGCCAGATTTATTTGCTCAGACCTCCTGCGTGGCCCCGTTCTACAACATTCCGCTGTTCTTGTGCCGTTCTTTCCGCATACCCAGCAAAACAGCCTTGGCGGATTGCTGCATGTCCGCGCTGCATGCCCGGTTCCTCCACACCGCATACAAATTTCTGCCCTTAGTTGCTGCTGTCCTGCTTGGCTGGCTCTTGTCTGGTGCTCCATAGAATCGATGTCTTCTACTTCTTCGGCTAATTTGAGGAACTCCGTCAGGGTCTTAAACCCACTCCTCCTGGTGTACAGTTTTATCTTGCTCCTGGCGTTTTTGTACACTCGATCGAGCTTTTCTTCCTCCGATAGCTTCGTGAAGCGCATCAGCTTCCTTAGTCCCATCGCATACTCTCTTGTTGGTTCGTTCTCCCTCTGTCTTAGCTGCGATATTTGGGTCTCTAGCTGCTCTTCGTATCTCGGAGGTAGGAAGTATTCCAACAACTCTGTCGTTAGTTGCTTCCATGAATCAATCCTCGATGGTGTTGTGTTCCACCAGTCGCTGGCTATCCCTTAAAGGATGAACGGCATCGTCTGGACGAGCTGGTCCTTTTGGATCCCGTAACCGGTTGCCCATTGTTCCAGTTTTTCCAGGAACTCCAACGGATTTGACGTTCCTTGGTATCGGATCCCCCAGCTCCGAACCCGGTTGACTATTTCCGTCTCCACCTTTTTTGTGGCTTTCGTGTCCTCCATCTCCTCCATCTTTCTTCCTTCCGGGTTTGTTACGATGACTTCCGGTTTTGGCGACGGACTCCTATCCCTCGTATGTTTTGCCGCCAGTTGTTCTAACTTCCGCTTCACCTCCTCGGTATGATCCTTCTCCTTCGTGAACGCCGCTACCGTGCGTCTCAAGTCCTCCACTTTTCCTGATGAGTCCAGCCCGAAGTCTTCTGCGTATTCTGTTAACTCCGTTTTGGACGCCAGATATACCCATGTAGACATTACTCTACCGGTGTCGGTCTTTTTTCTTGCAACTACACAATCTGCTCGGGCGCCACTGTGACGATCCGTCGTTGGTCGGGCGGCTCAGGGATGGCCAGGATCTGTCGCAGGTATTTATTTGTGTCAGGTGTAGCTGCTAGAAAAGATTTCCGACCCGGTCCCAGAGTATAAGTCAAGGGAATTACTTAGTAATTAGTTAAAGAATACGTTTATTCAGGTTTAGATTTACAATTTAGTGGAAACTGGATGGCGTGTCCGCTCGTTCGGCTCCTTCCGTCAGGATCTGTGTGCTCGGCTCCCGGTCCGGTGTCCTGGATGATGCTTGTCGCCTCTCAAGGCAACGCAACCGTTTGCGGAGTGTCCGCTGGGTGCCCTGAATTGAGCCGATCGCTGTCGACCGCGAGAGCGAGCGAAGATATCTCGGGAACCTTTCGGTCGGCCGCGAGAGCGAGAGGAGATGTAACTCGGGAACTTTTCAGTCGGCCGCGAGATCAAGAGACAAGATGTAACTCGGGAACTTTTCAGTCGACCGCGAGCGAGAGAGATAAGATATAACTCGGGAACTTTTCAGTCGGCCGCGAGAGCGAGAGAAGATGTACTTAGCTCGGGAACTTTTCAGTCAACCACGAGAGCAAGAGACAATACTTAGCTCGGGAACTTTTCAGTCAACCACGAGGCGAGACTTAACCCGGGAACCTCTCGGTCGGCCACGGGATAGACGTATTGCGGATCGGTGAACCGAGCCGGGGGAAGGCGGGTTAGGGGGAAGAGGGAACTACTAGGAGAGCTAACTAAAACCCGCCAGATCTCTATATAAGGCGAGCCACAGCCCTTGTATCGGCACTTAGCAGCCGACAGCGATCGGGTGAGGTAAGCCTACCTAGTAGCACGCATCCCAGAAGTCAGCAGCGAAGTCATTTTTTTCGGCTAAACCGGGTCTTCTGATCTGGTTGGCTAATACATAGTAGTTAGCTCTCCTAGTAGTTCCCTCTTCCCCCTAACCCGCCTTCCCCCGGCTCGGTTCACCGATCCGCAATACGTCTATCCCGTGGCCGACCGAGAGGTTCCCGGGTTAAGTCTCGCCTCGTGGTCGACTGAAAGGTTCCCGAGCTAAGTATTGTTCTCTCGCTCTCGTGGTCGACTGAAAGGTTCCTGATCTAAGTTTTGTTCTCTCGCTCTCGTGGTCGACTGAAAAGTTCACGAGCTAAGTATTGTTCTCTCGCTCTCGTGGTCGACTGAAAGGTTCCCGAGATAGTTTCTTTCGCTCTCGCGGTCGACTGAAAGGTTCCGAGATCGTTTCTTATCGCTGCTAGCAGCAGACAGTGATCGGCTCGATTCGGGGCACCAGGCGGACACTTCGCAACCTGCTTCGTTGCTTCTAGAGGCAACATGCATCGTCCAGGACATCGGACCGGGAGCCGAGCACGCAGATCCTGACGGAAGAAGCAGAACGAACGAGCACGCTATCCAGTTTCCACCTACTTGTAAAGCTAAACCAGAATAAACGTACTCTTTAACTAATTACTAAGTAATTCCCTCGACTTATACTCTGGGACCTGGTCGGTAATCTCTTCTAGCAGCTACATCTGACATAAACAAATACCGGCGACAGATCCTGGCCATCCCTGAGCCGCCCGACCAACGACGGATCGTCACAAAGTCATAAGTTAGATCCTAAATATACTGGTCGGTATAAAGAAATGGAAGTAGAAGATAGAGATAATATAACCATAACAGATAATTAAACGAAAAAAATGCATTAAGATAGATTAAAATTGTATATTTCATTTTACATAAGTAAAAATTTCATACATAGGAATAAAAATTTCATACACAAATATAAATATAAAAATACCACACATTCAAAGGCAAAAATATTTTTTCAAAATATATATAAATATTTTCTTAATTTCATTTTCTTTACTATTATTATTAAAACTACACAAATTAATAATAAATAATAATATTTTAATAAATACTAACAAAATAACTACATAGAGTTACACTACTTTTCAAACAGAGGGAGATGCAGTATTCTTAAATATAGAGTGTACACTGTACTCAACATAAATAATATACCAAATACATTGTGACACTTTATCACAATGATTAAATAAACAAAGTCCAAAGCATATTTAAAGTGTGGAGTAGTTTTGAATTGAGGAGTTAGCATTACTGCAATGCAGCCGTTCTCTCATCAATTGAACATTACACGTTTTGGCCGGAAGCCCGTGCATAGCTGGCAAGCACTGCCCATTGGAGTGGCCGCTATGAGTTTCATATATGTTAGCTTTAAGTTTGTAAGGATGCGATCTATGGCTGAGATAACCTCAGCGGCTCCGGAATCCTCCCATTATTTATTTTTGGGACAGGCGGGAAAACGGGATACGCCGGTGAGGCGTGGGTCTATTTTTAGGGAGACTTTGAGGGGAAAGGGGCGGTCCGTACGGAACGGCCCTCGGGCGGCTTGCCGCCGGGGTCGGCCTTTCACCCAGACCAGCGCCCCGGAACCCGTTTACCGTGGTGTCCGAGTCGCCGATCCGAGATCCCGGCCTGGTGGTGATAATCCCGCCCCCGTTTACCGTCGGGCGAGACTACCGCAGCGATGGCCGGTGCAGCCGGCCGGCCCCGTTTACCGTGGGTCGGCGCGGTCGCCTTCGGCTCCTCGGCGGCGCGGCCAGTCGCCCGGTCCTGTTTACCATGGCGCCGGGCTTCTGGTTTCGTCCCCGCCGAGGAAAAGGTCCTGAATCCGGGCTGGAGAGAAAGGGGGCGGTCCGCGAGGGACTCTGTTCGGGTGACTTGCCGTCGGGGATTCGGCCTTCCCCTGGACCAGTGCCTCGGAATCCGTTTACCGTGGTGTCCGAGTCGCCGATCCAGAATCCCGGCCTGGTGATGGTAATCCCGCCCCCGTTTACCGTCGGGCGAGACTGCCGAAGTGATGGCCGGTGCAGCCGGCCGGCCCCGTCTACCGTGGGTCGGCGCGGTCGCCTTCGGCTCCTCGGCGGCGTGGCCAGTCGCCCGGTCCTGTCTACCATGGCGCCGGGCTTCTGGTTTCGTCCCCGCCGAGGAAAAGGTCCTGCGGGAAAGGAGAGAGGAGGGGGAGGCCCTGCCCAAGGAAGCTGCAGAGAGTCCGTTTTCTAGTTTGTTTATTTGCCGTCGGCTTTTCCTTATCTTTGTCCCTACAAATCTGCACCGCCGGTCGCTAGCCCCGCGGGGCCTTGGGCCGGCTCACCTTATCCTTAGTCCCGGGCGCTGGACTCCATGTCCGTGTGGCCTCCGGGTGATCTGCTCCACGTGTTTTGCGTTTATCCTTTTTTCTGGATCCGCACGTCCGATCGCTGCTGAGGTCGCCAGGCAAGAGAGCGAGCTGCGATCGGCGAAGCTCTGCCGACCCCTTCGCTTTTGCCGAAGTTTCCATTGCGTCGCAGCGTTCGGTTTTGTCGCCTCTCTTGCCTTCGGGTGCGTGGCGATTCTCTCGCCTCTGCCGGCGTTGGTTCGTGTGTCTCTCTGCTGTTCTGCTGGCGTCGGTTGTCGCGTCTCTTGCCTTCGGGTGCGTGGCGATTCTCTCGCCTCTGCCGGCGTTGGTTCGTTGTTGCTGCTGGTTTTGTCGCTCCCAACCGATGTTGCAGGCGCTGGTTGGTGCGACCTGTGTTGCTGGCGTGGCCTTATGTTGCTGGCGCTGGCTGATGTTGCGAGCTTTGCCCGTCAGTGCTGCGGGCGCTGGCTCGCCGATGTTGCGAGCGTTGGTTTTGTTGGTTTTGTTGGGGTCTGTCCGGTGTTTTCTCCTATTACTAATATATACACGCCCTTCAGTGGGTCTTTTGTTATGGCCGCTTATCCTAGTCTTAATCTACCCTATCTAATGTTCCTACTACTATAACTTAATACTACTAATATTTACATATATACAGTGAGGGTACCTCACATCCCATCCCTTCCTCGGGGGTGTGGGAAGACCTTTACGCGGCGGCCACCGTGGGATATCTGGACGCGGTAGCGGATTCCCCCAACCTCGATTAGGTAGCGGAGGCTGCGGTTGCCTTGGAGGCGTTCCCGGATCCGGTCGTGTAGATCGGTGGAGATCCACCCATCCGCGGTGGTCCACCCTTCGGGCGCGCGTATCATTGCCTCGGGGACCAAGGCCGGGTCTTCGTCCGGTAGGGACTCTTCGTCCGTGCTCCGCTCGTCCTCGGGCCATGGGGCGGGACGGCGCCTTGGTGCGTTCCGCAAAATCCCCGGCGGCTGTTCCCTGCCCTCAGCAGGCTCGATTTCGGGTTCGGGACCGGTATTGTGGAAACGCCATCGCCAGGCGTCAGTGGCGGGCAAAGGTTCCACCCGCTGTATGGGTTTAGTGAGGGCGGAGACCTTTCCTGCGAATGCTTTCCCTCGGTCGTGTAGGTGTGGTGCCTGGGTGGTGCGGCTCGTAAGTCCGGTGGTCGCGCGATGTCGTGTCGGAGACACCTGTGTGGCGACGGTTGTGGATCCGCCGATGGTGGCGGAACGTGGTGGACTCGCGCCGGTGTCCGGAGGGGTCGGTCCGGTACATGGTGCCATGGCCAGGATGTTCTCCATGGCCGCTCGGGCAGCCTTGCGTTTCTGGGCGTCGGCGGACGTGGTAGGCCCCTCGGGCGACACCGTCAGTTGCGCCAGCAGCTGACGGAGGGCGCTGAGTCTCCGCTGCGGCCTTGGAGGTGTGACCGCGTTGTCCCGGGCTATGGTCCTTGGGCTGAGCTCGGATTTCCGGGCGTTGGGCGTTGTGCTGGGTCTGACGATGCAGACCTCGTGATCGGCTGCGGCGCCGGGCGTTGTTGGCCTGGAGGCGCAGGCATCGTGGCCGGTGGCGACGCCGGACGTGGCGGGCCTGGAGTGGCCGGTGGTGCCGGGCGTGGTGGGTCTGTCGTGGCCGACGGTGGTGCCGGGCGTAGCGGGCCTGTCGTGGCCGGTGGTGGTGCCGGGCGTATCGGGCCTGTCGTGGCCGGTGGTGGTGCCGGGCGTAGCGGGCCTGGAGTGGCCGGTGGTGATGCCGGGCATAGCGGGCCCGGAGTGCCCGGCGATGACGTCGGGCATAGCGGGCCTGGAGTCGCAAGCTGGCCCAAACAGCTCCTCGTAACTAGGCGGCGGCTACTGGGATCTGCCAGTACCCATTCTTTAAGTCCAGTGTGGACACGTAGCGGGCGTTGCGTAGCCGCTCCAAGATGTGGTGGATGCGAGGCAGCGGGTAGGCGTCGGGAATTGAATTCTCATTCAATTGCCGGTTATCGACACACATCCTGGCGTCTCCGTTCTTTTTTGTTGCAATGACTATCGGCGCGCTGTGAGGACTCTTGGACGGTTCTATGCGTCCGTCGCGGAGCAGCTCATCGATCTGGCGGTCGATGACGGCTCTCATCGCGGGGTTCCTCGGATGGTACCGCTGTTTGATCGGGCGGTCGTTACGCATCAGGATGGTGTGCTCGGCGATGTGAGAGGCACCGGTAAGGGTGTTAAACCTGGCCAGCTCTCGTTCGAGGAAGTTTTCTATCCGGGGCTCTGGGTAGACTTCTTTGTGCGGTTCGCCCTTGTCTGGGTATTCGGCGACGGCGATTCCACAGGAGGGTGTGGTTCTGGTCGTCGCGGTTGTCGATTCCTGAAACCGGACTCGTTTGCCGCCTTGGCGAAATGGGTTCCGCAGTACCGCCGAGTCGACAGGGGCGGACAGCGCTCCGGCCCAGCTCGGGGCTGTGCCTGCTCCTTCTGCTGCTGCTGTGACGGCTGCTGCTGCTACCTCGTGGTGCGCCGGGAGGGCGGTCGGCTGATAGCCACACACCGGGTCTGCGCATGGTTGCGGGGCTCCGCTGTGGCATCTGAAGTTCATGCCGAGGTAGGGTCGCCCAGTTCCCCTGCCATGATTAGCGCGGAGATGCTGACCCGGGCTTCCCCTAGTTGGATCACTGCACGCAGGGCAGCTTCTGGCTGAGTCTTTGGCTGTGGCCTGGCTGTCAAGCCGGAGTTGGGCTTATGGTGCGCCAGGGTGACAGCGCTTTCGGTGTGGTCGATGATCGGTGGCGGGTGCGCCCGTGGGGCGGCTTCTTGGGATGTCGCTATGACCGTGCTTTGCTTGGGATGCGCCCGTGGGGCGGCTTCTTGTGATGTCGCTATGACCGTGCTTTGCTTGGGTTGCGCCCGTGGGGCGGCTTCTTGGGGTGTCGCTATGACCGTGCTTTGCTTGGGATGCGCCCGTGGGGCGGCTTCTTGACTCCGAGAGCTCGTGAGGCTCCGGGAGCGGTCTCGTGTGGTGTCTGACGTCGGTGGGCTGGTTTTCTGAGGCTTGGTCCGGCTGTGTGGTTGGAGCTTGAGGGCCTGGCCCCCACACTGGAGCGTGGCTCCGCTGTAGCAAAGGAAGTCCATGCCGAGCAGAAGATCGTCCAGTACATCCGCCATGATTAAGGCGGAGACACAGATACGGGCTTCTCCCAACTGGATCGTTGCTCGCAATGCGTGTGTTAGCTCCTTGTCGGTTCCGTCGGCTAGTGTTACTTGCGTCCGCACGGCGCGGTGGTTCTTTCCGTTGTCTAGCTCCTGCGCCAGGCGCTCGCTGATAAAGCTATGCGAGGCCCCCGTATCCAGGGTGGCAGTGAGGGGGCGTCCCTCCACCGTGACCTGGGCGCGGATACGGTTGTAGTCCTGCTGGATGGCGTGGGTTACTGCGTTTGGGAGGCCGGTGGGTTCCTCGGGTAACTCCCTGACACTCGAGGCCCTCGCTCGTTTCCCGGTGCCGAGTTCCGGCAGCAGTCGATGGTGCGTAGTCCTTGGCGCCCGCAGTCCCAGCAGAATAGGACTCTGGGATTCTGGCATCCGGACGAGAAGTGGCCGGACTGACCGCAGTTCCGACAGGCGGTGCTTGCGTTAAATCCTTCCCTGGGTGCGGAGCTCTGGCTACGGTTCCCTGAGCGTGGAACCTCGGCAACGATGGTGTTTCTGGGGCTCGCTCTGCCCCGTGGCTGGGGATTGTTCATCGAGGTTTCCGCCTCGGTCCGGCCGGAGGAGTATCCTCGGACGGTTCGGCCTCCACGGCTACGGGCGGCTTCGAAGCTGACCACCAGGTGGGTGAGCTCAGCTAGCGTCGTGAAGTCCTGGCGCCTGGTGAACATCTGATACTCGGGCAGCATGTTCTCGTATACCCGGTCCAACTCTTGTTCGCCTGTGAATCCTGCGCGCCGCATCTGGAGACGAATATCCACCAGGTATTCCTTAAACGGCTCGTTCGCCTTCTGGAAATGTGCGCGTATTTCGTTCTCCAGGCGCTGGTAGTACCTGGGTTGCAGGAAGAAGTCCAGAAACTCCCGACGGGTCTCTTCCCAGCCTCGTCCTTGCAGACCGCTGGTTCGGAACCAGCTCTCTGCGCGGCCAGTCAAGAGGATGGCGATGGCTTGGGACAGATACCTCCGGTCGACCCGGTAGGTGTCCGCCCGTTCCTCCATGTGCTCAACGAAGCTGAGTGGATCCGTGCTGCCGTCGAAGGACAGTCCCCACCTGGTCACCTTGTCCAGCAGGATGGAGCAAATGCTGGCATCCAACTGGGAAGCGTTGGTGCGGGCAGTAACCGGGGGTTCGGTGGGTCCTTCGGGTCTTCCCCTTCGTCCTGGGGAAACGCTGCGTGGTATGGTCAAGGAGTGGCTGGTGCTGGGCCCGTCCTCGCGGCCCGCTGGTAGTGGTGATAGTGGCTTAGTGTCTCCGGAAGGGGCGTTCCCATACTTGACTTCCATTTTTCCTAGCTTGGTCAGGGTGTCTGCCGGGAGGTCCGGCTGCCTGATGAAAGCGTACAGCCGGGTCCGTTGCTCCTCAACTGTGCCGCCTTGGTCCAGGCCCAGTTCGAGTAGTACGGCCTCGAGCTCGTGCTTCTTCCTGTAGGGTATCCAGGAGGTCCCCATCCTGTAGTATCGCTCGTGTCCTGGATGCGCTGGCTGCACTCGATGGCGTATCCTTCCTGACTTGGGTCCTAGCACTGACCCTGGTAGTACGTGAGGATCAAGGCCTGCGGTGGGTCCGGGCTAGGTTGCCGGAGCGATGCTGCTGGGATCCTGGATGGATCCTGGTAGTGCCGAAGTAAGGACCTGTGGATGTCCTTGGGTGTAGTCCTTCGTATCCCTGCAGGTCCTGGGTGAGTGTCCTTGCTGGTCGTGTGCGTTGTCCTGGCTAGGTTGCAGGAGCGGTGTAGTGTGGGTCCTTGGAGGATCCTTGGAGGTCCTTGGAGGATCCTTGTGGTGGAGTAAGGACCTTTGTGTGCCCTTGGGGTCCTGGATGGGTGTCCTGGCTAGTCCTTGAAGGTTGTCGCGGACCGGGGTTGATTTATATCCCGCGTATGTACTCGTGTGATCACTTGGAAGTCTCTGGATCGACTGTCCTGATCCCGCGTCAGCGTCGACCTATATACGCTCGGCTTTGCCGGCCTCGGGCGGCTCGTTGCTAGGGGAACCAGCGGTGCGACCGAGATGAAAAGCTAACTAATTGTCGGCGTCGACGTCGGCTCTCGCTCTCTCACCCGTCCTTCCCTTTGTTTTCTCTTTCTCGTGTGCCTGCGTCTGTGTGTGCTTTTCGGTGTCTGACTGTACTTTTGCCCCTGATTTTCGAGTTGCGCATGGCGACAAAATGCGTGAAGACTTTCTCTGATTCCCTAGCTTCCTGGTTTTCCTGCTACCCTTTTTTTTCTTTTCTCGACGACGAATGCTTTTTGCGTGCCGTTCTTTCGTGTCGCGAGCGACGACCGTTTTCTTGCCTACTTGCCGTTCTTTCGTGTCGCGAGCGACGACAGATCTTGCCCCTCCTGCTTGCCTTTATTTCGTGTCGCGAGCGACGACAGATTTTGTCCCTCCTTTGCTTGCCGTTATCTCGTGTCGCGAGCGACGACGGATTTTGCTTCTCCTGCTTGCCGTTATTTCGTGTCGCGAGCGACGACGGATTTTGCTTCTCCTGCTTGCCGTTATTTCGTGTCGTGAGCGACGACGGATTTTGCTTCTTCCGCTTGCCGTTATTTCGTGTCGCGGCGACGACAGATTTTGCTTCTTCCGCTTGCCGTTATTTCGTGTCGCGGCGACGACAGATATATTTTTTTTTTTTTTTTTTCTCCTCCTGCTTGCCGTTATTTCGGGTCGTGGGCGACGACAAAATGCTCGGTTGCTATGCGTGCCTTCTCTGCTTGTTGTTGTTCTTGAAATTCCGCCGCGCTGGCCGCGTGCTTCCTAACTTTTCGTCCCTAACCTCAAAATTTCAACCTAATATTTTCCTGGTGGTTCTTTACGCCACGATGGGTGGAGTTATCCTGACTTGATCCTGCCCAGTCCCTGCTCGGGCGCCATGTAAGGATGCGATCTATGGCTGAGATAACCTCAGCGGCTCCGGAATCCTCCCATTATTTATTTTTGGGACAGGCGGGAAAACGGGATACGCCGGTGAGGCGTGGGTCTATTTTTAGGGAGACTTTGAGGGGAAAGGGGCGGTCCGTACGGAACGGCCCTCGGGCGGCTTGCCGCCGGGGTCGGCCTTTCACCCAGACCAGCGCCCCGGAACCCGTTTACCGTGGTGTCCGAGTCGCCGATCCGAGATCCCGGCCTGGTGGTGATAATCCCGCCCCCGTTTACCGTCGGGCGAGACTACCGCAGCGATGGCCGGTGCAGCCGGCCGGCCCCGTTTACCGTGGGTCGGCGCGGTCGCCTTCGGCTCCTCGGCGGCGCGGCCAGTCGCCCGGTCCTGTTTACCATGACGCCGGGCTTCTGGTTTCGTCCCCGCCGAGGAAAAGGTCCTGAATCCGGGCTGGAGAGAAAGGGGGCGGTCCGCGAGGGACTCTGTTCGGGTGACTTGCCGTCGGGGATTCGGCCTTCCCCTGGACCAGTTCCTCGGAATCCGTTTACCGTGGTGTCCGAGTCGCCGATCCAGAATCCCGGCCTGGTGATGGTAATCCCGCCCCCGTTTACCGTCGGGCGAGACTGCCGAAGTGATGGCCGGTGCAGCCGGCCGGCCCCGTCTACCGTGGGTCGGCGCGGTCGCCTTCGGCTCCTCGGCGGCGTGGCCAGTCGCCCGGTCCTGTCTACCATGGCGCCGGGCTTCTGGTTTCGTCCCCGCCGAGGAAAAGGTCCTGCGGGAAAGGAGAGAGGAGGGGGAGGCCCTGCCCAAAGAAGCTGCAGAGAGTCCGTTTTCTAGTTTGTTTATTTGCCGTCGACTTTTCCTTATCTCTGTCCCTACAAATCTGCACCGCCGGTCGCTAGCCCCGCGGGGCCTTGGGCCGGCTCACCTTATCCTTAGTCCCGGGCGCTGGACTCCATGTCCGTGTGGCCTCCGGGTGATCTGCTCCACGTGTTTTGCGTTTATCCTTTTTTCTGGATCCGCACGTCCGATCACTGCTGAGGTCGCCAGGCAAGAGAGCGAGCTGCGATCGGCGAAGCTCTGCCGACCCCTTCGCTTTTGCCGAAGTTTCCATTGCGTCGCAGCGTTCGGTTTTGTCGCCTCTCTTGCCTTCGGGTGCGTGGCGATTCTCTCGCCTCTGCCGGCGTTGGTTCGTGTGTCTCTCTGCTGTTCTGCTGGCGTCGGTTGTCGCGTCTCTTGCCTTCGGGTGCGTGGCGATTCTCTCGCCTCTGCCGGCGTTGGTTCGTTGTTGCTGCTGGTTTTGTCGCTCCCAACCGATGTTGCTGGCGCTGGTTGGTGCGACCTGTGTTGCTGGCGTGGCCTTATGTTGCTGGCGCTGGCTGATGTTGCGAGCTTTGCCCGTCAGTGCTGCGGGCGCTGGCTCACCGATGTTGCGAGCGTTGGTTTTGTTGGTTTTGTTGGGGTCTGTCCGGTGTTTTCTCCTATTACTAATATATACACGCCCTTCAGTGGGTCTTTTGTTATGGCCGCTTATCCTAGTCTTAATCTACCCTATCTAATGTTCCTACTACTATAACTTAATACTACTAATATTTACATATATACAGTGAGGGTACCTCACAAGTTTCAGTTGGTTTTTAAGGTTTATACAATTAAGAGCACAAGCTCTTTTGAAAGAACAACTCCGGCTGCAAGCTGTCATACTTTGTTACTTTTCTAAGAGTAAAAGGTTTGTTTGAATTAAGTTTTTAAATATGTTGAGATCATACAGTTTTCTCTTTTTTACTCTTGATTTAAGATGTAGTATTCACATATATTAAATACCCACTGTACCGAAACTACTTAAAGGGTACGCACTGTAACACTTTGTTGCAGTGT
Organism: Drosophila jambulina; assembly: GCA_018152175.1. NCBI lineage: Eukaryota > Metazoa > Arthropoda > Insecta > Diptera > Drosophilidae > Drosophila > Drosophila jambulina. The sequence goes on along the minus strand of JAECXH010000027.1, from coordinate 856,030 downwards.
TTACATATTTCAAAGTCCCGGTCATAAACCCTAAGTGGCCGAAATATGAACCGATCGCTATGGCTTAGCCCGCACACAGAAAGTGCTAGCGTCGGCATAATTGTAACGAACGGACAGCATATGTATACCCCTCGCGCCTCCACTTGAGAGCGCATAGCAATGTATATAAGTACATTCCTTTATACATAAGTATATAGGTACATAGCCGTCTCCCTGCCGCCGGCTGCGAGCAGCGCAGCTACGAGACTTAGCCTTAATTAGACTTAAAGAATATTGTAAAAAGGAGAGACACTTCGATCGTTGGAGCGGCACCATTGCTGCTCCAACTAAACCAAATAAACCCAAATAAAACTCAAGACAAATTTAATCTAAATACAAACAAGACTTCATTGAACTTGGATATCATGGAGCAAATTGGAACGACAGAATAATTATATTTCATGGCGACCGTGACTAGAGTCACAAGGAGCAGCGGATCGGGAAGATTGTGGCAATAATACAAGGAGGATATAAAAAAAAAACACGTCTGAGTGAGAAGAGTGTGCGTGATGGTACGTGGAGGTCAGAAAAATAAAATTACCAAAAGAATTGCCCACATAAAGTGGCTGCTATTTGCTCAATCAACACCGCCCGCATGGAGGACGGCGCAAAAACTTTATAATGAGCTTGAATATTTAAGGGAAACCCTCCACAAGGCACAACTCACTCAGCAAACCAAATACAAGTTATAAATCAAAAACTAATAAAGAAACCAAATATTTCCGAGCCACTGCCGAAACGACCACAAGTCTGCCCGACCGACTACCCCGGACCTCTCAACTCTGCGGCATGCAATTCCGCATGCACGAAGCCGAAGACCAGTGCGAAGACCGGCACCGGTACCGCCTGAGCCCATAGGCCCAGGACAGCAGCAGCAGACATCAAGCGTGGGAGGCACGACTGCCACCTGCGCCTTCGAGGGAACGTCAGCGTAGCCAACCCGGCGACGACCAGCTGACGTTGAAGGAAGGAAGAGAAACAAACCAAGCTGGAAACAAATTTTTTTTTAACCCATGCACTGCGTTGCATAATTTTTTTGATTGCACTACGATGCATATTTTTTTTTTATATAATATATAATATTTTGTGAATGTGAGCGGAACTTTTTCTGCCCGATTGTACGCGTAGCCCGTAAAGCTATGCAAAAAACTAGGTAGGAAGTTTGTTAATTTAAATGCGCAGTAATGCGATAAGTAAATTTTCAATAGAAGATCATAATAATTTTAATAATACACTTCATACACATACAATAAAAGTATATGCAAAACCCACCAAAATGACTTTGGACATAAAAACAGTGGATTCCACTGCCAATGTCATTAACAATGTAGAATCTAGCAACACCGATCTATATTGGGTACATATACTCTTGATAATCATTGTTGTTATCATGTGCGCCAATTTCTTTTACAAAATTTACAAGCTGCATAATTAATGTCTGAAAAAAGGTTTATGAGCCGGGGAAACGACCTGGATAAAATATAAGCAGCAAAATAAATAAATAAAAAAATAAAAATAAATAAAAAAAAACAGCACACACAACAGTGATTACACATAAATGTTAGCACCTAAAATGTAAGAAAATGAAATAACAATAAAAAAAAAAATATAAAAATATTTCAATATATTCTTCTTACAAAGTATTGCTTAACTAAAGGCATGGAATGGAACGAATCGTACAGGGAATTATCAAACATTAAAATTAATTTTGACAGATCATACAAGTCACTGACCCAGAATAGACCTATCCAAAAGAACACGGTTAGGAAGCATGTTGATGTACATGATCACAGGGAAAGATTAAATCAAGATCATTGGAAACAGGTATCGAAACTTTTACCAGTTTTTGATGGTAAGGCTGAAAATTTAACAAGTTTCATTGATGCTTTACATATAATAGAATCTATAAAAGGCAAACACGAAGAATTAGCTGTATCCATAATTAAAACAAAGCTAGAAGGTGTCGCCAGAAATCTAATCGGTAATGAAACAACAATTACTGAAGTGATTTCCAGACTAAGAGGCAACGTCAAAGGCGAAACTGTAGAAGTATTATCTGCAGCGCAATAAAACTGCTAACCAATACACACAAGAAGTTGAGCAGATGACGAAAGCCTTAGAAGGTGCATATATAACAGATGGCTTACCTTTAGATCACAATAACTATAACAACAATTACCAAAATAACAATGGAGGACGAGGCCAATATAGAGGAAACTATAGAGGCCGTGGTAAGACATGAAAAGTATTTTGCTCGACCTAGTTGATCTAAAATATCATCAATTCTAGGTAATGGGAATTTATCAGATAGTCATTTTTTATTAATCTGGCGATAGTCAATTACTAATCGCCATTTCTTTACATCTGACCCGGGGATGATTTCTTAGAAACAAGTAACAATGGGCTATTATATTCGGATACTGACGGTTCGACAATTCCGTCAGAGATTAATTTTCCTACTTGCTTTTGTATTTCGTTCACCTGACTATGTGGGCTTCGATAATTCTTTATATAGACTGGTTCATCATCTTTTAATCTCAGTTTCTGTTTATAAAAATTATTTGTGGTTATTGATTCAGTTTCCAATCCGAATATATCGCTATACTGGGTGCATAAGCTAGAAAGCTGTGACTTGAACTGTGGAGGGAAGTTTTTTGAAAGTTGTGATAGTACGGATTTTTCTCTATTGTCTGGATTTGTGTTGACTACATCGTAGTTCGAAAGTGATTCAGATGTTAGGTTATCTGTATTGACTACTTTGTCGGTATTTGTTGTATTTATTAGTATTATGAAGGCATTATTGGATGTTGCTATGGTATTTGCAACGTAAATACCATGCTGAATTTCCTGATTTGTAATTAATACACTGCCTTCTTTTGAATTAAGTTAAATTTTCCGAATAACTTGGGATCTTGCTGGCAGAAGTATTGAATTATTGCCAGAACTATGAGCTATTGGTATTTTAAATTATTGGGTCCATTTATAAGCCAATCTTCAGATGGCTTGAAGTCTAATTGACAGTTGTATTTTTTAATAAAGTCGATGCCTAATATTCCATCGCATGGAATAGGGATATGTGAATTTACGATATGAAAATCGTGTGGAATTATGTACTAAGTTGTCTGTATCTCAATAGAAACTAAACCTTGGGATTTGGTTATTTCTTGACTTATGCCTTTTATGTCTATAATGTAATCATCTTGGGTGTTTTGGAAGTTATCCGAAGTTTCTTTTAAAATGGAAATGTGTTTGATGTCAGGATTCAATCAAATTGAACTAGAAAAAGGTTCAAGAGATATAACGCAACGGCTCATATCGCTTCACGCGATTACCCTTCGGATTAAAAATAGCTCCTAATTCGTTTCAGAGAATGATGACTATTGCGTTCTCTGGTCTAGAACCTTCTCAAGCATTTTTTTATATGAATGACTTAATAATAATTGGTTGTTCCGAAAAACATATGCTTAAGAACTTAACAGATGTTTTTGAGAAATGTAGGAAATACAACCTATAGTTACATCCAGAAAAATGTTCATTTTTTATGCATAAAGTGACTTTTCTAAAGGAATACTTCCAGATGACAAGAAGTATCTGGACGTTGATGCACTACGATCAGTACATTCAAGTGGCCCGTATGACACCAAGCACGTGCTTGTTCGTGTTAGGTGTTAGTACGCGCGATAAATGAAAGTATAGAAAAAGGAATACGAGGAAATGACTACTGGCGTGCTACCAGATTGTTTACGTGCATGCGTGTTAAGTGGGTTAGAATTAAAGTTTTTAGTTTGGGAAGGGTATCTACAGTTGATGTTATTATGTACAAATCATTATAATTTGCACATAAGACTCTAAAAGGTTCATGCAATTCAAAGGACGTTCTACAGTGGCGCAAAACTAAGGGTATATAAGATCTAGTATTTCTACTTGGGACGTGAAAGTTAAGCTGACCCAAAAGGTCAGCACTTTCAACATCACCATTAATAAGGTTATAAATAAAGGTAATACCAAGCATGGTTCTACGATTGGATAAGGATGGTAAATTGATTAGTAGGAGTCTACTGGAATAAGAGGGTAACCTCTGGTTTGCATCCCAGTTTAAACCGCGTAAAGCGAAAAGTAAAAAGTTCTTTTGAACTGACTCAATGCGTTTACTGTGGACCCCATACTGAGGGCTCCAAACGCAAGATCCATATTCTAAGATAGGACGAACTAAAGAAATATAAAGTGTTTTAGTAACATAGGGGTCATTGAATTCTTTCGACCACCGTTTAGTGAAACCAAGTACACCTCTGGCTTTATTTACCATGCATGATCAAATCGTCAACTATAGCAATTCTTTCCAAAGAGCAACAGTTTAGCGTGTAAGTTGCAAGCTTGGGAACGACACGAGAGAATGTCATTAGCTTGCATTTAGAGCCGTTTAAATTTAATAAGTTAACGCGGCACCATGTTTGAACATTAATAAGATCTGTTTGTAAATCTGACTGGCAAGAAGCGTCCTTATATTGCACGCAAAGTTTGACGTCATCCGCGTACATAAGTACTCTGGAGTTAGTTAGAACTTTGGGCAGGTCGTTAATAAATAATGTAAACAACAAGGGTCCCAAATGGCTCCCTTGCGGGACGCCAGAGGTAACCATGAGAACATTTGACAAGGTATTTTTAAAAAGGACTTGTTGCGTCCGGCCATTCAGATAACTAGAGATCCAACTGAGAAGATCAACTGGAAATCCCATTAAATCGAGTTTCCGAACAAGAAGAGAATGGTTAACAGAGTCGAACGCTTTACTGAAATCAGTATAGATTACGTCTGTTTGAAAGTTTTTATGGAAGCCCTTTATAATGAAGGAAGTGAGCTCCAAAAGATTAGTAGTGGTTGATCTTCGCTTTATGAATCCATGCTGACATGGAGAAATGATAGAACTGCAAAGGTGCTGCAAATGTGGAGTAATAATTTTTTCGAAAAGTTTTGGGATGGCCGACAGCTTAGAGATTCCTCTGTAGTTGTTGGCATCCAATTTGCTACCTTTTTTGTGGAGAGGAATAACAAACGACTCCTTCCAAATAAGGGGAAAGTGGGAGGTTTCTAAGGATAAGGTAAACAATTTCAGAAGGGGATTGCACAGGGCGTCGGCACAATACCTAAGCACACAGCCAGGTATTCCGTCGGGACCTGGCGCATAAACTGGCTTTACACGGAGAAGATCTGAAAGAATGGAGCTTTCGTTTAAACTAGGACTGAAAATTAAGTTCGATTTGGGAATGATGTATGAATAAGTCTGATTTGAGTCAGTAGAGTTAGAATATGTAGTTTGAAAAAACTGCGCAAATAGATCGGCTATTGCCTGATCATTATTTACGGTTGTATTTTCAAATGAGAGCGAGGAAGGATGAGTAATTGGCTTACGTTTAGTGTTAACAAAATTATAGAACTGTTTTGGGTCCTCAGAAAACTGGGCCCGACAACGAGCTAGATAATTTTTGTAACACTGCGCGTTCAACACGGTGAAGCTTAACCGAGCCGATAAATATGAGGAGAGGGCACATTGAGAACCGGTACTTTTAAATTTAGAATACAGCCTAGACTTTTTGTTTTTAAGGCTACTCAACTCTCTCGTAAACCAAGGAGGCTTATTTGAGGTTGACGGGTAGTATAACGGAACACATTCAGTAAAACATGACTTCATGGCACTGTAAAAAATATCCACGGCTTCCGCCATGTCAGTGCACATGTATAGATCAGACCAATTTAAATCAGATATAAAATTATTCAGCCGTTCGAAGGCCGACTTGCGAAAACAAAGGACTTTTTTGGCTGGATATATTCAGATATATTCTGTAAATCAGCCCCAAGGTCGATGGTCACATCAAAAGTAGGATGATAGCTGTGATACCCTGCCTAAACTAAGTCTCGCCGGATCTGAGAAAAAACAGAGATCAAGCAAGCGCTCTAAAGAATTTCGTACATGGTTGACTTGAGACAGCAAAATGTCAAACAAGCCAGCAATAAAATCATGCTGTGTTGTGGTAAAAAGTGAGTTTGTGGAATTATTAGAGGACCAAATAGCCCCTGGGATGTTAAAATCACCAAGAACTACTAAGTGGTCCCTATCCGAAAGACGATTGGAGACCATCTGAATAGCGGAAAGATGGTTCCAATAAATAGGAAGTTCCGACAAGGGAGGAATGTAGGAACAAGTAATGAAAATGGAGCTACCATTGACTGATAGCTTCACACAAAGGAATTCAACATCGTTGCACTCCTCAAAAGTTAATAATTCAGACGTGAGGCTGGAGTCCACCGCTATGAGGACACCACCCCCCCCCGTCTGATAGGCCGATCCACTCGGTAAACTGTGAACGCAGCTGGAAAAACTTCGGAGCTCAAAATCTCCGGCTTTAACCAGGTTTCTGTGAACACGATAATCTGAGAAGCAAACGAAAGACTATCAGAATACAATTTGGGAAGCTTACTACGTAAACCTCTTGCATTCTTATAGGAGATGAAGAGGGAGTCGGTTAGTTTTTTGGCGTGGGAGTCGTAGAGGGCACAGTGGTCTGGTCAGGCCTGGGAAGACTTATTCCTACAGTCCGCCGTTTCTTTTTCTTAGCTTCGAACTCTTTGACGACAATATACTCTGGCCAGAATTTGGTAGAGCATATAGTGTCAAAGAGCTCGTTTGGGACATTTATCTTGAAAGATGAAATGTCCCTAGCATAGGAAAATTTAAATTTCTCCACCTTAATTTTTTCGGCTTTAATTTTGCCTTGAATAAAGGCAATTACATCTTCCGATGTCTGAGAAGGGGAAAGCCGCGAAACAAATATCTGTTTCGTAGGTGGGACAACAGTAAGGGCTTTTGGCAATGCAGACGCATTGTCTGGATTGCCAATATCGGCCGGTAATCCGGGCCTGACGCCATGGGGTGGTAAATTGATGGGGGTCTGAGGGGTCGTAATTTGCGATCCCCCAGGGGACACAACGGAAATCATCGGGGGCACGGTCCCTCCAGCGGCACATTCGGGAACCGAATCTTTCCTCACACTCGACCTCAGAATTCTCGGATTTAATCCTGAGGTCGATGGCTGGTCCGATGGAGGCTGCTGTTGAGAGCCCACTGCGGGTTTAAAGGATCCGTCAATATGTTGCAGACCAGTGGCAGTTTTTTTGCGCCTAGGGGACTCATTTAATAGCTTAAGGCTATTAAATTGAGTATCTAGCGCCAAGAACATATCATGAGTTTTCCGGAAACTCGATAATATGTCTTTAAAACCGCTCTTGGTTTGCCGCATAAAAGACATCATTTCACTTTCAACTTCGCGACAGGCATCACAACAATAACGTTAACCGATGTTTCGTCTCAGATCGTCTACCGTCCGCGCTACAACACCAATGCACTTGGCATGCACAATGTTGTCGCACAGCCAGCAGCCGATCGAAAGATCATTAGCTGCAATTACCTTTTTGCAGGTTTTAATAGCACAGACAATAGCGGACATTTTAACTATTTACCACTGTACCTTTACGCAGAGATAAGAAAACAGTGCAGCTGCACAGAGAACAGAAGAGATAGAGAGCGGGTGAACGGGTGAGCGGGGGAGCAAAAGGTTACTAGATTAACGTTTAGCTGTCGCGACGGCGCAAACAACTGCTAAACGAAGAAGGCACAAAAAGGAGTGAAAAATTAGCACAAGCAAATCACTGGCAGCACAAACTAAAATTGTGAAAATAAATAGGATTAAATGCACAAATTAAGAAAGCTGCATGCACGCGAAGTGAACGGGAACTTTATTTAACACAAGGTAGAAGATTTAAGTAAAACCCCGGTGGTTTTAGATGCCAAATATTCACAAAACAAGAGCGCAAGAAAAAAACACGTCCGTTCACTTGGAAGAGAGAAAGCTTCCTTTCTAATTTTATTATGAACTACCCAGTTCCGTACGACGCGGACAGTGCTAAACGTTTCGTAGCATTCTGTAACTATTATAGACGTTTTATAAAAAATTTCGCCGACTATTTACGGCACATAACAAGATTATGTAAAAAGAATGTTCCTTTTGAATGGACGGATGAGTGTGAAAATGCATTTCAATATTTAAAAACAAAACTTATGGAACCTACCTTGCTACAATATCCAGATTTCACTAAAGAATTCTGTATAATAACAGATGCAAGTAAGCAAGCATGTGGAGCGGCTTTAACTCAAAACCATAATGGTCTCCAACTTCCCATTGCATACGCATCAAGAGCATTTACAAAAGGTGAAAGTAACAAATGTACTACTGAGCAGGAATTAGCTGCAATTCATTGTGCGATATTACTGACTGAAATTATAATACCCTGCAAGGGTATTAAAAAGAAGTAATATTGTCTACATTTCACGATGATCCAATTCAAGGAGGTCATACTGGCATACCAAAAACTTTGGCCAAAGTAAAAAGACACTATTACTGGAAAAGTATGTCTAAACATATAACTGAGTACGTAAGAAAATGTCAAAAATGCCAGAAATCCAAAATAACTAAACGCACAAAGACCACTTTAACAATTACATACACACCAATAAATGCTTTCGACAGAGTGATAGTGAACACTATTGGTCCACTACCACAATCTGAAAATGGCAATGAGTATGCACCCTGCAAACCATTTGGCGATTCTCGAATCGCCGCTCGCCAGAAAGAGTCTTCTGCGAGTCGCGGAGGCGATTGTTAGAAGACATATTTATGAAAATCCCCAAGAAGAGTCTTCTGCGAGTCGCGAAGGCGATTGTTAGAAGACTTATTTACGAAAAACCCCAAGAAGAGTCTTCTGCGAGTCGCGAAGGCGATTGTTAGAAGACTTATTTACGAAAGTCCCCAAGAAGAGTCTTCTGCGAGTCGCGGAGGCGATTGTTAGAAGACTTATTCACTAAGATCTTCAGGAAGAGTCTTCTGCGAGTCGCGGAGGCGATCTCTTATTTACGAAAACTCCAAAAAGTGTCTTCTGGGAATCGCGGTGGCGATTATTTGGCGATTTTTTAAGCAGCGTTAAAAACGAGGAAATGAAGGAATGAGGGATTAAAGTTCCGTACTAAGATGCAAAACAGAGAATGTGTCCAAAAGCAAAAGAAGTTTACAAAAACAAATTGCATTACTTTTGAGTAAGAATAGGGGTGACAACCGAACGTCTTTGAATTTTCTATGCTCATTTAGTCTGACTTCGTTATTTGGTCATTGCGATCGATCTGTGCATCTGTTTACATTTCTATTGTTCGGTAAACGATTTTTGTGTTAATTATTTGTTTTTGTTTTATATTCTTAATAATGTGTTCCTTATCTAAGGCAATAAGAGCTCGTAGCAAACGCGAAGCAAAGCGAATGCTTAATGCTATTTATTCCGAGCCACAAAAACATTTTAAGCCTTGTGAGACTTCAGAATTAGGACAAAAAGAAACATATGAAATAAGTAAAACAAGTGACAAGTGACTCATTGGAAAACCTAAAAATGTTTGACGTGGCCTTACTATCAGACGAAGAGACAATGGAACAAATGGTATGGGTTTACTTTATCTTACTTTTTTTAGTTATTCATGAGTAACAAAAAAATGTTTTTTCAGAAAAACAAACTGCCACAAATTGGTGGGAGCGATGTGCCAACCTTTGTGAGGAACCAGGACAACTTTAATAAGAAAAAAGTAAAGGAATGAAATTTAAAAACTTAATCAGTAATTTGAAATTGTTAAATTTAATATAAGTTAAGTCAAATGAATGAAAAAATGTTTACTTACTCATGTTAAATAAAGAAGAGAAATTATAAAATTAAAAGAAAAAAAAAACTCTTATACTCTTTTAATGCTCGTCCAGGCGACACTTCAGCGATCCTTTTCTAGGAGTCTCCAACGACTCTTCCACAAGACTCTTCCGTGACTCTTCCAAAAGACTCTTCCGCGACTCTTCCAAAAGACTCTTCCGCGACTCTTCCAAAAGACTCTTCCGCGACTCTCCCAAAAGACTCCTCAGGGACTCCTTCTGAAGAGCCGCCCGCGACTCCCTTAGAAGAGTCGCATTCGGAGAACACTTTCTCCCAACGGAAGATCGGAAAGCGATCATAATGCGATGTCGCGGGCGATCAAATTAATCTTCTAGAAGAGTCGCAGGCGACTCTTCCGCGATTGAAATGGTTTGCTGGGCAGTCACTTTAATATGTGATTTAACTAAGTATTTAGTTGCCATACCTGTTCCGAAGAAAAATGCTAATACTGTCGCTAAAGCAATATTTGAATCTTTTATCCTGAAGTTCGGTCCAATGAAGACGTTCATTACGAACATGGAAACAGAATATAAGAATTCAACTATAGACGATTTGTGCAAATATTTAAATATTGAAAATATTACATCCACAGCACACCACCACCAGACAGTTGGAACAATAGAAAGAAGTCATAGAACTTTCAATGAGTACATACGATCTTACATATCGGTTGATAAAACTGATTGGGACGTATGGCTTCAATATTTTGTCTTCTGTTTCAACACGACCCCTTCTATGGTAAAACAAGTAATTTACCGAAACATTTTAATAGCTTAGATAGTGTAGAAGCACTATATAATATAGATGACTATGCTAAGGAGAGTAAGTATAGATTAGAAGTAGCCTATAAAAGAGCTAGAGTTATGTTAGAAGCAAATAAGAATAGAAATAAACTACTATACGATCATAAAGTAAGGGATATAGATATATCAGTAGGTGATAAAGTTTTATTAAAAAACGAGACAGGTCATAAGTTAGATCCTAAATATACAGGTCCGTATATAATAACGGAAATAGGAGATAGAGATAACATAGTAATAACAAATAATAAACATAAGAAACAAACAGTTCATAAGGATAGATTAAAAATCTTTATTTCATAAATTGCACTTAGTATGGCCATACATAAATACACATATTCTTTTAATAATTTCATTTAATAACATAACACAAAAAAAAAAAAAAAATAATAACTTCATTATATTACGTTATTTTTCAAAAGGAGGGAGACGTAGTATGCACATATATTGAATACCCACTGTACCGAAACTACTTAAAGGGTACACACTGTAACACTTTGTTGCAGTGTTTACATATTTCAAAGTCCCGGTCATAAACCTTAAGTGGCCGAAATATGAACCAATCGCTATGGCTTAGCCCGCACACAGAAAGTGCTAGCGTCGGCATAATTGTAACAAAGGGACAGCATATGCATACCCCTCGCGCCTCCACTTGAGAGCGCATAGCAATGTATATAAGTACATTCCTTTATACATAAGTATATAGGTACATAGCCGTCTCCCTGCCGCCGGCTGCGAGCAGCGCAGCTACGAGACTTAGCCTTAATTAGACTTAAAGAATATTGTAAAAAGGAGAGACACTTCGATGGTTGGAACGGCGCCATTGCTGCTCCAACTAAACCAAATAAACCCAAATAAAACTCAAGACAAATATAATCTAAATACAAACAAGACTATTCATTAAACTTGGAAATCATGGAGCAAATTGGAACGACAGAATAATTCTATTTCAAAGGGATCATGCATTAGACAGTTGGGGGCGGCCAGATCTAATTGATAATATTAGATTGCTTGACAACATCACGCACATCACCTTAATTCAAAGCAGTGCTTCGTTGTAAATTTCTTCGCTAATTTGTATATTTGTATTTCCCATTCTATTATGTATTTGATACAAAATTTTATACACATATGTATGTATGCATATTCTACGTACTTGATCCGCAAATCAATTGGGATTGTTGCATTGCTTTGTCTAATAGGAGGTAACTATAGGTAACTAAAACTGCACAAACACGATATATGTAGGTACCATTTGTTTTGTGTATTAGTTGACCAAAGCAAACTCAGTAGAGAAGGTAACCGTAAATCCAAGAAAAACGACATTGACTTTGACAGTTGAGAGAGAGAGAACGATCTGTTTACGACTTTCGTTTGATTATTATTTCATCATTAGCATCCATTATGTTTTTTAGAATGGACCTAGAGCTTTGGGGAAAACTTAACATGAATCCTTGAAGTTTCAGAAGGACCCAGATCAGCATTTTTATACCCTTGCAGGGTATTATAATTTCAGTCAGAAGTTTGCAACGCAGTGAAGGAGACATTTCCGATCCTATAAAGTATATATATTTTTGATCAGCATCAATAGCCGAGTCGATCTAGCCATGTCCGTCTGTCCGTCTGTCCGATTATACGCAAACTAGTCCCTCAGTTTTGAAGTTATTTGAATGAAACTTTGCGGATAGTCTTCTATATGCTCTCACTGCTATATAAGTCGGAACGGGCCGGATCGGACGACTATATTATATAGCTGCCATAGGAACGATCGGAAAATTTTCGGAAAAAAATTTTTACTTGTCTAATATTCAACATATTTTTATTTAATTTGAGACATGGCCATTTGATATTATTCTAGAATTTCGGTTTTAATTTTTTCAAAAACGGACTACTATATCACATAGCTGCCATAGGAATGTTGGGGAAATATTACGTAGACGCAATGTTAAACCGAATTTTTATATTTATAAATGTTGTATACAATTCCTGTTAGTTTTACTTTCCATTTAATAAAATGTTATTAATTCATTATGATCCAATTGTAAGCTGCAAGGGTATGCAAACTTCGGTGTGCCGAAGTTAGCTTTCTTTCTTGTTTCACTTTGAAAACAATGGGGAACATTTTTTATTCAAGTCAAAATAGTAAAAAGTGAAATATTTAATATTTCTCGACGTAAAAACCATATTTGAACTTTAACGAACAAAGAATTGTCCAAATTGGTTGAATTTTGCCGTTACCAACACATTTGGCGATTTATTTTGTTGTATAATATTGTTTTTACATTCCTATGGAAAACAATATAATTATATGGAATAAATTTGAATAAAGTGGAATTATATGAAAAACAGAATTTAATATTGTTTGTGAAGAAAAATTAAAGTTAAAACAAAATTATATAAATTTTATATTTTTAAACTATATAAATTATATTAATAAATGACCAACAAATAAATACTGCAACGTTCACAACTTCACTTCAAGTACAAAACAGTAAATAAGTACACTCCACTTTTAAACATTATGTACAAATAATAAATCTCATAAATTAATGATTTAACAACTTTAGTTTCCACGACCGAAGGCGCAAAGTAAACTCGCTTCACACCCATATAATAAACAAAAATATTTTTGCTGAATGCACTTTCCCAAGTTCAATAACCTCGATGCCTCGCTGTTGTTTCATGATGCCCAAGATCAAAGCTGCATTGCTAAGCGTTTCAAGGATCGTTGACCAAAAAGGTTGAAGGAACTTATCTGCCAGCTGAAAGCTCTGTGAGGGAGGGCTAAACTGGAGGAATTAGACCCATACATACTGAAGGCGCAGGTACTCTTCCTCATCGAGATCCAAAAGGACCGGGGGCTCCTACCACAGACTGGAGGGTGCTGCACATTGCTAACCCACTATCCAACGAGACGGCCAGAGCGCTGTCCTCCAGATCAACAAGAAGGCGGAGTATATCTTGTATCCCAGTTACGGAAAGATGGCGTGGGACATGGGTAGAGCCTACCTACAGCTCAAAAAGCACCACTCCGGGGACAAGGATGCTCACACTCTGCAGGCAGGCGAGACGGAGAAGATCTTAGGTGTGGATACCAATATAGACGCCGCCCAGAAAATGCCGCTGGATGAATCGGTGAAAGAGCAGGAAAGTGATCTAACAAGAAAAAACCGTCAGGAGGTGAGAAAGGTACCCTGGTTACTGAGGATGCTGCAGCTCCACTGTAGTATGCACAATTGAGCGTAAACTGTACCAATAAAGTAACATCGGATATTGTTGCAGTACACAAACCAAACCTTTTCAAGTGAGTGTGTAATATGATCGTCCATTTATGAGCTAAGCTATGTCAGCTGTCCCACGCTGACCACTTGTAGCATATAAGCACTTACCATACAACATATAGACTACCCCTTTCATACAACGAAAATGGACACAAAAATTTCTTAGCGACAGGCCCCAGAGCTGTTCGCGACGGGACCCAAGGCTTCGTGTGCGCTCGGATTCGGGCTGTTAGCGGCGGAGCCCGTAGCTTCGTGTGCGCTCGGATTTTTCGCTCTCTCATTCTTATGCTCGCACACTGATTGCGAGAGTTCAGTCGCAGAGTGGCGCATCTTGAGAAGGTTAATCTGCGCTTGAATTCGTTTTTATATGTATGCGTGTTCATGCATTCACGTACACGTGTGCATGTGTGCGATCATTTCATTTCGGCCCAGCAAGAATATTTTGTCTTTTGCTACTTTTCATACTAGGTGCCCTAACAATATGGGCATATTCACTTTTGGGTTTATGATAATAATAAGAATGTTTCTTTATGTTTCAGCATACATTTCATATTTATTTACAAATTCAAATCAGTGGCAGCAATGAAATGTTTTGCATACATGTATGTATTCGAATGATTAAAAATCCATATACTGAGATAGGAACAGGGCATATTGCAGTCGGCGTCACTTAAAACACCGACTGCTCTTATGGGGTTGAGAAATCAAATCAGCTGTTATTGTTGTTCTGCGAGCGGATGGTGCCTGCATACCCTACCGACGATTGCTTTTTAGGGGAGCGGGCAGAAACAAAAACAGATGTTTGGCTTTGTTTTGTTTACATTTTTTAGGACACTTGTTATGAATTTGGTTTATTGTTGTTATTTATTTTATTTCTAGTTGTATATATTTTCATGTATGTTTGTTTTTGAATATTATTTATATTTTCTTTATTTAAATGTCGCCGCTCGAATTAGTTACCGTTAAATATACATACATACATATACACCTGTGTTAAATAGTAGTTTTTAAACTTTTTCGAAAATTAAAAGAAATTAATTTAGATAAAATGTCTAAAATACTTTTTATATTTTTGTCAAGGTAAATGGAACAATATACAATAATACCAATATTTGTTAATATGTTTACCTGTGTTTACAAAAATATTAACAAATATTGGTATTATTTTTACCTGTGTTTACAAAAATATTAACAAATATTGGTATTATGTTTACCTGTGTTTACAAAAATATTGTAAATGTATGCTGAAACATTAATAAATATATTTTAACATATAACATTCTTATTATTATCATTAACCCAAAAGTGAATATGCCCATATTGTTAGGGCACCTAGTATGAAAAGTAGCAAAAGACAAAATATTCTTGCTGGGCCGAAATGAAATGATCGCACACATGCACACGTGTACGTGAATGCATGAACACGCATACATATAAAGAAGAATTCAAGCGCAGATCAACCTTCTCACGATACGCCACTCTGCGACTGATCTCCCTCAATCAGTGTGCGAGCATAAGAATGAGAGAGCGAAAAATCCGAGCGCACACGAAGCTACGGGGCCTGTCGCTAACAGCCCGAAGAGCGCACACGAAGCCTCGGGGTCCGTCGCGAACAGCTCTGGGGCCTATCGCTAAAAAATTGTTGAGTCCATTTTCGTTGTATGAAATGGGTAGTCTATATAATGTATGGTTAGTGATATAAGTTAACATCATTAATGAGAAACCTATAAGTCGGTATAAATCCTGGGTGATTATCAGATCACCCTAGTGTTTTTATATGCAGATTCCCTGGTTCCCATTGGTATTTGGTATGGTGAAATATGCGGTTTTTGTTAGTGTCAGCACTTTGGCTTGACGAGCAGACTGCTGGCCGGCCGCGCATTACTTGGTGCAGTTAAGATATTTTCAGTTTTAATTTGTATTCATTCTTTAGTCTTTGGCTGGGATGGACATGTTTTTCAAGAGCTCCGAGTTGAGTTCTTTCTCCAATATATATAAATCGAACGCGATATATAAATAAATATTGTTAACTGTGCGATTTTACTTCCCTAAGTGCCACGTGCGTTAAGCTCAATTAAATGAGCGGCGATCAAAATAAAAAGCGTAGAAGCTCTGTCAACCAAAGAATCGGTTGTTTTTCGTACTTCTCAATACGCGATTCCGAAGTAGGAAAACGTCTACTGTGGTGGCCAGTCGTAAAAAGAAATATTAAGATAAATAAAGAAGTTGAACGTGTTGCTTTAAAATCGACTGGCATTCAAAGTCGCTTATGACCACCGCGTAGTGTAGAGTATAGCGAAGATCGAGAGCGACGAAATGTTCTGCACCGTTCTCGCATACAGCCTACCTACATAGCTCTAACCCATTCTAGTGTGCACCAAATGCGTGTAAAGAAGGAAAAGGAGAAGAGCGCCTGGAAACATTCCGTTAGTTGAAGTTTGGTAACGTCGCAACCGCGGACAGCCAACTTCTCGTGACAGAATTCTCGCTCATTTCTTTTTGTGATTCGAAGCCGTTCGCATGCAAAACGCTGCCGATCGACCGAATAAAAGGAAAATTTTCATACCGCGTGGCCGAAAAATTTCCAAGTCTTGACTGTGAATAATAAGAGGAGACTACAGGGACAAAAAAAGGAGTGGGAGAAATTGTGTACAATAGCAAGAGGTAAATATTGTAGTGCAGGTGCGAGCAAAAAAAAAAATATATATATATTGATTTAGTGCAACGTAATATTTTCATAGGAGAGAGAGAGGGACGGAACACCCGTCAAAGCCGGCCATAGCAGCGCCAGAGCTGCAACTTCACGCCATCTCTTGAGCGTTGGTCACCGGCTGAGCAACTTCATCGGAGATTTCTGGCCAGGATTGGAGTCAGATCTCGTGAGCACCTGCCGCGGCAGCGCTGCCGACTGCGAAACGCGTCGTGCACAGCGCCAACCAGCCGCTGGGCAGAGGAAGAAGAAGAGAAGCGAGTGGTAGTGGCGCTTGCTACATTTCGGCGACAATTTGGCCGCGACAACCGCGTGCCACACAGAGGTTCGGACTTAACCTCAAACCGATCGGCTAGTTCCACCCCGCCAACCCGTCTCATACGCGGCGACTCCGAAACCGCGCGGGTTCGGCAACATTCGGGCAGCCATCGGTAAGGTGATGTGAGTCGCCTGTACAGGTGGACCCCATCCCTTGAAGGATGCTTCGCTAAGCGAGCGGCATCGATGGAGCAGCAGAGAATTAGGAGAAGAAGAAAATCATAGTGCCGGCAAAAAGCTTAGCACGCACGTGCCACGTGCGGCACCATAGCCTAGCATAGGCGATTGACAAAGAGAGGACAGACCTGTCGTCTGGCGTGCGAAGACGCATAACCCTTCGTATGTGAGGAGCTGGTCAGGAGGATTTGAGGCGGATACCATAAGAAGGCGGTGTCGACTGCAGTACCGCAGCCAATCGAGTGATGGACAAGTGCTGTAGTTTTTTTTTTTTTTTTGTTTTGATATTTTGCCTCGCTGAAACCAATGTTAATTTCGAGAATCGATTATTTGCTCATACATCGAGCCTGCGTGCTCATTCATTGTAAATTTTGAGTAGAATTTAAAGATCAAAGAGCAACACAATATTAATTTAGTCAGAAGTTAAATACAATTAATTTTGAATAAGTTTCCTAGCACAGCGTCTTCGATGGGCCCACCGAACCTGCTTCGCCGGAATGTTGAGTAAGTGAGAACCTTCCTTTTTTTTCTAACTTCTGACCCTTATTTTACATTATATTAATTTTGTGTGTGCAAAGAAAATATGGCTCAGTAAAGATCTGATGATTTGAACCAACAAAAAAAAAAAGAGTTAAAGAGAATAACACGTAATCCTAACATATATCTATTTCAATCAAAGTAAAGTTAAGGTAAATGAGTTATGAGTCAAATAAGAATATCTTAATTAGGGATACAAATTTAAATTAGTAAATAACATGTTGGAAATTGAATATTGCAAAATGTTTAGATAAAGAGCGAGATTAATTCCGTGAACTGATACGATGCTGCCGCAATATGAATTTAACATAAAAATCATTGTGTGAATTTTTGAATTAACTTTGATAAGGGATAACCGTCAATCAAATCTTACGCGTTATCATGGGAGGGAGGGTACAGAAAAGGGGGCGATCAACACCAAGCCACCCTTACTTCTTATGTATTTCTTGATAAGCTTTAATAACCCCGTCCGGCCGTATAATATTGTGTCCGATTACATCCTTATTGCTTAGACCATTAGTTTACAGATAATGCACTTAAAACTCTATTTCGCGTAGTACGGTGTGTGCATATAAGGAAGAGAGGGAAGAACCCACGACAATCCGACGAGCTTAGTACAGAGCAATGCTAGGAGTGCACGAAACCGACTCTCCTTATACACTAACTTACCCTTAAGCTGGTGAACACAGGTCAGGGAGCCCGGGTGGGCAACCGACACCCCTAGTCTCTACTTTATACAATCGAAGAGACTAGCTGTCTACTACACTACGAAGAGCAACCCGGCCTTACTGGCCGTCGAAAACACGAGAGCGCGCTCTCTATCACCAGCCCTACTAATTCCTACTCCTACATCTTGGAGCTATCAATGCCAGACCCCACCACCACCGGCTTCTACGGAAGACGCACCAACAACAATCAGTGCTGCCATTTCTGCTACCTCAGCAAAAGAAATGGCAACAACTAAAACAACGACCAATATTGCGGAATCGGTGTCAACGGCTCCATCGCCAACTGCAAGGGCAGCAAAAATCGTAAGCTTCGATAAGCAACAAGCGGTTCCGGCTATACAGACCGGTATGAATCGCTACATCCAGATTAAGCGTATACTTAGTCCGCAAAACACGGTTGGTAACAAACCAAAGATCAACCGTATCATCCAATCCAACGAACAAGCAAGGAGTTCCAACAACAACAGATTTTCCCTCTTAGCAGATGCTGAGAGCCAAGCCGAGCCGGAGCAGGTGACCCAGAAGAAACTAAAGCCCCTACCTATTTATATTAGGGAAAAAAGTTCAAACGCCCTGGTCAACAAAATTGTTGCGCTGGTCGGGGATGAAAATTTTCATGTGGTTTCGCTTCTGAAAAGGAACATCCACGAAACCAGATATGAAGAACACTTCCGAACTGTGTCTAATTACCTAGAGGAAACAAAAAAGAACTTTTACACCTACCAACTTAAAAGCAGCAAAGAACCTGACATCGCCCCCTCTGAGATATTAGAAGCCCTTAAAGATAAAGGATTCTCTGCAAAGAATGTCAGCAACATTATTATCGAGCTCGAGCCAGACAGCAAAACCTTTAAGAAAAATGAAGTGCACCCGATTTACAAGCTGCAGTTCTTATTGCATTGGAGGATCACCGTGGAAGAACCCCACAAACGCAACGGTCCAGTACAATGCACAAATTGTCAGGAGTATGGACACACCAGGACATACTGCACACTTCGGTCAGTCTGCGTAGCCTGCGGAGACTTCCACAATTCCGCACACTGCCCTTCTAAGAAAGAAGACCCATGTACAAAAAAATGTGGGAACTGCGGAGGAAAGCATACGGCAAACTACAGAGGCTGTTTGGTGTACAAGGAGCTGAAGAGTCGTATGCGACGAGCGACAGCTACGAGACAACAAAATACAGAAAATGTGTATTATAAATCAACAACTTTTTCGGCAAGGCAGCCAGATCATCCGCTCAGTACCACCAACGGCATATCCTATGCTGATGCTCTACGAACGGACATGGAAAATCCACTCCAGCCAAACTTAGAAAACGCTCAGCAGGTCCCAGTCGAGCCGCAAAACAATTTGGAAACTATGATGGTTACCATGCAACAAAGTATGATGGAGCTCATGTCCTTCATGAAAGCGCCCATGCAAACACTAGTTCAGAACCAGAATATGGTGATTCAGCTGCTTGTGTCGCAACAGTCAAAATAATCAATGCCCAATCTACGTATATCCATGTGGAATACCAACGGCATTTCACGGCATAAACTTGAAATTAAACAATTCCTGAATGTAAATGACATCGACGCCTCACAAGCAGATATAACTTCCATATACGGGGTTATACCTTCTACCGCATCATCCCGATGGTAAAGCCCACGGCGGCACCGGCATCTTAACACCATTTTCATGAAAGGTTTGCAACAAATTACTTGCAAGCCACGTCTATAAAAGTGCAGTCAGGAAACGACAGCAGCCATGACCTCAACACCACAACGGAAAGATGTGCAAATAAAGAAGTTTAAAACCAACCTGCAAATTGAACAGCTCGTTCTGGAAAAGAGGCGTCTGCGACGGGCGTGGCAAACCAGCAGATTGCCATGCTCAAAGCAACGTCTAAATGAAGCAACCCGCAAACTAATTCGGGCTCTGAAGCAGGATGCCGAAAAAGCACAACTAAGATATATTGAGAAACTCTCACCAACTAGTACAAAGCATCCTTTGTGGAGGGCTCACCCAATTCTAAACTCTCCGGTTGAAACCGTCTCCCCGATAAGAAATTCTTCAGGTTGCAGCAACATAGACAGAGCCGCAACATCTGCCTCACATCTCAGAAGCGTCTTCCAGCCGAACCCAGCTGCAAATTCTTTTGTTCTACCGCAAATTTACCCTGAAAGTGAATCCGCGATAACAGCGTTTCGACCGAACGAGATCACTAAAGTCATAATGTACATCATTAATCGGTAGGGAAGTTTTCTTTCCTGTGCATTTATTTTCCTTTCCAGCAATTAGCAGCGGGCGCCCGGGTCCTTTTGGCAGATTAGGAGTTTGTTGCTTGCAAAGCACATATGCGACCTCTGATCGGAAGTTTGGCAATTGGTATTTTGTATTATTAGCATCGGGCTGGTTAATTCGGTGGAACAAAATATAAGCGTATATTATGGCCAAATCAAGCATATGCGTAAATAGTCGATTTGTATACTTGTTGCTCTTTACGGGAATTTTATATCGACCAATCCGTCCATTAAATCGACACCGCCCTTGTGGCTGTTGTATTCGTGGATAACATTTGGGCAATTTATGTCAACGTACTTTTTTCGTGAATCCTGACCTTTTGGATTCGTTTCATTCAGGAAAGGCTTAGTGCCCGCGTAAGTCGAAGCAAGTCGTACTGCCTTATTGTCCTTCAACAATTTTGCAAAAGGAGTAGGACATCCGCTTGAAGTTACACAAATCTCACTAGCCAACATAGAGTCCGACATATGCATCACTTTTTTAATAGCCCCTTCATCTTCCTCATTGGCAGGAAGCGCTGCCTCGGAAACATCATCAGTCAAATCGTCCTCCAATTCTTCTTCTCCATCCGTTTCAGTACAAAATTCAATAGAATTTAACAATTTTTCAATCTCCACGTCGGAGAGCTGATAGCTTATTCACTTGTCGTCGTTTCATGTCTACAGAAGCAATTATTTGTACTTAAATATGTCATAGGTTGTTACACCTTCAATCTTACCTTATAACATTGTTTTTCCCGAATTGTCTCAAGACGGCCTCTAGACGGGATACTTTATAAAAGCATAAAAAGCTAACGAAAACTTATTTTTAGTATGGGTTTCTTATTTTGCGTCCTTGAGACTATTAGCAACACGGTACTATTTTTTTTTCCAGCAGCAAACATTTTATAATATTTTTAAAAAATATTTATATTTTGCAGTTCTTACAAAATAATTTCTCCGTCCGAGTTGCACAAATTTTCAGCTTCAAATGAATACAGCAGCTTGCGCAAGCTCTATTATGTATTCCAAACGCAACGGACTTAATTTTTGGACTTCCCCGAATTAGAAAAAACGGGAAACCGAGTGAAAAGGAATGGAAAGAATAAAATAACGGTGTTTTGAACATAACCTGTCTAGAGGCGGTCTTGGGCACTAGAGGGTTAATAGTGACTCGATTTTCGATTTCTGATTTGGATTTTTTCAAGTGCATTATACAAAAAATCAAATAACGCACAATGGTGCCTAACCACTTAATTTTTATATGAATTATTGTTTTATTTAATTTGTGTACCAAAATTCCTGTTACCTGGGATTCCTCGCGGCATTGTCGAAAGACAACAACAAATTACATGGGCTTAGTTTTGCGAAGTTCGAAACGAAGTAGCCACAAAAAATTCTACCTGTGTTCGGCTACTTCCGATGTTGCACGAAGTTCGGACTGCATACTTGTTATTGTTTTCGAACTGATTCGGAGCAGCGGTAGAGGAGATTTTCCGGGTATTTTCTATAATATTCCCTGGGGTTTACTCGGGGATTCGGCACAGGTTTTCCCACGAGTTTCCGAGGCGATACCTCGGGGACCTCCTTCAGGCTTTCCCCTGGCTGTCTCCAGCGATTCCTCGGGGACTTGACTTCGAAATTCACATGAGATTCCCTGGGACATTTTTTCGAAAGTCCCTAGGAAGGTCTCCAGGGATTCCTTGCGGAGTCCCTGATCAATCCCCGAGAATTTCGACGTCCCGAGAATTGCTCTGTGCAATGTCCGCATGGGATTTGTATGGAATGTCCCCAGCGAATCCCCGGGGACGTTTCTTATGTCCGAGGATTCCGCGGGGAATCTTCGGGGACTGGTACTGAAGGGCGTGCATAGGTGGCCATTCGCTTTTTTCGTTTATCGTTCTGTATTTTGAGTTTGTTCTTGGGAAAAATTAATCCGACATTTTTGTGTTTTAGGTGGCGCTCCAATATTTCTCTTTAATTTTTCCGGCTTTGATATTGCAAAAAATTGGCCCCGTCGAAACAATTCGTCTTGTGTCCCAATCGTTTCATACCCTGTATTTTCCCAGTATATCTGCCGTTAACGTACCTAGCTCCCCTTAGCTACCAATGAGTTGGGAGTATAGGGAAGTGAAACAAGAACTTGATAGCGAAGAAGTAAGATTCTGCCCCTAAGTGAGGAACAAAGACCAACCAGAGATGAATGCGGTCAGCAGCCGCTCAGGAAGAGCGTTTAAGAAGCGCCTTCGCCTCAGAGTTAGTGCTGACGGTGCAAGCGCCGCAGGTTGAGGTTTACAAAAGGGCAGTGCTGAACCCTGAAAAAAATGCGATGTCAAGTTAGACATAGTAAAATCTCTGCCAACATTCAATGGAAGCCACGACGAATATGTTTCGTGGAGGCAGGCTGAATCAGATGCATACGAAGTGTTTAAAAAAATACGACGGCAGCGAAGCCCACTACGAGGCTGTTGTCATTATAAAACAAAAATTGCGGTCCCGCTCGGTCACTCCTCACGTCCCACAACACTGTATTGAATTTCGACGCAATTCTAGCCAGACTAGATTGCACATACGCGGACAACAAAGAGTGCAACGGCAAAATTTGGAAATGGTTCGGCAAGGAGATGCCGGCCTTATGGCATACTATGACGAGGTCGAGAGGAAACTCACACTCGTCACTAACAAGATAGTTATGTCACATAATGCGGACACAGCAACCATCCTAAATAAGGAGGTTCGGGACGACGCCCTTTATGCATTTATTGCACGGCTTAAAAGACCACTTAAATCACTCGTGCTGCCAGCACACCCAAAGACCTTCCGTCTGTACTAGCGTTAGCGCGGGAAGTCGAGAACAGCATCGAAAGAAGTGCGTTCGCGACATCTTACGCGAAAGCCATAGAAGACAAGTCCCCTTTTAATAAAAGCAATAGACGCAACAAAAGGGTCAGGGAAAGCAATGGAGAGGTGAGGATAAAAATTCGCACTTCATTCCTAAACAGAGCCGAAGCAGGCCTTAGTATAACAACCACTGGCCGGAGCGCAGGTATCCTTAGACCTTAGACCAAAATAAAGTTCAACCCATGGAGGTAGACCCCTCAACTGCCAAATTTAGACAGGAAAGGGAAAGGGGAAACCACAAAGTAATAACAATTACAAAAGGCAGAACTCGTCTCCCCGTCGTTCGGGCCAAAGACGCCCAACCCCAGCGACTTATATGAATGGTCATCAACCCACACCGGGTACATAAACGCTGAGTTTGGAAACCAGCGGAAGCGGACCCAACCGCTAAAGCAGCAAAGCTACGCGAAACCACTGATCAGGCAGATTCTCATTCCCGACTCCAATCTGCTAGCCATGCCGGCCCCATTTCATTTCATTCATTCCCTTATATTCATTCTTTATTTCATAATCCACTTCAGAGTTTATGACAGAATAAAGTATCAGAATAATCTTGACCAGAAAGAGGAAGGTTCTTATTATTTGAACCCGGGATTTTACCAAAGACACCGCAGACACCCATTGGACTGGGCACAGTATTCATATACATACTGTAATTGCCGCAGCCGGATTCGGACCAGGAGATTAAAAATGCTCCACCTCCTTAACGTATTATATCTAAAATATATGTGAACTAATGGCGGTGAAACTAAAAGGAAGAAAATAAAATAAAAAAAAGAAGATAAATAAAATAAAAAAAAAAAAAAATACATATATTTTTCTAAAATGAATTACCTAAAAAAAAAAAAAAAAAAAAGCAATTAAATTAAATAAAAATAATATTAATACATATTTTCGAAATGAACCAATTCGTGTGAGTGTACAAGTGTCAATGTTTACCCAAGCTGCGACCGAATATGTGCACATCAAACTCTGATAATGCACCGGGCTCGCATTCCTGAGGAAAGTGGCTAATTTTACGTTAGTATACGTAATAAATTTTCAATTACAAGATTCGTGACCGAAAATGTGCACATCAAACGCTGATAAAGCACCGGGACCACGCAATCAATAAATACAACATTTTTATATACAAATTTTTCTCTCCGTGACCGAATATGTGCAAATTAAGTAAATATATTGTGCAAATCCCTCGCCGCGGTCTCCGGTGTAGATCGCAGGTAACAGGGGGGTTTCCTTTGTAGCAGGGAGGCAGGGCGGTTGCCGCAGACCTCTTCTCCTAGATTGGGAGATATGGTGGGAGAACGTCTCTCCGTTGTTGACTGCCCTTAAGGCTAGCCAACCAATTCAAAAATAATAGCAGTAGCTAGAGTTGATTGCAGGCGCGATGCGCTCTTTATTAAGTACAAAAATCAAACTGAAACTTAAGGCTAACAAAGGAAAGCTCATAGCGGCCTCTGCCAATGTGCAGAGCTTCTGCCGGCTATGTACGAGCTTCCGGCCAAATGCTTGGTCAGCAATTTGACCGGAGCTGGGGTGCGGACGATCGGTGCGGTTAACTCAGTTAACTATTCCCCCCTCAAGATTAAGGCCGCCCTCGGCCGACCCTATTTGGGCGAGGATTTCTTTAAGTTGGGCTGCGGATCTTCTAGCCCTAGTGGTACGCAGGCAGTATAAGCCAAAGCAGATAAGAGCGCATAAAATTGCTCCTGCAATTAGCGCTATCTGACTTAGTCGGTATCCATCGACTTCTTCCTCGAATCTTATGATCTTCTCCAAATTCTTTTCACTCAAGCGGTGAAGATATGGGAGGCTAAGGATCTCGTGTTTCATTGATATGTTCAGGACAGGGGAATTAGCTACTCCCGGTGCCCTTCTCTGGACCGTGTCGTGGTTCATAAAGACGGTCTCGTTGACCACAGCACTTTCAATGAATGTTATTAAGTGCGTGCCTCTAATGTGGATGTTAGTTCCATTGTCCACGCGCACTAGTGCTGGTCTATCATTAACGACGATTATCCCTTCGTCGACGTAGGTGATTGGATGCAGGTCGCTCTGCTGCGTAGTGCAATGCGCCATGACTCCAGCGTGGAGTTCCTGGGCACACGAGCTCACCATGGATAACCGACAGAACATCGCCCCAGGTGATACGGAGCAGTTCTTCACGGTGCGGATTTCTCCATCGCACTCTGCCACCACATTATCTTCTAACCTCAACACCGTATCGTGGTGTGCCACCGGAAGAATGGTGATCTTGTTGCAGGCCATTTTAATCTTGGAGAACTTGATAATGAAGTGCAAAATGTTAGGGGATTGTAAAATTTTAACTGACGCAACGGACAAAATTTCCCTTATGGGGGTGTCGGTGGGCTCCTCGATCCAAACCTGTTCCAGATCTGCATGATCCAAATACTTGGATTGACTACGTTAACCTTGGCGAGTGTGATAGTAAGTATCAAATTCTGTAGTTCCATAACAATCATCCTATTACGAGTTAATAACATCTCGAATAGGTGGCCTGAATCAATTTGCGCATTTTTAGAAAATTCCAAAATTTGATTGACGGTGGCCGTGAGTTCATTAATGCGAACTTGTGTTCTAGTGTTAATTTCGATCTGGCTATTGTGCGCATCAACTAAACGTGCTTCTGTGAACTTTATTTTTCAAAATCCTCGGCGTCAGGTGTTCCAGCGACAACCTTTAACGCAGTTCCTAAGAAATCCAGGCTCCTGGCAACTCTGTGATGGACGCTCAATGAATCAAGCATATCACGGAGATGAGCGATATCAATGCTCAGAAGCTTTCTCATGTGAGACTGGGGGAACATATCGAGCATGTTTTCAG
This sequence comes from Drosophila jambulina, assembly GCA_018152175.1. Classification (NCBI taxonomy): domain Eukaryota; kingdom Metazoa; phylum Arthropoda; class Insecta; order Diptera; family Drosophilidae; genus Drosophila; species Drosophila jambulina. Next base: position 829,635 of record JAECXH010000027.1, on the reverse strand, counting down.
TATCATCAACTACCCGCCTATACTCAGAGATGTTAGCTGAGTGTCTAACATAGGCATATTCCTCCCAGACCAAGACTTGACCGTCGATGACGGGAATGTAATTAGCGTGGGAATAGTCTGTTATACGGGCCGATGTCACGGCCAGGAGACAAAGTAAAAGCGTTGGAAACGACCTGTAAAATGTGTGGTTGATTAATACATGTTCGAACTAGGTTTGCCCACCACCAATAGAGATAATAAAACGTATGCCGAGCGGCTATGAATAATGAAACTTATGCCAAGTGGCTAAGGTTAACGAAAAAAGTAGTGAATAAAGGTAAAAACCTATGCCGAGTGGCTAAGAATAATAAAAAGTATAAAAAAGTAACGCCAAGCGGCTACGGATAATGAAAAATAACGAAAACTTATGCCAAGTGGCTATAAATGATATAAGCAAAAAATAACTGAAAACTTATGCCAAGTGGCTATGAATGAAAAAATGAAAACCTCGAGTGACTCGCATCTGGGTCTTGCCCGGGTTACTTGAGGTTGTCCTTGTGGAACACCCTCCCTTTAATTAGGACTGTGGTCCCCAAGTCCGCCTCGATGGTCCTCTCCTCACATAAGGGAGTGAGTTTGTTGCCTAGTCGTCTGTTTGACTTTACTAGGACTTTGTCACCGACCTGGAACACTCTGTCCCGCCGAGAAACGTTTTCCCGGCTTCTGGTCGCTTTTTGGGCGTTCCTAATTTTTTCTTGGACATCCTTTTGTGTATCGTCCGGACTTGCCCGCATAACCTCGGCCGGTTTCTTGTCAATGACAGAATGGATGGACTTGTTATATCTGGCAGTGACCAGCAAAATCAGTTCCACTGTGTCATTTATGCCTTTGTCGATTTTTAGGCATCTAGCGAGCTCAATCAACGTGCTGTGGAAGCGTTCCACCTGTCCGTTGGAGACGCTATGGAGGGGCGGTGCATTCGAGATGCTGACGCCGAAATGGTTTTCCAGCATGGCCGCTATTGTGTGCAATTTCAATGAGGGTTCATTGTCGCAGTATATGGCTTTGGCTTTAGGGAAAACATTCATAAGTTGTAACAGGGGTGGTTTTAGATCCTCTATTGTTCTAGATTGGATCGGTTGAACCATGGCGAATTTCGAAAACTTGTCCACGCAGGTGAGGAAGTATTTCTTATCCGTTGAGAAAATATCAATGTGTAATATTTCCCCTACATGGGCCGGGATTGGTGTTTCACCGAGCTCCTGTTTTTTCGGATGTCTGTCATATTTCGCCTTGGCGCAAGTTCTGCAATTGGCTGCTATTTCGCTAGCCAATTTGGCCATTTTCGGGAAGTAGTACTCGGAGAGTACCTGCTTCACGTTTTCTTGGGCCGACCTGTGAGCTCTGTTGTGCTCAGCGGTGAGGATTTCTTTTCTCTCCTGAACTGCGAAAATGTCGGTGACCCTATTTTTGCAGTACCAGAATTTTGTGGCCGGAAATCGTCGAACCACCTCATTCTGGATTTGTGCCAGCGTGTGGAGATCACAGTGGAAGGCATTCACACCATTAGGAATAATGGTGTTGGAAAGTTCCTCTAGCAAAGTTTGTTTGCAGGAGAAATTTATGGAGGGACGCTTCTTATTCCCAAATAATATAAAAGTGCGTTTCCAAGGGGAGCGCGCCTCTTCTAAAATTATCTGGTTCTGGAAGCAATTTACGGGTTTGTCCGTTGACTCGATAGTATGGGTGAGCGAAAGTTCGCTGTGAACCGTGGCCGCGCACGACTGTGGTTCTTGATCTCCAACAACGTTGAGCTGTTGTCTGGAGAGTGCATCTGCAACGAGGTTACTTTTTCCGGGCTTGTAAAACATTCTAGCGCCGGACTCGTCGATGCGTGCTTTCCACCTCTTGATCTTGGCGTTCGGATTGGACTCCGATACTGCAAACGTCAAGGGTTGGTGGTCGGTAAAGATGTTTATCTCTTTGACCGCATAAAGGTAGTGTCGCAATTTGGCTAGTGCCCAGACTATGGCTAACAGCTCCCTTTCGTTGGTAGCATAGTTAACCTCTCTGTCGCTCAATGTCCTAGAGATCATTGTAATTGGACGTCCCTCTTGGGACAGCACTGCGCCAATGCCGTAGGCCGAAGCATCTGTCGTTAGATCAAACACTTTCTTGTAATCAGGGTATCTAAGGATGACGTCCTCAGACGCCAGGATATTGCGTAGTTTTTCGAAGGCACGTTGCTGCGCTTCGGAAAATTCTACCTGAATACTCCTGGACCTGTGTCGGCTAACACTCCCGTTCTCGCCCTTCAGTATGTCTGAAATGGGCCTTGCTATTGATGCGAAGTCTTTGATGAAGCAACGATAATAGCTGGCTAAGCCCAAGAATGACCTTACCTCAAATACATTTTTGGGTTCTGGAAATTCTTTTATGGCCTTAACCTTTTCTGGGTCAGTCGCCGCGCCATTGTTGGTGACGATGAACCCCAGGAAGCTCACGCTTTTCTTAAAAAAACGCGACTTTTCTGCCGATATTCTCATGTTAGCATCGTACAGGCTCTTCAGAACCCAATCTACGTGCTTGACATGGGCATTTTCATCTTCTGAAAAGATGATGACGTCATCGACGTAAACGTAGCAGAACTTTCCGATTTGCTCCCGCAGAATATCGTCAATTGTTCTCTGGAAGATGCTAGCAGCATTCCTGAGTCCGAACGGTAGTCTTCGGAACTCATACTTCCCAACGTTCACTGAGAATGATGTCTTTTCACGGTCGCGTTCAGCGAGCGTGATTTGGTGGTAGCCAGACTTCAGATCGAGTGTCGTGAAGTATTTGGCCTTTCCAAGATTCCCCAATATCATTGAGATATTTGGCATGGGGTATCTGTCTGGTACTGTCCTTTCGTTCAGTTTGCGGAAGTCCAGTACCAAACGCATTTTTTTCTTGCCCGTTTCGTCGGTGCCCTTCTTGTCTACGACCCATATTGGGTTATTGTAGGGGGACTTCGACTTCTGGATAATGCCATTTTTAAGCAGTTCTTGAATTTCGCCGTTGACGAAATCAGCTGCTCCCATGGGATATGTAGGGGTCAGAAGGTAGTAGTAGAGAAAATAAATATAAATATGTAAATAAATTAAGTAGTAAGACAAACCAATCATAACCGACCCATCGAAACGCATATGCCGCGACTAAGACGTAGGGTAACGCCTTCCAGAATATGCCGTTTCTTCTACCCGCAGTCGCAGCGACAGCGAAATCATACGATTTGTTTGCGAATTCTCCTTCCTCCGCTCCTTCGCTCGCGAACATCGAGAGCGCCGAGAGAGGATCTGGGAATAGTCCCGTAACTTTTGGCTTGCTTGCTAGGCAACGCCGGCCGCATGTAGAGAAGTTTGGCGACGCTCGCTCACTTGAAATTGAAAATCGAAGCAGAGCACACGCATTGAAGAGTTTTCCTATTGTAACAAGTCCGGCACGTGGACTGTACAGTCTTTAAGTGAAGTATTAGTAAAGCGGCAGTAAGCAACCAGTGACAAAGAAAAAGAAATAGCAAGTGTTGTGCACCAGTGTGAGCGGGTAAATATTAGCGACGGGACGGCAGATTTTAAGGCCGCGGTTAACATATCTGTTTGCGCAGGGCTAATTTGGCGACAGGCGACGGCTCTTTCATCCCTCGCGAAGGCGTAGGCGATCGCAGGCGAGGCAGTCACGTGCGGCAGAAGTTGTTGATCAGCTACCTGGCCAACGCCGTGCGACACGAGCGGTCATAAACGCTGCTTTTTGCAGCTCTGCAGCGGCAGCGGCGTCGACGTGCAGCCAACGCGCGCTGCACGTGCGCATAACCCCACTTTTTGGAGGACGTCTGTTCTGCCACGCCTGCTGCAGCGTGCCACCACTGTTCGAGTGCAACTGCATAGAAAACGGTAGCGAGGAATCTCGAAGAGCCAAGCCTGAGGCGACTGGCCTCGTGCAGGCGCAACCAAGGCGGTTCAGCCGTTGAGGCGACCGGCCTCGTGCAGGCGCAACCAAGGTGGTTCAGCCGTTGAGGCGACCGGCCTCGTGCAGGCGCAACTAAGGCGGTTCAGCTGTCGGGACGGCGGCAAGGCGCTAATAGTGGAAACATAAGCCAGGAGAAGCTGTGTAGGCGCAGCGACCACAGCTAAGCGGAACCAAAGCAGGAGCAGGGCAGTCGGGTATCGAGGGAACCCGATCGTACAGCCGGCATGTGAGCTGTGGAAGGAGCTAAGGGCGCGTCGTGGCGAGCAGCGCGCTCCCACTGGAAGATGTCAGCAAGCGGAAGGATTTAGAGAAGTTTTATTTTTAAAATCAATTAAATTTAACGTAATATGACTTAGGGAAAGAATCTTATATTGTTGTTGCTTTTTCTGCCATTTAGCGTATATGTAAGGCGAGCGCGAGCATCCCTTAAAATAACTTTCTGCAATTTTCAACATAACAGAATTCAGCACCTGCAACTTCGATGGGCCCAACGAACCAGCAGCGGAGGATCTGACCGTAAGTCTGTGTACAGAATGTAATCTTGGGCAAATGGCCGTATATTTTTATATTTTATATATATAAACTTCAATAATGCATTAAGTCGAACGGGATTCTAGGCGATCCGCACATTTACGCGTTGGCAATATAAAATGAATTTAGAGTAAAACTAAAGATTAGGAAACGAAAACATAAATAATAGATTAAGAAACATGAATTTCAAATGATAAATTAAGAAACATGAAATGAAAACGACTGTGAGAGGCAAGAATTTGAATTATCGCGAATTATAATGAAAAGATAATGGAGAAGTAAATAAATAATTGCGGTCTTGTGTTAGTACAGCAAGTGGATGTCGGATTACTTTAAATGAACTAAAAACAAGTATTTAGTTAAGGGGTAACAACCAATGTATCTGGAGTTACTACGGCAGGGAGGGTAAAGACGTGGGGGCGAACAACACCTCAGCCACCCACTACGCGAGCGTTCCTCTCTTATAATCCACTCTTTAGGGTCCGTCCGAGCGTCCGAATAATTCAACTGTTGACCAATCATTTAGTTTTTCCGAATGTGCACTTAAACTTTTATTATAGTAGTGTAAAGGTGCGTTATATAATCGGTGAGGAAGGCCCACGCCATATCCGACGAGCTTTGAACCGAGCATAGCAAGAAGTGCACAAATACCGATCCGATTATACGCTAGAAAACCCACAGTGTCTAGTGAGCACCTGCCTCCTGGCTACTACATAAATAAAATGGCGCCCGTACGTGGGGCTAGAAACCGTTAATTGCATTTGAGAAATAAGAGGAAGAAGAATATCAAGCTAGAGTGCAACTCGCAGGAGCCGCAAATACCTATTGTTTTAGGTACAGGACCCTCGAGAGGTGTTAGCCCATCAAAATGCTCGACTATCCATCCAAAAGATTTTTGTAATTAATTTAATCAGCAAAAATGTTTACTATTTCATACTAGAGATTTGCTAGTCGCGAGTTGAGGATTTCTAAGCCGGAATTGCGTCTTCGATTCGAGATCTTACGGATCAAGGCGACCGCAACGAACCCACTCGCAGGCGCAAAAATTCAAGCCTGGAATTACTTAGGTAGATCTAACTTCCGTTTAAAAGGTAGAGGGATGCGAATTCGGAATTAGTAGCGTGGAATTGCGATATTATATCAAAGCTTCGTGGTATTATCGACCAGTACTGACCGGGCGCAGAATACTAGCCAAAGGCGGCAGTTTAGTCTACAGGCAAAAGGTACTGTACGCGTATTTAGGAATATCAAATGGTCGGAGGAACTTCGATGAATGACCGATAAGCGAATACAGACCTACAAAGCCGCAACAATATAGAAAGTATTAGTGTAGAGTTGGTTAGGAGAGAACGCTCAGCAAGAAGATATTCGACAGAAACTAGCTGGAAAACACAGACCATAATTTAAAAAGTATTAAGCTACGAATAACAAATAAATGAGTAGAAAATGCCACTTCATCATAGTTTAGAAAATTTGGCAACAGCGCCCAGCAATGACGAAAGTGTTTGCATTGTATGCGCACGACCTTTAAGCGTGAACGATCTGACAGCAGCTTCTCCTTGTAATCACCGATTTCATCACCAATGTATTAGAGATCACCTGTCGGTGACGAACTCGTGTCCGACTTGCAATCAACCATGCACGGTGCAGCAGTTGTCAGTATCGAACAATAATTTGTTAGCCGAGTTGGCAGATGCAGAGCAAAGATCCGATATAGGACGAGCACCCAATGAATATGACCCTGGCGAAGGCAGCAGCAGTCTTATCACGAATCGAGGCCGTAATAGAAATGAACCGAGAAGAGGCCGGAGTTCGGGGCAGCGCAGAGGTATGGTTACTAGGTCCCAACAACGTAGTAACGCGGAGCCGCCGCGCGATAGGAGCGTTAATACACCATCCGTTCTTGATTCATCTAGAGCAGAGAGTGTCGAAGAAATAGGTAGAGTAGTGCAAGCAGCGATGCAGTCTCAGCAACAGAAGCTTATGCAAGACTTGACCCTTTTTATACAATCACAGATAGCGAATTTACAGCTCGAGCAGAATGCTCAGTTCCCGAACAGGAGAAGCATGAACAATATAACACAGGGACAAGGCTTCGCAGTTGGTCAAACGCAGCCAGAGTCAGGATTAAATTTACCGACCAGGGACCAAAACGATAGAGCAGTGAATCGGCAATCTAGTCGAAATTCAGAGAGGTCAAACACTTCAGTGCAGCCTGAGAAGGTGCCCGGTATTATCCAGAGTTGGCACATCAAATTTGATGGAGCCAAAGATGGCTTGCAGACAGAGGATTTTCTTTACAGAGTGCAAGCACTAGCGCAACAGAACTTGAACGGAGATCATCAGCTTCTTTGTGATCACCTACATCTGTTCTTTATCGGCAAAGCGAATGAGTGGTATTGGAAATTCCACCAAGCATGTACGAACTTTACTTGGGCAGAGTTTTGCAGGGAATTTAGACAGAAATTCCGAGATGTAGATACGGATATGGACATATGGGAATCTATCAATAATAGGCGTCAAGCAGACCGAGAACCCTTCGAAGAATATCAATTCCAAATAGAGAAGTTAGTTTCGCGCTTGAGTACTCGACTCACAGAACAGTCGTTAGTTGAATTGCTGATTCGACATGCGAAACCATCGCTAAGGTACGAGCTAATGCATTTGCGCATAAGTTCCCTAGTCACTCTTAGGGAAGAGATACGAACACACGAACAGTTTTGTAAGCAGAATAGACCGCAGCAAGGGAAGAACCAAGTTAGTACACGACCTTATGTTGCTCAGCTAGAACAGGAATCTGAGGACGTAGGACTAGAAGATGTATCGGCTTTACAGCCTAATCAGATAAAATGTTGGAACTGCGATAAGTTAGGCCATAGGTTCGACGAGTGTCTCGAAGTTCGCAGCGTCTTCTGTTATGGATGCGGAGCCAAGAACACGTTTAAGCCAAACTGTCAGCACTGTAGGCCATCGGTAAACCGACAGAGGGATGCGTCGGCCAAAATCCACGCGTCGCATCCGAAACATTAAAGTCCAGTAGTGGTACGCAGACAGAACCGTGTGGAGTCTCAAATCTGCGAGAAGTACACCCAAGATCAGCGAAAGTTAACCAGCCATATCATATACGTGAAGCACAGTACGCTGAAGCTAGGCGAAGAATATTCGCGGACGTTTGCAGCAGTATTGACACTCACAAACCCGGACGTTCAACATTAAGAGCACGATTATTTTGGAACAAAGTTCGAAAGAACAGGAAAAAGTTTATAGCAGCAGTTTTAATGAATTCCGATAACCGATTGTATACTGAAATCGATTTAGTGGGGAAGCGCTATATGGCGTTACTCGATTCAGGGGCAACGATAAGTTGTATCGGAGGCAACGCTGCTAGAGACCTAGCTCAGAACCCAAATTTACGAAAATGTTCAGGTCGCATTAGAACCGCGAATAACTCTGAGTGCCCAGTTGTAGGCAGACTTGTTGTAGACATTAATTATCGGAATCGTACGCATCCAGTCGAATTTTTCATGATTCCAGAGCTCAAGCAAGATATATATCTGGGGGTTGATTTCTGGCGAGACTTCGGTCTAGTGTTCAAAATAATGGAAGAGACCGAAAGTGTAGCTGAACTTGACGTAGGCCGAGACGAAGATCCAGGCGATAGCCCGAAAACACACGTTCTTTCGATTGAGCAACAGAAGAGGCTAGAAACTGTAATCTCTAAACTTCCCTCTTACGAGTCGGAAGGATTGGGTCGAACTCAACTAATAGAACATTCCATAGACGTTGGTCAAGCGAAGCCGGTGAAACAGAGACATTGGCCCATCTCGCCAGCCAAGGAGAAAATGATGTTTGCTGAAATTGAGAACATGTTAGCGTTAGGGGTGATTGAAGAATCTCGAAGCCCGTGGAGCAGTAACTGCGTGTTGGTGAAGCGAGGAGAGAAAGTTCGGTTATGTTTGGACTCGAGGGAGGTAAACAAGCTAACAGTAAAAGACGCCTATCCACTCCCTCATGTAGACGGAATTCTCAGCAGATTGCCACCAGCGCAATACATAACGGGTCTCGATATGAAACATGCGTTCTGGCAGATTCCACTAGAGGAGAAGTCCAGGCAGTGTACGGCGTTCACGATCCCCAACAGGCCTTTGTATCAGTACAAGGTAATGCCTTTTGGCCTGTGCAACGCAGCACAAACACTGTGCAGACTGATGGACGCAGTAATACCAACACATTTGCGCACTAGGGTATTCGTATATCTAGACGATTTGTTAATTCTGTCGGAAGATTTCGAGTCCCACATGATGTTGTTGGAAGAGATTGCGATGAAGTTGAGGCAAGCCAATTTAACTATTAATATAGCGAAGTCGAAATTTTGCATGACTGAAATTAAGTACTTAGGTTTTATTATAGGGTATGGGCAGCTCAAAGTCGATCCAGGCAAAGTTAGTGCCATTGACACATTCCCGGTTCCAACGACAGTCAAACAACTTCGCAGATTCCTCGGACTAGCAGGTTGGTATAGGCGATTCGTAGACAATTACGCTACAATCACCTTACCACTCACAGAATTACTTAAGAAAAACCGTCAGTTTAACTGGAATCCGGAAGCTGAAGAGGCCTTTAATTTAGTAAAGTCAAAACTAACCTCCTCACCTGTGTTACGAACACCAGATTTTCATAAAAAGTTCATATTGCTTTGCGACGCGAGTCTGTATGGACTTGGATGCGTACTAGCACAAGAAAACGAAGACGGTATTGAGTTACCAATAGCGTACATGTCCGAGAAACTGACGAAAGCACAACGAAACTATTCGGTGACCGAACTAGAGTGTCTAGCCGTTATAAGAGGGATTAAAAAGTTCCGTGCTTATATAGAGGGACAGGAATTTTGCGTAGTGACAGATCACGCCTCGCTACAGTGGCTAATGAAGCAGAAAGACCTGTCAGGACGATTGGCTAGGTGGTCAATTCAGTTGCAGGGTTTCTCATTTAGTATAAAGCACAGAAGCGGCTCACAAAACGTAGTTGCCGATGCGTTATCGCGTCGTGAAGAAGCTAGCCTAGAGGAAGTCACAGACGCAGGCCCAATCATTGATTTGGCGTCTAGCGAATTCGATTCAGAGGAATACTCAAGACTGATCGACCAAATCAAAACGAATCAAGCGAGATTGCCCGATCTGAGAATATCAGGTAAATTCGTATACAAACGAACAGAAATTTCAAAGGGGGATGCACTGCAAGAAGCAGAGGCTTGGAAGCTTTGGGTTCCGACAGCCTTACGGAACGCAATCTTGTACAGAGCTCACGACGCCCCAGACTCGGCTCATGTAGGTATGACCAAAATGATCGAGAAATTAAAGCGTTATTTATTTTGGCCGGGGATGGTGACCCAAATCCGTAATTACGTAGCTAACTGTTCCATTTGCAAGTCGACTAAAAGTCCTAACCAAATTTTAAGACCGCCAATGGGCAATCCTACAACTTCCCATAGACCGTCTCAAAAACTTTATATGGATCTCTTAGGACCATATCCGCGATCCAAAAGCGGCAACGTAGGTCTGCTTATTATCGTCGATCACTTCACAAAATTTCACTTTTTGCACCCATTACGGAAGTTCACCTCTGATAAAATTTGCGACTTCTTGATGAAATACGTTTTCTGTACATTCGGAGTTCCGGAATCCATACTAACGGACAACGGATCACAGTTTAAGTCTGGATATTTTAAGGCTTTCCTAACGCGATTCGGCGTAGCACATGTATGTACAGCTATTTACTCTCCACAAGCCAACGCAAGCGAGCGTGTAAATAGATCTGTACTGGCAGCCATAAGAGCTTATATCGGGACGGATCATACCGATTGGGATAGAAATATAGATGAGATTAGCGCGTCTTTAAGAGCGAACACTCATCGTAGCACCGGATTTTCACCTTATTATTTGTGTTTTGGTCAAAATATGATCATGAACGGAAAAGACTATGAATTACTAAGAAACATTAAGTCTTTGCAGGATGATACTGTGTTGAAAACGGCTGATGTCATGCAGCTAGCACGCAGGCAAGCGCAGAGGAAAATTAGGGAAACGCATGAAAACAATGCAAGAGTTTATAATTTGCGTTCGCGTTCATCATGTTTTAAAGTCGGTGACACTGTATATGCCCGTAGTTTTGCGCAAAGCAATGCGGCCAAACAGTTTAACAGTAAGCTGGCCCCAGTTTTTATGAAAGCGACAGTCACCAAGAAGCTTAGCCATATTTACTACGAATTAGAAAACGATGCCGGAAAGTCTTTAGGGGTGTATCACCTGAAAGACATAAAAAGCTAGAACGATTTTTGTCTGACCTTTTTCAGTTAAAACCTCTTCGAGTAGGACTCTTGATGAGTTAACTGTGGTGTAGGGGTCAGAAGGTAGTAGTAGAGAAAATAAATATAAATATGTAAATAAATTAAGTAGTAAGACAAACCAATCATAACCGACCCATCGAAACGCATATGCCGCGACTAAGACGTAGGGTAACGCCTTCCAGAATATGCCGTTTCTTCTACCCGCAGTCGCAGCGACAGCGAAATCATACGATTTGTTTGCGAATTCTCCTTCCTCCGCTCCTTCGCTCGCGAACATCGAGAGCGCCGAGAGAGGATCTGGGAATAGTCCCGTAACTTTTGGCTTGCTTGCTAGGCAACGCCGGCCGCATGTAGAGAAGTTTGGCGACGCTCGCTCACTTGAAATTGAAAATCGAAGCAGAGCACACGCATTGAAGAGTTTTCCTATTGTAACAAGTCCGGCACGTGGACTGTACAGTCTTTAAGTGAAGTATTAGTAAAGCGGCAGTAAGCAACCAGTGACAAAGAAAAAGAAATAGCAAGTGTTGTGCACCAGTGTGAGCGGGTAAATATTAGCGACGGGACGGCAGATTTTAAGGCCGCGGTTAACATATCTGTTTGCGCAGGGCTAATTTGGCGACAGGCGACGGCTCTTTCATCCCTCGCGAAGGCGTAGGCGATCGCAGGCGAGGCAGTCACGTGCGGCAGAAGTTGTTGATCAGCTACCTGGCCAACGCCGTGCGACACGAGCGGTCATAAACGCTGCTTTTTGCAGCTCTGCAGCGGCAGCGGCGTCGACGTGCAGCCAACGCGCGCTGCACGTGCGCATAACCCCACTTTTTGGAGGACGTCTGTTCTGCCACGCCTGCTGCAGCGTGCCACCACTGTTCGAGTGCAACTGCATAGAAAACGGTAGCGAGGAATCTCGAAGAGCCAAGCCTGAGGCGACCGGCCTCGTGCAGGCGCAACCAAGGCGGTTCAGCCGTTGAGGCGACCGGCCTCGTGCAGGCGCAACCAAGGCGGTTCAGCCGTTGAGGCGACCGGCCTCGTGCAGGCGCAACTAAGGCGGTTCAGCTGTCGGGACGGCGGCAAGGCGCTAATAGTGGAAACATAAGCCAGGAGAAGCTGTGTAGGCGCAGCGACCACAGCTAAGCGGATCCAAAGCAGGAGCAGGGCAGTCGGGTATCGAGGGAACCCGATCGTACAGCCGGCATGTGAGCTGTGGAAGGAGCTAAGGGCGCGTCGTGGCGAGCAGCGCGCTCCCACTGGAAGATGTCAGCAAGCGGAAGGATTTAGAGAAGTTTTATTTTTAAAATCAATTAAATTTAACGTAATATGACTTAGGGAAAGAATCTTATATTGTTGTTGCTTTTTCTGCCATTTAGCGTATATGTAAGGCGAGCGCGAGCATCCCTTAAAATAACTTTCTGCAATTTTCAACATAACAGAATTCAGCACCTGCAACTTCGATGGGCCCAACGAACCAGCAGCGGAGGATCTGACCGTAAGTCTGTGTACAGAATGTAATCTTGGGCAAATGGCCGTATATTTTTATATTTTATATATATAAACTTCAATAATGCATTAAGTCGAACGGGATTCTAGGCGATCCGCACATTTACGCGTTGGCAATATAAAATGAATTTAGAGTAAAACTAAAGATTAGGAAACGAAAACATAAATAATAGATTAAGAAACATGAATTTCAAATGATAAATTAAGAAACATGAAATGAAAACGACTGTGAGAGGCAAGAATTTGAATTATCGCGAATTATAATGAAAAGATAATGGAGAAGTAAATAAATAATTGCGGTCTTGTGTTAGTACAGCAAGTGGATGTCGGATTACTTTAAATGAACTAAAAACAAGTATTTAGTTAAGGGGTAACAACCAATGTATCTGGAGTTACTACGGCAGGGAGGGTAAAGACGTGGGGGCGAACAACACCTCAGCCACCCACTACGCGAGCGTTCCTCTCTTATAATCCACTCTTTAGGGTCCGTCCGAGCGTCCGAATAATTCAACTGTTGACCAATCATTTAGTTTTTGCGAATGTGCACTTAAACTTTTATTATAGTAGTGTAAAGGTGCGTTATATAATCGGTGAGGAAGGCCCACGCCATATCCGACGAGCTTTGAACCGAGCATAGCAAGAAGTGCACAAATACCGATCCGATTATACGCTAGAAAACCCACAGTGTCTAGTGAGCACCTGCCTCCTGGCTACTACAGATATGGGTACAATTTGGTATAAATGGGCTCCTCATCAATCGTCCGGATGGTGGCTACCACCGACGTATTGTAAGGAAGAGCCTCATTAGGATCAGCAAAAGCTTATTTCCTATTCCTGAGCATTTTTAAAAATGCACCCTTAATTAAGGGCGGTGCGTCCGAGCAATCTACGTTGGTAAAATTGACATCGGGGCAAGTGTGGAAGTCAATTTGCTCTGCTTCGGAGCCCCATTTGAGCTGGCCGGAAGCTAGGCAAAGCGACGCGCCGGCCTGCTTTAACAGGTCTAGGCCAACGATCGCGTCGAAGGAGGTCAAATCCGGTAGTAAGAAGAAAGTAGCTTTAAGGTTAAAAATGGACACAAAACATTTTTTTGTGATTGTAGTCACACCATGAATCGAATGGATTGTAAATGGGGACTCCACTGGGCGGACGCCTTTCAACCCCTTAAATGGTCGGATGAAATTTTTTGACGCGCCCGTGTCAACCAGGAGTTTCATGTCGATCCCTGCTACTCTTCGTCTGATGACGGGTAGCAGGGATTTTCCCCTAAAAAATTGACGGCATCCGAGTCGTACTCTGAGATGGCATCGTCATCGACCTTATTCGCTGCACTGGAGGCTGCGGTGGCGTAAGCCGTGTCGGAATTATCTAAGGCCGGAGCAACATGGTTGACCCTTTGCCTTTTAGGGGGGGCCGAGCGGCCCGACGCGGCCGGTTTGGATTTTGGGAAAGCCGGGGCGTGGGATGGTTGTACTCTGGACAATGAGGGGTCAACGTCCATAGGCTCTGGTGTGCTTTCTCGAGCCTTTCTGGCGCTTCGCGGAGCAGAGTGCACTTGTGCTCTGTGCTGCCTGGTAAAGTGCGGGTTCTTTCCGGCACTTCCCTGCGAGTTGGACTGTGGAGGGGCCTGTTGGTGCTCCTGCACTTTGGGATACTGCTTGCGGTCCCTATCTTCCTGGCTTCTTGCAAACGAGGTTGCGAAGGTGTATCTCTCGTGATTGGACTCCACCTCTTGCGCCAGAGCAAGCGCTGATGGCATGTCTTTCGGCTTTGCCGCAAATAGCACATCTGTGAGGTTGCGCCTGAGTCCTGAGACGAAAACTCGCAAGGCGTCATCTCGGAATTTCTCACACAGAACTGCCGCTGCCGACGGTTCATATGACATAGTCGCCTTGTTAGTAAGTAAGGTAAGTTTTTTCTCTGCCTCATCGTAGTATTGGAGTAGCGTGAGGCTACCCTGTCTGAGGGTGCCCATCTCCTGTTCGATCACATGAATCGGCCGTTTGTCGCTGTATGTGAAATCGAGTCGATTTATAATCGCATCGAAATTCAAGACAGTTCCAAAGGATGATAACACTGCATCAGCAGGGCCTTTGATCTTGCTCCTAATAATAACCACCGCTTGATAGTGGCGTGAACTATCTTCGTATTTCCTGAACAAGTGGTAGGCGGCATTTGCCGCTTGCCGCCAGGAGACGTATGTCTCCTGTGTCCCCAAAAACTCTGGGAGACATTTAACGGCGTCTAATGTTTCGTTACAAGGGACCAGTTCGGAAACATCCACTGGCTTATAAACCTTAATTGGTGGGGTTCCTGTTTGTACGGGGGCAACCCGTAAAGTTGCGACCTGGCCGGCAAGTTCCTGAATTGTTGCACGCAACTCAGCCTCCTTGCGCTGGCTCTCTAAGGCCTGTTCCTGCAATGCCCTTATGAGAGCTTTAATTTGTTCCGTTTCGAGAGACATTTTACTTGAAGTAAATGTGCTCGCTCGGATGCCTTTTCGTACAGAGTTTTCTGTAGAATCGTCGCTTTTGGACTCTGAGTCGCTAGCGTACGTTTTAGAAGTTCTATACCGCCGAAATGGCTCGCTCATGGGGAGCTGTATATGGAAAAACTCAAGCCGTTGGGCCCATGGGGCCAAACCGTACGGCGAGGGGGACGCGGGGGCTGAGTCGCCGCTTCGAAGGCACTGGCCGAAGACTCAGTGAGCAGAGCCGCTGCCCAGCTAAGTAACAACAAGGGAAGGGGCCTGCGGGGGGGGGGTTTCCGTTAAGGCAAACAAATATGCAAAGATAAAATTTGCCACCGCAAAGACAAAGAGATATATAAAAGGCACAAAATTGCCACAGCAATGCATGCGCCGGTGTCGAGTAGCGAAGTGGAGTGGGGTAACAACAACAAAGCTCGAGAGTGCTGCGAAGCTAATGTAGCGAATTCAAATGAAACGACAGTGTCCCTATGATGCACAAAAGTGGAACGAAATGCACACAATAGAATATAAATTGCAAAGTCAATAATCTTTGCGACAGTGTCCAAGTAACACACTAGTGTGGAATAAAATAACCCGCACGGTCAATCAAAATTTAAATTTCAACATTTAATTTCAATTCACGACGTCTAAAATGTTATGGAAATGCAGACTTTGTTATTATATTTATGTAAATCGCACAGATGTTTTAAATATTTAAAGCTTTAAATGCAGTTTGGAGTTGGTGTGGGACCAGGAGCTCACTTACATAATTTGTGTGTAGTTGTGTGGGTTCGGTTCCTGAAGTTGGGTGCCAATTAAGTAAATATATTGTGCAAATCCCTCGCCGCGGTCTCCGGTGTAGATCGCAGGTAACAGGGGGGTTTCCTTTGTAGCAGGGAGGCAGGGCGGTTGCCGCAGACCTCTTCTCCTAGATTGGGAGATATGGTGGGAGAACGTCTCTCCGTTGTTGACTGCCCTTAAGGCTAGCCAACCATTTCAAAAATAATAGCAGTTGCTAGAGTTGATTGCAGGCGCGATGCGCTCTTTATTAAGTACAAAATCAAACTGAAACTTAAGGCTAACAAAGGAAAGCTCATAGCGGCCTCTGCCAATGTGCAGAGCTTCTGCCGGCTATGTACGAGCTTCCGGCCAAATGCTTGGTCAGCTATTTGACCGGAGCTGGGATGCGGACGATCGGTCCGGTTAACTCAGTTAACTTGCACATCAAACGCTGATAATGCACCGGGACCACGCAATCAATAAATACAAACTTTGTATATACGAATTTTTCTCTCTCTGTGGCCGAATATGTGCACATCAAACTCTTATAAAGCACCGGGACCACGTAGTCGAGATATTCACCCAAATAAAAAAAAATACATACATACATACATATATAATATGCATACTTAAAACAAATTTTTTTCTCTTCCTGTGGCCGAATATGTGCACATCAAACTCTGATAAGGCACCGGGACTACAGACCTCAAAGAGTTGAGAAAACTGGAAATATATATCAAATTTGCAAAAGAAACTCAATCCCTTCACAAGACACATCGGGCGAAAACTGCTGACACGACAGTTTGAGCTCAAATATAGAAGGAAAAATTCCAACTGTGCATTAACAAAGAATTGGATTCAAGTAATTACATCATATTTTATTTCGCCGAATATATTCTCCTCTTCTTTTGGTCTTCATACGTTCACTAGCCTATAATCATATACATTACCCAATGTAAAACAAATCACTAATCCCATATATAAGTTAATTTTCCCCTGTGATACTCACACCTGTATTAATTGGCACCCAACTTCAGGAACCGGACCCACACAACTACACACAAATTATGTAAGTGAGCTCCTGGTCCCACACCAACTCCAAACTGCATTTAAAGGTTTAAATATTTAAAACATCTGTGCGATTTACATAAATATAATAACAAAATCTGCATTTCCATAACATTTTAAACGTCGTGAATTAAAATTAAATGTTGAATTTTAAATTTTGATTTACTGTGCGGGTTATTTTATTCCACACTAGCGCACACGAAGCCTCGGGGTCCGTTGCGAACAGCTCTGGGGCCTATCGCTAAAAAATTGTTGTGTCCATTTTCGTTGTATGAAATGGGTAGTCTATATAATGTATGGTTAGTGATATAAGTTAACATCATTAATGAGAAACCTATAAGTCGGTATAAATCCTGGGTGATTATCAGATCACCCTAGTGTTTTTATATGCAGATTCCCTGGTTCCCATTGGTATTTGGTATGGTGAAATATGCGGTTTTTGTTAGTGTCAGCACTTTGGCTTGACAAGCAGTCTGCTTGCCGGCCGCGCATTACTTGGTGCAGTTAAGATATTTTCAGTATTAATTTGTATTCATTCTTTAGTCTTTGGCTGGGATGGACGTGTTTTTCAAGAGCTCCGAGTTGAGTTATTTCTCCAATATATATAAATCGAACGCGATATATAAATAAATATTGTTAACTGTGCGATTTTACTTCCTTAAGTGCCACGTGCGTTAAGCTCAATTAAATGAGCGGCGATCAAAATAAAAAGCGTAGAAACTCTGTCAACCAAAGAATCGGTTGTTTTTCGTAATTCTCAATATGCGATTCCGAAGTAGGAAAACGTCTACGAAGAGCAACCGGCCTTACTGGCCGTCGAAAACACGAGAGCGCGCTCTTTATCACCAGCCCTACTAATTCCTACTCCTACATCTTGGAGCTATCAATGCCAGACCCCACCACCACCGGCTTCTACGGAAGACGCACCAACAACAATCAGTGCTGCCATTTCTGCTACCTCAGCAAAAGAAATGGCAACAACTAAAACAACGACCAATATTGCGGAATCGTTGTCAACGGCTCCATCGCCAACTGCAAGGGCAGCAAAAATCGTAAGCTTCGATAAGCAACAAGCGGTTCCGGCTATACAGACCGGTATGAATCGCTACATCCAGATTAAGCGTATACTTAGTCCGCAAAACACGGTTGGTAACAAACCAAAGATCAACCGTATCATCCAATCCAACGAACAAGCAAGGAGTTCCAACAACAACAGATTTTCCCTCTTAGCAGATGCTGAGAGCCAAGCCGAGCCGGAGCAGGTGACCCAGAAGAAACTAAAGCCCCCACCTATTTATATTAGGGAAAAAAGTTCAAACGCCCTGGTCAACAAAATTGTTGCGCTGGTCGGGGATGAAAATTTTCATGTGGTTTCGCTTCTGAAAAGGAACATCCACGAAACCAGATATGAAGAACACTTCCGAACTGTGTCTAATTACCTAGAGGAAACAAAAAAGAACTTTTACACCTACCAACTTAAAAGCAGCAAAGAACCTGACATCACCCCCTCTGAGATATTAGAAGCCCTTAAAGATAAAGGATTCTCTGCAAAGAATGTCAGCAACATTATTATCGAGCTCGAGCCAGACAGCAAAACCTTTAAGAAAAATGAAGTGCACCCGATTTACAAGCTGCAGTTCTTATTGCATTGGAGGATCACCGTGGAAGAACCCCACAAACGCAACGGTCCAGTACAATGCACAAATTGTCAGGAGTATGGACACACCAGGACATACTGCACACTTCGGTCAGTCTGCGTAGCCTGCGGAGACTTCCACAATTCCGCACACTGCCCTTCTAAGAAAGAAGACCCATTTACAAAAGAAAATGTGGGAACTGCGGAGGAAAGCATACGGCAAACTACAGAGGCTGTTTGGTGTACAAGGAGCTGAAGAGTCGTATGCGACGAGCGACAGCTACGAGACAACAAAATACAGAAAATGTGTATTATAAATCAACAACTACGCCAGACGTCTTTTTTGGCAAGGCAGCCAGATCATCCGCTCAGTACCACCAACGGCATATCCTATGCTGATGCTCTACGAACGGACATGGAAAATCCACTCCAGCCAAACTTAGAAAACGCTCAGCAGGTCCCAGTCGAGCCGCAAAACAATTTGGAAACTATGATGGTTACCATGCAACAAAGTATGATGGAGCTCATGTCCTTCATGAAAGCGCCCATGCAAACGCTAGTTCAGAACCAGAATATGGTGATTCAGCTGCTTGTGTCGCAACAGTCAAAATAATCAATGCCCAATCTACGTATATCCATGTGGAATACCAACGGCATTTCACGGCATAAACTTGAAATTAAACAATTCCTGAATGTAAATCACATCGACGCCATGCTGCTGGTTGAAACGCACCTCACAAGCAGATATAACTTCCATATACGGGGTTATACCTTCTACCGCATCATCCCGATGGTAAAGCCCACGGCGGAACCGGCATCTTAATTAGAGAACGCATCAAACACCATTTTCATGAAAGGTTTGCAACAAATTACTTGCAAGCCACGTCTATAAAAGTGCAGTCAGGAAACGACAGCAGCCATGACCTCAACACCACAACGGAAAGATGTGCAAATAAAGAAGTTTAAAACCAACCTGCAAATTGAACAGCTCGTTCTGGAAAAGAGGCGTCTGCGACGGGCGTGGCAAACCAGCAGATTGCCATGCTCAAAGCAACGTCTAAATGAAGCAACCCGCAAACTAATTCCGGCTCTGAAGCAGGATGCCGAAAAAGCACAACTAAGATATATTGAGAAACTCTCACCAACTAGTACAAAGCATCCTTTGTGGAGGGCTCACCCAATTCTAAACTCTCCGGTTGAAACCGTCTCCCCGATAAGAAATTCTTCAGGTTGCAGCAACATAGACAGAGCCGCAACATCTGCCTCACATCTCAGAAGCGTCTTCCAGCCGAACCCAGCTGCAAATTCTTTTGTTCTACCGCAAATTTACCCTGAAAGTGAATCCGCGATAACAGCGTTTCGACCGAACGAGATCACTAAAGTCATAATGTACATCATTAATCGGTAGGGAAGTTTTCTTTCCTGTGCATTTATTTTCCTTTCCAGCAATTAGCAGCGGGCGCCCGGGTCCTTTTGGCAGATTAGGAGTTTGTTGCTTGCAAAGCACATATGCGACCTCTGATCGGAAGTTTGGCAATTGGTATTTTGTATTATTAGCATCGGGCTGGTTAATTCGGTGGAACAAAATATAAGCGTATATTATGGCCAAATCAAGCATATGCGTAAATAGTCGATTTGTATACTTGTTGCTCTTTACGGGAATTTTATATCGACCAATCCGTCCATTAAATCGACACCGCCCTTGTGGCTGTTGTATTCGTGGATAACATTTGGGCAATTTATGTCAACGTACTTTTTTTCGTGAATCCTGACCTTTTGGATTCGTTTCATTCAGGAAAGGCTTAGTGCCCGCGTAAGTCGAAGCAAGTCGTACTGCCTTATTGTCCTTCAACAATTTTGCAAAAGGAGTAGGACATCCGCTTGAAGTTACACAAATCTCACTAGCCAACATAGAGTCCGACATATGCATCACTTTTTCAATAGCCCCTTCATCTTCCTCATTGGCAGGAAGCGCTGCCTCGGAAACATCATCAGTCAAATTGTCCTCCAATTCTTCTTCTCCATCCGTTTCAGTACAAAATTCAATAGAATTTAACAATTTTTCAATCTCCACGTCGGAGAGCTGATAGCTTATTCACTTGTCGTCGTTTCATGTCTACAGAAGCAATTATTTGTACTTAAATATGTCATAGGTTGTTACACCTTCAATCTTACCTTATAACATTGTTTTTCCCGAATTGTCTCAAGACGGCCTCTAGACGGGATACTTTATAAAAGCATAAAAAGCTAACGAAAACTTATTTTTAGTATGGGTTTCGTATTTTGCGTCCTTGAGACTATTAGCAACACGGTACTATTTTTTTTTCCAGCAGCAAACATTTTATAATATTTTTAAAAAATATTTATATTTTGCAGTTCTTACAAAATAATTTCTCCGTCCGAGTTGCACAAATTTTCAGCTTCAAATGAATACAGCAGCTTGCGCAAGCTCTATTATGTATTCCAAACGCAACGGACTTAATTTTTGGACTTCCCCGAATTAGAAAAAACGGGAAACCGAGTGAAAAGGAATGGAAAGAATAAAATAACGGTGTTTTGAACATAACCTGTCTAGAGGCGGTCTTGGGCACTAGAGGGTTAATAGTGACTCTATTTTCGATTTCTGATTTGGATTTTTTCAAGTGCATTATACAAAAAATCAAATAACGCACAATGGTGCCTAACCACTTAATTTTTATATGAATTATTGTTTTATTTAATTTGTGTACCAAAATTCCTGTTACCTGGGATTCCTCGCGGCATTGTCGAAAAACAACAACAAATTACATGGGCTTAGTTTTGCGAAGTTCGAAACGAAGTAGCCACAAAAAATTCTACCTGTGTTCGGCTACTTCCGATGTTGCACGAAGTTCGGACTGCATACTTGTTATTGTTTTCGAACTGATTCGGAGCAGCGGTTTGCGACAGTTCGCACATTAGAAAGAGTTGGAGATGGAGGCAAAAACAATGTGTATTAAGTCGCCGTAAAAATACCTTTTCTTTAATTAAGTTGGAATATTTATATATATTTAAGATTATATATAACTCATGTTTACTCATTTAATCGTTTTATATATTTGCATTTATTTAAAATTTGCTTTAGGCAAAGCCAAAATGTTTATATTTGGCTCATATTAAAAGGCATTTCTTTGGTCGTGCATACCCTGGCACTCGCCAAAATATTCGGTGTTCGGTCTTCTTTTGTCTCCTTGTTCTTTTCGCATTTAGAGTTGACTGTTGCTGCGTTCAGAAGTGTTTTGTGTATTAGTTAAAGTTGCGTGAAAAAATATAATGAGGTGAGTTATTTGTGTTTAATTAATAAATTCATTTGCAGAATTGATCTTGAACCTGAATCCGCCATCAACCTAGACGGGGTAAATGGAAATCTCATTGCATATTCGGAGTTTGTTTTCTGTTTAAATTAATACATATGTATGTATATTTGTGCAAAATATTGCAATGTTTAGTTTGACTTTAACATTTATATATTTTATTTACAGATATCATTAGTCCGTTAAAGGGCCACCAGCCGGCAGAAACGACCCGTCCCACGCACTTAGGAATCATTAAGTAAAATATAAAATTCTATAAATAAGCACACAAATAAGGAAGAAATTTCTCCTGATTTTTTTTTTTTTTTTTTTTTTTTTTTTTTTTTACTAGATAGAGGAGATTTTCCGGGTATTTTCTATAATATTCCCTGGGGTTTACTCGGGGATTCGGCACAGGTTTTCCCACGAGTTTCCGAGGCGATACCTCGGGGATGCTTTTCGCCCTACGGGGCTTAACCTGGGATGCTAACCTGAGATTACCGTCTTACTCTAGTAGACTTCTATTAATTAACCTTCCCTCCCTAGCGAACCGTAGAACGATGCTTGGTGTCATCTTTCTACATAAGCTTATTCATGGGGACGTGGAGAGTCCCTACCTGCTAGGCCAACTCAACTTCCATGTTCCCAGACTAACTTCCAGATCCTATATCCCCTTAGTAATTGGTCACTGCAGGAGGGAGTATGAAATGCATGAGCCCTTTAGGGTTTTATGCACCGATTACAACCGCCTCTATGACTATATTGCTAGTAGTGATAGTCTTCCTAAACTTAAAACTACTTTGCTTGTAGAATTAGCCCGTAATTTAGCACCTTAGCAATATTAAATATTCCTCGTTCTTTTATACTTTCCTCTTCTCACGCGTCTATCAAGAACGCGTTCGTGCCGTACGTCACACGGCTGCGCCTCTCGGTCGGTTGGGCGGGAGGTGGGAATCGATGGGACCTCCTCCAGGCTTTCCCCTGGCTGTCTCCAGCGATTCCTCGGGGACTTGACTTCGAAATTCACATGAGATTCCCTGGGACATTTTTTCGAAAGTCCCTAGGAAAGTCTCCAGGGATTCCTTGCGGAGTCCCTGATCAATCCCCGAGAATTTCGACGTCCCGAGAATTGCTCTGTGCAATGTCCGCATGGGATTTGTATGGAATGTCCCCAGCGAATCCCCGGGGACGTTTCTTATGTCCGAGGATTCCGCGGGGAATCTTCGGGGACTGGTACTGAAGGGCGTGCATAGGTGGCCATTCGCTTTTTTCGTTTATCGTTCTGTATTTTGAGTTTGTTCTTGGGAAAAATTAATCCGACATTTTTGTGTTTTAGGTGGCGCTCCAATATTTCTCTTTAATTTTTCCGGCTTTGATATTGCAAAAAATTGGCCCCGTCGAAACAATTCGTCTTGTGTCCCAATCGTTTCATACCCTGTATTTTCCCAGTATATCTGCCGTTAACGTACCTAGCTCCCCTTAGCTACCAATGAGTTGGGAGTATAGGGAAGTGAAACAAGAACTTGATAGCGAAGAAGTAAGATTCTGCCCCTAAGTGAGGAACAAAGACCAACCAGAGATGAATGCGGTCAGCAGCCGCTCAGGAAGAGCGTTTAAGAAGCGCCTTCGCCTCAGAGTTAGTGCTGACGGTGCAAGCGCCGCAGGTTGAGGTTTACAAAAGGGCAGTGCTGAACCCTGAAAAAAATGCGATGTCAAGTTATACATAGTAAAATCTCTGCCAACATTCAATGGAAGCCACGACGAATATGTTTCGTGGAGGCAGGCTGAATCAGATGCATACGAAGTGTTTAAAAAATACGACGGCAGCGAAGCCCACTACGAGGCTGTTGTCATTATAAAACAAAAATTGCGGTCCCGCTCGGTCACTCCTCACGTCCCACAACACTGTATTGAATTTCGACGCAATTCTAGCCAGACTAGATTGCACATACGCGGACAACAAAGAGTGCAACGGCAAAATTTGGAAATAGTTCGGCAAGGAGATGCCGGCCTTATGGCATACTATGACGAGGTCGAGAGGAAACTCACACTCGTCACTAACAAGATAGTTATGTCACATAATGCGGACACAGCAACCATCCTAAATAAGGAGGTTCGGGACGACGCCCTTTATGCATTTATTGCACGGCTTAAAAGACCACTTAAATCACTCGTGCTGCCAGCACACCCAAAGACCTTCCGTCTGTACTAGCGTTAGCGCGGGAAGTCGAGAACAGCATCGAAAGAAGTGCGTTCGCGACATCTTACGCGAAAGCCATAGAAGACAAGTCCCCTTTTAATAAAAGCAATAGACGCAACAAAAGGGTCAGGGAAAGCAATGGAGAGGTGAGGATAAAAATTCGCACTTCATTCCTAAACAGAGCCGAAGCAGGCCTTAGTATAACAACCACTGGCCGGAGCGCAGGTATCCTTAGACCTTAGACCAAAATAAAGTTCAACCCATGGAGGTAGACCCCTCAACTGCCAAATTTAGACAGGAAAGGGAAAGGGGAAACCACAAAGTAATAACAATTACAAAAGGCAGAACTCGTCTCACCGTCGTTCGGGCCAAAGACGCCCAACCCCAGCGACTTATATGAATGGTCATCAACCCACACCGGGTACATAAACGCTGAGTTTGGAAACCAGCGGAAGCGGACCCAACCGCTAAAGCAGCAAAGCTACGCGAAACCACTGATCAGGCAGATTCTCATTCCCGACTCCAATCTGCTAGCCATGCCGGCCCCATTTCATTTCATTCATTCCCTTATATTCATTCTTTATTTCATAATCCACTTCAGAGTTTATGACAGAATAAAGTATCAGAATAATCTTGACCAGAAAGAGGAAGGTTCTTATTATTTGAACCCGGGATTTTACCAAAGACACCGCAGACACCCATTGGACTGGGCACAGTATTCATATACATACTGTAATTGCCGCAGCCGGATTCGGACCAGGAGATTAAAAATGCTCCACCTCCTTAACGTATTATATCTAAAATATATGTGAACTAATGGCGGTGAAACTAAAAGGAAGAAAATAAAATAAAAAAAAAAAAAAAGAAATAAAAAAAATAAATCACTAAATTACATATATTTTTCTAAAATGAATTACCTAAAACAAAAAAAAAAAAAGAAAGCAATTAAATTAAATAAAAATAATATTAATACATATTTTTGAAATGAACCAATTCGTGTGAGTGTACAAGTGTCAATGTTTACCCAAGCTGCGACCGAATATGTGCACATCAAACTCTGATAAAGCACCGGGACCACAGACCTCAAAGAGTTGAGAAAACTGGAAATATATATCAAATTTGCAAAAGAAACTCAATCCCTTCACAAGACACATCGGGCGAAAACTGCTGACACGACAGTTTGAGCTCAAATATAGAAGGAAAAATTCCAACTGTGCATTAACAAAGAATTGGATTCAAGTAACTACATCATATTTTATTTCGCCGAATATATTCTCCTCTTCTTTTGGTCTTCATACGTTCACTAGCCTATAATCATATACATTACCCAATGTAAAACAAATCACTAATCCCATATATAAGTTAACTGAGTTAACCGGACCGATCGTCCGCACCCCAGCTCCGGTCAAATTGCTGACCAAGCATTTGGCCGGAAGCTCGTACATAGCCGGCAGAAGCTCTGCACATTGGCAGAGGCCGCTATGAGCTTTCCTTTGTTAGCTTTTAAGTTCAGTTCGTTTTGTAGATTCGTTCATTAAAGATCACAAATTAATTCACGACTCCAGCGTTCCGCTGTTATTATTTTATCAATACGCTATCTGAGTCTCTAGGCCAGAAGCCACCGTAATCTTCATAACTCTTCAGGCATCTGCGAGGGACACCTGGAGGATTTCACAATTGGCTAAGGACAGCCAGTTTTACTACTATACGCATCGGCCAGCCGACTACCGTCTGCTGATACCTTCCCCGGCCCAGCAGCCTGATAATAAGTGACCGCAGCGAGGGAATTTCCCCTGTGATACTCACACCTGTATTAATTGGCACCCAACTTCAGGAACCGAACCCACACAACTACACACAAATTATGTAAGTGAGCTCCTGGTCCCACACCAACTCCAAACTGCATTTAAAGCTTTAAATATTTAAAACATCTGTGCGATTTACATAAATATAATAACAAAGTCTGCATTTCCATAACATTTTAGACGTCGTGAATTAAAATTAAATGTTGAAATTTAAATTTTGATTGACCGTGCGGGTTATTTTATTCCACACTAGTGTGTTACTTGGACACTGTCGCAAAGATTATTGACTTTGCAATTTATATTCTATTGTGTGCATTTCGCTCCACTTTTGTGCATCATAGGGACACTGTCGTTTCATTTGAATTCGCTACATAAGCTTCGCAGCACTCTCGAGCTTTGTTGTTGTTACCCCACTCCACTTCGCTACTCGACACCGGCGCATGCATTGCTGTGGCAATTTTGTGCCTTTTATATATCTCTTTGTCTTTGCGGTGGCAAATTTTATCTTTGCATATTTGTTTGCCTTAACGGAAACCCCTCCCCCCGCAGGCCCCTTCCCTTGTTGTTACTTAGCTGGGCAGCGGCTCTGCTCACTGAGTCTTCGGCCAGTGCCTTCGAAGCGGCGACTCAGCCCCCGCGTCCCCCTCGCCGTACGGTTTGGCCCCATGGGCCCAACGGCTTGAGTTTTTCCATATACAGCTCCCCATGAGCGAGCCATTTCGGCGGTATAGAACTTCTAAAACGTACGCTAGCGACTCAGAGTCCAAAAGCGACGATTCTACAGAAAACTCTGTACGAAAAGGCATCCGAGCGAGCACATTTACTTCAAGTAAAATGTCTCTCGAAACGGAACAAATTAAAGCTCTCATAAGGGCATTGCAGGAACAGGCCTTAGAGAGCCAGCGCAAGGAGGCTGAGTTGCGTGCAACAATTCAGGAACTTGCCGGCCAGGTCGCAACTTTACGGGTTGCCCCCGTACAAACAGGAACCCCACCAATTAAGGTTTATAAGCCAGTGGATGTTTCCGAACTGGTCCCTTGTAACGAAACATTAGACGCCGTTAAATGTCTCCCAGAGTTTTTGGGGACACAGGAGACATACGTCTCCTGGCGGCAAGCGGCAAATGCCGCCTACCACTTGTTCAGGAAATACGAAGATAGTTCACGCCACTATCAAGCGGTGGTTATTATTAGGAGCAAGATCAAAGGCCCTGCTGATGCAGTGTTATCATCCTTTGGAACTGTCTTGAATTTCGATGCGATTATAAATCGACTCGATTTCACATACAGCGACAAACGGCCGATTCATGTGATCGAACAGGAGATGGGCACCCTCAGACAGGGTAGCCTCACGCTACTCCAATACTACGATGAGGTAGAGAAAAAACTTACCTTACTTACTAACAAGGCGACTATGTCATATGAACCGTCGGCAGCGGCAGTTCTGTGTGAGAAATTCCGAGATGACGCCTTGCGAGTTTTCGTCTCAGGACTCAGGCGCAACCTCACAGATGTGCTATTTGCGGCAAAGCCGAAAGACATGCCATCAGCGCTTGCTCTGGCGCAAGAGGTGGAGTCCAATCACGAGAGATACACCTTCGCAACCTCGTTTGCAAGAAGCCAGGAAGATAGGGACCGCAAGCAGTATCCCAAAGTGCAGGAGCACCAACAGGCCCCTCCACAGTCCAACTCGCAGGGAAGTGCCGGAAAGAACCCGCACTTTACCAGGCAGCACAGAGCACAAGTGCACTCTGCTCCGCGAAGCGCCAGAAAGGCTCGAGAAAGCACACCAGAGCCTATGGACGTTGACCCCTCATTGTCCAGAGTACAACCATCCCACGCCCCGGCTTTCCCAAAATCCAAACCGGCCGCGTCGGGCCGCTCGGCCCCCTAAAAGGCAAAGGGTCAACCATGTTGCTCCGGCCTTAGATAATTCCGACACGGCTTACGCCACCGCAGCCTCCAGTGCAGCGAATAAGGTCGATGACGATGCCATCTCAGAGTACGACTCGGATGCCGTCAATTTTTTAGGGGAAAATCCCTGCTACCCGTCATCAGACAAAGAGTAGCAGGGATCGACATGAAACTCCTGGTTGACACGGGCGCGTCAAAAAATTTCATCCGACCATTTAAGGGGTTGAAAGGCGTCCGCCCAGTGGAGTCCCCATTTACAATCCATTCGATTCATGGTGTGACTACAATCACAAAAAAATGTTTTGTGTCCATTTTTAACCTTAAAGCTACTTTCTTCTTACTACCGGATTTGACCTCCTTCGACGCGATCGTTGGCCTAGACCTGTTAAAGCAGGCCGGCGCGTCGCTTTGCCTAGCTTCCGGCCAGCTCAAATGGGGCTCCGAAGCAGAGCAAATTGACTTCCACACTTGCCCCGATGTCAATTTTACCAACGTAGATTGCTCGGACGCACCGCCCTTAATTAAGGGTGCATTTTTAAAAATGCTCAGAGGAGCCCATTTATACCAAATTGTACCCATATCCCATGGGAGCAGCTGATTTCGTCAACGGCGAAATTCAAGAACTGCTTAAAAATGGCATTATCCAGAAGTCGAAGTCCCCCTACAATAACCCAATATGGGTCGTAGACAAGAAGGGCACCGACGAAACGGGCAAGAAAAAAATGCGTTTGGTACTGGACTTCCGCAAACTGAACGAAAGGACAGTACCAGACAGATACCCCATGCCAAATATCTCAATGATATTGGGGAATCTTGGAAAGGCCAAATACTTCACGACACTCGATCTGAAGTCTGGCTACCACCAAATCACGCTCGCTGAACGCGACCGTGAAAAGACATCATTCTCAGTGAACGTTGGGAAGTATGAGTTCCGAGACTACCGTTCGGACTCAGGAATGCTGCTAGCATCTTCCAGAGAACAATTGACGATATTCTGCGGGAGCAAATCGGAAAGTTCTGCTACGTTTACGTCGATGACGTCATCATCTTTTCAGAAGATGAAAATGCCCATGTCAAGCACGTAGATTGGGTTCTGAAGAGCCTGTACGATGCTAACATGAGAATATCGGCAGAAAAGTCGCGTTTTTTTAAGAAAAGCGTGAGCTTCCTGGGGTTCATCGTCACCAACAATGGCGCGGCGACTGACCCAGAAAAGGTTAAGGCCATAAAAGAATTTCCAGAACCCAAAAATGTATTTGAGGTAAGGTCATTCTTGGGCTTAGCCAGCTATTATCGTTGCTTCATCAAAGACTTCGCATCAATAGCAAGGCCCATTTCAGACATACTGAAGGGCGAGAACGGGAGTGTTAGCCGACACAGGTCCAGGAGTATCCAGGTAGAATTTTCCGAAGCGCAGCAACGTGCCTTCGAAAAACTACGCAATATCCTGGCGTCTGAGGACGTCATCCTTAGATACCCTGATTACAAGAAAGTGTTTGATCTAACGACAGATGCTTCGGCCTACGGCATTGGCGCAGTGCTGTCCCAAGAGGGACGTCCAATTACAATGATCTCTAGGACATTGAGCGACAGAGAGGTTAACTATGCTACCAACGAAAGGGAGCTGTTAGCCATAGTCTGGGCACTAGCCAAATTGCGACACTACCTTTATGCGGTCAAAGAGATAAACATCTTTACCGACCACCAACCCTTGACGTTTGCAGTATCGGAGTCCAATCCGAACGCCAAGATCAAGAGGTGGAAAGCACGCATCGACGAGTCCGGCGCTAGAATGTTTTACAAGCCCGGAAAAAGTAACCTCGTTGCAGATGCACTCTCCAGACAACAGCTCAACGTTGTTGGAGATCAAGAACCACAGTCGTGCGCGGCCACGGTTCACAGCGAACTTTCGCTCACCCATACTATCGAGTCAACGGACAAACCCGTAAATTGCTTCCAGAACCAGATAATTTTAGAAGAGGCGCGCTCCCCTTGGAAACGCACTTTTATATTATTTGGGAATAAGAAGCGTCCCTCCATAAATTTCTCCTGCAAACAAACTTTGCTAGAGGAACTTTCCAACACCATTATTCCTAATGGTGTGAATGCCTTCCACTGTGATCTCCACACGCTGGCACAAATCCAGAATGAGGTGGTTCGACGATTTCCGGCCACAAAATTCTGGTACTGCAAAAATAGGGTCACCGACATTTTCGCAGTTCAGGAGAGAAAAGAAATCCTCACCGCTGAGCACAACAGAGCTCACAGGTCGGCCCAAGAAAACGTGAAGCAGGTACTCTCCGAGTACTACTTCCCGAAAATGGCCAAATTGGCTAGCGAAATAGCAGCCAATTGCAGAACTTGCGCCAAGGCGAAATATGACAGACATCCGAAAAAACAGGAGCTCGGTGAAACACCAATCCCGGCCCATGTAGGGGAAATATTACACATTGATATTTTCTCAACGGATAAGAAATACTTCCTCACCTGCGTGGACAAGTTTTCGAAATTCGCCATGGTTCAACCGATCCAATCTAGAACAATAGAGGATCTAAAACCACCCCTGTTACAACTTATGAATGTTTTCCCTAAAGCCAAAGCCATATACTGCGACAATGAACCCTCATTGAAATCGCACACAATAGCGGCCATGCTGGAAAACCATTTCGGCGTCAGCATCTCGAATGCACCGCCCCTCCATAGCGTCTCCAACGGACAGGTGGAACGCTTCCACAGCACGTTGATTGAGCTCGCTAGATGCCTAAAAATCGACAAAGGCATAAATGACACAGTGGAACTGATTTTGCTGGCCACTGCCAGATATAACAAGTCCATCCATTCTGTCATTGACAAGAAACCGGCCGAGGTTATGCGGGCAAGTCCGGACGATACACAAAAGGATGTCCAAGAAAAAATTAGGAACGCCCAAAATGCGACCAGAAGCCGGGAAAACGTTTCTCGGCGGAACAGAGTGTTCCAGGTCGGTGACAAAGTCCTAGTAAAGTCAAACAGACGACTAGGCAACAAACTCACTCCCTTATGTGAGGAGAGGGCCATCGAGGCGGACTTGGGGACCACAGTCCTAATTAAAGGGAGGGTGGTCCACAAGGACAACCTCAAGTAACCCGGGCAAGACCCAGATGCGAGTCACTCGAGGTTTTCATTTTTTCATTCATAGCCACTTGGCATAAGTTTTCAGTTATTTTTTGCTTATATCATTTATAGCCACTTGGCATAAGTTTTCATTATTTTTCATTATCCGTAGCCGCTTGGCGTTACTTTTTTATACTTTTTATTATTCTTAGCCACTCGGCATAGGTTTTTACCTTTATTCACTACTTTTTTCGTTAACCTTAGCCACTTGGCATAAGTTTCATTATTCATAGCCGCTCGGCATACGTTTTATTATCTCTATTGGTGGTGGGCAAACCTAGTTCGAACATGTATTAATCAACCACACATTTTACAGGTCGTTTCCAACGCTTTTACTTTGTCTCCTGGCCGTGACATCGGCCCGTATAACAGACTATTCCCAGGCTAATTACATTCCCGTCATCGACGGTCAAGTCTTGGTCTGGGAGGAATATGCCTATGTTAGACACTCAGCTAACATCTCTGAGTATAGGCGGGTAGTTGATGATACTGAAAACATGCTCGATATGTTCCCCCAGTCTCACATGAGAAAGCTTCTGAGCATTGATATCGCTCATCTCCGTGATATGCTTGATTCATTGAGCGTCCATCACAGAGTTGCCAGGAGCCTGGATTTCTTAGGAACTGCGTTAAAGGTTGTCGCTGGGACACCTGACGCCGAGGATTTTGAAAAAATAAAGTTCACAGAAGCACGTTTAGTTGATGCGCACAATAGCCAGATCGAAATTAACACTAGAACACAAGTTCGCATTAATGAACTCACGGCCACCGTCAATCAAATTTTGGAATTTTCTAAAAAATGCGCAAATTGATTCAGGCCACCTATTCGAGATGTTATAAACTCGTAATAGGATGATTGTTATGGAACTACAGAATTTGATACTTACTATCACACTCGCCAAGGTTAACGTAGTCAATCCAAGTATTTTGGATCATGCAGATCTGGAACAGGTTTGGATCGAGGAGCCCACCGACACCCCCATAAGGGAAATTTTGTCCGTTGCGTCTGTTAAAATTTTACAATCCCCTAACATTTTGCACTTCATTATCAAGTTCCCCAAGATTAAAATGGCCTGCAACAAGATCACCATTCTTCCGGTGGCACACCACGATACGGTGTTGAGGTTAGAAGATAATGTGGTGGCAGAGTGCGATGGAGAAATCCGCACCGTGAAGAACTGCTCCGTATCACCTGGGGCGATGTTCTGTCGGTTATCCATGGTGAGCTCGTGTGCCCAGGAACTCCACGCTGGAGTCATGGCGCATTGCACTACGCAGCAGAGCGACCTGCATCCAATCACCTACGTCGACGAAGGGATAATCGTCGTTAATGATAGACCAGCACTAGTGCGCGTGGACAATGGAACTAACATCCACATTAGAGGCACGCACTTAATAACATTCATTGAAAGTGCTGTGAGACCGTCTTTATGAACCACGACACGGTCCAGAGAAGGGCACCGGAAGTAGCTAATTCCCCTGTCCTGAACATATCAATGAAACACGAGATCCTTAGCCTCCCATATCTTCACCGCTTGAGTGAAAAGAATTTGGAGCAGAT
This sequence comes from Drosophila jambulina, assembly GCA_018152175.1. Taxonomy (NCBI): domain Eukaryota; kingdom Metazoa; phylum Arthropoda; class Insecta; order Diptera; family Drosophilidae; genus Drosophila; species Drosophila jambulina. The sequence goes on along the minus strand of JAECXH010000027.1, from coordinate 797,383 downwards.
CATAAGATTCGAGGAAGAAGTCGATGGATACCGACTAAGTCAGATAGCGCTAATTGCAGGAGCAATTTTATGCGCTCTTATCTGCTTTGGCTTATACTGCCTGCGTACCACTAGGGCTAGAAGATCCGCAGCCCAACTTAAAGAAATCCTCGCCCAAATAGGGTCGGCCGAGGGCGGCCTTAATCTTGAGGGGGGAATAGTTAACTGAGTTAACCGCACCGATCGTCCGCACCCCAGCTCCGGTCAAATTGCTGACCAAGCATTTGGCCGGAAGCTCGTACATAGCCGGCAGAAGCTCTGCACATTGGCAGAGGCCGCTATGAGCTTTCCTTTGTTAGCTTTTAAGTTCAGTTCGTTTTGTAGATTCGTTCAATAAAGATCACAAATTAATTCACGACTCCAGCGTTCCGCTGTTATTATTTTATCAATACGCTATCTGAGTCTCTAGGCCAGAAGCCACCGTAATCTTCATAACTCTTCAGGCATCTGCGAGGGACACCTGGAGGATTTCACAATTGGCTAAGGACAGCCAGTTTTACTACTATACGCATCGGCCAGCCGACTACCGTCTGCTGATACCTTCCCCGGCCCAGCAGCCTGATAATAAGTGACCGCAGCGATGGAATTTCCCCTGTGATACTCACACCTGTATTAATTTATATATATAGTGACATATCCATAGTCCCATGGACTCTGTCTACGCCTACTTTCTTTACCCATAACACAAACACACTTTATCATAATACCCTTTGCTACCTTAGCTATATCCGGTACACACCAGATAGCAACCAGACGGTTCCCAGGCTCCACACAAAGGATGCAATCTGAAACCCCAGACAGTCCCTCTTGTAGACTAAATATGACTTAAGCTATCATCCAATTGTTACGTTCCCACGTTCAAATTTGCCATCACCCAATTGTTACGTTCCCACGTTCAAATTTCGGACTCGCCAAGTCAAAAACAAAATTATTCGATTTCGATAACAAGATCGTAAAATCAAAGAGCACTTGTTTCCAAGAGCGAATGCACTTGAATCCAAGAGAAAATTAACAATTAACTCCAAGCTCTCTCCTAAATTCTCTCCAGAACTTTTAAAGCTTAACTCAATATTTGAAAGCTCGAGACCGAGGCTTGAACGTCAATCAATCCAAATTAATGAGTGGAGTTCAGTTTGAGACACGAAATTGTTCGGTCGGTGATCTTCACTTAAAATACAAAACCTTTGTAAAACAACTTGTAATATTCAGTTAAATAAAAATATATTTTTTTAACTTATGGATATCCAAGCATTTAATTGGCGCAGTCGGTAGGATCCTAAAACAAAAAGAGTCCTTAAAGTACGGTACTGGTGTAACTGAAAGGATATGCTATATAACTAGCAATTCCAGCACCAGCGAATTTTGACAGTGATTCTAAAAATTTAGCGATCCGCAAAAGAATCTACGTGATTCGAAGTGACAAAAATCCCGTGCGGTCAGAGAAAAAATATGAACAAGAAATTATTTAATTCTGTGAAAACTGAAAAAATCCCGTGTGGTCAGAAATAAAATAAAAGTGTAAAACAAAATATTTTAATTCTGCAAGCAACCAATCTAATCAATCAAAAACTTACCAAACCAACAAAAATAAAAAATGGCAGTCCCTCAACTTTCTGAAGTGCATCTAAACCAGTTGCTGGCTCAGATCAAAGAGCTCCATTACTATGATGGAACCCCTGGAAAGCTATCCTGCTTTATCAGCCCAGTGGAGCAGCTGCTCACGCTCTATCCAACCCAAGATGCGCGTCAGGCACATATTATCTATGGAGCGATCCGTAGAGTAATCGTCGACGAAGCGTTAGAAGCAGTGATCCAGGCAGGAGCAACGACATGGACAGAGATAAGAACGGCCCTAGCAGTATCCTTCAAGGATCATCGCCCAGATGTGACACTGGTGAAACAGCTAGAAGAAACTACCTACCCAGGTAGCATCAGTAAGTTTATTGAAAGATTAGAAGCTCAAGTTAGGAATATATTTGATAAGTTATAATTGGAAAGTAACCCTGTTGTTAAGTCGAATTATACAGAAATGTTAAAGACTACTATCAGAACGACAATTGATAGGAAGCTTCCAGACAGGATGTACATGTCGTTGGCTAGGAAGGACATTGACACTATTCCAAAATTAAAACAAGCCACCATGGAACTGGGTCTTTATGACGCAAATCCGGAAGATAGTTATTCCAAATCCAATTGGCACAATCGTAAGAACGGAGGGAATAAAAATCAAAGAAATAAACAGAGATATTATAATAATAAACATAATCGTCTCGGTAATTACTACAATTCTACTAATCAAAATTTTTCAACACAAAATACTAACCAGAGTAACCAGAACCAAAACAATTCTCATCTCGTTCCACCAAATCAGAGAGGAAATTATAACACAGTTAGAGATGGTTTGACTCAGGCTAGGCAAAATAACCTCCTCAATTACCAACCCTCAATTATCAACAACAACGTGAGTAGTGGCGGACCTGTCAAAAGGCAAAGAGAAAGTATAAGTGGACAAAGCCGCATGGACGTAAATTTTCATCAAGCTGCCTCGGAGACTCCGGAATCAGAAGAGGAAGGGTCGGTCCGTTTATAAAAATAACATACGAACACAAGCTTTACAAGGGCATGATTGACACATGTTCTTCCATCAACATCATAAAGGAAAATTTCGCAAAGGTAAAAGAAGATACAGAAAAGCTCACAGTATACACTATAAAGGGGCCAATAAAATTGTTAAAAAGTATTAAATTAAAACCCAGTGCAGTGTGTCCGTCTGAACAGAAATTTTATGTGCATGATTTTTCCGAAAGTTATGATTTCCTGTTAGGTCGCCCGTATCTGGAAGATACTAAAGCTAAAATCAATTATGAGAAGGAGACAGTAACTTTAGGCTTCAAAACCTTTAAATTCTGTTTCGAAGAAGAAAAGGGCGAGACCGCATCTGCAAAATGCCTCGAGCAAAATTCAAACCAAAGAAGGAGAAGACCGCACCGTCAAAGTGCCTTACTCCGAACAAAGAATTAAAGGGCCAAAAAGAAACCAAAATTGACCCTCAGTCCGTTGACAACGATATAGTCAGCTTCGCGGTTGAAAACGAATTACGCGAATGCAACGAGTACAGACTCAAACATCTTAATGTTGAATAGGTTTTTTTTTTTATTTAACAATAATAGCAAAATACTGCTATGTTAAGCCATACCCTTACCTCTGACCGAAGAAGGGAGTGTTTTTTAAGGATGTGCTCCGACTCACATCAGGTGGGCCGAGGTAAGGATAGGTGCCTTAATATAATATTAGAATTTAAATCTAAGGACATTTCAATATGTAACAGAAAATAAAAGTCATTATACAGGGAACATAAAACGCGAAAAGGATCATGAATGTCGAAATTTGATTTACAAGTTACTAGAGCGATAGGATGAAAGTGCCGCGAAGGCCTGGCAGGGACCGAAAGACGCAGCAAATTTAACAAAAAACTAGAAGAAACAAAACCATGAATTAATTTATGAATAAACATTACACCGTGGCAGGTGCGCCGGTCCTTCAGGGAGGGCAGGTCTAAAAGGCGCAGTCTGTCAATGTATGAGGGAAGGCGACGATGTGGATCCCAGATTAGACCACGTAGAGCAAACAAAAGGAATTGCTTCTGTACCGATTCAATAAGGTCTTGATACTTTGCATACTGAGGTTACCATACGCACGAACAATATTCGAGAATTGGACGAACAAGAGAAACATACAGTAGTTTCGTGGTGTAGGGATCAACAAACTCCTTGGACCATCGCTTAATAAAGGCTAAGACCCCCTTAGCTTTACTGACAATTATACCGATGTGATCGGCGAAGCTCAAGTTGTGGCTAAATAAAACACCAAGATCAGTAACAGAATGAATACGTTCAAGAACACTCGTGCCTAAAGAATAGTTAGCATGGAAACAATTTCTGCGGTAAAACGACATGTATTTACACTTGGAGTTGTTAAGGAACAACAAATTATGAGTGCACCAGGACAACATGTTGTTTAAATCAGATTGCAAAAGCTTAGGAGAGTCAGGATTCGCAAGAGGCAAACATATTTTAACATCATCAGCATACATCATGACGTAAGAGTGGAGAATAACTTGGGGCAGATCATTTATAAAAATGCCAAATAAAAGAGGACCGAGGTGGCTCCCTTGAGGAACACCAGAAGTCACGTGAACAAGGTTTGAGAGTGATCCCTTGAATGCAACTCTTTGAGTACGGTTCAACAAATAAGTAGAAATCCACTTGATCAACGTGATCGGAAAACCCAAAAGACAAAGTTTCTTCAACAGTAACTGATGATTCACCGAATCGAAGGCTTTGCTGAAATCTGTGAAGATAACATCGGTTTGGGTGTTATTTTTAAACGCGTTTCTAATCACAGCAACAAACTCAAGGAGATTTGTAGACGTAGATCTGCGTTTCATAAAGCCATGCTGTGACGGGGACATTATTGAGCAACATTGGTGCTGAAGCTGAGCAGTAATTAGAAATTCAAATAATTTCGGAATCGCACTAAGTTTAGCTATGCCTCTATAGTGTTCAATATTAGATTTACTGCCCTTTTTTTGAAGCAGAATGATAAAAGATTCTTTCCACACTTCAGGGAAAAACGAATGCTGAAGTGATAGCTGAAAAAGTCTAGACAGTGGTCTACATAATGCGCTGGCACAATTTCTCAGAACACAACTAGGTACAAGATCTGGACCAGAGGAGAAGGAAAGTTTGATTGTTCTGAGATTATGAAGAACATCATCTTCGCTGATTACAGGCATAAAAATGCAATTGAAGTGCGGAAGTGGGAAAGAATACTCTGAGTTAATATCGAAATTAATTTGTGAGTATGTAGTCTGGAAGAATTTTGCGAACAGGTTTTCGATATCAGAATCATTGGAAGCGGAGGCATTATTGAAATGAAGGCATGAGGGAAATTGTTGAGATTTACGTTTCGAGTTAACGAAAGCGTAAAATTGCTTTGGGTTTGCCTGAAACTCCGTTTTGCACCGATTTAAGTGGTTTCTGTAGCATTCAGAATTGTGTGCTAAGAAATTTGAACGGGCAGTTAAATATCTCGAACGGTCGACTTGGAGACCAGATTTGCTGTACTTTTTAAAAAGTCTGGATTTCCGATTTTTTAAATAAGAAAGCCGACGAGAGAACCAAGGGGGCTTGTGAAAAACATCTGGTGAGGGAAATGAAGGGACATACATGTCAAAAGCTGTGTACATTATGTCGTAGAAACGCTTAACAATGTTTGAGGGATCCTCTGTAGAGTTCAAGAAAGTCCAATCTGTTAAAGATAAGTGGTGATTCATTTCTGAAAACTTAGCTTTTCGAAAGCAACGAAACGTTGCAGGCTCTGCTTCCGGACACCCTAGTAATGGGGTGGAAGCTTCAAGGATTAGCTCCAAAGTGGGATGATAAGCGTCTTCAGGACTAGAAAGGGGGTCAATTCTCCTGACGTAGGCATTAGCAAACTCAGAGACAAAGATGAGGTCTAAGACATTATTGCTACAGTTCCTAACGAAGTTTAATTGTCCCAATGAGAGGTCCATAAGACCATGAATTAAATCGTGGGGTGTGGTGGGAACAAGAACATTAGAATCAGGCAAATGCATCCAAGAGATGGAGGGCAGATTGAAATCACCCATGACAATAAGGTGGTCATTAACACCAAGGGAAGAATGAATTTCATGAATTAAGGATAGATGCCGCATATATATATCGGTGTCTGACTTGGGTGGAATATACGAACATGAAACGTAGATAGAATAATCGTGGACCTGGATACGAACCGCCACAAACTCTAGATCCGTATCAGTTTTAGAAATGATTTCAGAAACCAGATCGGATTTAACCGCGATGAGAACACCACCGCCAGTCCGTATAGGACGATCACGTCTAAAGATGGTATAGTACCCAGAAAAAATTTCAGAGTCAGACACAGAGGAGTTGAGCCATGTTTCTGTAAAGACGATAACATTGGCATCGAAAGAGACACTATTGACGTGCAGCCTACTGAGCTTGCCAAGTAAACTACGAACATTCTGATAGTTAAGGACAAAAGAATCCATTAGTTTTTTGGAGGACTAGTTGAAGGAGTTTGAGGCCCACGAGCACGAGAATTACTCTTGTTTACGAATTCGTGAACAATTACATGCTCAGGCCATACTGAAGGATCAAGAACCTTAGAAAATAGTACGTCAGAAAGTGCAATTTTAAACGAAGATATATCGCGTCTTTGCTTAAAATTGAACTTGGAGACACTAAACTCAGTAACAGAAATATTCAATTTGTTGCTCAAGTGGGTCTTAACGTCGCCCTCGGAAGCATCTGAATTGAGGCGGGAGACAAATATCTGCTTCTTAGGAGCAACGCCAGCTAAAGGCACTGGTGTACGTTGAGGAACGCCAGAAATTGTAGATTGTTGGGGACAATTTCTGGTAACAGCCGGCGATGAGATAATGACCGCCGGGGGAACCACTGGGTGGGTATTCGACGCCAACGACGCATCATTGATGGCAGCAGCACACGACGTGGATGCCTGGTCGGTGTAGACAGGCTGCTGAACCGGGGGCGTAGCGAATTTGTTCCGTCCGAAAATGGGGACCGGTACATCAACTTCAGCAGAGGCAGCAGCATGCAACGAGGATGACTGGTCGACGTTGATAGGCTGCTGATCCAAAGGCATGACGAGATCATCTAGCAATCATCGGCAACTGGCTCGGCACGTGGACTGAACTGCATAAGGGGGCTTGCAGTGTCTGGAAGAGATAGGAACTTATCAGACAAGTTACTCGTTTTTTTGTTTGTGGAGTCACTTAGCAGTTTTAACGAATTAAAGTGATGCTCCGCCTTCTGGAAACGAGTTAACAGATCGTTAAAGCCGGCCGATAGCGACTGAAACTCCAGGTGAGTTTGCCTCATGAAGACCCGCATTTCGGATTTGATATGCAGGCAGCTCGGGCACGTCCAGTCTAATCCGGCATTCTCTCGAATACGATCGGAGATACGGGGTCCAATTTGCCCCAGATCGGCACATCCAGGGTGAGCGATATTGTCGCAGAGCCAAAAGTAAATGGTGGCCTGCCGCGAAGAAATTTTTTGGCCGTTCGAGCACTTGGTGTAGCAACAAGTAGCCATTTTTTGGATTAAAAGGTAATTTATCCAAGTAATTTACAACATCACAACAAAGAGCGAGCGAGAATTTTAAAAGCTTTTGACTAAGCACCGCAAAAGCAGAAGTTTGTGTATGCGTACGCGGTAACCAAAACACTTGCACCAACAACAAAGCTGAACCGAATGCAGCGGCAAGCGGTAAACGCGCAGCAGAAAAAGGTAAAGCAAGGCGAATAGAAAAATAAAAAACCCGAAATAGTTTTCGGGAATTAAAGACACTGTCTTTATATAAAATGACTAGCAGACCTGACCCGCTTTGCTGGGTCCGAGCTAATGCTAGCTAGAACGTTGTTTTGCCATGTATATCATTTGTAGAAAACTATAAAAGTATGCTTTATTTATTTATTGTACAATATATTTGGTTAGTCAGATTACAATACGATCATTATGAATTAATAAAATTTTATCAAATGAAAAGTACAACTAACAGGAATTATATAAAAAATTATATAGCGTACCCTGTGCACACTTCGTAGTGCATTAAGGAAATAAAATTTGTGACGTCATACTCGAAACGCGAGAATCGTTGCTTCATTAAGAGTTTCTCAAAGTGATGAGCAGCGTGCGGCTACGAATTCTGCTGTTGCTGCTGCTACTAATCGTCGTCGTGCAGCTATTCGAATGCAACAAAATGCGGTTCGTCATATTGTGCTTGAAAGAGCAGCATTTGGTTATGATTCTACTCTTGATTACGCTTCACATAGAACTGTATTGATCGGTGCAATGGATCAAGTATGCAAGCATTGTAAAGCATTGAAGTTTAAAACCGAAACACCTGGATTGTGTTGTGCTAATGGTCAAATAAAGTTACCTGATTTGATGCCACCGCCGGAACCGTTGTGTTGTTTGATTTTGGGTGGTGCACCGAATTCGAATCATTTTTTGAAGTACATACAGACGTACAATTCGTGCTTCCAAATGACTTCATTCGGTGCTACGAACATAATTAGTGATAACTTTATACCGACTTTTAAGGTAAATTAACATTTTACAAAAATTAATGTTTCTTTTGATGATAAAGCAACGTTCGACTTTGAACATTTCGATTCTCAACAGATTCAAGGCCAAGTATACCATCAACTTGGTTCTTTGTTGCCCTTCCCTGACCAAAGTTATCAATTTTTGCAAATTTACTTTGTGGGCAAATTTACGTGGCCGTACCATATCGATGTTAAAATTGGTTCAAATTAAATCACACCAATTTCCAAAAACAACTGGAAGAAAACTTTTGCTGTTTTTTTCACTTTACGACTGTGTGTCGCTATTCATGCCGAATAGAGAATGAGCCTATACGTCAGCATTCCCCAGAATGGGAAAAGGCTGCCGCCAGGCCCACTTCGACCCAGCCAATATTTTATTTAAACCTTTTTTACGAATTATACATATTATAGGTTTCTGGTCACTATTATAATTATTATTAGTTATTCATCCTCTCCAGCTCTGGAATGGGCGATCCTGCAGGGGAGGTCAAGTTCTCTGTTTCGTCTCAAGGCACATCCATCGGTAGTAGAGGGGTATTAGTGTTATACACTGTGTAGTAATAACTCCGTGGACCAGATACCGGTAGAATTCGTTGAACTTCAAGTGCACGCTCTAGCTCACGTTGTTGCCTTAGTCTCACTTTGAGAAACTCTTAATGAAGCAACGATTCTCGCTTTTCGAGTATGACGTCCCAAATTTCTACGTGGCCGTACCATATCGATGTTAAAAACGTTCATAACTTACGAACCAAAGCACATACAGGCATCGTATATACATACAAACCACCGTATTGATACCACCTTTCAAACAAAAAAAAATTTTGAAATCGGTCAACGCACTGAGCCTAACACTGATTACAAACACTTTTTGCGTTTAATTTTTATATATATAGATTTGGATGTAAAGTCAAAATTATGAACAACTGCACTATGATCAAATACCAAAAAATTGGATTTTGAGAATTAGGATTTCGCAGTGAAAACTTTGAACGAAGATAGAGCGAAGGGAAACACGTCCGACTAAGAGCAAAGCTTGTTCAAATTTGTGAGTGCTTAAAGAAGGTTCTCTTTGAATATAGAGACATTCAGTAGCTGGTGACAGTGAGCGCGCTCTTTCTGAGGCGGTCAATGACGTTGATTTTGTTGTTGCATCCGATAAATCAATTGAAATATAAGCATTATTTCGCACTGAAGATAACCGTCGCACAGTAGCGCCTCTCGAATAAAAGCCGTTGCAAAAATAGAAAAATTCATAATCGCAAAATCGTTCTAAACCATACAAATTCGACAGAGAATTTCCGAATTCCGAATCTGTAACCAAAAAAATTTGCAGATTTTTTTTTGCAAGATATAAGCATTCAAAGTCGAAATTGTTTTCCGTGTATGCGTCATACAACAAAAAATATGTAAATTAGTCGACTTTCAGGTAATATTACACACAAACTACATAGCCAATGGTCGTGACTTCTTTTAAAATGACAGGTACATTCATTAATTCTTATCTAAATTAAAAAAAAGTTAGTTTTGTGTGGGCTTGTACAGGTAAATCGCTACCTGCCAGGTGTCCATTATTTTCACCTATTTCTGGCTAAAGTAGTCTATAACTTCTGAAGCTGCCCAGAGCCGGAAACTACACTATGACTACGCACTGCGTGTATCTTTCCTGAATCAGAATCCGTTTAGATCGACGCGTTCTGCTGCGACTATGGCATTGCGAAGTAAATAACCGAAAAAAATTCAGGGTAAAATATACCAAAATATAAAAAAAAGGATCCGCTTAACTACAAATATACCAACTATAGGGCGCAACTGATTTGAAGCCTTTATTTGTTACATTGAATCTTATGTTTTATATTGATTGACAAAACATACCTTTAAAATGGGTTTGTATGAAGTTGTAAGTTTTTTATTTATAGCTAAGAAGAGGCAACTTATGCTTCCAAACGAAAAAATGAATTATTCCTTGGAGAAAACAGGTACACGCAGATATTACTTTTTTGCCCATTAATTAGGCATATCTTACCTAATTAATATAAATTTAGGGGATATTTACATTTAGGGGATATTTAACAAAATTCAGGTATAACAGGATCTGGTTGAACCCATTCATTGACCCAATGGGTACCTAACAGGTAATAACTTAGGCTATATATTGCGCAATTTGATTATGCCCAGTATTAATCTATCAGTGAACAAGACAAGATGCCAAAGATCAAGAACCCAAAACTTCTTCAAATCTTTAGAGGCAACCCAGTCTACTATGATTTCAGAGAAGAGTGTTTTAAAGAACTTGAATTTCGGTATGGAGATTTTAGAGGCAATTTTGAAGCAGAATCCAATCTTTGCTTGGACAGCTTCACTCTTGGCTGAGAAGTATCCACAAAATAGATTGAATCCAACTGTTCACAAAATTTTGGAACATGGTAAAGATATAATTAAATAACAATCTTTGCCAATTGGAGAACTTTCGGAAGAAGCTCAGGAATCGCTGAATAAATTCTATAAGAAATATAGATACTGCAAGTCTTACAAGTCATCAAGACTAAGGCAAAATGAGGACCTCTTCAACATGTTGGCTGCATCATCTGACCCATTTATTGCATCTCTGCGGCATATAAAGTCACGAAAAGAGATAGAATCAAGTAAATATAGTCCCGAAATGCTAAGTCTATTAGAAATTCCCCAAATATAAGCATATATTTAGAAATAAGTAAGTAGTCAAAATGATCCAAAAATATAAAAATACTAAAAAATTAACAAAATTTTTTTTTCAGTGTTCAAAATATTTTTATTTGATCAAATTAATAAATCAAAAGAATTAATAAAGTTTTGTTTTAAAAAATAAGTTTTTATAAGAACAAATTGATTTTTTCACTTTGATACCCTATAAAAAGGCGAATTTGTGGGCGTGGAACATTATACAGTACATATATAAATTTTACAACAATTACCTGTCAAATGCCGTTTAAATTTTTCAATTATCTTATTTGGTTCAAAAGTTTTTGATTTTTGCAACGTTAAATGAGAAAAGACGCTACTGAGCGTCGTTCGTCTAGTTATTTTTGTTGCCGATCACGACTTTGGTTCGTGGCTTTGCCGGTTGCACTTGTTAATGTTTTATTAACGTTCAACATTTCAATTAGTTCTAATTAGCTAATTGGATTTTAAGTTTCTCACAGGCACAAGGAATTATATCCCTTGCGATATGGCATTTCTGCCAGCGTTTTTTGCTTTTTTTTTATTGTACCTTCGGTGTTTTAGAGCAACACAGGGCGGCCGCTTAGCAAGGGAAGGTATTGATTATATGAGGAAAATAAATAAATAAAGAATGGAGTAATAAAGTGCCATATATCTATTAACATGTATTAGGTGGCGCGAGGTAACGCACACGGCGGCTATTTAGCATGGAGATGGAAAGGCAATTAAATTATTAAATTAAATAAGACAAGAATTAAAATCGGTTATTTTCAGTTGTATTAGGCGGCGAACTATGCTACACAGTGTGGCCGCTTAGCAAGGGAAGTACTGATGCAATGCAGAGTTGCGCTATATACCCATTAACATGTAATAGGCGGCGCACTGTAAAGCACAGAGCGGACGCTTAGCATGGGAGTGGGAAAAGAAAAAAAATTAATAAAAAATAAATAAATAAAAAAAATAAATACATTAATAATGATAATAACAAAGAAATTAACTTTAAATAAATTAAATTAAAATAAATAAATAAAATTTATAGATATATAAATGAATATATTCAGGCAGGGCAATAAGAAGGAACGGGTAATGGAACGGGGAAAAAAATTAATAAAAAATAAATAAATAAAAAAATAAATACATATATAATGATAATAACAAAGAAACTAAATTTAAATAAATTAAATTTAAATAAATATATAAAATTCATAGATTCAAATAATATATATGTTCAGACAGGGCGATAAGAAAGAACGGGTACCCGAAAGGCAATGACTGTCCGCATTTGGTTGCGAAGCTATATCGCTGAGCAGCTAGCTTCAGCATGCCGGGTAAGAAGGACTAGAAACAATGATAAATAGCTACATTATTAGAAACTAAATTATGGAACGGAAAAAAAGACAGAAGACTATAAATAAGAAATAATTAAAAAGCCTTGATTGTTGCTACATTTTCTTTCGATCAAAATAAGAGAAAAAGTACTTGTTTTTAACATAAATTACAGAACTCCATTCCACCACACGGAAGCTCACGGTTCCACACAATAACAACACGACATAAGAACGAATAAGCAAGAATTAACCAGATACTAATTCAGTGCACCTTAGATACACTAAGATAAGGTCCTTGGTTTAGACGAGTTTGAGCTGAATTGGGATCAGATTAAGAGGTCTAAGCAAGATTTGATCATGGAATTGTCCCACATTAAGGAGAAGAAGTTAGAGTTAGACGCTTTATACACCAAAGTTATGACCTTGAAGAAAGCCCTAGTGAGCTTGGCCAAATCAGGCGGGCAAGGCACGTTGTGCAGGGGTGAGAAAATGAAAAAAAAAAAATGGCCTTAAATGCGTTTATTTTAGCCTTGAAGGGATCGATAGGGGTAACCATCAGGGCCATGGGGGTGCCGAATATAGCAAAAGCCTATGAAATAGCGTGCAGGGAAAAAACTTAGGTACCTTGGAAGAATCGGAATTAGAAGCGAAAGGGCAAGGAATGACCGAGTTGCAGGGTAAAGAGGCTAAATAAACTCCGAAACAGAAGTCAGAACAACAAGACAATCCAGCAACAGAGTCGCAGGCACTTGGTCTTAGTACCGTTGGGCAACTATTACCCAACCAATGTCGTTTGCAATGCCCAATGTCCAAAGATGGGTAATCCGTTCAGTGCGGATAATTTTAACCAGGGAAAAACTTCTAATTATGTAACACCATATCCTAACTACCAAAACAGAAACTCGAAGTGGGGCTATGGCCAACAGAATCGAGACAGGCAGTTGTATGGCAACGGTTATAATAACAACAAACACAGAGAGGGTCAATTAGCAATCCAGGCAGCTAGAGATGGAGAAGGCAGTGGTCAATCGAGGATGTCTAAAAATTCAAATTATTCTGGACAATCGTCTAATTCCATTATTTCAAAACAGTCGAATAACTCGAGCAATTCGAAGAGGTCATATTATTCGATTAATAACTCAGAGAGGGGCGGAAATAGGCCAGCAACCAGCGGACAGTTGTTTAAACCCAAGGATGATGTAAATTATTCGCAACTAGCTTCGAACAGCCAACAGGATATTTAGGGACTAGTGAAGGTCACTCAACCCGGCACTATATAATGACCAAAATTACCACAAAAAAAAAAAAAAAAAAAAAAGTTAATTGACACAGGATCCACTTTCTCTTTTATTCGCTCTGAACTGGCTCAATCACAGTATGTGAGAGACCTATCGGACCCAATAGATATTAAGACTATTACCCAATCGCATAGAATTTTAAAAGAAGCATATTTACCGACGTTCAAAGAATTGGGAGGAGTATGAAAGATGAGATTGTTACTTTTTAAAATCCACGGGTTTTTCGAAGGATTAATCGGGATAGATATGTTACAACAATTGAAGGCCGTGATCGACATCGAAAATGCTTGGTTGCGAACGGTCGACACGAAATTGCGAATTCATTTCGCTAACTATAGGCCGAGGGAAGTTCACACAATAGAAGCAGGGACATAAAGAGTTATCTCTATTCCGATACAAGTACCTGAGGAAGATTTCTTGCTAAGCAGAACGGCAGTAAAGGACGATATGATTATTTCAGAAGGTATTTATAGGGCAGTGGCTGGAAAAGCCTGGTAGAAGTCACGAATTATGCGGAGGTAGACCAGGAATTGTTTTTGGAAGAGCAATAAAAAGTTGTCGAGTTCAAGACGGAACAACCGTCAAGCCCTGCCCATTGGAGTGGCCGCTATGAGTTTCATCTTTGTTAGCTTTAAGTTTCAGTTTGATTTTGATTTTAATAAAGAGCGCATTGCTCATTCAAACGACTCCAGCCATCGCTGATTTTATTGAATTGGTTGTTTAGCCTTAGGGGTAGACAATAACGGTGAGAAGTTCTCTCATCGTAACTTTCCATCAAGAAGGAAGAGGCCTGCGGCAACCGCCTTGCCTAATGATAACAGTGGACCCCCCTGTTACATATAACCCACAGCTGCTGACGTCGGAGACCGTGGCGACTTTTATATTTAATTTATGCATCCGGTCGAATTTCAACTCCATTCCGCTAGATAAGCATACTTGTACGTAAACATTAAGCATTGAAAAAGAATGATAAAATAAAGAATTAACTTAAGAATTTAACTCTAAACGGAACAGTTCAGTTCTTTTGATTTCTTTGGAACAAACCTTTGTGAATACCTACGGGAGATAACTCTCTCCTGACGCGGATAACCTCTATAGAACCTCTATAGGCAAAAAATAGACAGGTTATATTTAACACAGAGACACATTAACCTCCTCACATACACAATAAACAAAATTCTTAAGGAAAAAATGCACAGGTTAGTGGACTCCGGTGACTTATTCGAAAGACTTCCTGCCAGAAATATATTTAATCATAACGACCTAAAATCTATCTTTGACGAGCAGCTCACGGAGGTCCCATAGTTAGTCTTATGGATGTATATAGAAGTAAAATTGTTCAACCGAATATGTTTATTCATGTTATACAAGGTGCGTTCCAAAGTAAACAGGACTTTTAAAAAAAAGAAAGAACACATGGAGTTATCGGCAAAATCAATTAATTTTATTCAAAATATTCTCCTTCTGCTTGAATACAGCTTTTGGCACGGTCCATAAGCATGTCGAACGAGTGTTTTAGCTCATTGACCGGTATGGCCGCCAGTATGCCGGTACAATCCTTTTGAATGGCCTCCACGTCTTTCCTTTCATCGGCAAATGCATTTTTCCGAAAAGGTAGAAGTCGCACGGTGCCATATCAGGTGAATACGGGGAGTGGTTGATTGTTAAAATTTGATTTTTGGTCAAAAAATCGGTCACAAGCGTCGATCGATGAGCCGGCGCATTATCGTACAACAAACGCCAGCTTCCATGTTCGCGATATTCGGGCCGAACACGTCGAATACGGTGCACCAAACGCTTCAAAACTCCAAGGTAGAATACCGCATTAACGTTTTGGCCGGGTGGAACAAATTCTTTGTGGACAATACCCTTGGAATCGTAAAAACAAATCAGCATTGTCTTCACTTTTGACTTCTCCATGCGCGATTTTTTGGATTTCGGCTCGTCCGGCGCCTTCCATTCAGCACTCTGGCGTTTCGTTTCGGGATCATATTGAAAACACCACGTTTCGTCACCAGTCACAATCGTGTAAAGGAAGTTTGGATTTTTTTTTGCCTCTTTAATGATGTCCTTTGAATGTTGAATTCTGAGCAACTTTTGGTTGTCAGTCAATTTGTGCGGAACAAACTGTGCACACACCTTTCGTAAGCCCAAATGTTCGGTCAAAATCCGATAAATCGATGTTCTGGAGATGTTCAATTCTATTTCCATTAATTTCAATGATGATTTCGGCTGATTTTTTATGAAATCACGCACAGTTTCGATGGAAGTTTTGGTGTTCACGGATTTTGGCTGGCCCACATGTTCATCGTCATTTATGTCCTCTCGACCACTTTGAAAACGTTGAAACCACTCGTGCACTCTGCTACGGGATAGGCAACCATCGCCATAAAATTGTTTCATCAATTGAAACGTTTCGGTAAAAGTTTTACCAAGTTTAAAACAAAATTTAATGTTGGCTCTTTGTTCGAAGCTCATTTTTGTACCGATGACAAAAACATGCGCACACTTGCAAAACAATAACTTCACTTCCAATCGATGAAATGTCATGAAATTTTTACTGGAAGTCGATAAAAGATAGCAGATTCCAACGCACTAGCCGAAATATAGATGGCGCCACCAGAGGGCGCTAAATTCAAAAAGTCCTGTTTACTTTGGAACGCACATTGTAGTTCAGTATCCTAAGGTTAAATTTATTTCCCTGTCGCACATTACCTCACCATGCTACAACTTGAAGACAACAACTTAGTGGAACGCGATGACGGAATCGTAGCAGTCTCCGATTACGCGTCTACCAGTGTGTCCACATCCTGCAACAGTGCGACTCACGATACCTGCGCCCGGCAACTGCATGCAGACGGTGCGGTCACCTGCCGTACGCGGCCTAGCAATCTAAAACCCCTTACAATCTTGGACGATGGAGTCATAATCGTCAACAAAGAACGGACGAGGATTACCATTGATGACGGGCCCACAACAACTACATAAGGGACCAACCTCATCAACTTCAAGAGGAAGGCAATAATAAATGGCTCCGTTTACCTAAACTTCAACTACTCTGTGAATAAGAGTCCGGGGACTGCGACTTCCCCTTAATCTTATTCTTATATTTTTATATACCACCTTCATATATTTTTTATATCACATTAATATTTTTATATTCACTCATATATTGTACCATATATTGGTGCCCGAAAGCTTAGCCAGAAAAGTGCGCTGCTATGAGCCGTGCCTTTGGTGGCCTATTGGTGGCCAGCGATAGCACGTCAGCGGTCTGTCACGGGCATTCGGTTTTGTCGTTATTGTCCACTCATTTATTATAAATTGGTTACTGTAATATCGGAGACGGTGTCTCCCAACATAAAACTTTACAAAGAAGGAATAAGCTAACGGCAACCGCAAGACACGCCGTTGCAGAGATCTATCGCTAGCGACTCAGCACAGCTGCTGAGCCAATGACCTCAAGGCAACCAAGGCGTTTGATAATTTGCATTACATATTGCTGAACGATTACAATGAACTAGTCTCTCACCAAAAAAGCCACTGTCATCAACGTTTCATCAAAGTGTCGACTATGACTACTTCTCATTCAGCAAACGTATCAAAAACGATTCTCTCGCAATCTTAGTTTCACTCGTCAAAAAAAAAAGGTTGATGAATAGATGATAACAAAAGGTTAACTTTCGTCAATCTTTTATCAATAAAAAATCGTCTGTCTTGCAGTCTCCCTCTCCCAACAATATATGCAGGATGAGCGTTTTTTATTTGCGTTTCAGCTTTTTAAGGAGTTGGGAGACAATAAATAACTACTCTCTAATAGCTGAGAAACTTGCAAGAAATGTTAAATTATTTAACAATCGATAAATTATAGCGTATTTGTTGATAATATACATGCTTGCTTTCATAATAATGAAATTATATGGTGACGAATTTCTGCCGCGGAAAGGTTGCTCTGGCAGAGTTTACTACGGAAAGCCCAGCGGAATTTATTTAAAGATATTGGTGCTAATAATCTGACCGTGCCCACTTCCCCTTCCAAGCTTTGTTAACAAACCAGCGAATTTTTGAATATATCGCAACATTTGTCTATTTTCGCCAATTGGCGTGTCTTATCCGGAAACCCATCAATAGAAGAAGCACAAAAACAGCATTGCGCAGCTTAGGGTCATTGTGAAATAAGAGTTTTCAATTCCCACAGCTTCTTGCGTTGAAAACTTATCTAAGGATCGAAAGCCCCTGCTGTTTGACGGCTTTTGTTACAATCTTAAAGACGGTGGAATTATTTAAAAAACAGTGGAATTATATTAAAAACAGTGGAATTAAGTGGAAAACAATGGAATTAAATGTTTGCTGTGACAAAATACTGTTGCGTCCAACGACATTTCGACAAAATCTTTGAGTATGCATTCATCGCATCACCAACGGGTGTTTGACGGAGTTTTAAAAAGAAAAACTAAAAGTTAGCATAAATCGTGTACATTGTTTTTTTTAAGGTACTTCAATGTGTGCAATGTTTTAACAACTTTACAATGTACAAAAATAATGCCTTCGCATCTATTTCATCATAAAGATCAATCAATCTACACTTGACGTAATTTATTATCTAGCAAGGACTGTCACTACTTCTCATTCAGCAAACGTATCATAAACGATTCTCTCGCGATCTTAGTTTCACTCACCATGAATATTTTTTTAGCTCCACGGTTTACTATTTCTTTAGTTAGGTTGAAGTATGCGTTTTAATTTTTGGCACAAAACTTCTGGAGATTTTGAGGGGATCTAATTATATCTAGAGAAACAGAATTATCAAGGAAAATATAAGTTATCTGTGGTCAGCCAGACCAGAGTCGATGACCATAATCAACGTTATAATAAGGCTCCGGCCAAACTGCTGACCCAGCAATGGGCCGGATGCTCGTGCACCGACGACAGACACTGCATATTTGCGTGGCCGCTGTGAGCTTTGTTAGCTATAAGTTTGATCTTTATATTCAGTTGTGATTTGACATTCATTGAATAAAGAGCCACTGCTTATAAACTCAACTCCGACAATCTCGTTGAAACCTTATTATTCAACACCTGTCTGAGTCTCTAGGCCAGCGGGTAAAAGGAGGGCAGTCACCCTCTCAACATAGTCTTCCTAATTCATCATTGGGAAATCTACGACCAGCCGGCCAGCAGCCAACAGTGGACCTGACGTCCACCTCCCCTGTGTTCTTCTACAACTGCGAGGGACCCGTCAGACGACCAGCGAAGCTTACGTTTGCCGACGGCAATTCGACATTCGTTATTTTATATATGAAAAATACTAACTTATATATAAAATTCTATAATGAAGTATAGACCAACAAACATATAGGAGGACTTATTTCTGTAAACGTATAGTATACCATATAACAAAATAATATACATTTAATGAATTAAAAAGAAGACAAACATTTTCATTACTTTGAATTTAACAAAGCTCTGTTACTGATAGAAGTAGAACGTCTGCTGATGCCTGTCTGTAAAGAGTTATAAATAATTTATTTTGTTGAATTTGATTGTTAACCATTTTTTTATTATACCTGTTTACCGCCATATGATATGAACCTGGTGCTGAGTTTGATCGACCTGCTCGAACAAATCTTTCTATACGTGAGCCACTTGGCCTCAATGACTTTTCGGAATCATTTTTCATGAAAGGATTTCCGAAAGAATGCTTTTTTAACATCGTTTTTATTAATATAAGAGTGTCGAGTTTAGGTATGCTACGAAAGGGACTCCCAATAACAATGATCTCAAGGACATTGAAAGACAGGGAGGTTAACTACGCCACCAACGAGAGGTGACTCCTAGCCATAATCTGGGCATTGGCTAAGCTACGTCATTATCTGGAAAGCGCGCATTGATGAGTCAGGGGCGCGTATTTTCACGGCAACAAATTAACGTCATGGAGGAGCAAGAAGCTCAATCGTGCGTAGCCACTGTTCACAGCGAGCTCTCCTTGACGCTCACTATCAAATTTTGGCATTGCAAAAACCGCGTAACGGATATTTTTGCAGTTCCTGAGAGACGAAAAATCCACACCGTCGAGCACAATAGGGCTCACAGATCGGCCCAAGAAAATGTTAAGCAGGTACTCTCCGAGTACTACTTTCCAAAGATGGCCAAGTTAGCTACCGAAATCGTAGCAAACTGCAAAACATGAGCGAAAGCCAAGTACGATAGGCACCCAAGACAACATGAGCTAGGCGAGACTCCGATTCGCAGTTGTGCAACATGTCCACTCTAGGACAATCGAAGATCTTAAACCAGCCATACTACAAATCATGAATTTTTTCCCTAGGGCTAGAGTAGTCTATTGCGATAATGAACCTTCGTTAAATTCACATACTATCTCAGCCATGCTTGACAACCATTTTGGCGTTAGCATTGCAAATGCACCGCCACTCCATAACGCCTCAAATGGGCAAATGGAGCGCTTTCATAGCACCCTTTTGGAGCTTGCTCGTTGCCTAAAAATCGACAAGGGGATAACTGATACTGTGAAAATTATTCTATTGGCAACCGCCAAATATAATAAGTCAATTCACTCTGTCGTTGACAAATGACCAGTCGCCATCTTGGAAGAGCACCCAGATGACCCACAGACGGAAGTCCGGAATAAGATCATTAGGGCGCAAAACACGCTCAGGACCAGGGAAATTGCCTCCCGACAATGAAAAGTATTCGAAGTCGGCGAAAAGGTATTGGTAAAATCCAACAGAAGGCTAGGAAATAAACTCACACCCTTGTGTGAGGAGAGAGCCGTAGAGCGGACATGGGGACCACGGTCCTCATTAAGGGGAGGGTGGTCCACAAAGACAATCTTAAAGGAAGCAGTAAACAATGTCCTTTATGTTTTTTATTCATTAGTTTATTACACCTTCAAGCCACTTGGCGCACTTTCTTTCTTGCTGTAAGGTTTATAGAAGTTTAGAAGAAGAAGCTTCTGAGCGCGGATATCGTTGGGCGTTCATCACAAAGTAGCTAGGAGCTTGGATTTCTTAGGATCAATGCTAAAGGTCGTAGCAGGGACACCGAATGCCAGTGACTTAGAGAAAACCAGATTTTCGGAAATGAAGTTAGTCGAGTAAAGCAATAGACAGATTTAAATAAACACTAAAATCCAAAACCAAATTAATCAGCTTACCTCTACCGTCAATTCAATTTTGAGATTAGCCAAAAACTCAAAAGTAGACACTGCTCATTTATGCGAGACACTGCTTGCTAGAAACCGTATGTTGATGACGGAATTACAAAATTTAATGCTTGCAATAACCCTAGCCAAAATTAATATTGTTAGTCCGAACATTTTAGATCATGAAGACTTAAAAACAGTTTGGCTTGAGGAACCCACCGACACACCTATAGGGGATCTTTTGTCCGTCTCGTCTGTAAAAATTCTGCAGTCCGCTAACATTTTACATTTTATCATAAAATTTCCAAAAATTAAACTAGCCTGCAAGATGTCCTCAGCCTCCCGTATCTTCACCGCTTGAGTGAACGAAACTTGGAGTTCAACAAGGAGTTCAGAGAAGAGATCAATAACAACTATTGCAGGAGCAATATGCTGCGCACTCATCTGCATCGGCTCATTTATAGGCGTTTTACTAAGGCAAGGAAATCCGCAGATCAAATTAGGCAGATTATCGCTGAATAACAGATGTGAGAGTAGTTAACTGTGGTCAGCCAGACCAGAGTCGTTGACCATAGTCAACGTTATAATAAGGCTCCGGCCAAACTGCTGACCCAGCAATGGGCCGGATGCTCGTGCACCGACGACAGACACTGCATATTTGCGTGGCCGCTGTGAGCTTTGTTAGCTATAAGTTTGATCTTTATATTCAGTTGTGATTTGACATTCATTGAATAAAGAGCCACTGCTTATAAACTCAACTCCGACAATCTCGTTGAAACCTTATTATTCAACACCTGTCTGAGTCTCTAGGCCAGCGGGTAAAAGGAGGGCAGTCACCCTCCCAACATAATGTTCCTAATTCATCATTGGTAAATCTTCGGGCAGCCGGCCAGCAGCCAACAGTGGACCTGATGTCCACCTCCCCTGTGTTCATCTACAACTGCGAGGGACCCGTTAGACGACCAGCGAAGCTTACGTTTGCCGACGGCAATTCGACATTCGTTATTTTATATATGAAAAATACTAATTGGCGCTCAACTAGTGGTATCTATCTACCCTACCGGACAGATCAATATCAACTTGGAAGTTGAAAAGTGACAGCGGCGCGGGAGAAACGCAGCCGTTCAAATTAATAAACACACAATACAGTACGTGTAAGTGAACCCTTCGGTCAAACCTTTTACGTCTTCTATAAAAAATAAAGATACAAATAAACAAGTCTAAAGTGGGTTTTTCAAAGAATCTCAGTATTGAATGTGACGACTAGTAAGTGGTTAGTGTTTATTTCTTTTATTTTATCCGGTGGAGAAGATTTACCCGAAACCCCCATTATTTAATAAATAAATATTATAATATTATAGCACATTATTTTCCCAGCGAAAAATTTAATTAACAACATAATTATCTATTACAAATAGGGCCAAATTCGAACTTTTATTGGGCAATATTATTATAAAAAAAAAAAAAACACCGTCTTATTGCTCTGTTTTTTTTTTTTTTTTTTGTGTGCAGACATTTAATTCAGTTTTTGTATGTCGCTTCGCTCGAATAGAAATTCTCGGTATTAGATTCGCAGTCCAGTTTTTACTTTTTATTCTTTATTGTCTCCACTCCACTGCTGTGAACCCGATACGGCCGCATATGCATTTGTGTGGCAATGTGTTGTTTTTTACTTTTTTGTTTATCGTAGCGGAAGCTCAGTCCCCGCGTACCCCTCACCTTGCCAGTGCTTGACAAGGCGGCAGCTTCGTTCGACGAGCTCACATACAGACATCGTTGATAAGGCGGCTCCGTCCCCGCATACCCTTTGCCATGCCAACTGGCTTCATGGGCAAAATAGCTTGAGCGAGCATTTCTTTATCAAGGAAATTTAACTTTGCCACATATGAGCTCTCCATTCCGACAGTTTAGGGAAAATAAACGATACACTACCGAATCAAAATCGGATAGTGAAAAAGAACCCCCGCATACTTCCACCCCAACTCGGACACCCTCTAAACCCCCTCAGTAGGAATCATGGACACAAACCAGCTTAAGGAGGTAATTCAGGCCGCCGTTAGCCATGCGCAGGGAAGAAGAATTGGGCAAAACCATAAAGGAGTTGGCCACCCAAGTTGCAGCGGTGCAAATGGCACCCGCACAGGCGGCAGCTCCTAAAATCAAGAGACATATGTCTCTTGGCGGGAGGCGGCGGTATCCGCATATTTCATATTTAGAAATTACGTAAATAGCTCACGCCACTACCAGGCGGTCGTAATAATTAGGAGTAAAATAAGAGGCCCTGCCAATGCGGTGCTATCTTCGTTTGGCACTATATTGAATTTCCGCCTCGATTTCACATATAGTGACAACGCCAGATTCACGTCATCGAGCAGGAGATGGGTACCCTCAGACAGGGAACCCTCACTCTCCTAAAATATTACGACGAGGTTGAGAAAAAGCTCACCTTGCTCACTAACAAAGCCACGATGTCGTACGAAGCATCGGCGACAAGAATTCTATGCGAAAAGTTCCAAGATGACGCGCTCCGTGTATCTATTTCGGGACTCAAACGCAGTCTTTCCGATGTCCTTTTCTCGGCGAAGCCGAAAGACATGCCAACTGCGTTGGCATTAGCTCAAGAGGTGGAATCAAACTACGAAAGATACACCTTCGCAACTTCGTTTGCAAAAAGCCAAGAGGATAAGGATCGCAGGCAAACCCCAAAGCCACAAGATCGTCTCCAAGAAGAATCCTTTTCTCACGCAAATCAGCAGTTCGGTGCCGGTAAAAACCCGCACTTTAGCAAACAGCACAGGGAGCAAGTATATTCTGTACCGCAAGAAAATACCCAGGAACCGATGGATATTGACCCATCTCTTTCCAGGATGAGACAACCTACCCAGACACAGGCTTCCCAAAACGGGAAGCCGGCCCCCTCCGGTCGTTCAGGCCCTCACAAAAGACAAAGGGTTAATCATATCGCTCAGAGCGTAGATCAGGCCGAGGGTAGGTACCAAAGTCGACGATGACGCCATTTCTGTATACGATTTAGAAATCATTAATTTTTTAGGGGAAAATCCCTGCTGCCCGTCATTAGAGGAAGAGTAGCGGGGAAAGAAATGAAGTTCCTCATCGACACGGGCGTGTCGAAAAATTTCATCCGACCTCACAAAGGTTTAAAAGGCGTTCGCCCCGTCGATTCCCCTTCACCATTCATTCACTCCATGGCGTTACGACATTCACGAAGAAATGCCTTGTGTCATTATTTAATTTAAAGAGTACGTTCTTCATACTACCGGACTTATCCTCCTTTGATGGAATAATTGGCCTTGACCTATTAAAACAGGCAGGGGCAACACTATGCCTAGCTTCCGGTAGCCTAAATTGGGGCACCGAGATAGAGAAAATCGATTTCCACACGTGCACTGACGTAAACTTCACCAGCGTAAAGTGCTCACGCGTTCTTAGAAATGCTAAAGACCAGGAAAAAGGCTTTTGCAAACCCTAAGGAGGCTTTTCCTTACAACACATCGGTGGTAGCTACCATCAGAACAGTAAGTGAGGAGCCCATATACGCGAAATTATACCCGTACCCCATGGGAGCAGCGGATTTCGTCAACAAAGAGATTGAAGATCTGCTTAAAAACGGGATAATTCAGAAGTTACCGACCCCCTTACAACAATCCGATATGGGTTGTGGATTAAAAAGGGACCGATGAGCATGGGGACCGGAAAATTCAACTAGTTAGCTAAACGAAAGAACCGTGTCCGACAAGTACCCCATGTCAAATATAAACATGATATTAGGAAACCTAGGTAATGCTAAATATTTCTCTACGCTGGACCTCAAGTCTGGCTATCACCAAATCATACTCGCAGAACGCGACAGAGAAAAAACTTCTTTCTCAGTGAATGGGGGGAAATACGAATTCCGCAGGCTACCGTTTGGCCTCAAAAATGCAGACAGCATTTTTCAGAGAACCATCGACGACATCCTACGAGAACAGATCGGCAAGTTCTGCTATGTTTACGTTGACGACGTAATCATCTATTCGGAAGACGAAAACTCTCACATCAAGCGCATCGATTGGGTTCTTAACAGCCTGTACGATGCGAACATGAGAGTATCGGTAGAAAAACCCAGCTTTTTTAAGAAAAGTGTGAGCTTTCTTGGGTTTATAGTGCAACAACAGACCCAGAGAAGGTAAAGGCCATAAAAGAATTTCCGGAACCCAGAAGTGTTTTTGAGGTACGATCATTTCTAGGCCTAGCCAGCTACTATCGATGTTTCATTAAGGACTTCGTAGTAATAGCGAGGCCTATATCGGACATCCTGAAAGGGGAGAACGGGACAGTTAGTAGACACAGGTCACGAAACATTCCGGTTCAGTTCTTTGAGGCGCAACAACAAGCGTTCCAGAAACTACGAAATATCTTGGCATCCGATGACGTGATGCTAAAGTACCCCGACTACAAAAAGGCATTTGATCTAACGACAGATGCCTCGGCCCATGGCATTGGAGCAGCATTGTCCCGAAAGGGACGCCCAATAACAATGATCTCAAGGACATTGAAAGACAGGGAGGTTAACTACGCCACCAACGAGAGGTGACTCCTAGCCATAATCTGGGCATTGGCTAAGCTACGTCATTATCTGGAAAGCGCGCATTGATGAGTCAGGGGCGCGTATTTTCACGGCAACAAATTAACGTCATGGAGGAGCAAGAAGCTCAATCGTGCGTAGCCACTGTTCACAGCGAGCTCTCCTTGACGCACACTATCAAATTTTGGCATTGCAAAAACCGCGTAACGGATATTTTTGCAGTTCCTGAGAGACGAGAAATCCACACCGTCGAGCACAATAGGGCTCACAGATCGGCCCAAGAAAATGTTAAGCAGGTACTCTCCGAGTACTACTTTCCAAAGATGGCCAAGTTAGCTACCGAAATCGTAGCAAACTGCAAAACATGTGCGAAAGCCAAGTACGATAGGCACCCAAGACAACATGAGCTAGGCGAGACTCCGATTCGCAGTTGTGCAACATGTCCACTCTAGGACAATCGAAGATCTTAAACCAGCCATACTACAAATCATGAATTTTTTCCCTAGGGCTAGAGTAGTCTATTGCGATAATGAACCTTCGTTAAATTCACATAGTATCTCAGCCATGCTTGACAACCATTTTGGCGTTAGCATTGCAAATGCACCGCCACTCCATAACGCCTCAAATGGGCAAATGGAGCGCTTTCATAGCACCCTTTTGGAGCTTGCTCGTTGCCTAAAAATCGACAAGGGGATAACTGATACTGTGAAAATTATTCTATTGGCAACCGCCAAATATAATAAGTCAATTCACTCTGTCGTTGACAAATGACCAGTCGCCATCTTGCAAGAGCACCCAGATGACCCACAGACGGAAGTCCGGAATAAGATCATTAGGGCGCAAAACACGCTCAGGACCAGGGAAAATGCCTCCCGACAATGAAAAGTATTCGAAGTCGGCGAAAAGGTATTGGTAAAATCCAACAGAAGGCTAGGAAATAAACTCACACCCTTGTGTGAGGAGAGAGCCGTAGAGCGGACATGGGGACCACGGTCCTCATTAAGGGGAGGGTGGTCCACAAAGACAATCTTAAAGGAAGCAGTAAACAATGTCCTTTATGTTTTTTATTCATTAGTTTATTACACCTTAAAGCCACTTGGCGCACTTTCTTTCTTGCTGTAAGGTTTATAGAAGTTTAGAAGAAGAAGCTTCTGAGCGCGGATATCGTTGGGCGTTCATCACAAAGTAGCTAGGAGCTTGGATTTCTTAGGATCAATGCTAAAGGTCGTAGCAGGGACACCGAATGCCAGTGACTTAGAGAAAACCAGATTTTCGGAAATGAAGTTAGTCGAGTAAAGCAATAGACAGATTTAAATAAACACTAAAATCCAAAACCAAATTAATCAGCTTACCTCTACCGTCAATTCAATTTTGAGATTAGCCAAAAACTCAAAAGTAGACACTGCTCATTTATGCGAGACACTGCTTGCTAGAAACCGTATGTTGATGACGGAATTACAAAATTTAATGCTTGCAATAACCCTAGCCAAAATTAATATTGTTAGTCCGAACATTTTAGATCATGAAGACTTAAAAACAGTTTGGCTTGAGGAACCCACCGACACACCTATAGGGGATCTTTTGTCCGTCTCGTCTGTAAAAATTCTGCAGTCCGCTAACATTTTACATTTTATCATAAAATTTCCAAAAATTAAACTAGCCTGCAAGATGTCCTCAGCCTCCCGTATCTTCACCGCTTGAGTGAACGAAACTTGGAGTTCAACAAGGAGTTCAGAGAAGAGATCAATAACAACTATTGCAGGAGCAATATGCTGCGCACTCATCTGCATCGGCTCATTTATAGGCGTTTTACTAAGGCAAGGAAATCCGCAGATCAAATTAGGCAGATTATCGCTGAATAACAGATGTGGGAGTAGTTAACTGTGGTCAGCCAGACCAGAGTCGTTGACCATAGTCAACGTTATAATAAGGCTCCGGCCAAACTGCTGACCCAGCAATGGGCCGGATGCTCGTGCACCGACGACAGACACTGCATATTTGCGTGGCCGCTGTGAGCTTTGTTAGCTATAAGTTTGATCTTTATATTCAGTTGTGATTTGACATTCATTGAATAAAGAGCCACTGCTTATAAACTCAACTCCGACAATCTCGTTAAAACCTTATTATTCAACACCTATCTGAGTCTCTAGGCCAGCGGGTAAAAGGAGGGCAGTCACCCTCTCAACATAGTCTTCCTAATTCATCATTGGGAAATCTACGACCAGCCGGCCAGCAGCCAACAGTGGACCTGACGTCCACCTCCCCTGTGTTCATCTACAACTGCGAGGGACCCGTCAGACGACCAGCGAAGCTTACGTTTGCCGACGGCAATTCGACATTCGTTATTTTATATATGAAAAATACTAACTTATATATAAAATTCTATAATGAAGTATAGACCAACAAACATATAGGAGGACTTATTTCTGTAAACGTATAGTATACCATATAACAAAATAATATACATTTAATGAATTAAAAAGAAGACAAACATTTTCATTACTTTGAATTTAACAAAGCTCTGTTACTGATAGAAGTAGAACGTCTGCTGATGCCTGTCTGTAAAGAGTTATAAATAATTTATTTTGTTGAATTTGATTGTTAACGCCTCAAATGGGCAAATGGAGCGCTTTCATAGCACCCTTTTGGAGCTTGCTCGTTGCCTAAAAATCGACAAGGGGATAACTGATACTGTGAAAATTATTCTATTGGCAACCGCCAAATATAATAAGTCAATTCACTCTGTCGTTGACAAATGACCAGTCGCCATCTTGCAAGAGCACCCAGATGACCCACAGACGGAAGTCCGGAATAAGATCATTAGGGCGCAAAACACGCTCAGGACCAGGGAAAATGCCTCCCGACAATGAAAAGTATTCGAAGTCGGCGAAAAGGTATTGGTAAAATCCAACAGAAGGCTAGGAAATAAACTCACACCCTTGTGTGAGGAGAGAGCCGTAGAGCGGACATGGGGACCACGGTCCTCATTAAGGGGAGGGTGGTCCACAAAGACAATCTTAAAGGAAGCAGTAAACAATGTCCTTTATGTTTTTTATTCATTAGTTTATTACACCTTCAAGCCACTTGGCGCACTTTCTTTCTTGCTGTAAGGTTTATAGAAGTTTAGAAGAAGAAGCTTCTGAGCGCGGATATCGTTGGGCGTTCATCACAAAGTAGCTAGGAGCTTGGATTTCTTAGGATCAATGCTAAAGGTCGTAGCAGGGACACCGAATGCCAGTGACTTAGAGAAAACCAGATTTTCGGAAATGAAGTTAGTCGAGTAAAGCAATAGACAGATTTAAATAAACACTAAAATCCAAAACCAAATTAATCAGCTTACCTCTACCGTCAATTCAATTTTGAGATTAGCCAAAAACTCAAAAGTAGACACTGCTCATTTATGCGAGACACTGCTTGCTAGAAACCGTATGTTGATGACGGAATTACAAAATTTAATGCTTGCAATAACCCTAGCCAAAATTAATATTGTTAGTCCGAACATTTTAGATCATGAAGACTTAAAAACAGTTTGGCTTGAGGAACCCACCGACACACCTATAGGGGATCTTTTGTCCGTCTCGTCTGTAAAAATTCTGCAGTCCGCTAACATTTTACATTTTATCATAAAATTTCCAAAAATTAAACTAGCCTGCAAGATGTCCTCAGCCTCCCGTATCTTCACCGCTTGAGTGAACGAAACTTGGAGTTCAACAAGGAGTTCAGAGAAGAGATCAATAACAACTATTGCAGGAGCAATATGCTGCGCACTCATCTGCATCGGCTCATTTATAGGCGTTTTACTAAGGCAAGGAAATCCGCAGATCAAATTAGGCAGATTATCGCTGAATAACAGATGTGGGAGTAGTTAACTGTGGTCAGCCAGACCAGAGTTGTTGACCATAGTCAACGTTATAATAAGGCTCCGGCCAAACTGCTGACCCAGCAATGGGCCGGATGCTCGTGCACCGACGACAGACACTGCATATTTGCGTGGCCGCTGTGAGCTTTGTTAGCTATAAGTTTGATCTTTATATTCAGTTGTGATTTGACATTCATTGAATAAAGAGCCACTGCTTATAAACTCAACTCCGACAATCTCGTTAAAACCTTATTATTCAACACCTATCTGAGTCTCTAGGCCAGCGGGTAAAAGGAGGGCAGTCACCCTCTCAACATAGTCTTCCTAATTCATCATTGGGAAATCTACGACCAGCCGGCCAGCAGCCAACAGTGGACCTGACGTCCACCTCCCCTGTGTTCATCTAGAACTGCGAGGGACCCGTCAGACGACCAGCGAAGCTTACGTTTGCCGACGGCAATTCGACATTCGTTATTTTATATATGAAAAATACTAACTT
This sequence comes from Drosophila jambulina, assembly GCA_018152175.1. NCBI lineage: Eukaryota > Metazoa > Arthropoda > Insecta > Diptera > Drosophilidae > Drosophila > Drosophila jambulina. The sequence continues at coordinate 767,737 of JAECXH010000027.1, read as the reverse complement.
ATATATAAAATTCTATAATGAAGTATAGACCAACAAACATATAGGAGGACTTATTTCTGTAAACGTATAGTATACCATATAACAAAATAATATACATTTAATGAATTAAAAAGAAGACAAACATTTTCATTACTTTGAATTTAACAAAGCTCTGTTACTGATAGAAGTAGAACGTCTGCTGATGCCTGTCTGTAAAGAGTTATAAATAATTTATTTTGTTGAATTTGATTGTTAACCATTTTTTTATTATACCTGTTTACCGCCATATGATATGAACCTGGTGCTGAGTTTGATCGACCTGCTCGAACAAATCTTTCTATACGTGAGCCACTTGGCCTCAATGACTTTTCGGAATCATTTTTCATGAAAGGATTTCCGAAAGAATGCTTTTTTAACATCGTTTTTATTAATATAAGAGTGTCGAGTTTAGGTATGCTACGAAAGGGACGCCCAATAACAATGATCTCAAGGACATTGAAAGACAGGGAGGTTAACTACGCCACCAACGAGAGGTGACTCCTAGCCATAATCTGGGCATTGGCTAAGCTACGTCATTATCTGGAAAGCGCGCATTGATGAGTCAGGGGCGCGTATTTTCACGGCAACAAATTAACGTCATGGAGGAGCAAGAAGCTCAATCGTGCGTCGCCACTGTTCACAGCGAGCTCTCCTTGACGCACACTATCAAATTTTGGCATTGCAAAAACCGCGTAACGGATATTTTTGCAGTTCCTGAGAGACGAGAAATCCACACCGTCGAGCACAATAGGGCTCACAGATCGGCCCAAGAAAATGTTAAGCAGGTACTCTCCGAGTACTACTTTCCAAAGATGGCCAAGTTAGCTACCGAAATCGTAGCAAACTGCAAAACATGTGCGAAAGCCAAGTACGATAGGCACCCAAGACAACATGAGCTAGGCGAGACTCCGATTCGCAGTTGTGCAACATGTCCACTCTAGGACAATCGAAGATCCTAAACCAGCCATACTACAAATCATGAATTTTTTTCCTAGGGCTAGAACCTTCGTTAAATTCACATACTATCTCAGCCATGCTTGACAACCATTTTGGCGTTAGCATTGCAAATGCACCGCCACTCCATAACGCCTCAAATGGGCAAATGGAGCGCTTTCATAGCACCCTTTTGGAGCTTGCTCGTTGCCTAAAAATCGACAAGGGGATAACTGATACTGTGAAAATTATTCTATTGGCAACCGCCAAATATAATAAGTCAATTCACTCTGTCGTTGACAAATGACCAGTCGCCATCTTGCAAGAGCACCCAGATGACCCACAGACGGAAGTCCGGAATAAGATCATTAAGGCGCAAAACACGCTCAGGACCAGGGAAAATGCCTCCCGACAATGAAAAGTATTCGAAGTCGGCGAAAAGGTATTGGTAAAATCCAACAGAAGGCTAGGAAATAAACTCACACCCTTGTGTGAGGAGAGAGCCGTAGAGCGGACATGGGGACCACGGTCCTCATTAAGGGGAGGGTGGTCCACAAAGACAATCTTAAAGGAAGCAGTAAACAACGTTCTTTATGTTTTTTATTCATTAGTTTATTACACCTTCAAGCCACTTGGCGCACTTTCTTTCTTGCTGTAAGGTTTATAGAAGTTTAGAAGAAGAAGCTTCTGAGCGCGGATATCGTTGGGCGTTCATCACAAAGTAGCTAGGAGCTTGGATTTCTTAGGATCAATGCTAAAGGTCGTAGCAGGGACACCGAATGCCAGTGACTTAGAGAAAACCAGATTTTCGGAAATGAAGTTAGTCGAGTAAAGCAATAGACAGATTTAAATAAACACTAAAATCCAAAATCAAATTTATCAGCTTACCTCTACCGTCAATTCAATTTTGAGATTAGCCAAAAACTCAAAAGTAGACACTGGTCATTTATGCGAGACACTGCTTGCTAGAAACCGTATGTTGATGACGGAATTACAAAATTTAATGCTTGCAATAACCCTAGCCAAAATTAATATTGTTAGTCCGAACATTTTAGATCATGAAGACTTAAAAACAGTTTGGCTTGAGGAACCCACCGACACACCTATAGGGGATCTTTTGTCCGTCTCGTCTGTAAAAATTCTGCAGTCCGCTAACATTTTACATTTTATCATAAAATTTCCAAAAATTAAACTAGCCTGCAAGATGTCCTCAGCCTCCCGTATCTTCACCGCTTGAGTGAACGAAACTTGGAGTTCAACAAGGAGTTCAGAGAAGAGATCAATAACAACTATTGCAGGAGCAATATGCTGCGCACTCATCTGCATCGGCTCATTTATAGGCGTTTTACTAAGGCAAGGAAATCCGCAGATCAAATTAGGCAGATTATCGCTGAATAACAGATGTGGGAGTAGTTAACTGTGGTCAGCCAGACCAGAGTCGTTGACCATAGTCAACGTTATAATAAGGCTCCGGCCAAACTGCTGACCCAGCAATGGGCCGGATGCTCGTGCACCGACGACAGACACTGCATATTTGCGTGGCCGCTGTGAGCTTTGTTAGCTATAAGTTTCATCTTTATATTCAGTTGTGATTTGACATTCATTGAATAAAGAGCCACTGCTTATAAACTCAACTCCGACAATCTCGTTAAAACCTTATTATTCAACACCTATCTGAGTCTCTAGGCCAGCGGGTAAAAGGAGGGCAGTCACCCTCTCAACATAGTCTTCCTAATTCATCATTGGGAAATCTACGACCAGCCGGCCAGCAGCCAACAGTGGACCTGACGTCCACCTCCCCTGTGTTCATCTACAACTGCGAGGGACCCGTCAGACGACCAGCGAAGCTTACGTTTGCCGACGGCAATTCGACATTCGTTATTTTATATATGAAAAATACTAACTTATATATAAAATTCTATAATGAAGTATAGACCAACAAACATATAGGAGGACTTATTTCTGTAAACGTATAGTATACCATATAACAAAATAATATACATTTAATGAATTAAAAAGAAGACAAACATTTTCATTACTTTGAATTTAACAAAGCTCTGTTACTGATAGAAGTAGAACGTCTGCTGATGCCTGTCTGTAAAGAGTTATAAATAATTTATTTTGTTGAATTTGATTGTTAACCATTTTTTTATTATACCTGTTTACCGCCATATGATATGAACCTGGTGCTGAGTTTGATCGACCTGCTCGAACAAATCTTTCTATACGTGAGCCACTTGGCCTCAATGACTTTTCGGAATCATTTTTCATGAAAGGATTTCCGAAAGAATGCTTTTTTAACATCGTTTTTATTAATATAAGAGTGTCGAGTTTAGGTATGCTACGAAAGGGACGCCCAATAACAATGATCTCAAGGACATTGAAAGACAGGGAGGTTAACTACGCCACCAACGAGAGGTGACTCCTAGCCATAATCTGGGCATTGGCTAAGCTACGTCATTATCTGGAAAGCGCGCATTGATGAGTCAGGGGCGCGTATTTTCACGGCAACAAATTAACGTCATGGAGGAGCAAGAAGCTCAATCGTGCGTAGCCACTGTTCACAGCGAGCTCTCCTTGACGCACACTATCAAATTTTGGCATTGCAAAAACCGCGTAACGGATATTTTTGCAGTTCCTGAGAGACGAGAAATCCACACCGTCGAGCACAATAGGGCTCACAGATCGGCCCAAGAAAATGTTAAGCAGGTACTCTCCGAGTACTACTTTCCAAAGATGGCCAAGTTAGCTACCGAAATCGTAGCAAACTGCAAAACATGTGCGAAAGCCAAGTACGATAGGCACCCAAGACAACATGAGCTAGGCGAGACTCCGATTCGCAGTTGTGCAATATGTCCACTCTAGGACAATCGAAGATCCTAAACCAGCCATACTACAAATCATGAATTTTTTTCCTAGGGCTAGAGTAGTCTATTGCGATAATGAACCTTCGTTAAATTCACATACTATCTCAGCCATGCTTGACAACCATTTTGGCGTTAGCATTGCAAATGCACCGCCACTCCATAACGCCTCAAATGGGCAAATGGAGCGCTTTCATAGCACCCTTTTGGAGCTTGCTCGTTGCCTAAAAATCGACAAGGGGATAACTGATACTGTGAAAATTATTCTATTGGCAACCGCCAAATATAATAAGTCAATTCACTCTGTCGTTGACAAATGACCAGTCGCCATCTTGCAAGAGCACCCAGATGACCCACAGACGGAAGTCCGGAATAAGATCATTAAGGCGCAAAACACGCTCAGGACCAGGGAAAATGCCTCCCGACAATGAAAAGTATTCGAAGTCGGCGAAAAGGTATTGGTAAAATCCAACAGAAGGCTAGGAAATAAACTCACACCCTTGTGTGAGGAGAGAGCCGTAGAGCGGACATGGGGACCACGGTCCTCATTAAGGGGAGGGTGGTCCACAAAGACAATCTTAAAGGAAGCAGTAAACAACGTTCTTTATGTTTTTTATTCATTAGTTTATTACACCTTCAAGCCACTTGGCGCACTTTCTTTCTTGCTGTAAGGTTTATAGAAGTTTAGAAGAAGAAGCTTCTGAGCGCGGATATCGTTGGGCGTTCATCACAAAGTAGCTAGGAGCTTGGATTTCTTAGGATCAATGCTAAAGGTCGTAGCAGGGACACCGAATGCCAGTGACTTAGAGAAAACCAGATTTTCGGAAATGAAGTTAGTCGAGTAAAGCAATAGACAGATTTAAATAAACACTAAAATCCAAAATCAAATTTATCAGCTTACCTCTACCGTCAATTCAATTTTGAGATTAGCCAAAAACTCAAAAGTAGACACTGGTCATTTATGCGAGACACTGCTTGCTACAAACCGTATGTTGATGACGGAATTACAAAATTTAATGCTTGCAATAACCCTAGCCAAAATTAATATTGTTAGTCCGAACATTTTAGATCATGAAGACTTAAAAACAGTTTGGCTTGAGGAACCCACCGACACACCTATAGGGGATCTTTTGTCCGTCTCGTCTGTAAAAATTCTGCAGTCCGCTAACATTTTACATTTTATCATAAAATTTCCAAAAATTAAACTAGCCTGCAAGATGTCCTCAGCCTCCCGTATCTTCACCGCTTGAGTGAACGAAACTTGGAGTTCAACAAGGAGTTCAGAGAAGAGATCAATAACAACTATTGCAGGAGCAATATGCTGCGCACTCATCTGCATCGGTTCATTTATAGGCGTTTTACTAAGGCAAGGAAATCCGCAGATCAAATTAGGCAGATTATCGCTGAATAACAGATGTGAGAGTAGTTAACTGTGGTCAGCCAGACCAGAGTCGTTGACCATAGTCAACGTTATAATAAGGCTCCGGCCAAACTGCTGACCCAGCAATGGGCCGGATGCTCGTGCACCGACGACAGACACTGCATATTTGCGTGGCCGCTGTGAGCTTTGTTAGCTATAAGTTTGATCTTTATATTCAGTTGTGATTTGACATTCATTGAATAAAGAGCCACTGCTTATAAACTCAACTCCGACAATCTCGTTAAAACCTTATTATTCAACACCTATCTGAGTCTCTAGGCCAGCGGGTAAAAGGAGGGCAGTCTCCCTCTCAACATAGTCTTCCTAATTCATCATTGGGAAATCTACGACCAGCCGGCCAGCAGCCAACAGTGGACCTGACGTCCACCTCCCCTGTGTTCATCTACAACTGCGAGGGACCCGTCAGACGACCAGCGAAGCTTACGTTTGCCGACGGCAATTCGACATTCGTTATTTTATATATGAAAAATACTAACTTATATATAAAATTCTATAATGAAGTATAGACCAACAAACATATAGGAGGACTTATTTCTGTAAACGTATAGTATACCATATAACAAAATAATATACATTTAATGAATTAAAAAGAAGACAAACATTTTCATTACTTTGAATTTAACAAAGCTCTGTTACTGATGGAAGTAGAACGTCTGCTGATGCCTGTCTGTAAAGAGTTATAAATAATTTATTTTGTTGAATTTGATTGTTAACCATTTTTTTATTATACCTGTTTACCGCCATATGATATGAACCTGGTGCTGAGTTTGATCGACCTGCTCGAACAAATCTTTCTATCCGTGAGCCACTTGGCCTCAATGACTTTTCGGAATCATTTTTCATGAAAGGATTTCCGAAAGAATGCTTTTTTAACATCGTTTTTATTAATATAAGAGTGTCGAGTTTAGGTATGCTACGGACAACGGAGTTTATGTCTTCATCATCAACTTGAACCAAACAACAATTTTCTTCCTCTGTTGGCAATGGAAATAGCCCACCAGAGGTAACCCATTTATTCCTCTGGAAATGTAGAACTTTATTAATTGAATTAAGGTAATTGTAATTTTTTTGTAATATACCTTTAACTGCGGAACGGATATTCTACTATTGACATCTTTGTCCAACATTCGAAATATGCAGCTTTTTAAATTTTCTGAAATAGATATATTTTCTGGAAACACAACAGCATCTCTTCTTATTTTGTCATACAATAAGGGCACGGATTCAGCTAAAAACGGCACATTTCCAAATATCAAAGAATACAGAGTTGCACCTAACGACCAGACATCTGCTGCTCTTCCACAATATTGGTTCTGGATATGAGAAATATGTTTATATATATATTATTATAAAAATTAGTTAAGCTCTCAGCATACCTCTCCTAAAATCAGAGTTTCTGGTGCTCTGAAGGCCGGTGTTCCAGCAGTCGATCCATTACTTATTTTCGCATCATCTCCAAAAAATTCGTTGCAGACACCAAGATCTGCTATTTTCACATGCCCAAATTCCGTCATTAATAAGTTCCCAGGCTTTATGTCGGCATGGATAATTTTTTGATAGTGCACTATTCATAAAGATAAAAAAACACATTATGAAGTAATAATTTAATTAAAAAATGTAGTGATCTATTGTAATTTTGCACTCCAACTTAATTAAAAAGTTTTCCCTTACCAACACTACCGCTTTTTGTCTAGAAGCGGAGGCGTTCCTACGCTCTTTTCTGTCTTCAATCTTTTGTCTAAACTTTGCATTGGAGTTATATACTTCAAGTTAGTTACGTTTGTACCTATTTAGAATTATTATTATTTGAAAGAGACAGGCAACGACTAATTAAACTTTGTTTTTCTAAATCATTTTAGAAATAGATTTGGTAAGATTTTCCTACAAATCACCACTAGTCAATAATCACAGAGACTTCTTTTGGCTTATTTGTTCCTGACTGATGAAGGGCTCGCTACATACTTAGGCAGAATCAAAGCATTTCCTGCCTTTTTGCACTGCAATTCCCAAAGAATTCTATTCAAAGGTCAACCAGGATTAGCAGGTTTAGCTTTTTGGAGCAATAAACAGCCATTAGGTGTCCAGCGGAGAAATAGAAAAAGCCCCAACAATAAGAATAAAAAGTCTTAGATTAGGTTACTTAAGGCGGTAGTCAGTATTCCTTGTGACAATTAAACTCCATTGTAATACTATGTTTGATATGTGGGTTTTTTTGTTATAAATTTTGGACATTAAACAGCTTCCCCATCCAGAGGATAAAACGTATCGTAGGATGTATTATATGGATTCATTGCCCATATCTGAAATTCTGCTTCTTCATTTTTAACAGCTGCTTTATTTTGTTTTGTTATTAAAATTTCAAACTCTTATCTAGTTTTACCACTAAGAATCTAGAGCTTTCGCTAAAGGTGGTAAAAATCCCTAGCAGGAGGTTCGAGCGGGATTATGTACTTGTTTGTGAAAAATCCAAATTCTGGTTAGACTATTGGTTTGGCAAGAAAGTCATGTCGTTTTTTTTTAAGTAATCGTTTTTAATCTAATTTATTTACGACTAATCGAGCACCAGGGTCACTTTTTAGTATCGTTTTAAAGCTTATTGTCTTAGGTACTATCGACGAAAATTTGGTAATTATTCGATAACATTTATGAAAGCTATAGCAATTTAAACATGGAGGACCATAGTGAGCATTTTCGGCATATTTTGCTTTTTTACTTACTTTTTACGAAAAGAAAAAAAAGCGGTCGGAGCTCGCGAAAAATTGTGCGAAGTGTATGGTAAAGATGCCATGAGTGATCGCCAATGTCAGCGCTGGTTTGCCAAAATCTGGCTTGGAGATTTTGGAGTTAAAGACGCCCCACGTTCTGGTCGACCATCGGCCGTTTTGACGAACAACTTCAGGCTTTGCTGGATGAAAACCGGCGTTATTCAACGTGGGATACAACTGTGGAAAACCATTTGAAGAAACTTGGATACGTAAGCAAGCTCGATGTTTGGGTTCCGCATAACTTAAAGAAAATTCACCTAACTAAGCGTATCAACATCTGCTATTCTCTGCAGCAACGGATTAAAAACAATCCTTTTTTGAAGCGGATCATTACTGGTGACGAAAAGTGGGTTGTTTAAAATAATGTCCAACGAAAAAGATCATGGAGCAAGAAAGATGAGCCAGCCCAAGCCACATCAAAGGCCGATATCCATCAGAGGAAAGTTATGCTGTCTGTTTGGTGGAATTGGAAGGGTGTAGTGCACTTTGAGCTGCTGGGACGGAATGAAACCATCATTTCAGATGTGTACTGTCGCCAGCTATCCAATTTGGCGGAAAAAATTGAAGAAAAGGAGCCGGCACTAGCTAATCGCAAGGGTATAGTCTTTCACCATGACAACGCTAGGCCCCACACATCTTTGGTCACTCGGCAAAAATTAACGGAGCTGAATTGGGAAGTGCTACCACATCCACCTTATAGTCCGGACTTAGCATTTTCAGATTACCATTTGTTTCGCTCTCTTCAAAACTCTTTGAATGGTAAAAACTTTGATTCAGATGAGGCTGTCGAAAACCACTTGTCTCGATTCTTTGCTGGAAAAGTCCAAACGTTCTTCGAGCGCGGAATTATGCAGTTGCCCGAGAGATGATCATTAGTGGTCGAACAAAACGGCCAATACATAATTGATTAATTATAAGTCCTGATATAAATAAATCATCTTTGAAAATATTGAAAAAAACGACATGACTTTCTTGCCAACCCAATAGCAAGTATTTATCCGTCCATTCTAACATCATCTGAAAGCTTTGCGGATTTTATTATTATTAATTATTTTTGTATGCTTCAATCTATTTTTTTAAAAGACTAACAATAAGTGTTTCAAAACTAACAATATTATCTAACTAGCAGTAATGTAGACTGGAATATAGTAAAAATGGCCGGGGTTGAAAAGTTTTACGTACTAGACGGGTTTTGCTGGAAAACCAAATCAAGTTTTTCCTTGTTTGTATATTTCAACTTCAACTGCGAAAATGCCAAGATCCCTGTAGATGTTTTGGTTGCGAATATACCATGGTGCCTCAGTGATAGTTCTTAGGATTTTTAATTGAGTGTCTTTATTAGTGCTGCTTGCGTTTCCTCAAAGCTAAGAGCCATACGTCTTGGTTGCCTTAGAAGTGGAAATAAAGGGATGGACTTTGTACCTTGGGGCAATCGGGTGTTTATAATCCAGTGGAGGCTGCTGGCATTTTAAATTTAGTTTTTTGCAATCGATATGTCTTCGCCATGTTATACGACTGTCAAGGGGAATGCCGAGATACGTTACTTTTTTGACTTGGGGATCTGCGTGCTGTTTATGTAGAGTGCTATGTTAAAAGAAAAGTAATGTCCTTTGTTTTCTTAATACGAAAGTCAGCCTAAGCAGACTAACCAAAGTGTGCGGTTTGTCCTGGTACGTCTATAAGCCTGGAAATCTCTGCACTGTATAGGAACGTTACATTTGTGTGGCTCTTCCATTGGGATCCTTCGATGCAATAAAAACTGCAACTTGTAGATCGGGAGCACTTAATTTTTCTTTAAGGCTTCTGACTTGAGCATGTCCTTGAAAAATGGTTGTGGCTTTTTATTTCTGTTAATTATATATTAATACTTGCAATGTCTAGCTGCTTTTATGATAATATGTGTAAAAGTGTATTTAGACACAGCTCGGAAGTGTTCTTCAGATTTGGGTCGAACTTCAGTTTCGTGAATGTTTTCTTTATTAAACGAAATAACATGGAAATTTTCGTCCCCGACCAACGCAACAAATTTGTCAGCAGGAACTGAGTTTTGAGCTTTTCTCCCTTATATAAATACGCTGGGGCTTCGGTTTCTTTTGGGACTCCTATCCCGACTCTGCTTGATTGCGTTCAGCCAATGCTAAGATGGAAAATCTGTTGTTGGTCTAGTTTATTCGTTGCTTTTGTTAATATGGTTTATCTTTGGTTTAGTACCAAACGTGTTTTATGAACTAAGCTTACGTTTTATCTGGATCCACACCGGTCTGTATGGCCGGGACCGCTTATTGCTTACCGAATTTTAAGCAATTGCGCAAGAGTGCAGCAATTAAAAGCAAAACAAAAAGAAACCAAATTAAATTACCAGACACAAAAAAAAAAAATAAATAAAAATAATAAAAAACTAATTGCGGATCTAACTAAAAAAACTATAGCAAACATAAAACTCAACAAAAATACATATATACAAATTCAACTCCACTGCATTGCAATGTATGTAATCATCTACCAAAGATAAAGTGCATCTCCCAGCCCACTCAGGTTTCAGGCAATAGTCAAACATCTCCTTTTACGGGTTGTCGTCTGCCACCGGCGGATACCATAGTGACTATCTCGGTAGCCCTCTTTCAGAGACCCGTTTTACTGCGATATACATATATCCATAATTCGCGTCTCACACCGGTGGAGAGGTTGTTCCACCTACTGTCCAAAACGAGTGATGATGCGCACGACATTGTCTCGAAGGCTCCGCTAACCGACGAGGGGTTCGTCTCAGCGTGGCAAAGCCTCACAGACCGCTTCGATAATCGGCGGTTATTGGTCAATAGCCAGTTAAAAATCCTCTTTAAAATCCACACTGTCCTCTAAGGGTCCGGGTCCGCTTTAAATGAGCAGCAAGGCACCATACAAAGTTGCACAAAAGCCTAAGAGATGTGCCCCATTCAAATCGAGGCATAGGTGGCTCCGGCCCTAAAGTTGTGTAAACTGTGTTCCAGGGAGGACCTCCCTCTTCGCTTATATCTGCGCTTCCTAGATATGGAGATAAATTTGTCGCTCAGACTACATCAAGAAGAAGCAATTTGCAAGGACTGTTTTGCACGAGGCCACCAGCAGTGGGATTGCACTAATGCCCATATCTTCTTAAAGTGCCATGGCCGGCATCATACCCTGCGTGGCATAAATCCATTTGCGACCGCTCCAAGCTCCTCTTGGCCGGCGTGGCTGAAAACCTGGCGCACTCTTTTAAGGAAACTTCCTGAACTCCTCTTAGCGGATCTTAAGTTTTTTGAGAGCTCCCAAATTGATGTTTTGATAGGAGCGGACATCCTTCCGTCTATCCTCCTAGACGGCTCTTAGACTAATATTTGCGGTTCGGTGACCGGACGGAAACAATTTTTTTGTGGGTACTAACCGGCTCCGTGTCTTCAACGGCCCTTTGCAGTGTGTCCGCATTCTCAATGCGAGTTACCTACGGGACTGACGATTCGCTGGACAAGCTGCTCAAAATATTATGGGAGGTGGAAGAGGTGTCCACAAAAACGTACCCGAGTCTGATTCGACCTGCGAACAAAATTTGGGCCAAGCTACAAAAAGGGACAACTATGGAAAATGCGTTATAACACTTCCCTTTTGCGACCCTGAGCACAAAAGCATATTCACGGTCCATTGCACTGGATAAGTTCCTGCGTAACGAACAGCGCCTGAAAAGCGATCCTACACCCGATAAGGAAATAGAGGTGCAATGGCCAAGCAATGCTAGTCGCGTGCGACTAGCGGGCGAAAAAAATTGTGACATGCGCCACCTGTCGTCGGTGATCGCAAGCTAGATCGCGTGAGTCGAGTGGCCGGGGAAATTTACCTCGGTCGCCCGGTGTGAAACTCGGGAGTCTGGGGAAATATGACCCGGTTGCCTTGTATGGGGTGAAACTCGGGAGTTCGGAGAATTATGACCCGATTGCCCAACGTGGGGTGAAACTCGGGAGTTCGGGGAATTATTGCCCGATTGCCCAACGTGGGGTGAAACTCGGGAGTTCGGGGAATTATGGACCGATTGCCCAACGTGGGGTGAAACTCGGGAGTTCCGGGAAATAAATCTGAGACACGAGAGGGGGTGCAGCGGTCGCAACCGCGTGGTCTGGTTGGAATCTTGGGTGAATCGTGACTCGGATCGCGGCCACCGGCTCCGTCCGGATTCGGATGCCGCCTAGAGGGTTTTCCTGCCGGATTTGCTCGGCCACTACGGGAGGACTCCTACGGATGGGCGCGGAGCCTACGGGCTGATGAATACTCCGGCTGAGTGCGGACCCTACGGGGAGCTAGTACTCCGGCTGGGCGCGGAGCCTACGAGGATCGAATAGTCCGGCTGGGCGCGGAGCCTACGGGGATCAAATACTCCGACTGGGCGCGGAGTCTACGGGTATTTAATTCTACGCTCAAGCATGCGGGACAAGGGGGTGAATTCTCGTCCAAGATGCGTCTCGCGAATGAGAAAGCCAAACACGAGCCGCAAGCCTGGGTCGAGGAGTGGGAAGAGGGAGAGGGGTCTGGAATGCGGAGAAATGATACGCAATGGAATTTATGTATCTATGTGTATATTGATTTCATGTTTAAAGAGAGAGGCCCTTCGGCACGCGGGCTGGTGCTGCAGAGTCAGCAGGTGCGTACCGGGCGGCTTGGTGCGGCGGGTAGGTAGGCGCGGATGTGTCGCGGCGTCAGCGCGTCGCGTTTTGTGTTGCGTGTACCGAGGTGTCTCACCGCGTGGTTGGGTGAGCTTCGATGCGGCACGGCGAAGCAGGAAGAACACGCGTCTGGCTGCGGCGGGGTTCGGAAAACGGAACGGAGCGATCGAACACGCGTCCGACCTCGGCGAGTGGTAAACCGGAAGAGAGCGAGTGAAAAAATCAGCGATCGCACTTTGGCGACGCGTCGCGCTCGCCGAACCAGTTCGCCGCTATCGATCAACCTATCGATCGGCAGCAAAAGAGGAGGCCAGTGCGCAGATACGGGAAGACGGCGTGGGGCATGGCTAGTATTTACCTGCGCCTCAAATAGCGTCACCCTCAAAAAGCGACATCCGAGGTGGAACACTATCATAGACGCCGCCCAGGAGATGACGGTAGACGTCTCGGAGCAGGACAAGGAGGAAGGTGATCTGAAAGTCGTAGGGTGCTGCAGCTCAACCTCCATGAAAGCAAGCTCGCGTCGGCGGAACTCCAAATTGCCATGGAGCAAGGATCCGTCAACTTCTTGTCCAATTACCTCGGGCATTTCCATTGCCGGACTGAAATCCTCATCTTTCAACGTGTTTTACTCCCCATCGGTAAGCAGAAACTGAAACACCATCTCCACGCTAACCCTATGTCTCATTACAGCACGGATGACCTGACTGTGGTGAAGCTTGAAAACAAAAAGAAAGGCCTCCTGGCAGCTTCCTGCTACATGGCTTATGACAGGACAAACCCACCGGAGGAACTCAGAAGGCAGCCCGATAGACCAGCACCTACTCGTCGGTGCAGGAGCCAACGCACACCATAGCGTGTGGGGGATCACTGACATAAACCACAGAGCTGACTCACTTTTAGAGTTCATACTTATTACCAGTGTTTAAAAAACTGAAGTAAGTTTCATTTCAAATGATTTTGCTTCTGCTTTTGCTTCTGAACAAATCAGAAGTCACAGTCAAAGCATAGTCAAAAATCAAAAAGCAACAAAAATCATCAAACAGCTGCAGTCGCCTGTTTCACATTTTTGCTTTCTGCTTTGCTGTTGCTTTTTTCGTAAACGTAAGTTGGCGCTGAAGCAAACTACAACTTTCGGAAGTCGTAGAAAGTCACAGTCGTAGATTCCACCTCCTCACGTTCTAGATATAACACTTGTAAGAGAACAAGGTACGTTGGTATCGAAATGGAGAGCCCTTGAGAGACTATCCTTCTCAGACCACAAGTACAAGTAACCGTCTTTAGGAGTCTCCGAAACATATACTGGAAAAAGTTCAAGAAAACAATCACGACATTAGTCACGACTGGTCCGAGCTTAGTAATTACTAGATGCGAACTGCGCATCTGCCCCACATAACGAAACAGGAAGAGAACCAAGTCAACTCCAATGCAATAACTTCAGAGAGGAGGCGGAAATTTTATTATCAAGACGGAATAAAAAATCCTATTCAACTTACCATACAGAGTCAGCTCAAACGCGTCGGCAGACAGTGGATTGAGGGCAGCCAGAAGGCCCTCACAGCACTAATGCATGCTCTCTTCCCAGAATTCTCTGAGGCCTCCGATGTCGATTATCACCAGAACCTAGCAACTGGAGAAGAGCATCTCTCATCTAATCTTATATACTCTAGAAGAATTCAATGGGTATTGACTCCTTTGAGTGGAATAAATAATAAACCGGGAATAGATGGAATATCCCCAGCCATGCTACAGGTGATCACCCCATTGCTCTACGCAATATACATAACTTGCCTAACAACGGGCTATAACCCTATCCAACGGAGGACTTCTTGGATTGTCTTCCAGCTAAAGGCAAGAAAGTGCAGCCATGTAAGTCCCCGAATGATTATAGACAGATAAGCATCACCTCTTTTTTACATGTACATCAGGAACGATGTGGGAAGACTGCTGTCAACCAACCAACATGCCTATACAAAAAAGAAATCTGTGTAAACGGCACTAGATTCGTTAGTAGCCTCTCCCCCTCCTGTGGAATCTGGTGGTAGGCGACCTGATCAAGAGATTCGAAAGTCAGGCCTCATAACAGCTTATGCTAACGACATATGTAGAATTATCACGGCTCAGCTCGATCATGCAATCAACAATCAGGGAGGTACGTGAGAGGGCGGAGACGGTACGACTCAGTATCAACGCGGACAAGACGGACCTCATTTTCTTTACTATGATATACAAGGTATGTTACCTCTATGGATCTTTCAAGAATTTACGAAAACAGGCTAATTCAAAAATACAAGTCAAATACCTCGGCATTCTTCTTGTCAACAAGCTGGCATGGAAACCTAAAGTATTAGAGAGAACGAAGGCCACCATAGCGTCCTATGCATCCAAGCACATCGCTGTGGTGCGTCCAATTTTTGTGGTGGCAAGCAATGGAAAAGAAGACATATAAGCAATCTGCTGATAGAGAGAATTTAGCGGAGGGCATTACTCTGCATAACAGAGTCGCTGAGGTCAACCCTAACAAAAGCACTCGATACCACAATTGGAGTCGATTCCCCCGACATCCACGCGCAACTCACCGCAGGAAAGGCAGCACAGCGCCTGATTGCATCACGAAATATGTCAATGCAAGAATTCGAACATAATTTGTCGTGACATGATCAGTTTATCTGATTATATGATACCCCGAACGTGCTTGGACACTAAAACGACAGCACTCATAGGACCTAATGACTGGAAGACGGGTCAGGACCATACTGAACACCTTAACATCTATACCGACGGCTCCAAGATGAAAAAAAGAATAGGAGCGGGCATATACTGTACGGACCCAGAGATGAGGCTGTCGTTTAAGCTACCAAGCCAATGAAGCATATTCCAGGCGGAAGTATCTGCCATCAGAAAAGCGGCGGAGCTTGCGCAGAGCATAGACCGTCCACATGGGGCGGTGAATCTTAGACAGTCAAACGTAGACAGTCACACGGCGATAAGATCCATGCAATCGTCAGCGGTCAATTCCAACAATGTACTGGCGAGTAAAAGAATGGAAAACGTACAAGTCTCGTTATTCCACAACCTGCAAAATATCAAAAATCATGTGCAAAGATCGCACCGATAAATTCAATCACTACGTGCTGCATCTTCCACGAAATCATTCCAGACTGTTGGGAATTTTCACAGGTCACTGCCTGGCTGCGGCATTTGCATTCAAGCTTGGCATCACCTACAACGCCAAAAGCCGGAACCAAAATCTTCGAGCATCTCATCTGTAAATGTCCAGCCCTGAAGGGGGCAACAAAAACATACCAGGGCGCTTCGGCTCTGGCATTGATAGAAGACCTAACATAACTTGACCTATTACATATTGTATTTACATTTTTACTTTTAATGCTTACATTCACAGTTTTTATACCCTTGCAGGGTATTATAATTTCAGTCAGAAGTTTGCAACGCAGTGAAGGAGACACTTCCGACCCTATAAAGTATATATAATCATGATCAGCATTGTTTAGTAGGGGGGCGATCCTTCCGCTGACGATCCTTGAAGGAGTTGGTCGAAAGGTTCCAACGGCGCAAGACCAAGAAGGGAAAAAAACCCAGTAGAAGAAAAAAGTCGGGGGCGTCGTGAGGAACTTCAGACCGCTATATTCGGCTTTATACATGTAACTAAGCTAAACTTAAGCATAAGACCACGCTCCCGCCCGCTTAACTCCGCTAAAGCGAGAGCGGAAGATCGGCAGCGGTCGTCCGTAGAGTTCGGTTCCGAACACGAGGGCAGCGGTCCAGAGCGCAGAAGCTGCGAGATGGGACGAGAGCGGCCGGCTTGGTCGAGAAAGGTGCCGAGGAGCGGAGTCGGAGTGCCGCCAAGCGGCGGAAGAGTGCCGTACTTGATGAGACGCGGGGAGCGGGCGATCGTTGATGAGCTCGACCGACAGTGCGCGAAGGCCCGACAGACGGGAGCGCAAGAGCGGTCGAGATTTCGGAAGCTCGATGGGCAGAGGGCCACACTGAGGGCCTTCTAACCTGAACATTCCGCCCCCCTTGCAATCACTCGGGTTGCAATGAATCCGTTCATGACTGATGCTGAATCGGGGCGCACTTAGCGTTGAAACATCGAAGTTGATCGGCACAGCGCGTAGGGAAACCTTGAACTTTCCGTAGCGGATGGATTTCGTGCAGACTCGGCAATGGTAGGACTCAGTACCTCGGGTACGTCTGCTTTTCAACTGGTATGCGTTGGGTGGAAGTGGATACATCGGATATGGTCTGAATGAAGAAAATAGAGAACAAGTGATGGTCAGTAATGTGCGACTTAGGAGTACGGAGGTGCCCGATGCTGCGAATAGGGCATATGCACTTGATGTTCGTGCATATACAGGAGCGTATGGTGGTGCTGATAGAACGTCTTGCATCGTTCACCACTGCGGCAGGTTCCCTCGGAATGTTCGTCAGCCAAACAGTTCGAAAAGTAGCGGTTGTCAAGAACCGCGCGGAACCTTTTCTCTGCATTAAGCCTGAGGAACTGTTGACATTTCCGAAGCGGGTGGATTCCGTTGCAGACTCGACACCGGTAGGAGTGAGTGCTTTTGGAACGCCTGCCTTCAAAGGCAGCCGTACTGCGAGTGGCAAAACATCTGCCCAACGGACCCTTGGATGTATAGGAAACTCGCGTGGAGAACACAGATACGGTGCGCGCGGTTGTCGTGGACACTAGGCCCGTGAGTACCCATCCGAAAATTGTCTCTTGTGCCAGAAGAGAGCCCAGAATGTTGCTCTTGGAGCCGCCCAGAAGCACAGACGGAAGAATATCAGCTCCTATCAGGACGTCGATTGCGGAGCTTTTGAAAAACGTCGGATCCGCCCAAGTGAGATTCGGAAGCTCCTTCAGGAGATCTCTTGGAATGGGGTATGATGGAAGTTTTCCGGCTAGTTGAGGAAGACCATAGGCATTCGATTTTAACATCAACCCGGGTCTGGAGGGAGCGCAAATGGAAAAATTGCAAAACTTCGTGAATTGGGCTGCAACTGTGTCATTGAGACCGGAAACTTGGGTCTGAACTGGCTTGAATGGAAGTTTGATTCGGTGGAAAAGTTGCTCAGTAATAAATGTTGCTTCGGAACCAGAATCAATTAAAGCGCGGGCTTCGAAGTTGCGACCAAGATGGCAGATATTAATAATCGCCGTGCCGAGCAAGACAGCTCTTAATCCTGACGCAAAACACACTTGCAAATTCGCGTGGTCGTCAGAAACTGCTGCGCGTGTCGCAACGGGAGCGGGTCGTGGACTAGAAGGAAGGTCATGAAACGGTAGCGACCGGATCGTCGCGATGCGTAAAACAGGAGTGGGGACTAGTGCAGTCCCGCTGTAGGTGGCCTCGGGCAAAACAATTCAAGCAGAGTTGCTTTCTTCAGATGTAGTCGGAACGACCATTTACATTCATCTCGAGGAAGCCGGGACAGAAGCGAACTGGATGGTTTTCCCTGGAGCAGATATCGCACCCTCTGGGGGCTGGAGCTACTCTGGCCTCGTAGGAGTTGAGCCTGCGCAGAGGTGCATTATTTGACGACCTTGTCGGAAGCTGCCCAGAGTCACTGGGCCTAACGTCGTCAATGGCCTCCAACGTGTGATGGCGCTCCGTTAGAAAAGCGTCCAACTCGTTCCAGGTTGGAATCTCGGATTTGTTGTGGATGGATTGCTCCCACATGGACAGTGTGGTTTTGGGAAGCTTAATGGAAACCACGTATACCAGGAGACAATCCCTGGTTTCGACCTGGATGGAGGACATCGATAAGGCTGTTAGGCAACTCTGGAGGGTGCCTTGCAGCTCTTTCAGAGCGGCTCCTGACTCTTGGAGGACTACCGGAAGGTTGAATAGAATTTTCAACTGGCTATTGACGAGCAACCGCCGATTTTCAAACCGGTCGGTGAGGCTCTGCCATGCAGAGATGAACCCTTCGTTTGTAAGGCGAGCCTTCGACACAATGGCAGTTGCATCGCCACTTGTTTTTGACAACAGGTGGAACAGCTTTTCCACCGGTGTGAGACGCGAATTATGGATATAGATCGCAGTAAAATGGTCTCGGAACGTTGGCCACCGAAGATAGTCCCCAGTAAAGACTTCGGTGTCCACTGGTGGCAGACGACAACCCGTAGAAGGGGGTAGTTGACAACTGGCGGAAGCCTGTGTGGATTGGGAGGCGGCCTTGTCAATTACGTACTGAAGCTGGACCACACACTTCGAATACACAGAATAGCAGTAATTTTACTTCGATTCTAGCACTGATGCAGTGGTCGTAGTGTCGTCGGATTCGGCAAGGAGGTCGGAGCAGCTCTCGTAGCTTTTGTCCACCTTTTCCCACAGGGCCCGGATTTGGTCCCGGTGGACTTGGCAGATGCCAGGGGACAATATGTCCGCGTCAGGGGCAGCCGGAGTGTGCAGGTTAGCTTCGAAGTGGCTAACACGGTCTGTTGTGGCAATAAACTTCCTAAGGGCAACATCTACCGCATTTTGATCCATCTTGGACATGGAACGAGTAACTTTTGGCGCTGGACCGGGGCAAAGGTTCACGGAATTGTCGCTTTTTGCCCTTGAGATGGCAATGGCTGCCTTTAACTTTAGCGGAGTTGAGCGCGGAGACGGGCGCGGAGATGCGGATTGGGACCTGTCCAAACGGATTGTCGTCACCTATGGGCATTCTCGGACTCACAGACGGTCACACTAATGCGCTCGGCACGATCTGGGTCGCTAACAAGTTAATCGTCGACCAAAAAATACACACGAGTTACGAAGAAAAGAAGACTCAACTATGGTTCGTATGACGCCAGTGGAAACAGCACCAGCGAAAAAGAGTGTCAGCGGCAAGCGAAGGAGAACAAAAGCAAGTCCTCAGCGGAGACCTGGACTCTGGACTGTAGAAACCAATTGTATATTTCTATATTCATATTCCGTGGCTCGGACGTGGAGCTTGTATAAATTGGAAAATTAATTTATTAATTATTTTCCGTAATAACAAAAAACAAAAAAGAAAGCTAACTTCGGCACGCCGAAGTTTGTATATCCTTGCTGCTTACAAATGGATCATTATGAATTAATTAAATTTTATCAAATGGAAAGGAAAACTAACAGGAATTGTATACAACATTAATACATCTAAAAATTCGGTTCAACATTACGTATACGTAATATTTCCCGAACATTCCTATGGCAGCTATATGATATAGTAGTCCGCTTTTGATCAGATTAACATCGAAATTCTAGAATAATATAAAATGGCCATGTCTTAAATTATATAAAAATATGTTGAAAATTGGACAAGTAATCATTTTTTTTTCTGAAAATTTACCGATCGTTCCTACGGCAGCTATATGATATAGTCGTCCGATCCGGCTTATATAGTAGTGAGAGCATATAGAAGACTATATGCAAAGTTTCATTCAGATAGCTTAAAAACTGAGGGACTAGTTTGCGTATAATCGGACAGATGGACAGACGGACAGACGGACAGACGGACATGGCTAGATCGACTCGGCTATTGATGCTGATCAAGAATATATATACTTTATAGCGTCGGAAATGTCTTCTTCACTGCGTTGCAAACTTCTGACTGAAATTATAATACCCTGCAAGGGTATAAAAATGAATTAATTATTAATGTCGAAAATAATTAATGTGAATTATTTATTTATTATTTTTATTACGGAGTGGGAAAGGCGGAATTAAAAATAAACCTTGGCTTTGACTCGGGAAAACAGTTCACTGGGTTATGCCGTCGGCAAAGCAGTGCATACATGAGGCGCCTATGAGAACCGAAACAACAACAACAGCAGCACGGCTAAGGGGGCGGTTAGCGCGGGAATCCGGAAACAACCATAAATCGAAGTTTGGTTTAAGATAAGCCGTCGGAGAAATAAACACTTGCGGTCGCACCCGTCTGAACTTTAAATCTTGGTTATTTTTTCTCGTTTATTATTGTTTGATTGTTATTTAATTCCTATATGTAAGGGCAGAAAATATAAATACATATGTAATTGGATGAGCATGCAAAATATGTATGGATGAGATGTCTTTATTTTGTACAGTGGAAACCCGCTAACGGAACGGCTGAGGGCGTACAAAAAAATATTTTGGAGGCAGAAAATATATTTATATATGGGCATGCAGAGCTGTTGGTGTGGGGGCATGTGTTGGATGCTTCGCTTTGTGGTACAGTGGACACACGATAAGTGGACTGTATTTGGAGTTTGGCATACAAAACTGTGGAGGCAAACGATTATCGTTGTATGGGCCCGTGAATCTTGCGTGGAGAAAAAAAAACAAATGGCACACACAAAAAAATATATATGTACATATTTTTATCTCTCTTCCAAGTGAACGGACGTGTTTTTTTCTTGCGCTCTCGTTTTGTGAATATTTTGCATTTAAAACCACCGGGTTTTTACTTAAATCCTCTACCTTGTGTTAAATAAAGTTCCCGTTCACTTCGCGTGCATGCAGCTTTCTTGATTTGTGCATTTAATTCTATTTATTTTCACAGTTTTAGTTTGTGCTGCCAGTGATTTGCTTGTGCTAATTTTTCGTTCCTTTTTGCGCCTTCTTCGTTTAGCAGTTATTTGCGCCGTCGCGACAGCTAAACGTTAATCTAGTAAGCTTTTGCTCCCACGCTCACCCGCTCACCCGCTCTCTCTCTCTTCTGTTCTCTGTGCAGCTGCACTGTTTTCTTATCTTTGCGTAAAGGTACAGTGGTAACTAATTATAATGTCCGCTATTGTCTGTGCTATTAAAACCAGGAAGAAGGTTATTGCAGCTAACGATCTTTCGATCGGCTGCTGGCTGTGCGACAACATTGTGCATGCCAAGTGCATTGGTGTTGCAGCGCGGACGGTAGACGATCTGAGACGAAACATTGGTTTGCGTTACTGCTGTGATGCCTGTCGCGAAGTTGAAAGTGAGATGATGTCGTTTATGCGGCAAACCAAGAGCGGTTTTAACTCATGATATGTTATTGGCGCTAGATACTCAATTTAATAGCCTTCAGCTATTAAAAGAGTCCCCTAGGCGCAAAAAACCTGCCACTGCTCTGCAACATATTGACGGATCCTTCAAACCAGCAGTGGGTTCTCAACAGCAGCCTCCACCGGATCAGCCATCGACCTCAGGATTAAATCCGAGAATTCTGAGGTCGAGTGTGAGGAAAGATTCGGTTCCCGAATGTGCCGCTGGAGGGACCGTGCCCCCAATGCTATCCGTTGTGTCCCATGGGGGGTCGCAAATTACGACCCCTCAGACCCCCATCAATTTACCACCCCAGGGCGTCAGGCCCGGATTACCGGCCGATATTGGCAATCCAGACAATGCGTCTGCATTGCCAAAAGCCCTTACTGTTGTCCCGCCTACGAAACAGATATTTGTTTCGCGGCTTTCCCCTTCTCAGACATCGGAAGATGTAATAGCCTTTATTCAAGGCAAAACCAAATCCGAAAAAATTAAGGTGGAGAAAATTAAATTTTCCTATGCTAGGGACATTTCATCTTTCAAGATAAACGAGCTGTTTGACACAATATGCTCTACCAAATTCTGGCCAGAGTATATTGTCGTCAAAGAGTTTGAGGCTAAGAAAAAGAAACGGCGGCCTGTAGGAATAAGTCTTCCCAGGCCTGACCAGACCACTGCGCCCTCTACGACTCCCACTCCAAAAAACTAACCGACTCCCTCTTCATCTCCTATCAGAATGCAAGAGGTTTACGTAGTAAGCTTCCCAAATTGTATTCTGATAGTCTTTCGTTTGCTTCTCAGATTATCGTGTTCACAGAAACCTGGTTAAAGCCGGAGATTTTGAGCTCCGAAGTTTTTCCAGCTGCGTTCACGGTTTACCGAGTGGATTGGCCTATCAGACGGGGGGGGTGGTGTCCTCATAGCGGTGGACTCCAGCCCCACGTCTGAATTATTAACTTTTGAGGAGTGCAACGATGTTGAATTCCTTTGTGTGAAGCTATCAGTCAATCAGTCAATGGTAGCTCCATTTTCATTACTTGTTCCTACATTCCTCCCTTGTCGGAACTTCCTATTTATTGGAACCATCTTTCCGCTATCCAGATGGTCTCCAATCGTCTTTCGGATAGGGACCACTTAGTTGTTCTTGGTGATTTTAATATCCCAGAGGCTATTTGGTCCTCAAATAATTCCACAAACTCACTTTTAACCACAACACAGCATGATTTTATTGCTGGCTTGTTTGACATTTCGCTGTCTCAAGTCAACCATGTACGAAATTCTTTAGAGCGCTTGCTTGATCTCTGTTTTGTTTCAGATCCTGCGAGAGTTAGTTTAGCCAGGGTGGCGCCGCTGACGCTACCCGAAGATCCCCTACACATTGGGGCCGAATTACAGAATATATCTGACCATCCAGCCAAAAAAGTCCTTTGCTTTCGCAAGGCGGACTTCGAGCGGCTGAACAATCTTTTATTTGATTTTAATTGGTCCGATCTATATATGTGCACTGACATGGCAGAAGCCGTGAATATTTTTTACAGTGGCATGAATTCATGTTTTACTAATGTGTTCCGTTATACTATCCGTCAACGTCTAATAAGCCTCCGTGGTTTACTAAAGAGTTGAGTCGCATTAAAAACAGAAAGTCTAGGCTGTATTCTAAATTTAAACGCACCGGTTCTCAATCTGCTCTATCATTTTATTTATCGGCTCGGTTAAGCTTCACCGTGTTGAACGCGCAGTGTTACAAAAATTATCTTGCTCGTTGTAGGGCCCAGTTTTCTCAGGACCCAAAACAGTTCTATAATTTTGTTAACACTAAACGCAAGCCAGTTACTCATCCTTCCTCGCTCTCATTTGAAAATACAACCGTAAATAATGATCAGGCAATAGCCGATCTATTTGCGCAGTTTTTTCAAACCACATATTCAAACTCTATTGACTCAAATCTGACTTATTCTTACATCATTCCCAAATCGAACTTAATTTTCAGTCCTAGTTCAAACGAAAGTTCCATTCTTTCAGATCTTCTCCGTGTTAAGCCAGTATATTCGCCAGGTCCCGACGGAATACCCGGCTGTGTGCTTAGGTATTGTGCCGACGCCCTGTGCAATCCCCTTCTGAAATTGTTTACCTTATCCTTAGAAACCTCCCACTTTCCCCTTATTTGGAAGGAGTCGTTCGTTATTCCTCTCCACAAAAAAGGTAGCAAATTGGATGCTAACAACTACAGAGGAATCTCTAAGCTGTCGGCCATCCCAAAACTTTTCGGAAAAATTATTACTCCACATTTGCAGCACCTTTGCAGTTCTATCATTTCTCCATGTCAGCATGGATTTATAAAGCGAAGATCAACTACTACTTAACTTTTGGAGCTCACTTCCTTTATAATAAAGGGCTTCCATAAAAACTTTCAAACAGACGTAATCTATACTGATTTCAGTAAAGCGTTCGACTCTGTTAACTATTCTCTTCTTGTTCGGAAACTCGATTTAATGGGATTTCCGGTTGATCTTCTTAGATGGATCTCTAGTTATCTGAATGACCGGACGCAAATGGTCTTTCTTAAAAATACCTTATCTAATGTTCTCAGGGTTACGTCTAGCGTCCCGCAAGGGAGCCATTTGGGACCCTTGTTGTTTACATTATTTATTAACGACCTGCCCAAAGTTCTGACTAACTCCAGAGTACTTATGTATGCGGATGACGTCAAACTTTGCGTGCAATATAAGGACGCTTCTTGCCAGTCAGATTTACAAACAGATGTTAATATTTTTAAAACATGGTGCCGCGTTAACCTTTTAAATTTAAACGGCTCTAAATGCAAGCTAATGACATTTTATCGTGTCGTTCCCAAGCTTGCAACTTACACGCTGAACTGTCGCTCTTTGGAAAGAATTTATATAGTTGATGATTTGGAAGTCCGCCTGGATATGGATCTTGCGTGTGGAGCCCTCAGTATGGGGTCCACAGTAAACGCATTGAATCGGTTCAAAAGAACTTTTAACTTTTCGCTTTACGCGGTTTAAACTGGGATACAAACCAGAGGTTAGCCTCTTATTCCAGTAGACTCCTACTAATCAATTTACCATCTTTATCTAATCGTAGAACTCTGCTAGGTATTACCTTTATTTATAACCTTATTCATGGTGACGTTGAAAGTGCTGACCTTTTGGGTCAGCTTAACTTTCACGTGCCAAGTAGAAATACTAGATCTTATATTCCCTTAGTTTTGCGCTACTGTAGAACGTCCTTTGAATTGCATGAACCCTTTAGAGTCTTATGTGCAAATTATAATGATTTGTACATAATAACATCAACTGTAGATACCCTTCCCAAACTAAAAACTTTAATTCTAACCCACTTAACACGCATGCAAGTAAACAATCTGGCAGCATGCCAGTAGTCATTTCCTCATATTCCTTTTTCTATACTTTCATTTGTCGCGCGTACTAACACCTAACACGAACAAGCACGTGCTTGGTGTCATACGGGCCACTTGAATGTACTGATCGTAGTGCATCAACGTCCAGAAATATTGACAACGGCGGATTGTTCGGCGAACAGGGGAACTCCAGAAACAAGTGCACACTGGTTGGCGGATATTTATTGAGCCTTTTTGTTTTATTTATTTTATTTTATTTTTTTTTTTCACCACACAAGTTCACTTTTGTTCGGCGGAGATTGTTTGTTTGTTTGCGGAGACGGACTTGCACGGAATATGTATATGCATAAGTTGTCACACGTATGTATGTATGTATGTCTGTATGTGAATGCACATATGCCTTGACCGTTGGCAAGTGGAACGGAGAAACGAAGGAAAAAAACGGCAAGCAATATGGCGATCACACAAAACGGAGACGGATTGAAAAAAATTGATAATGGAATTAGGGAGAAATTAAACTTTTCTCAAACTACCGCTGTGTTGGAAAAACTCAGATCTGGAGTTGACACAAAAAAGGAAAAAATTATCTTGCAGCAGTGTGAACGAAATTTAATGTTCGGACCACTGCTGAAGACCGGCAGAGAGAGGGAGATGGAGGAAGCTCGTACTTAACTTGAGCGGAAGAAATCACCGGAAGTGCTGGCTGTATTTCGAAAGGATATCCGTATCTGGCTCGAAGGACCAATGTTTAGTAGGGGGGCGATCCTTCCGCTGACGATCCTTGAAGGAGTTGGTCGAAAGGTTCCAACGGCGCAAGACCAAGAAGGGAAAAAAACCCAGTAGAAGAAAAAAGTCGGGGGCGTCGTGAGGAACTTCAGACCGCTACATTCGGCTTCATACATGTAACTAAGCTAAACTTAAGCATAAGACCACGCTCCCGCCCGCTTTACTCCGCTAAAGCGAGAGCGGAAGATCGGCAGCGGCCGACCGTAGAGTTTGGTTCCGAACACGAGGGCAACGGTCCAGAGCGCGGAAGCTGCGAGATGGGACGAGAGCGGCCGGCTTGGTCGAGAAAGGTGCCGAGGAGCGGCGTCGGAGTGCCGCGAAGCGGCGGAAGAGTGCCGAGCTTGATGAGACGCGGGGAGCGGGCGATCGTTGATGAGCTCGTGCGCGGAGGCCCGACAGACGGGAGCGCAAGAGCAGTCGAGCTTTCGGGAGCTCGGTGGGCAGAGGGCGACACTGAGGGGATCTAACCTGAACAAGCATCAACAGCCGAGTCGATCTAGGCATGTCCGTCTGTCCGTCTGTTCGTCTGTCCGTCTGTCCGTCTGTCCGATTATACGCAAACTAGTCCCTCAGTTTTTAAGCTATCTGAATGAAACTTTGCAGATAATCTTCTATATGCTCTCACTACTATATAAGTCGGAACGGGCCGGATCGGTCGACCATATCATATAGCTGCCATAGGAACGATCGGTAAATTTTCAGAAAAAAAAATTATTACTTGTCCAATTTTCAACATATCTTCATATAATTTAAGACATGGCCATTTTATATTATTCTAGAATTTCGGTTTTAATTTAATCAAAATCGGACAACTATATCATATAGCTGCCATAGGAATGTTGGGGAAATATTACGTATACTTAATGTTAAACCGAACTTTTATATGTAAAAATGTCGTATACAATTTCTGTTAGTGTTACTTTCCATTTGATACAATTTTATTAATTCATAATGATCCAATTGTAAACTGCAAGGGTATACAAACTTCGGTGTGCCGAAGTTAGCTTCCTTTCTTGTTTCTACATTGCTATGGCAGCTATAGGAGCCTAATTTTCGAAATTCTAAGAAAATACAAAATGGCCATGTCTCATATCTCTATCTGAAAATTTTCCGATTGTTGTTATGACAGCCATATAATATAATCGTTTGATCCGACCCTTTCCGGCGTATATACTAGGGAGAACAGTCAGAAGATTATCTTAAAATTTTTAATCAAATTACTATTCCCGTAGAATCGGACAGAATATATACTTTATAGGGCCGGAATGTCTCCAGCACTGCGTTGTAAATTTCTGACCTGTCTGTGCTCGGGAATCAGGGATGGTCAGGATTCGTCTCAGAAATGTATTTTGTTCAGATGTGGTTGCTGAAAGAGATTCCGACCCTTCCCAGAGTATAATACTGAAGATAAAATACCGTAAAAATATATCATAGTCTTTATTCGCTTAAAGTTCACAAATTCAATATAGTTTCATGCGTCTCGTTGTGATTCGGGGCCGGGGTGTCCTTCTCGTCCGGATCGTCGGTATCCACGGGAAGCTACAGATGCTCAGAGATCCTTAAGTCATCTGCGCGTGGCAACTGTTGGGCTCGTAAATCGCCCTGAGAGAGAAGTTATTCTCGGGGTCGTAAGCTGTCTCAGAGAGAAGTGTTGTTGGGCTCGTAAGCCTTCCATATAAGAGTTATGGTTGGGCTCGTAAGCCGTCCGAGAGAGAAGTTATTATCGGGGTCGTAAGCCGTCCCAGAGGGAAGTGTTATTGGACTCGGAAGCTGTCAGAGAAAAAAGTTGTAGTTGGGCTCGTAAGCCGCCGGAGAGAGAAGTTTTTGGTGGGCTCGCAAACCGCCACAGATAGAAATGGTTGTTCGGCGGTATGGACAAGCGCGGTTAGAGTTGAACTACAGGCCAACTATCTACAATGTATAAATTGAACCAGATCGAATGATCCCGTCCAGCCAAAAAGTTACTTTTGGTACTGACGACTGGAGGACTAGCCTCAACCGATCAAGGTCGCTAAAAGCCATACCAAGGCTGGTTTCCGCCTTATATAGGGCCGCGGCGAGGTTTAGTGTGCCCACCGCTGATTGAGGATTTGCCATTTCAGTGTGGCATTCGCCTGCTCGGTCCACACTGATCCTCCTCCACGATCAATGGCGTGCGCAAATGTCTTTCGTATTCATATCTTATGTCCCTATTTCTTCCTATTCTTTATCCTAAGTGTTATAATAATATATTTTTACGCATCTGCGCACCACAAGTTATAAGACTGCAAGGGTATAAATATGTAATAAACAAAGAATGCTTTGCTTGAGGGTATCTAGACCGAAGCTGTCTATCTTGTTTAAACAGAATACGAATAGTTCATGCCGTAAATATAGTTATATTAAAAAAGTTTTAATTTTTACTCACAATATTCCAATCCAAGTAAACAATCACGAAAAATACTCAAAGCTTTTTCTTCAGACAATGGCCTATTGGTTGGGATCCTTAAGACTTCTCCTTGCTTTACCAATTCAAAAACCATATATAATGAGTCCTCCAGTGGGTCATCCAATACTTCAATCAACTTTACGACATTTGGATGATCTAGCTTTTTTAAAACTGCTATCTCTCTATAAACCCGGTCAAGGGGAGATGTTGCTTTTTTTGGACCACGGCGCATGAGTCCAGCTTGTCGTAAGAGGCGTTTTTTTGAAAGAATTTTCATTGCGTAATGAGTAGAGTCTTCTTCGGAATAAGCCAACTTCACGAGACCATATGAACCCTAAAAGTATAAAAATAGTTAAAGAGCAGTGAAACAATAGAGCTAAAGTAAAATATTTAAGATCTAAAATAATGAATACAACCATGCATCGAAGGTTAGTTTTATTTTTAGAAACACCTTTAATATAAATTTTCTAAAAAGTAAATTTTAAATTTTAAATCTATAAGAGATTAATTACAAATAATCAGAACGACAAAATCCAATTTGAATAAAGATAAGATTATTCCCCTTGCAATCTATTTTAAGTTTAAGCTTCGTATGGAGCAGAGCTAAAACTTCCTATATTTCAATATTTCATAATACCTGTCCTTAAGACTTTTTTATGAAAAAAAAAACATGACATAGGGCAAGATCCCGCCATATTGGTTGGTCCCTTATTTTATCAATTAAGACCTAAAAGATGTGTCTCATTTTGCTCCTGGTGCTCGAATAGTTACTTATTTATTTTTTTTTTACGCCAGCAAGTTGTTCTAGGAGTTCGTCTCTCGAGTTCGGCAATCCGTGGATTTGACGCCAAAAGGGGTGACCAACAACAACCTAAGCGTTGGACATCGAACATCAAACTCGCGACGGTGGTGGCAGGTGTTTTTTTCGTCTGGCTGCGCCTTTTGCCCTTATCGTTAGATCTGGTGGCCACTCTTGATTAGTATAATTGTATACTCGCTGGAAGTGGCGACTATACGGCTTTTGTATGCACATCTTGTCTCCATTTTCGAAGGGTGTCGGTCAAAAGATTACATTTTTTATACTTTCGACAGCCCCAGTCGAAAATTCATCTGAATAAAAATACCTAACGCTTTTGTTCATTCTAGTATTTATCTTATACTACTACTTCTTCCACACATACATTTAATACTGCAATAATCACTTCGACTATGCCCTTAGCTTGGAAAAAGGCGAAGATTATTCCAGTTCTAAAGCCAAACAAGGAATACAGACCTATTTCAATCCTACCCTTTCTTACTAAGGTGCTTGAAAAATTAATGGCCCAGCAGATGCTGAGGTATCTCGAAGATAACTTCCTGCTGGCGCAAAAACAGTCAGGAACATAAAAATCCTGTATAAGTGAAATAACGAATATTGTGGAAGATATTCGCAGGCAACTGAACAATAATTGTGTGACGTTTTTAACCCTCTTGGACCATAGTAAAGCATTTGACTCAGTGAACCACTTTTCTCTCTGTTCAAAGCTAAAAAATCTTTTCAATTTCTCTGTTACTGCTGTCATACACTAATCGAAGGATACTGGCAGTAGTATTGGCATACGTACGAGCAATTTTATGCTTCAGAAATAAGACAACTGGGCAAAATGCAATGGATTAAGCATTAATCTGAATAAATTAAAATGTTTATTTATTTCCAAGAGGTATAATTCTATACTGTAATTCTGTAATAAAATAAACCGCCAATGCAAACAATTTAAAGATTACCTTTGGCAATACACTTAATGGACCAAACATACTATTACACTAGCTACTGGCTTGTTGCGACAATTCTCATGTTCGGAATCCTTTCTTCTCCAGCCAATACTTATTCTAACGGTATCTAATTAAATAGAGGTGTTTGGACCTAGTGACTCGCGAGATTTGCATAATTTATCAGTACCCTGTAACTCAATAACTAGATATGTGTTTAGTCTTAGACGTCATAACCATGTTTCCAAGTTGACAATTAAAATTCTTGACTTTAACATAACTTGTTATAATTATAACAACTTAAGAACTTAAGTATCTGTATGAAAAACCTGTGTTTGCTACTTCTCATAGGATAACTTTATGCTAAAACCGAAAGTTCTATCCGTAAAAAAATAAAAATAAAAACAAGAAAGAAAGCTAACTTCGGTCCGCCGAAGTTTGTATACCCTTGCAGTTTACAATCGGATCATTATGAAATGATACAATTTTATTAAATGGAAAGTAAAACTAACAGGAATTGTATACAATATTTAAACATATAAAAATTCGGTTTAACATTACGTATACGTAATATATCCCCAACTTTCCTATGACAGCTATATGATATAGTAGTCCGATTTTGATCAAATGAAAACCGAAATTCTAGAATAATATAAAACAAAATATAAATATAATATAAAAAATATAATAATACGTATATCATGTAATAGAAACATAACTTTCGTTTCTATACCCTTGCAGAGTATTATAATTTTAGTCAGAAGCAGCGCAACGCAGTGAAGGAGACATTCCCGACCCTATAAAGTATATATATTCTTCATTAGCATCAATAGCCGAGACTATCTAGCCATGTCCGTCTGTCCGATTATTCGCAAACTAGTACCTCAGTTTTGAAGCTATCTGAATGCAATTTTGCAGATAGCCTTCTATATGACCTCACTGCTATATAAATCGGAACAGGCCGGATCGGATGACTGAATCATATATCTGCCATAGGAAAGATAGGTAAATCTTCAGAAAAAAATTATAACTTGGCCAATTTTCAACATATTTTCGTATAATATAAGAAATTGCCGTTTTGTATTTTTTTTAGAATTTCGTTTAAAATTTTATGAAAATCGGACAACTATATAATATAGCTGCCATAGAAATGTTGGAGAGACATTACGTATACGTTAATGTTAAAACCGAATTTTATATGTATAAATGTATAATTCTTTTTAGTTTTTATACCCTTGCAAGGTATTATAATTTCAGTCAGAAGTCTGCAACGCAGTGAAGGAGACATTTCCGACCCTATAAAGTATATATATTCTTGATCAGCATCAACTGCCGAGTCGATCTAGCCATGTCCGTCTGTCCGTCCGTCCGTCCGTCTGTCCGTCCGTCTGTCCGATTATACGCAAACTAGTACCTCAGTTTTGAAGCTGTCTGAATGAAACTTTGCAAATGGTCTTTTTATATGCTCTCACTGCTATATAAGTCGGAACGGGCCGGATCGGACGACTATGTCATATAGCTGCCGTAGGAACAATCGGAAAATTTTCAGAAAAAATGAAAACTTGATCAATTTTCAACATATTTTTATATAATTTGAGAAATGGCCATTTTATATTATTCTAGAATTTCGGATTTAATTTGATAAAAATCGGACTACTATATCATATAGTTGTCATAGGAATGTTGGGGAAATATAACGTATACATAATGTCAAACAGAATTTTTATATGTATTAATAATGTATACAATTTTTGTTAGTTTTACCTTCCATTTGATAACATTTTATTAATTCATATTGATCCAATTGTAACTTCGGCGTGCCGAAGTTAGCTTTCTTTCTTGTTAGTTTTACTTTTCATTTGATCAAACTGTATTAATTCATAATGATCCAATTGTAAAATGCAGGGGTTAGCTTTCTTTCTTGTTTTATATAGTTTGAGACATAGCTATTTTTTATTGTTCTATTATTTCGGTTTTAATTTTATCAAAATCGGACTATTATATCATATAGTTACCATAGGAACTTCCTAGAAAATTATTGAAAAAAAGTTTAATTTCGCAGTTTTTCAAAATATTCTTATCTGCTCAGAGATGTAGCCATTTTATATTTTTTCAGAATTACGGTTTTTATTTCATGCAAATCCGATGATTATATCATATAGCTGACATTGAAATGGTCGTTAAATGTAGACAAAAATGCAAAACTCGAACTGTAAAACTGTTAATATAGTATGATAGGTAAACGTTAAAACAGAATTTTTTGGTATGTAGAAATGTTTTATATAATTCCTGTTAGTTTTTCTTTTCATTTGCTGAAATTTGATTAATTATTAAAGTTCCAATTGCAAGCTGCAAGGGGATAAAGCAATCGGCGTACCGAAATTAGCTTTCTTTCTTGTTCAACATATTTTTACTAGTTTTAGTTATTCAGTCATGGAAATAATGTATTATTTCAGAATTTTATTTTAAATATTTTTGGGCGACTATATCTTTCAGCTGCATAGAAACGATCGGTAAATGAAGAGAAAAATTTACCTACGTGAATGTAAAACTTTAACTGAAAAACACAATATGTAATAAGCTAGTTAATGAAAACTGTCAGCAAGATAAATATATATTATTTATAATATATGTTCACGCCAAAAGGCCGTTTATTTCCCAGAGGCAGTGTGATCCCGTACACCCACGCTCCCTCTCCCTCTTCCTTTGGACTTTCGGTCCATAGAGCTTCCAATCCGCTCTGAGATGCTAGTTTAAGTCTTCATGTATTGAGTTCTAATTGCTTACTCTACCAATAAAAACAACATGTCGGGCAATACCCCGAAATAGTGTTTTTCGTGTTTTACTTATCGAGTGTTTCCAGGTGTTAGCCACCCCCCTCCAGTTCAATATATTATATTAGATATTTAAAATCAAAAATTTACAGGCCTATTCCAGTTTCAACTCGGAAGTGAATTTAACATAAGCGAAATTCCCTTGTTGCTTTAAGTTAAATTTCTAATAAGAAGCTTATCAAATGTTGGCCCTCTGTACTCTCCAATTTATTTACATTAACGGAGTACTAGTTTAGTTCATGAAATCGTAGAAAGATTTAATTCTTCTTCACAAAAGGATTTGCAAAAAGAGTTGCCGAGCTCTAGGAAAAGGTTCCCTTCGCATAACGTTTTCTACAATTTGTGGGTGAAATTAGCTGGAATTGTAAACCAAAAATTGATTGTCTTATAGTTTAATTAACAACCTTATATCAAAACTAATATAAAAGCAATTGTTCTTAATACAACCTTTTCAACCTTTTTTTTATTTGGTATTGTTAAGTCGCGAACATGATTACGACAATAATAATAATGCATAATTTGTAATTCATCAGTCGCAGCAATATCATATACGGCCACAATAAAGTAAAGCACCAGGTCAAGCGCATATGTGTATTCTACTGACGATGAAGAAGTGGAATGGGGCACTGGTCTCATTTTCGCATATTCAATACGCAACATAGCAACCTATATTACTCTTTTACATTAAATTCTGTAAACACAAGCATATTTGTTAACCACTTTTTAGCTATAAATACCGTTATATTTTTACCAATAAAGTCAGTAATCGTCTTCAACTCAAAAGGCATTTTACTCTTGCACACAAACCTTAGTCCACCTAGTTCAAGTACTAGTTGCGACAACTCAAAGGAAATTAGTTCATGTACTATTTGCCAGGCATCTAAGCCTCCTTACACATACATAAACATTTTGGTGACCCCGACAGGAAAGTTCCGTAACTCTTGGGAACTCTTCCTGGACACAATCAAAAACCGAAAGGAAAAATTCCGTACCTCTTGGGAACCTTCCTGGACGTTTAAAGTATGAAGCGAATAAAATACTCCCATCGGTCAGGAATTAAACAAATTTCAATATGACTACCAAGGAGGACCAAGCAGACACAGAGGCGTTAGACTTGCAGGAAAAGATCAGCCAAGAGATCTCAAAACTTATCCGTAATTTCAAGAAAGATTCAGCGGAAAGAAAGCTAAATCCAACTTACTACCAATCAAAGTTGGCCGCAATCGATGAAGCATGGAATCGATTTGCGGATAATGATCGTAATATTCTTGAGAAATACAGGACCTCAGAATATTTGAATTTCTATAGAGACTGTCAAGAATCATATGACAAGTATAGAAATGTTATAACTGACGCAATGGCTCAAACGACGAGCCATGCCCAGGGGAACACAGACGCTGCCAGCATCCAGCAGCCTGTGAACAAGCTGATATCGGCATGTCGCCGACAAAAAGCGATAGCTGATTCAATCAACCGGGCTCTGAAAGAATTTTCAGAGACCGGAAAGACCGGAACCAGTGATTTGATAAAATCACTATGGTCTCAATCCCAAGAAATCCACTTTTCGGTTCATGAAGAATACGAGGACCCGGTCAAGGCAGGATATGACATGAAGTCTTTTCTCCGACTTGAAAGGGACATTCAAGCAGTGTTGGGAGCAAGATCAAACGCATCAAGCAATGAAGATGTGCACTTGCCCAGAGTTAGCATCCCAAAATTCGATGGTGATCTACTCAAATGGACACAATATTTTGATTTATTCAAATGCATGGTCCATGACACTAACATGCCGACAGTACGGAAAATGTGGTATCTCAAAACCACCGCAACTGGAGAGGATTGATAAGACATATCGATCTTTAAGAAGAAAATTACGGAAACGCATGGGGTATATTAGTTGACGCATACAATCCCCGACATGTCGCGGACACAATTCTTAACCGTTTCTTGCAACACCACACAAACAATGACGATCCAAAGTCATTGAAGGAGTTGTACATCACCACTATCGAGTCTTTAGCATCCTTAAAAGGACTAGGCATCGATGTCTCAAGCTGGGACACAATATTGATTGCTGTTGTTAAGCAAAAATTGAATTTAGCTAACAGAGCCTTGTACGAACAGTCGTTAGATGGATCTAGACAACTAAAAGGTATCGACACCATTCTCGGTTTCCTCGACCAACGAATTCGAGTGCTGGAAACAGGAAAAAGAGTTCAACACTCAAGAAAGGAACAGAAAGGGCCAAAGTGTACTTCCGCCAGCGCTGGAAAGTTACCAAACTGTCCATTCTGTAAACGGAATCATTGGCTTTATAAATGTGATGACTTCCGCAATAAAACCATACCCGACAGACTTAATTGGGTACAATAACAACGACTGTGCGTCAACTATTTTAGCAGCGACCACAAGGCAAAGGAATGCCGAGGCCGTATGTGTTTTAAATGCGATAAAAAACACCATACATTGCTGCATCTTATAACTGAGTCAGGTGCAGCAACCGAGCCAAAATCTTCGTCTGTAGGTGCAGCAAGTAACAAGAG
The DNA here is from genome assembly GCA_018152175.1 of Drosophila jambulina. Classification (NCBI taxonomy): domain Eukaryota; kingdom Metazoa; phylum Arthropoda; class Insecta; order Diptera; family Drosophilidae; genus Drosophila; species Drosophila jambulina. Next base: position 732,328 of record JAECXH010000027.1, on the reverse strand, counting down.
TTACAATCTGCTGGCCACAGCCAAAGTATCGGTGAATGCTGTCACTTAAACTTCACGGTACGTCATTACGTATCGAAGGTATTGGAGGAAATCCAAAGACTAGCCGAGGCAGAGTTAATGTGCTCATGAAATCAATGCACAACAATTTTGCGGAACAAGTCGAAGCTTTTGTGTTACCACACATTATAGCTGATCAACCAGCTCATCAGCTAGATTCCACAGACTTACGACTTCCTCAAAATATTGATCTGGCAGATGCAAACTTCGACAAGCCTGGAAAGATTGACATGCTTATCGGAGCTGAGCACTACTATTCACTACTTTTGCCAAATCAGATGATGTTAAAGCCAGGTGGCCCAATCCTTTAAAATACAAAATTAGGTTGGATTGTCGCCGGAAAAGTAGCTGCAGAACACAACCAATCAGCAATTTGTGCAGCGGCTACAACAGATGAACAAATCGACACCCTGCTGGAACGATTTTGGACGCTGGAGAACTTAGAAACCGACAAGAAACCTCAATCCCCAATAGAAGCGCAATGCGAAAAACACTTCGCAGAAAATCTCCAAGTCGCAGAAGATGGAAGGTTTATTGTGAAGCTCCCGTTCTCCGAACAATCAACAGCCCTGGGGGAATCGCGGAAAATTGCAACCAACAGGTTCCTGGCACTAGAGCAGAGAACGTCACCTGAAGTCTTGATAGGGTACGTAGAGCTTATGGAGGAATATGAAGGACTTGGACACATGAAAGAAGTGAATTCAAAGAACATACCTTCGGATCATTATTTCATCCCACACTACTGTGTGCTGAAACCCGATAGCAGCACTACAAAACTACGGGTAGTTGTTGATGCTTCCTGTAAAACCACAAGCAATAAATCATTAAACGATATATTGTATGCTGGCCCCACCGTACAGAGCGAGCTGTTTGCAATCTTGCTACGCTTCCGCACTCATATATACGTATTTACAGCCGATATAGAGAAAATGTATCGCCAGGTATGGATAAACCCTGAAAATCAATTTCATCAATTAATCGTCTGGCGAAAGAAACCATCAGACGAATTAAAATATTATCGACTTAAAGCCGTAACTTACGGTACAACATCAGCCCCGTTCCTAGCCACCAAATGCTTAGATTACTAGGCTGAGATGGCCAGAAAACATTTACCACTTGGATCATCAGTCCTCAAACATGACTTTTATGTTGACGACTGTCTGACAGGAGCAAATAGCATCCCAGAAGCAGTTCAAATACAACAAGAATTAAACAAAATACTGCTACCATCTAGATTCAAGCTTCGTAAATGGTGCTCCAACAATAACGAGGTTCTGACTCTGATTCCAAAGGAAGACATTGTCAACCACGTCAAATTAGATGAAACACTACAACACTACAGTGTTAAAACGTTGGGTCTGCTTTGGATACCACATAAAGATCAATTATGTGAGCGATCCCAAAAAAGTGAAGCGTCAATTATCACCAAACGAGTGGTAAGCTCAGAAGCATCACAGATATTTGATCCACTTGGACTATTTGCCCCCGTTGTGGTAAAAGCCAAGATATTTATGCAAGCCCTGTGGAAACTAAAGATGGGCTGGGACGACGAGCTTCCTCAACTGCTTCAAATGAGTGGAAAAGCTATCGTGCTGATTTGCAATCATTGAACAATTTGCAGATTCCAAGGCACATCTTTGAAGGGAAAGTGCCCGTTAATCAGGTAATACACACGTTTGTCGATGCATCAGAGCGGGCATATGTAGCGGCAATTTATATTCGTGCCACATATAACAATCAAGTATCTGTCCGGCTGTTATGCTCAAAGTCAAGAGTAGCACCAACAGCAAAAGAAACACTACCGCGCCTAGAATTATGCGCCGCAGTCTTGGGAGCAGAACTAACCCACAGGGTGCGGAAAGACTTACGGATACCTAACGAAAGTGTTCCTGGATATCTATGGTCAGATTCGACTGTGGTTCTGTCCTGGATAAACGCATCAGCGTCATCATATTATACGTTCGTGGCAAATCGAATCGCAAAAATTCAAGCAGTTTCAGACCAATCTCAATGGCGTCACCTGTCATCGGCTAATAATCCAGCAGATGTACTATCAAGAGGAATTGCCGCCAGTAAATTAGCGGAACACAATCTCTGGTTATATGGACCCCTATTCCTACATGGCTCTCGCGACAAGTGGTCTAAAGTACCAATCATCACCCCCAGCGATCTGGAACGCAAGTCTAAACAAGTTAGCCTGCCAACTTGTCAAGATGAGCTTGGCAGCGTACTTTACAATCGCAATCATAGCAACTCCTTCAATAAACTACAACGTATTGTAGCTTATATGATGCGGTTCTGCAACAAGAAAAACAGATCACCCACAACCACATTGTGTGTCGGTGAATTAGCTAATGCAAGGACCATCATCCTGCGGACCATTCCGCAAATTGACTTCAGTAGCCAGTACAAACAACTCTGTATCCACAAAACGGTGGACAAAAAAAGCTCGATCGTCTCCCTTTCTCCTATAATCGGAAATGACGGACTGATCAGGGTCGGAGGTAGATTGGAAGAATCTAACCTTCCATATAACGCAAAGCATAAAATTTTGCTCCCATACAACGATTATCTCGTTAGGATTCTGTTGCGAGAAATGCATGAAGAGAACATGCATTGCGGGGTTCAATCACTGAGAGCCATTGCCAGACAACAATATTGGATTCTGAATGATAAAACAATGGCACGGAGCATTATTCACAGCTGTTTCAGATGTACACGAGCACGGCCCAAATTAATGCAACAAATCATGGGCAATCTACCAGCTGACCGAGTAACACAGGCTCGGCCATTCTTTAACTCTGGTGTTGACTATTGTGGACCAATTTGGATTCACCACAAGATCCGTGGAAAGAGACCCGATAAGGCATACATTGCAGTTTTCTGCTGTTTTGCTACGAAGGCAGTACATCTAGAGCTAGTCAGTGACTCATCAACAGATGCATTTTTAGCTGCTCTTCGACGATTCTTGGGTCGACGTGGAAAATGTCAGACCATTCATTACGACAATGCAACAAATTTTGTCGGTGCCAACAATCAGTTGAAGGCTTTAGAAGAAGCTATCTTCACCGACAGAGCTCAAGCGCAGATCATGAACCATTGCAATAAAAGGCAAGTGGAATTTAAATTCATACCGCCCCGAGCCCCATCTTTCGGCGGCCTTTGGGAAGCTGCGGTAAAATCAGCGAAGCGGTTGCCGGTATCAGTCACAGCCACAGATTCGTTAACATTTGAGGAGCTAAACACCGTAATCGTGGAAGTCGAAGCCATCCTCAACTCTCGACCCCTGACACCAATGTCGTCTGACCCAACTGACACATCAGCTCTGACTCCTGGTCATTTTCTGATTGGGGAACCATTGACGGCTCCTCCCGATGCAAATCTCGCTTCACCCGGGAAAACGTTAGTGAAGAGATGGGAATTAGTGTCCAGACTAAAGCAAATGTTCTGGGATCAATGGTCTATGGAGTATTTACAAGAGCTCCAAATGCGAAATAAGTGGAACACCATGTCACAAGACGTGAAGGAAGGACTACTAGTACTAGTCAAGGAAGACAACGTACCGGTGATGAGCTGGCCGATGGGACGAATATCCCGGTAAGGACAGCCATGTCCGAGTAGTAGATGTGAAGACTGCATCTGGGATCTTCGAACGACCAGTAACTTGTCTTGCTTCACTATTAAAAGAAAATGAAGCCATCAAACGTCCTCACAGCGCCATCGAAGATACGACGCCAGCTGAAGAAATACCAACACAAAAGTGGAAGGTGTCAGTTCCGATTCTTCCGACGCTGCTTGCAATGCTACTCATTCTGCCACTAGCAATGGGACAACAAGCAAGTGTCACACATTTCGCAAATCAGCCAGGAATATTCTATGAACGAATTGGGACCTTAAGAATGGCGACTTCAGAATGGAATATCATCGTGTACTACGACTTGCAGCCATATTGGAGTGATATGAGAGTGTTGAATGCCGGCATAACTGAACTCAAACATAAGTGTTCAGAATTACGAAACATCAATGCCTGTAACTCTATATATGCGCATTTTCAACATTTAAACACCGAGTTACAATCTGGAAATGAGCTGATTAACCACTCACGGCAGCGCAGATCACCGCTGAATATAGTCGGTAACGTGGCGAATTCATTGTTTGGCGTGACTCCAGATTTGCTGAAGATATGTCCAAGGTCATAAATGATGTCAAATCTAACGAAGACATATTGATGATGCTATTGAAAAATCAAACTTCAATTCTAGATTCCACTATTAATGTAGTGAGGAAAGGCAGTTCAGCCACCAACGATCGCATCCGAAACATAGAGCGACAAATAGATGCTCTCAACAAGGAACGAGGAAAATATCAAGGCGACTACTTGCAACAAGCATTCATGGTTTTAACAGCCCAGCTAACTCTACTGGCAACTGGAATGCAACGAATGCAAACTGAGATAGTCAACGTACTTACGGACATTCGCCATCGAACAATTAGCCCCATACTAGTGTCTCCTAAACAGTTGAGGGATCAACTCGATCAGATTAGGGAGCATATCCCGCCGGATCAACAGCTGCCAGTATCATCCAATGATGTTATTCAACTGTATAGAATCATGCATGCCGAGGGAACAACCACTACGGACCATGTTGTCTTCAAAATAACCATACAGTTAGTGTCCACGGCACAGCAAGAAGTCTTTAGCATTATCCACATCCCAGTATGGAAGGATGGGAACTGGCATGAATTCAAGCTTAAAACAGAGATCATAATTGTCAATGCCCATAGAGATCAGTTCATGGGACTAACTAAGGACAAGCTTGAGCAGTGTCTTCAACTACCAAATGGTGAGCACATATGCATCAATCATCAAGCTACGTTTAGCGTGGATAATCGATGTGAATTTCAGTTATTCAATAACAAGACTGAAACAATATGTGAGATGGTTCAAACGAAGGCCGATCTAATATGGTCAGCAACACATCAACGAAACAGATGGCTGTTTGCAACCCACAGTCCAATCGAACTTCAAGCTGTGTGCAAGGGAATTCCGTCTGTAATACACATTGATGGAACTGGTTTGTTATCACTTGCTTCAGGTTGCACTGCGCGCAACTCAAAAATCAGTGTTAGCACATTTAGCACTCAGCTCAGCGAGATAAAATCAACATATGTCCGCTTTGGCATCACCCAGATCAACGTAGAAGAGACATCAAAACCAGTTGGAGAAGCTACAACCAAGGTAGCCGATGCCGAATGGTATAATAAAGTCAGCACTGTCCATCATCATCAAATTGCGGCCTACGTGGCCCTAGCAGTATCAATTATACTAATCATAACAATTGGTATAAGACAACGACACAGCAATTGGAAACCACGACGACGAAGTTCCAAGCCCCGGACAACGAGTGATCAGCCAACACCCGAACCTGCCCCACGGAGTTTCCGTTCGACGTCAGTGACGGTTGAACACCCGTTCAACGGCCGGGAGAATGTTAAGTCGCGAACATAATTACGACAATAATAATATTGCATAATTTGCAATTCATCATATATATCATATATATCATATACGGCCACAATAAAGTAAAGCACCAGGTCAAGCGCATATGTGTATTCTGTAAACCATTTTTCATAAGGGGGACTTCAAGATTGAGTCCCAATTGAACCAATTGTCGAAAAATAATTTGTAGTTTTTTTTCTTTTGGTACGGTTGCCGATAGTCTTGATACAACATTTTTGAAGCCCCATTTGTGAGGTTTTTCCAGATTATATTCTTTTAAGGTGACGGCATTTGCTCGTCAACCACCAAATGTTCTTCCTTAGGTACAAGCAGTAATTGATTACGGATTTTGTCCAGCACCGGTCGAATCTTGAATAGCTTGTCAATTATTTATTATTATTGTTAAAGAGCAGAAAACGTTTTATAGTTTCCCATTGGTTGCAACTCATTGTGCCATGTATAATTTCTTGACCAAGAGTCGAATTCCAATTGAATTGAATTCCAACATTTCACTGCTGCCACTGATTTGAATTTGTAAACAAATATGAAATATATGCTGAAACATTAAGAAATATATTATAAAATATAACATTCTTATTTTTATCATTAACCCAAAAGAGAATATGCCCAAATTGTTAGGGCACCCAGTATGAAAAGTAACAAAAGACCAAATATTCTTGCTGGGCCGAAATGAAATGATCGCACACATGCACCCGTGTGCGTGAATGCATGAACACACATACATATAAAGAAGAATTCAAGCGCAGATCAACCTTCTCAAGATGCGCCACTCTGCGACTGAACTCTCGCAATCAGTGTGCGAGCATAAGAATGAGAGAGCGAAAAATCCGAGCGCACATGGAGCTACGGGGCCCGCCGCTAACAGTCCGAAGAGCGCACACGAAGCCTCGGGGCCCGTCGCGAACAGCTCTGGGGCCTGTCGCTAAGAAATTTTTGTGTCAATTTTCGTTGTATGAAATGGGTAGTCTATATGTTGTATAGTTAGTGGTGAAAGTTAAGCTGACCTAACAAGTCAACACTTTCCACGTCACCATGGATCAGGTTGTATATCAAGATGCTAAGTTAATTGGTTGGAGTCTACTTGAATACGAGGATTTAAACCTAGTTTAAACCGCGTAAAGCAAAAAGTAAAAAGTGTAGTATCCAATCAATAAAGCCAATTTAGATAACCGCCCTCGCTAATGCACTTACTGTAACTGGTGGAATGAAAGAACTCGAGAAGATCACCCGATTTCACAGCTATGTCAAAGCTTTCAGCTTTACTTGGAGTTTTGGGTATAAAAATAAAAGTTCACGTGCAATCATTCCACTCACATTCGGCGAGCTATCAGCACCTACCAAGAAGTTTACATATATACATATATCTTCGTATCGAGTTTTTCTTTTTTACACTTCCACGTGTGCCTGAAAATTCTATATTAGCTAATAAGTAAAAACGAATATAATGGAACCCATTAAAGTCAAAAGTGCCAGTTGCTGTGCCACAAGGTATGTCTCAAAAACTAGTGCGGGCATAGTTCTTATTAGACGTTTTGTGCAGAAGAAGACATTGGCCGTTTGTTAAGGCAAAAGGGGCTTAAGGAGAGCTCCGCGCAAACTCTTTCCAACTTGGCTGAAGCCGCGTGCAACCGCTATCTGAGCAGAAGGTGATGACACGGGGAGATTACGTAATCAAAACCACACTCCGAGGCCCGAGAAAGCAGCTCCTAACTAGGCCTGAAGAGAGAGGTCTGGAAGCCTACAAAGACCGGCGGGATTCATCACAAAGAAATTAAGCCCGGTTGCGTAATTAAGCCCCCAAAACCAATTCATATTGCACCAGAACCTTTATTGTGTATGAGTTTGGAAGCGTAAGAGCTGACAGAGAAAAAGCTTATACCACTAGAACGCCCTCCGGGGGCCGAGCGTTGTGAATTCTTTGAAAATTACATATATATATATTTGTTGTTCTTGTTAAAATTCAATATAAAATCCAACATACAAATCGATTAAGATAAATAGGAATTAGAAGTTCTGCTTTGTATCAACATTTCTTTTTCTTTTGTTTAACTATGAATTAGTGCATAAATTAATTAAAGAAAAGTAAGATGTAAGGCTGAGCAATATGAAATTGGGAATTTGTGAAATATCTTTCTCTCTCTATATATAAGTTAACACAAGCAGTTCCCACGGAGGGAAAATGCCAACTTGCAGGCCATATCCGGTGGCCTGCACGCGCGGGAATTGCCCGGAGCCCGGCCGGTGCACTCGCGGAGCTAGTGATCGCCACCGGATACCGGTATGCTGATCCGGCACATTGGTCAGCAGCGCTGCCTTGCACCGGAGGCATCAAGCAGCGCTGGAGCGGACCTTTAGTTTTAGTTAAAATTAGAACTCCGTAGCCATAGCTGCGTTTATAAACATTATAATTGTATTAATAATATTTAAAATAACCTATCCCCTAACGGGAGTAGGCGAAATAAAATATTAATTCAATATTAACCCACCGACTTTTATTAAACTGACGCCCAACGTAACCGATCTCGCGACCGTGTTAAAGAGTTAGCCGAAAAAATTCGCGAAACTAGTGAATTAATTTTGTGAAAAAATAAAAAAAAAACTGTGCAGTGTAGTGAATTCAGCAAACGATAGCTGAAGACTTGCAACGAACAATGACACAGTGCGAAAAATTGACCAATAAAGGTCGAATAATAATTTTATAATTTTAATTTATTTGTGCAAAAAATAAATTATAATCAACAAAATTAGGCAGAGGCAGTCCGCATGGCCTAGTAAAATTATAATCAACAACATTTGGCAGAGCCATTCCGCATAGCCAAAAAATAAATTATAATCAACAAAATTAGGCAGAGCCAGCCCACATAGCTTAGTAAAATTATAATCAACAAAATTTAGCAGAGCCTTTCCGCATAGCCAAAGTAAAAATTAAAATCAACAAAGGGCAGAGCCATTCCGCATAGCCCAGCAACAAAAACACCGACGAGCAGCGACGGCAGTAGTGACGACGGCAGCGACGTCGGCAGAACACAGACCTCGACGACAGAGCAATACATACATATAAGAAATGTGAGTAGGCCTTCTGTCTTTTTCTCCGCCATTAATAAATAATGAATTTGGCTGGCAGTTACAGTGGGAAAAATTATTATACAGGGAGTATTACATTTTCATTTTTAAATAAATAAAATAAAATAAATTTAAATAAAAATAAAATTAATTATCTGTTAAACCAAAGGGTAATTTTCCGAAATATTAAAACTTATTACTTTATTATTTGGTATTTAATTCCCGTGACATAAAAAACGATAAACACTGAGAAAAAGCTTCAACATTCAACAGGCTCTTGATTGAATTTTCTTAGCAACAATTAATGGAAAAAAAGACCTTTTTCGATCTAATTTTGTATTTTTATTTAGCATTTAATTGGTGTGGAAAATAAATATCCGGCAGATTTTAATTCTGGTATCCTAATATTGGGGAAAATATTTCATGTGGAAAATAAAAAATCGACAATTTCTATTTTTATATGTTATTACCGTGAAAAAATTATTCAACGATTAGTCGAACCCCGTCACAAGTGTGGACCTTTTTTTAATGCAGGCCCATGTATAGGTCCAACGAAAATATTTCATCAGACGAGGAGGTTCTCGAAGAGTATAAGAAACTCTTAGAAACAAGGGTACAAAGGCAGACATCTCAAAAAATCCAAACTGAGATTGACTGCCACCCATCTACTTTTAGGGCACCAATTATTCGAGACAGCGTTCTCAACGCCACAAAGTCAAATCCAATAGAAAAGCAAGCAGATCAAATTGCGAGCATGGAGGTCGCCATAACTGAGGCACTCCAGAGGCAGCAAGAGCAATTTGATAAGAAATTAAAAGCAATTATGAGGGAGTTGAACTCGGTCAAAGTGAAAGGTGACTCCCCACAGATTCAAACATTCAAAGAAATTGGTTTAGACCACACGATACCGTGTAATGAACCCCTTGACATGGTCAAGTCGGTCACAGAATTTGACGGCAAACAGGAAAATTACGTATCCTGGAGGCAAGCCGCCACCGCAGCCTACAAAGTATTTGACCTTTCAGCGGCAGTAGCCGGCATTACCAGGCTGTCGTTATACTTAAGAATAAAGTAAGAGGACCAGCGGCTGCTGTATTATCCTCTTTCAACACTGTGTTCAATTTTCATGCCATATTGGCACGCATAGATTTTACATACGCGGATAAAACTCCGACGCATGTAATAAAACAGGAGCTTAGTTTGTCAAGACAAGGGGATCTACCCCTCCTCAAATATTATGATGAGATAGAACGGAAGCTAACGCTTCTAACAAACAAAACCATCATGACACATGACGCCGCCGCAGCGGCCGTCTTAAACGAGCAACATAGACTAGACGCTTTACATGCGTTTGTATCTGGTCTAAAAAAAATCCCTGAAAATAGCCGTTTTTCAGGCACAACCAAGAGACTTGCCTTCAGCATTAGCTCTAGCGCAGGAGGCTGAGTCAAGTAACGAAAGAAGCGTCTTCGCCGCAACTTTCGCCCGGCAAAATGAAGAAAGACCCTACAAACCAAATAACCAGCGACAGGCCGGTTGGAGGAACTCCCAGACAGGCTACGAACAGGGCCAACACTCAGGGGCAATAAAAAAAACCCCTCACTTTATTAGGACTCAAAAGGGAGCCAACAATCAAAACGGTTCCTTCAGGCAAAGAACACAAAACAACATAAGAAATGTTCAAGGTCAGCCAGTACCAGAACCAATGGAGATTGATTCCTCCTCTAGGTTCAAACAGCCCACACACTGGCAAAAAGGGCAGTCGGCAAGGTTTAATCAAAAAATAACCTTTTTGCCGGAAGAAAAAATGGAGGACGAGGATTACGACTCCGTTGCACAAGCCTGTGCTACCGAAATAGAAGACGACCTTGATGCAGAGGACTCTTGCAATTTTTTAGAGTAAAGTCCCTGCTTCCATACTTAACACGTACGGTAGCATGTAAGGAAATAAAATTACTTTTAGACACAGGCACTTCAAAAAATTATATAACTCCACTCCCGGGGCTGAAAGGCATCGTGGCAGCGGAAAAACCGTTCACTGTGAAGTCAATCCATGGCTTCACAAAGATAGAGAAAAAATGTTGCAATGTAAAAACACCATTTTTATATTAAACAGCCTTAAAGACTTTGACGGTATTATTGGACTCGACTTGCTTAAACAAGTGAATGCGAAACTCGATTTTACCGGAAATGTTCTACACACAAGCAACGGAACTGAAGAGATCCGTTTTACTAAGGCAGAAAACGTCAATTTCATCAAAATAGATGATGAAGACGTTCCCCTGGCAATTAAGGTCACCTTTGATAAAATGATTGTAAAAAATCATAAAGCCTTCGCTGACCCAGATGAAGCACTCCCATTTAACATAAATACGATCGCCACAATTAAAACTGACGGCGAGCCGGTATACTCAAAGTCATACCCGCACCCAATGGGTGTGACCGAATTCGTCAATGCAGAGGTTAAACAACTTCTTGCGGACGGCGTAATAAGGCCAGTCACAATATTTTACAACACTCGATCTAAAATCTGGATTCCACCAGATAGAACTGGCGGAAAAGGACAGGGAGAAGACAGCTGTCTCCATAAACAACGGCAAGTACGAATTCTGTAGATTGCCATTTGGACTAAAAAACGCCCTTAGCATATTCCAGAGGGCCATTGATGACATGCTAAGAGAAGGAATCTCTAAGCTATGCTACGTTTATGTAGACGATGTCATAATATTTTCCAAAACGAAAGAGGACCATGTTAAAGACGTGGAATGGGTGCTCACCAAACTCCTAAAAGCAGGCATGAGAGTATCTCAAGAAAAATCAAAGTTCTTTAAAAAGAGCGTTGAGTACTTGGGATTTATTGTGTCACAAGGGGGGCTTAGAACATCACCTGAAAAGGTAAAAGTCATAAAGGAATTTCCCCACCCAAATCACTTTTCGACCTCAGGTCATTCCTAGGGTTAGCAAGCTACTACAGGTGCTTTATAAAAAACTTCGCGACAATCGCAAGACCCCTAACAAACATTTTAAAAGGGGAAAATGGTAAAGCCCGCAAATTTCAGTCACGACAAATTGACATAAATATGACAAAAGAACAGAGGGAACCTTTTGACAGGCTAAGAGAAATCTTAGCATCAGAAGACGTCCTCCTGTCATACCCAGACTTTAAGAGGCCATTCGATTTAACAACGGATGCGTCAGGATTTGGTCTAGGAGCGGTGCTGTCTCAAGACGGCCGCCCAATCACAATGATATCACGCGCCTTACTCTAAAACGCTGGAAAGGGATTATTGATGACCACGGTGCAACTCTGGTGTACAAGCCAGGAAAGGAAAACCTTGTGGCGGATGCACTATCCCGCCAGAACATAAATGCTCTAGAGGATGAACAAGAATCAGATGTAGCCACCATACATAGCGAACAATCGCTAACTTACACCATTGATACAACTGACAACCCAGTAAACTGCTTCCGAAACAAAATAATAATTGAAGAAGGAAACAGCTTCTCGGTAGACATGTTCATCCTATTTAAGAGTAAGGTAAAACATCTGATCAAAAAAATCACACTACAAGATGCCGTAAATGCCGAGGTGGTAAATGCAATACACTGCTCACTACCAACATTGGCATTTATCCAACATCGACTGGTCGAGTTATTTCCCAGAACTTCCTTCAAATACGCAAAGAGCTTTGTGCAGGATATAACAGACGTAACGGAACAAAGGGAAATAGTTGTAGCGGAGCACAACAGGGCTCACCGAGCAGCACAGGAGAATGTAAAGCAAATTCTTAGTGACTATTTTTTTCCAAAAATGCTCCGGCTGGCAACAGAAATAACATCAAACTGCAAAACCTGCTCTATGACAAAATAAAAGCGCCACCCATCTAAGCAGGCAGTAGCAGAAACACCTATCCCTTCTTTCGTGGGAGAAATTCTACACGTAGATATTTTTTCAACGGACGGAACACTTTTCCTCACTTAGTTAACATCGATAAATTCTCGAAATTCGCAACAGTGCAAAATATCGCTTCAAGGGCTATTGTGGACAATAAAGCCCCTTTAATACACATAATAAATTTCTTTCCAAAAATTAAAACAATCTATTGCGACAATGAAAGATTATTGAACTCAGAAACCATTAGGTCCATCTTGCTAAATCATTTCAATATAACCATTTCCAATGCTCCACCTCTGCATAGCACCTCAAATGGGCAAGTAGAGAGGTTTCATAGCACTTTGGCAGAAATAGCCAGATGCCTGAAATTGGGAAGCAAACTAAACGACACTGTCGAATTAAAAAAAGTTTTCTTAAAAACACATAAACGTCTGGGAAACAAGCTCTCACCACTTTGCTCAGAAGAGGTTATCGAGGCAGACCTGGGGACAACGGTTCTAATTGAAGGGTGGTCCACAAGGACAATCTGCGCTAAACATCTTGCTAGATTCCCCGACCTATCTTTTGCCAATTTTTTATATCTTTATACCCTTTTACACTTTTCTAGGCTAAGCCAGTACATCTTACTTTTGGCACTAACAGCTGTTAAGACGAACGCGACGGTAAAACTGAACGACTATACGAACGCAGGCTACATTCCAATAGAAGACGGTGACATTATACTATGGGAATCCTATGGGTACCTGCAACACGCAACTAACGTGACGACCAACGAAGACTATGCCGACCAGACTGAAGCATTAACGGGGACATTTACTGACGACCATCGAATACCAGTTATAATGACCGACCTTGGACACATTCGCAAGTTGGTAGCCACCCTAAAAATTCATCATAGGGCCGCTAGAAGCATTAACTTAATCGGGACAGCTTTAAAGGTTGTTGCAGGCACTCCCGACTTTAATAATTGGGAACAGGTAAAATTCAATCAAGAACTACTAATGAGAGCCGACGAGGGTCAGACAGAATTAAATATCAAATTTCAAGAACGATTGAACGAACTCGCCAACTCTATGAATCAAATACAAAAATTCGAATCAAATACAGAAACACACATTTTGGAAATAATTTTGGCGAAAAATAGAATTGTCATTACATATTTGGAAAATGTCCTAATGGGTTTAACCCTCGCAAAACTAAATATCATAAGTCCAGCGATTCTAGATAGCACCGACATTGGCGAATTTAAGGACAGACAGCCTATTGACGTTAGTTTGATAGAATTATTAGAGGTATCCAGAATAAGCGTTTTTCAAAATTTAGATATTTTACATTTTCTCATTAAATTCCCTAAACCTAAGTCTAATTGTAAGAAGATAACGGTCCATCCAATCCAACATAGGAACAAGATCTTGGATTTCGAAGGCGGAAACCTTGTCGCTGGGTGTTCAACGTGAAACTTCAACATTGGTCTTTGCAAAACAACAGTCGGCGCTACCTTCTGCAAGGAGCTCCAAAACGGCACTTGCGCTCAGCAAATAGTCTCTGGGGCTATTGCGCACTGTGCTACGCTTCCGGGTCACCTAGACCCAGTTACCATCGTGGATCACGGCACTCTTATCGTGAACGATGCCACAATGACCGTAACTGACGACCAAGGGCAAAACCAAAAGATATCAGGTACCTACTTGGTGACGTACTCTGACAAGGTAGCCCTTAATGGAACTTGGTTCATTAACCAGCTGGGAAATTCAATGAAGAAACCCGCTGTGTCAGCCATGGCCATAGTTAACATCACGGCGCATCAGAAACGGCTAAGCCTCCTTCCTTCACGAACTGAGCCTGAGCAACCTCCACCACATTGGGACCCTCAGGGAAAAACTTACCTTGGGTTCCTTCCTCAGTAACTCTTTCGCCCTACTGGCCGCCCTTTTTCTATGCTCTACCGTTTGGCTTGGATATCACTATCTGACGGCCGGAAGTCACTCCAAATCAGGAACTGACAACGATGTGGAGCGAGCGGGTCCCCGGGACGGCGACCTTTTAAAGGAGGGAGAAGTTAACACAAGCAATTCCCACGGAGGGAAAATGCCAACTTGCAGGCCATATCCGGTGGCCTGCACGCGCGGGAATTGCCCGGAGCCCGGCCGGTGCACTCGCAGAGCGAGTGATCGCCACCGGATACCGGTATGCTGATCCGGCACATTGGTCAGCAGCGCTGCCTTGCACCGAAGGCATCAAGCGGCGCTGGAGCGGACCTTTAGTTTTAGTTAAAATTAGAACTCCGTAGCCATAGCTGCGTTTATAAACATTATAATTGTATTAATAATATTTAAAATAACCTATCCCCTAACGGGAGTAGGCGAAATAAAATATTAATTCAATATTAACCCACCGACTTTTATTAAACTTATATATATTTAACCAACATTCTTAATTATTCAGCAACTACATGGGAGTCATCTTGGGCCCAACGATACATCGGTGAGAGTAATACTGTGAGTTATGTATGAGTATGTATTTATATGCCTTAATTTTCCCATACATATATATATATATATTTGATGATATGAGATGAGATATTCAGCCCAATTAAACTCTTAAAACTAAAGATTCTGTGCTATTACATTGTTATTGATTGTTACTTTGATTTGGGACAACAGTCAAATTTAAATACGTTGTCAAGGTTGGGTGGGTAGAAAACCGGGACGCATAACACCTGTGATCCCATAATGGAGCACGATTTCCTCTTTATTTGATAATTTTACGCGTGGCGGCGCGGAATATTTTCCTTGCCTTTTTTGTTTTCTTACCTATTTCGAGGCCGTTTGATTTAGTTTTTCTCGCATTATATTGAACTGTATTGTAAAGAAAGATAGCTAGGGGAGAAGAAATCGCGCCCCATCCGACGAGCTGGACCCGAGCACAGCAAGAATGCGCACCGTCGAACCTAGCGTCTTAAAGAACCATCGTTAGGAACGGTAATAGTTAGTGGACCATCATAGGCCCAGAAGGCTTTCCCGTCCTGTCTGAACACTACACATTCTGGCGCCCAATGTGGGACCGATAGGATATCTTTCATCCCATTTAAGCTCTAAAAATGTATACAAACTCTACCTGGCCATAACCAAATTCCATTCAGAATTTCCAAAATATTGTTGACGGCGGACTAGCTACTTCGATTAGTGGATTAAGCGATAGCAATTCGGAGCTCGGGTTGATCGACCCTAATAGATTTTGGCTGGCCAAAATCAATACATAAATGTAGAAATTTTTTAGAGGAAGTATTTCAAGAAACCATTTTTAAATGCTTAGGAAATACAATGTTCTAGAGAATCTTTAGACATTGTCCAGTTATTTGAATAATTTCTAGAGCAAATTTTAACCTGTTACTAACCGCAATAGAATAGCTATAAGAAGGGGATTTTCGGCTTGATTTATAGAATATGTGGATGAGGAAAAACGGATATAAGGAGAGGAACAAATTAAATTCATTCGTTTGCTTAACGTAAATTAAATTTAAATAAATATAATAAATTAAAATGGGTATTGAGCGTGGTAACGAAAACATCGACGCTAAAATCCAGCAAGTCGATTAATTTTGCTTTATTTGTAGCGAAGTACTCTTGCGTAATAAATTATATGCTTGCAGCTCCGTGTCAGCATCGATTTCATAGAAACTGTCTAGTGGAAGTAATCAGGGTTACACCCGCGTGTCCATTATGTGCTACAGGGTGCATTCTTTCGCAACTAAGTTATGATAGTTATGATAGCAGCAGAAATGAAAGATCAAAGTGGAGACGTGGCGTCATGAAACGAGGAGATACCAGTTGAAAATCAAGAAGGTAATCCTGTAAGAGCTAGAACTCACACTAGAAATCGAGGAAGGGGAAGATCTTTTAGTTCGAAAATAGGCGTGTCTACTCGAACTAGGACTCGACAGTTGGAAGAGTTACGAACTGAAGAAGAAGGGATTAATTCACCTAAATCACAGGCTGAAATAGTGAGATATATCCAACAATCTTTAAGTGTTCAACAAGCTAATATGATGGATGATATGCTATCTGAATTGATATGATATGAAATCTGAATTTAACTCGAATTCGTCGCTGAGAAATCGAAACAGGAACGGAATATCCGAGATACCGGCTTCTATTCCTTTTGAAAATCGCGAAAATAGAAATAGTACACCAGTTGCCATCTCAGGTAACCATTCTGGTACCAGTAGTTCCCGAAATAGATCCAATGTGCAAACATCTCCAGAAAAAGCTGCAAATATAATTCAAAATTGGCGAATAAAATTTGATGGTTCTAGGAATTGTATGAGAATGGAAGATTTTATTTATAGAATTTGATCTTTGACAAAACAGAACTTAAATAATGATTATCATCTTCTCTGCGATCACCTGTATTTATTATTTGCTAATAAAGCAAGCGATTGGTTTTGATGATTATAAATGTGCGATCGAAGATTTAGCTGACAGGCTTCATCAAGACATGTCCGAAGTTCAATTAGTGGAGTTATTGATAAGGAATGGTAAACCAAGTCTGCATCATGAGTTACTTCATTCAAGAATTCTAAATAGATCACAATTACGTGATGTAGTATGTGCATATATCGAGGGTACACTGTACCTATAAGTACACAGCAACACTTAGTTGCATTGCATAAACAAATAACTCCAGTGAGCGTGAAATAAGATCACCCACTTATATGCTTCAAGCTAAGTCAGCATTCCCACGCTGGCCGCTGGCCATATATGCGCATAAACCCTCTCTCTCATATACACATATAAATATATACGGCTGTTCTTCTGCCGCTGTCGACGGCAGCGCAGTCGCCAGCTTTCTTATGTACTTAGGCTAAGATCAATTATTTTCGACAATAAAGAAACATTCTACGAACAACCCTAAAATGGCACTGACGTGCCAGTCTATAAAGACTTATTATTTAAAATACGAATTGTCCACTTACATGGCGACCGTGACATGTGTGTCTCGTCTGTGTCTCTCGTCTGGTTCGCTTTCTGGGTAGCTAGGCCAACGCCAGTGCGATTTTAATACCAAATTCCTACCCTGCTACCCGAGATACAACTGCAGAACCCACCAGCGAATCCAAACTCGATAACTTGAATTAGCGCCGAATTCCCGACACCAGAGATGCCCAGGTCGGACGCATTCCGCGACTCCTAAGAGGCAAGACTTGAACCACCAATACCAATTGTACAATCAGCAACTAGCACTGTATCCTGCGAGGATTGAAGGATTCCACTGTCGGTAACGAACAGAGCCACACACTACAACAGCGAATGTCTACAAAACCGACGTTCGAACACCCTGCTCCTGTCGAGCAAAGGGATCTGCCAAGTCTCAAAGAGGCAATAGAGGCAGATCCATCCGCGGGACCAAAGCCCTTGACCATACAGGAGTACAAGGCACGGACTGCAGCGAGGGAACAGCCACCTAAAAAGAAGAGGGGTGGCCGCCGGATTAAGTTGCTCAGCGCCCGGAGGCTCAACGTCGAGCTACTGAAGACGGCAACCAACGAGGAAGACCGGCAGCGCTACAAAGAGCGCCTTGCAGCAATCAATAAACAACTTCGTGGTGCGAAGTAAAGCGGCGGGCTGCGTTATACGCCATAGCCCCAACCGCCAAAATTATATTAATGTTGTCGATGCGGTTTCCGCTGCACAAAATTACTAACCTATCAGGGCCATTTCATGACTAACACATTATACTCAGTCTTAAACTTAAAATAAGTAATAATATTGTAAAATTGCAATTGCCACCGATGTAAACTGAGTATAATGAAACCATCCATCAATTAAAAATATGCTTATCAACAGTTTAGAAATTTCGAGCTATATCTATATCAAAATATATCTATATCAAAAATAAAACATCTATGATCAAAATAACAATAATTAACCAATTTTCAAAATTAAAATTCTATTTGTACTTTTGATATACAAAAAAAGACTAATTTTCCCATTATATATACAAATAAAGACTAATTTTCCCCATATCAAAATGGGACACAAACAGTCGAAAGCGGACGACAACACCGCAAATGTTGTCAATACAATAGAAGTCGTGGATACAACCCCACATTTAAACTCAATATACGTACTACTTTTGATTTTAGTTATCCTCTCAGCCCTTAACCTTGCCCTTAAACTTTATCACCTGCACAAAAGATCATTGAAAAAGACTTACATGAGTCGAGCCAATGATCTAGACAAAATCTAATAGAAATAACACCAAAAGGGTACAAGTGCGATAACATCGCTAAAATGTACATACATGGAATGGCTACATTTAACCACATCCATAAACACTATTAGAGATGCTTTTGATAAATCCTATAAATGTATTAATAAAAACGCGCTGATAAAAACTCAGACGCTCATTTTTCACATAAAGGTATTGATAACGCAATACAACGCATTACAAAACCTTATAGTAACCAACAAAAGTAAACTCACTGAAGAACATAAAGCCCAATGCTTAAAAGTTCTCAGTTCATTTGGTAAGAGACTACATAATACCAGTGTTAGACACAGTATTATAATAGAAGTCCCAACAGAATTGACCAAAATAGCGGAATTCGACGAAAGCCAGTTAAGAGACTTGGACGAGTCGCAGCCGCAAGAAGATTTAGATATCGAAAGCGATATCGATTCAATAGAAGAATTAAAATTAAATATCGTGCAACCTGATACTAGAAACATGGCCAACGCAGTAGAAGCTCAGAGAGCATACGTTAAACAGGTATCTGCCACAGTACCTGAATTCGATGGTAAGAAACTCCATTTAAACAGGTTTGTGACAGCACTAAAGTTGACAGATCTAACTAAAGGAGATCAAGAAGCTTTAGCAGTAGAGGTCATAAAGACCAAAATTATTGGCCCATTAAACTATAAAGTAGAAAATGCGACAACGATACAGGCTATAATTACCATATTGCAAGCAAACGTAAAAGGCGAATCGCCTGACGTTATAAAGGCAAAATTAATGAATGCCCAACAAAGAGGCAAGACCGCGTCCCAATATGCCACAGAAATAGACAGCATGCGTAAGCAGCTCGAAGCAGCTTACATAGACGGCGGATTAGACGCCGATAATGCTGACAAATTCGCGACTAAAGAGTCGATATCAGCAATGACCAAAAACTGTGGCAACGATTCACTTAAAATGATCTTAACTGCAGGTACATTCAGTACATTCAATGACGCAATGGAAAAATACATACATTGCAGTACAGAAGTAACCGGCAATTCAAACACAGTCTTATTCTATAATGGGAATAATAGACGTGGTAATTATAATGCCTACTATCGCGGTAGAGGCAGAAATAATTATAACCAAAATTATAACCAGGGTTATAATAACAACAACAGAGGTCGCGGAGGAAACCGCGGCCGCGGTAATAACCGAGGCGGAGGTAACCGAAGGGGTAACCAAAGCCAATACAATAACTCGAATCAAAATTATAATAACCGAAATGTGCGTAACGTACAATCGGAAAACAGCCAGACCCCCTTTAGCGATCAACAGTAAAAGTGTTTAAACTAAACCTAAATCTGAGTATTTTCATTAAGACAAAAAACCATGAAACAAACACAGTTCTTACATTGCTAATAGACACAGGTGCAGAAATTTCATTGCGAAAAGCCAAATCAAATGAATATAATAATATAAATTTCAGTAATATATCAAATATTACAGGTATTGGGCATGGAGCCATACAGTCTATAGGAACAATCGATCTTGACCTACGCATTCAGGATGTTCTAGTGCCACATGAATTTCATGTAGTACCTGAGAATTTTCCGATACCATGCGATGGCATAATCGGTATAGATTTTATCAAGAAATACAATTGCGTATTAGAGTTTCAAAATAACCAAGACTGGTTCATAATAAGACCCAATAACTTCAATAGACATATAAATGTACCAATTACACATAGTTTAGACTCCAACACACTCTTATTGCCAGCTAGATGCGAAGTAATCAGACAAGTCAAATTATTCACTAGCGAAAAAACGGTGGTAGTACCAAATCAGGAGCTACAACCGGGTATAATAGTAGCAAGCACCATTGTCGATAGCGAAAACGCATTGATTCGCATTATAAATACAAATAATAAAGACGCCATAATAGATGGCGCGAAGATCAAATGCGAATCAATGAAAGACTATGACATTTGTACAACACCAGTAGAAAAGGAAAATAGAACCGAAGAAATTTTAAAACAATTAAGATTCCCTAAACAATTCAATAATGTACTAACTAAGTTATGCACCGAGTTTAGTGATATTTTTGGTCTAGAAACAGAACCAATATCGGCTAACAATTTTTACAAACAAAAACTCAGATTAGGGGAAAAAACACCGGTCTATATAAAAAACTATCGCATGGCAGATAGCCAAAAACCAGAAATCGCTAGACAGGTAAAAAAATTAATAGATGATGGAATAGTTGAACCGTCAATGTCTGAATATAATAGTCCACTACTTTTGGTTCCAAAGAAACCACTTCCGAACTCGACGGAAAAAAGATGGCGATTAGCAGTTGACTATCGTCAAATAAATAAGAAACTATTATCAGACAAATTTCCACTTCCAAGAATAGAAGATATTCTTGATCAATTAGGAAGAGCAAAGTATTTTTCATGTCTCGACCTAATGTCTGGATTCCACCAGATAGAACTAGAAAAAAGTATAGAGATATAACATCATTTTCAACAGCCAATGGCTCATATCGCTTCACGCGACTACCATACGGACTGAAAGTAGCACCAAACTCTTTCCAACGTATGATGACACTTGCATTTTCTGGTCTTGAACCATCGCAAGCATTTCTATATATGGATGATTTAGTAGTAATAGGTTGTTCAGAAAAACATATGCTCAAAAATTTGACCAACGTATTCGAGCTATGTAGACGACATAATTTGAAACTACATCCAGGGAAATGTTCTTTCTTTATGAAAGAAGTCACATATTTGGGTCACAAATGTACCGATAAAGGTATACTCCCAGATGACACCAAATATGAAGTTATAGAAAAATATCCTATACCAACAGATGCAGACAGCGCTAGACGTTTCGTAGCCTTCTGTAATTATTACAGACGTTTCATTAAAAATTTTTCTGATCATTCACGCCACTTAACGAGGCTTTGTAAAAAGAATGTCCAATTCGAATGGACAGCAGAATGCAATAATGCATTCGAATATCTTAAGAGAGAATTAATGAAACCAACATTACTACAGTACCCAGATTTCAGCAAAGAATTTTGCATAACAACCGATGCTAGTAAACAGGCATGCGGAGCGGTACTTACACAAGATCACAATGGTCAACAACTTCCAGTGGCATACGCTTCAAGAATGTTCACTCAAGGTGAAAGTAATAAGTCCACTACAGAACAAGAATTAACGGCCATTCATTGGGCCATAAATCATTTTCGACCATACATATATGGCAAGCATTTCTTGGTAAAAAGCGATCATAGACCATTGTCATACCTATTCTCTATGAAAAATCCGAGTTCAAAACTCACTCGTATGAGGCTGGATTTAGAAGAGTATGACTTTACTGTAGAATATCTTAAGGGGAAAGATAACCATATTGCGGACGCCTTGTCTCGCATAACAATAAAAGATCTGAAAACAATTAACAGAGAAATATTAAAAGTCACTAGCAGATCAAAAGCTAAACAGAAAAATTCCTGTAAAGATGAAGTAATAGTCAAAATACAAAAGGAAAAAGAGCAAACGATAGAAAAGCCCAAAGTCTATGAAGTTGTCAATAATAACGACACAAAGAAATATGTTTTAATCAAAATAGATAAACACAAGTGTTTATTAAAATGAGGAAAAACAATTGTTTCACGCTTTGATGTTAATGACTTGTATTCTAATGAAACATTTGACCTAAATCAATTCTTTCAAAGAATTATTTCAAAAGCCGGAATGCATAAAATAACAAAAATGCGAATATCACCAAGTGAACAAATGTTCGAATTTGTATCACTAAATGAATTTAAAATAAAGGGCAACCGAGTACTCGAAAAAGTAGAACTAGCTATTCTACAAAAGGTGATAATAATAGACAAAAATGACGAAGCTCAGATTAAAGAAATTTTGACAAAATTCCATGATGATCCTATAGAAGGAGGCCACACTGGTATTTCGCGAACCCAGTCAAAAATCAAAAGATTTTATTATTGGCCCCAGATGACCAAGACAATCTCAAAGTATGTAAAAACTTGTTTGAAATGCCAACAAGCCAAAATTACAAAACATACGAAAACTCCACTGACATTGATGCCAACGCCAGCAACAGCATTTGATACTGTTTTAATTGATACCATTGGTCCACTACCGAAATCGGAAGACGGAAATGAGTATGCAGTTACAATCATATGCGATCTAACCAAGTTTTTAGTCACTATTCCAACACCGAATAAAAGTGCTAAAACAGTTGCAAAGGCTATATTTGAATCATTTGTACTGAAGTACGGTCCAATGAAGACGTTCATTACGGATCAAGGTACGGAATACAAAAATTCACTTATAAATGAATTATGCAAATATATGCACATAGAAAATCTAACATCTAGCGCTCACCATCATCAAACTTTAGGAACAATAGAAAGAAGCCACCGAACTTTTAATGAATATATACGTTCATACATATCGGTTGACAAAAGTGATTGGGACATTTGGTTACCATATTTCACTTATTGCTTCAATACAACACCCTCAATAGTCCATGACTACTGCCCATACGAACTAGTATTTGGCAGACTACCCAGACAATTTAAAGATTTCAGTAAAATAAATGAAATAGACCCAATATACAACTTAGACGACTACTCTAAAGAACTTAAATGCAGACTAGAAATGTCGTACAATAGAGCAAGAAGAATGTTAGAAAAAGCTAAAGCAGATAGAAAATTAAGATATGATAGGAGTACAAATAATTTCGAATTAAAAATAGGAGATAAAGTACTACTTAGAAATGAAACAGGTCATAAGTTAGATAAACGATACGAAGGTCCCTATGACGTAGTAGATATAGGACTAAATGACAATATAACTATTAAAACAGGAAATAAGAAACAACAAATAGTACATAAAGATAGGCTAAAAAAAGCACAAATAGAATGAAAAAAAAAGGCAATCACTGCCAAACCTTTCATAATAAAACTAAAATAACGGCCTGATCAGCCAAAACAATATAACAAAGACATATATATAATCGAATTTTTATTACTTCAAAATATAAACATATTTTTCCTTTATTCATTTAAAAACTCGATATCATAAATCATTTTAATTCATTAAAAATAATATTTTAGTAATTTTTATTTTATAATGATAATATAGTTAATAGAAATAACTTCATTTCATTACGTTATTTTAAAAAAGGGGGGAGGTGTAGTATGTGCATATATCGAGGGTACACTGTACCTATAAGTACACAGCAACACTTAGTTGCATTGCATAAACAAATAACTCCAGTGAGCGTGAAATAAGATCACCCACTTATATGCTTCAAGCTAAGTCAGCATTCCCACGCTGGCCGCTGGCCATATATGCGCATAAACCCTCTCTCTCATATACACATATAAATATATACGGCTGCTCTTCTGCCGCTGTCGACGGCAGCGCAGTCGCCAGCTTTCTTATGTACTTAGGCTAAGATCAATTATTTTCGACAATAAAGAAACATTCTACGAACAACCCTAAAATGGCACTGACGTGCCAGTCTATAAAGACTTATTATTTAAAATACGAATTGTCCACTTACAGTGATGAAGTCTGTAAACATGAATAATTTTACAACGATATAAAAAGCTTTAAGCCTCAAACCCTACGTTCCTATATAAATGAGCTAACGGATTTATATGAATGTCAAAGTCAAGCGGATCCGAATCTATCTGACCAAGAGATCTAAGCCATTCACAAACCATTTAACCTTGTCTGTTGGCATTGTGAAAAAACTGGGCATCGATTTGACGATTGCCTAGAGCTATATTTTTATACCCTTGCAGGGTATTATAATTTCAGTCAGAAGTTTGCAAAGCAGTGAAGGAGACATTTCCGACCCTATAAAGTATATATATTCTTGATCAGCATCGACAGCCGAGTCGATCTAGCCATGTCCGTCTGTCCGTCTGTCCGTCTGTCCGTCTGTCCGTCTGTCCGTCTGTCCTTCTGTCCGTCTGTCCTTCTGTCCTTCTGTCCGTCTGTCCGTCTGTCCGTCTGTCCGATTATACGCAAACTAGTCCCTCAGTTTTGAAGCTATCTGAATGAAACTTTGCAGATAGTCTTCTATATGCTCTCACTGCTATATAAGTCGGAACGGGCCGGATCGGACGACTATATCATATAGCTGCCATAGGAACGATCGGTAAATTTTCAGAAAAAAAATTATTACTTGTCCAATTTTCAACATAATTTCATAAAATTTGAGAAATGGCCATTTTATATTATTCTAGAATTTCGGTTTTAATTTGATCAAAATCGGACACCTATATCATATAGCTGCCATATGAATGTTCGGGAAATATTACGAATACGTAATGTTGAACTGAATTTTTATATGTATAAATGTTGTATACAATTCCTGTCACTTTTACTTTTCATTTGATAAAATTTTATTAATGCATAATGATCCAATTGTAAGCTGCAAGGGTATACAAACTTCGGCGTGCCGAAGTTAGCTTTCTTTCTTGTTTATATGTATTATGTTTTGTTTTAGGTGTGGCGCTAAGGATATTCGAAAGCCTCGATTTCCGAGAGATAACCCGTTGGGAAACCGACCACCGGGCATGTCACTCGACGAAAAGCGGACTTGTCCGAAAAACTAATCGATCCCTTTGTATCTGTAAGACATCAGGAGAAGCCAAGTGAGGAGAGTACAGGAGGACAGTCTGAAAAAGGTTTAAAACGACACTATTCTACAATACCTCTTCGTCTTAGGCTAAAGAATTATAATAAGGTTAAGGAAAAATTATTAGGCGAAACTATAATATCTAGCATTAGTCTGAGTCCTAAAAGGTCCACCAAACGTTTGAGAAATCACTGGAAAACTATTCGGTCCGACCGAGGAGAGATAATATCCGCAATTTTGTCCAAGCCCGATGATAGACTCTATACTGAAGTTTGGATCGAAGGTAACAAATATAATGCCCTACTAGACTCGGGAGTAACTTTAAGTTGCGCGGGAGACAAGGCATCACTCGAGCTCTTAGCATCAGGCAAAACAAAGAAATGTGCTGGGAGCATTCGAACTGCAAATGGAGCTCAAAGTAGAGTGGTGGGAAAATTGCTAACTGAAATAACATATAGACAGAAAACGGATGTGCTAGAAGTCTTTATTATTCCAGATCTTAAACAAGAAATATACCTAGGTATAGACTTTTGGCGTAAATTTGGGTAGACAAGAACATTTCTATCGACGACCAGATTTCTGAACTGGATGTTGGTGGAGAGAGCCCTGAGAAAGAACTGCCAAAGTGGCATATTTTGTCGAAAGACCAACAACGTCGTTTAGATGCAATCACGGAAGTGTTTCCCTCATTTGCTAAGGAAAGATTAGGTAGAACAAATTTAATTAAGCACAAAATTGATGAAGGAACATGCATATCCGCTACCTCATATGACGGGATTTTAAGTCGACTTCCTGCGGCTAAATATATAACTGGCTTATATATTTTTTATTTATTTTTTTTTTTTTTAACTTTGCTTTTATTTGTTGAATCTTTTCCTTACGAGACTAACAATAAGTGTATCAAATCTTATACTATAACCTAACTATCAGTCATGTAGACTGGAACAGTAAAAGTGGCCCTGACAAATTATGGCTGGGTTGGAAGGTCGTTACGTTGTAGGCGTGTTCTTCTGGAAACCCGAGTTAAGTCCCTTGTGAGAGGATTTGGGTGGGCTGAGAGTTTTTCCTTGTACGACGCTTTTTGCTTCTCTATTTCATCTTTTACTGCGAGAATGCCAAGATCCCTGTAGTTGTTTTGGTTTCGAATATACCATGGTGCCCCAGTGATAGTTCTCAGGATTTTTAATTGAGCGCGCTGTATGATGTCTATGTTGGTTTTGCTCGCGTTCCCCCAAAGCTGGGAGCGATACGTCCAGATTGACTTGAGAGTGGAGTTGTAGAGCAGGGCCTTGTAGTCCAGACACAAGGGCGATCGGGTGTTTATAATCTAGTGAAGGCTGCTGGCTTTTAGTTTAAGATGTAGTTTCTTGCATTCTATATGTCTACGCCATGTTAGACGTCTGTCGAGGTGGACGCCGAGATACGTTACTTCGTTGACTTTGGGGATCTGTGTGCTATTCAAGTAGAGCGGAGGGCATGTTTGTCTGTTAAGAGTCAACGTTATGTGTTCACACTTCTGTTCGTTTATTTTAATACGCCAGTCGGATAACCACTTCTTCACTACCGTGAGGTGGCTGGCGAGTTGGGATGTTGCACGGACTGGGCATCTGGAGCAGCTGAGGATCGCAGTATCGCCGGCGAAAGTGGAGGTTATTAGTCGGTCGCAGGGGGAATATCCGCTGTATAGAGGACGAATAGAGTAGGTCCAAGTGCTCTTCCTTGTGGGACTCCAGTTTCGATTTTGTAGTTGTTGGATGTTGTTGTGTTGCACCTCACTGCGAAGACTCTATTGTAGAGATATGACTCAAGTAGTTTATGGGTATACCCGGGCAAATGTTTTTTGATTTAATGCATGAAACCATTGAGCCAGACGCGGTCAAATGCTTGAGATACGTCGAGGAATATCGCGATACAGTATTCTTTATGTTCGAAGGCTGTGCGATTCTCTGATGTTATTCTGTTAACTTGCTCGATAGTTCCATGTTTTCTCTGAAGCCAAATTGATGCGCTGGGATAATGTTGTGAGCACCCATATATGGTATTATGCGTGTTAAAAGTCATTTTTCGAACAATTTGGACAGGCATGATAATAAGCTTATTGGTCTGTAAGAGGACGGTATCGTGTGATCTTTCCCGGGCTTCGGTATCATTATGATAATAGACTTTTTTAATTTTTTTGGGTAGTAGCCGAGATTTATGATCCCGTTGAAAAGTTTGCAGATGACCTCACTAGCACAGTTCGGAGGTTCAATTATCATTATTGGAGTTATTTGGTCACCGCCGGGAGCCTTTTTCGGTTTTAGCTCCCGGATGACTTTAGTGATCTCGTTCGGTCGAAGTGCTGTTATCGCGGATTCACTTTCAGGGTGAATTTGCGGTAGAACAAAAGAATTTGCAGCTGGGTTCGGCTGGAAGACGCTTCTGAGATGTGAGGCAGATGTTGCGGCTCTGTCTATGTTGCTGCAACCTGAAGAATTTCTTATCGGGGAGACGGTTTCAACCGGAGAGTTTAGAATTGGGTGAGCCCTCCACAAAGGATGCTTTGTACTAGTTGGTGAGAATTTCTCAATATATCTTGGTTGTGCGTTTTCAGCATCCTGTCCAGTTTGCGGGTTGCTTCATTTAGACGTTGCTTTGAGCATGGCAATCTGCTGGTTTGCCACGCCCGTCGCAGACGCCTCTTTTCCAGAACGAGCTGTTCAATTTGCAGGTTGGTTTTAAACTTCTTTATTTGCACATCTTTCCGTTGTGGTGTTGAGGTCATGGCTGCTGTCGTTTCCTGACTGCACTTTTATAGACGTGGCTTGCAAGTAATTTGTTGCAAACCTTTCATGAAAATGGGGTTTGATGCGTTCTCTAATTAAGATGCCGGTGCCGCCGTGGGCTTTACCATCGAGATGATCTGTGCGGTAGAAGGTATAACACCGTATATGGAAGTTATATCTGCTTGTGAGGTGCGTTTGTTGCGTTGTTTAATTTCAAGTTTATGCCGTGAAATGCCGTTGGCATTCCACATGGATATGCGTAGATTGGGCATTGATCATTTGGACTGTTGCGACACAAGCAGCTGAATCACCATATTCTGGTTCTGAACTAGCGTTTGCATGGGCGCTTTCATAAAGGACATGAGCTCCATCATACTTTGTTGCATGGTAAACATCATAGTTTCCAAATTGTTTTTCGGCTCGACTGGGACCTGCTGAGCGTTTTCTAAGTTTGGCTGGAGTGGATTTTCCATGTCCGTTCGTAGAGCATCAGCATAGGATATGCCGTTGGTGGTACTGAGCGGATGATCTGGCTGCCTTGCCGAAAAAGACGCCTGGCGTAGTTGTTGATTTATAATACACATTTTCTGTATTTTGTTGTCTCGTAGCTGTCGCTCGTCGCATACGACTCTTCAGCTCCTTGTACACCAAACAGCCTCTGTAGTTTGCCGTATGGTTTCCTCCGCAGTTCCCACATTTTTTTGTACGTGGATCTTCTTTGTTAGCAGGGCAGTGTGCGGAATTGTGGAAGTCTCCGCAAACTACGCAGACTGACCGAAGTGTGCAGAATGTCCTGGTGTGTCCATACTCCTGACAATTTGTGCATTGTACTGGACCGTTGCGTTTGTGGGGTTCTTCCACGGTGATCCTCCAATGCAATAAGAACTGCAGCTTGTAAATCGGGTGCACTTAATTTTTCTTTAA
Source organism: Drosophila jambulina (assembly GCA_018152175.1). NCBI lineage: Eukaryota > Metazoa > Arthropoda > Insecta > Diptera > Drosophilidae > Drosophila > Drosophila jambulina. The sequence goes on along the minus strand of JAECXH010000027.1, from coordinate 703,192 downwards.
GGCTCGAGCTCGACCTTGAAGAGTGGTTGTGGCTTTTTGTTTTTGTTAATAATGTTGCTGACATTCTTAGCAGAGAATCCTTTGTCTTTAAGGGCTTCTAATATCTCAGAGGGGGTGATGTCAGGTTCGATACCTTTTAAGTACTACTTGTAGTCCTTTGCTGCTTTTAAGTTGGTAGGTGTAAAAGTTCTTTTTTGTTTTCTCCAGGTAATTAGACACAGCTCGGAAGTGAGTCTTCATATTTGGTTTGAACTTTGGTTTCGTGGATGTTCCCTTTTATAAGCGGAACAACATGAAAATTTTCATCCCCGACCAGCGCAACAATTTTGTTGACCAGGGAGTTTGAACTTTTTTCCCTAATATAAATTGGTGGGGGCTTTAGTTTCTTCTGGGTCACCTGCTCCGGCTCGGCTTGGCTCTCAGCATCTGCTAAGAGGGAAAATCTGTTGGTGTTGTTGGAACTCCTTGCTTGTTCGTTGGATTGGATGATACGGTTGATCTTTGCTTTGTTACCAACCGTGTTTTGCGGACTAAGCTTACGCTTAATCTGGATGTAGCGATCCATACCGGTCTGTATGGCCGGAACCGCTTGTTGCTTATCGAAGCTTACGGTTTTTGTTGCCCTTGCAGTTGGCGATGGAGCCGTTGACACCGATTCCGCAAAATTGGTCGTTGTTTTAGTTGTTGCCATTTCTTTTGCTGAGGTAGTCGAAACTGCAGCACTGCTTGTTGTTGGTGCGTCTTCCGTAGAAGCCGGTGGTGGTGGGGTTTGGCATTGATAGCTCCAATATGTAGGAGTTGGAATTTGTAGGGCTGATGATAGAGAGCGCGCTCTCGTGTTTTCGACGGCCAGTAAGGCCGGGTTGCTCGTTTTTTCTACTTCGGTATCGCGTATTGAGAAATACGAATAACAACCGTTTCTTTGGTTAACGGAGCTTCTACGCTCTTTATTTTGATCGACGCTCATTTAATTGAGCCTAACGCGCGTGGCACTTAAGGAAGTAAAATCGCACAGTTAACAATATTTATTTATATATCGCGTTCGATTTATATATATTGGAGAAAAAACTCAACTCGGAGCTCTTGAAAAACATGTCAATCCCCGTCGAAGACTAAAGAATGAATTGATTGGCTTAGATATGAAGCATGCTTTTTGGCAGATACCCCTTAACGAAAAATCACGGCAATATACGGCTTTCACTGTGCCAAACAGGTCTCTCTATCAATATAAAACCATGACATTCGGTCTTTGCAACGCTCCTCAAACTCTTTGTCGACTAATGGGCTAGGTCATTCCTGCACATTTAAGAACTCGAGTTTTCGTGTATTTATATGACCTGCTGGTTCTTTCCGAAGATTTTGATTCCCATTTGAGTACTCTTCAAGAAATTGCGCTTTGTCTAAAGAAAGCTAATTTGACTATTAACGTCGAAAAGTCAAAATTTTGTATGCGTGAAATCAAGTATTTGGGATTTATAAATCGAGAGGGACAAATCCTTACGGATCCTGGGAAAATAAAGGCGATTAATGAGTTTCCGGTACCTATCTCTATAAAGCAGCTACGTAGGTTTTTAGGGTTGTCCGGTTGGTATCGGCGATTCGTTGAAAATTACGTCACAGTAAGCTTTCCTCTGACAGAATTATTAAAATCTAAGAAGGCACTAGTATGGACTAAAGATGCTGAAAAGGCCTTTAACCTCTTGAAAGCCTGTCTGACCTCAGCTCCGATTTTGATTACTCCATACTTCTCGAGGCAATTTTTTTTTGCTTTGCGATGTCAGCTCTTATGGTATTGGATGTGTCCTGGCGCAGGATCGAGATGGAGTAGTATTGCCAATTGCATACATGTCGGAAAAATTAACAAAATTCCAGCTAAACTACACGGTTAGTGAGTTAGAATGCCTTTCGGTTATTAAGGGGATTAAAAAGTTTCGTCCTTACATAGAAGGACAGAACTTTCTGGTGGTTACTGACCATGCTGCTTTACAGTGGCTGATGAGGCAAAAAGATCTTTTTGGAAAGCTGGCAAGATGGTCAATGAAACAATCCTTCGACTTTTCTATTACACATCGCAGAGCATCAGAAAACATAGTTGCGGATGCTTTGTCTCATCAAGAACAGCCTGGCGTAGATGCAATTGTTGCGAGTGGTCCAATTATTGATTTACAGTCGAGTCATTTTAAAACATAAGAGTACCTAAACTTGATTGAGCGAGTAAAAGAAATCCAACCAAGATAAAATGGTTTAAAGGTAGTGGATGGATACGTGTATAAGAGAACCGTGTTTGGTTTGTTTTTTGTTTAATTGAAGAACACGAGTCTTGGAAACTTTGGGTACCCTCTGCCCTGGTCCCAGAAGTACTACAGGAGGCACATGATACGCAAAGCTCTGCACATTGTGGAATGGGTAAAACAGTCGAAAAGATAAAACGCTATTTGTTTTGGCCACGAATGGTTAGCCAAATCCGGAAATACATTTCCAGCTGTAGTATTTGTCGATCTACTAAAAATCCGAATAGAATTCTAAAGCCACCGATGGGCCGACCAATGACATCCGATCGCCCTTTTCTATGTTTGTATATGGATCTTCTAGGCCCTCACCCGCGTACAAAGAATGGATACATTGGATTGTTGATAATTGTAGATCACAGCACAAAATTTCGCTTTCTCTGCCCACTCAAGAGGTTAACCTCCCCAAGAATATGTGACTACCTACAGAGCTCTATATTTTACACCTTTGGGGTGTCTGAAATTGTCTTAACGGATAACGGATCCCAATTTAAGTCCAGTTTCTTTGAGGCCTTTTTAACAAGTTTTGGCATAACACATAAATGCACAGCAATATATTCGCCACAAGCCTATGCTAGTGAAAGATTAAACCGATCAGTTTTGGCTGCGATTCGTGCATATATTGGAAATGATCATTCCAACTGGGACTTAAATTTAAACGCTATCAGTGGTGCACTTCGAGCTGCGTTGCACCGAAGCACTGGTTAATCTCCCTATTTTCTTACGTTTGGCCAAAACATGATCCTCAATGGAAAAGATTATGCGCTGCTGCGTAACTTGGATTTGCTTAGCAATGACATAAGATTAAAATACCCAGATATGTTAAAGCTAGCAAGACAAGAAGCCAAAAGGAACATAACTAAATCACACGAACTAAACGCCAGGCAATATAATCTCCGAAGTCGAAATGTACAACTTTAGAAAGGCGATGATGTCTTCGCCAGAAACTTTACATAAAGCAATGCCAAATTCAACTCAAAGTTAGCTCCAGTTTTTATACCAGCGAAAGTTCAAAAGAAGAGAAGTCCGTTTTATTATAAATTGGTTAATGTTGAAGGGAAAAAGTTAGGTGTTTACCATCTTAAAGATATGCAGATCCGAAAAACAAACACTTAAAAACTTCGAACAGGTCTTGTTGCGTTATCTGTGGTTGTAGTATCCAACTTCTCAAATAAAACAAAAACTCAGGCAGTGCTTATTGTTAGGTACAATCAATGAAGCCAATTTTGATAACCGCCCTCGATTCTTTTTTACACTTCCACGTGTGCCTGAAAATTCTATATTAGCTAATAAGTAAAAACGAATATAGTAGAACCCATTAAAGTCAAAAGTGTCAGTTGCTGTGCCACAAGATATGTCTCAGAAACTAGTGCGGGTATAGTTCTAATTAGACGTTTTGTGCAGAAGAAGACATCGGCCGTTTGTTAAGGCAAAAGGGGCTTAAAGAGAGCTCCGCGCAAACTCTTTCCAACTTGGCTGAAGCCGCGTGCAACCGCTATCTGAGCAGAAGGTGCCGACACGGGCAGATTTTGTAATCAAGACCACACTCCGAGGCCCGAGAAAGCAGCTCCTAACTAGGCCTGAAGAGAGAGGTCTGGAAGCCTACAAAGACCGGCGGGATTCATCACAAAGAAATTAAGCCCGGTTGCGTAATTAAGCCCCCAAAACCAATTCATATTGCACCAGAACCTTTATTGTGTATGAGTTTGGAAGCGTAAGAGCTGACAGAGAAAAAGCTTATACCACTAGAACGCCCTCCGGGGGCCGAGCGTTGTGAATTCTTTAAAAATCTATATATATAAAAATTAAACGCAAAAAGTGTTTGTAATCAGTGTTAGGCTCAGTGCGTTGACCGATTTCAAAATTTTTTTTTTTTGTTTGAAAGGTGGTATCAATACGGTGGTTTGTATGTATATACGATGCCTGTATGTGCTTTGGTTCGTAAGTTATGAACGTTTTTAACATCGATATGGTACGGCCACGTAGAAATTTGGGACGTCATACTCGAAAAGCGAGAATCGTTGCTTCATTAAGAGTTTCTCAAAGTGAGACTAAGGCAACAACGTGAGCGAGAGCGTGCACTTGAAGTTCAACGAATTCTACCGGTATCTGGTCCACGGAGTTATTACTACACAGTGTATAACACTATCTACTACCGATGGATGTGCCTTGAGACGAAACAGAGAACTTGACCTCCCCTGCAGGATCGCCCATTCCAGAGCTGGAGCGGATGAATAACTAATAATAATTATAATAGGGACCAGAAACCTATAATATGTATAATTCGTAAAAAGGTTTAAATAAAATATTGGCTGGGTCGAAGTGGGCCTGGCGGCAGCCTTTTCCCATTCTGGGGAATGCTGACGTATAGGCTCATTCTCTATTCGGCATGAATAGCGACACACAGTCGTAAAGTGAAAAAAACAGCAAAAGTTTTTTTCCAGTTGTTTTTGGAAATTGGTGTGATTTAATTTGAACCAATTTTAACATCGATATGGTACGGCCACGTAGAAATTTGGGACGTCATACTCGAAACGCGAGAATCGTTGCTTCATTAAGAGTTTCTCAAAGTGATGAGCAGCGTGCGGCTACGAATTCTGCTGTTGCTGCTGCTACTAATCGTCGTCGTGCAGCTATTCGAATGCAACAAAATGCGGTTCGTCATATTGTGCTTGAAAGAGCAGCATTTGGTTATGATTCTACTCTTGATTACGCTTCACATAGAACTGTATTGATCGGTGTAATGGATCAAGTATGCAAGCATTGAAAGCATTGAAGTTTAAAACCGAAACACCTGGATTGTGTTGTGCTAATGGTCAAATAAAGTTACCTGATTTGATGCCAACGCCGGAACCGTTGTGTTCTTTGATTTTGGGTGGTGCACCGAATTCGAATCATTTTTTGAAGTACATACAGACGTACAATTCGTGCTTCCAAATGACTTCATTCGGTGCTACGAACATAATTAGTGATAACTTTATGCCGACTTTTAAGGTAAATTAACATTTTACAAAAATTAATGTTTCTTTTGATGATAAAGCAACGTTCGACTTTGAACATTTCGATTCTCAACAGATTCAAGGCCAAGTATACCATCAACTTGGTTCTTTGTTGCCCTTCCCTGACCAAAGTTATCAATTTTTGCAAATTTACTTTGTGGGTGACGCAACTGGTGAAGCAAATCGACGTTGTGATATTTCATCAAATTTGAAAAGGCATATCGTTCAGGAATTGCAAGCCATGTTGCACGACGTAAATGAATGGTTAGACTATTTCAAACTGCTCTCGACCGAATGCCTGGAAAAACGTTTTTGATATCATTGTTGTTGGCAACAATGCGTTCTCAAAGTAAAATTGCATTGGCATTGGCTTCTTCCGGTATAGCTGCTACGTTATTGGATGGCGGTCGAACGGCTCATTCTGCTTTGAAACTACCATTGAATTATCAAGGGAATGAAACTCCAACGTGCAGCATATCAAAGGGATCTGGCACAGCTAAAGTATTGCAGCAATGCTCCATTATTATTTGGGATGAATGTACGATGGCACACAAGAAATCAGTCGGAGCATTGGATAGAACTTTGAAAGATCTTCGAGGTAATGCGGAGTTGTTTGGTGGCGCATTGATTTTATTGGCTGGTGATTTTCGACAAACATTGCCAGTCATTCCGAAATCAACACCTGCTGATGAGATTAATGCTTGCTTGAAATCATCATATTTGTGGAGACACGTCAAAACATTGAAATTAACTACCAATGTTCGTGTTCAGTTGCAGAATGATCCATCTGCTGATACATTCTCCAAGCAATTGTTAAAAATTGGAAATGGTGCTATGTCAGTCGATGAAAATGGATTGATAACGTTGCCTAATGATTTTTGCCGTTTTGCTCAATCCATGGATGAATTGATTGAAAGTGTTTTTCCAAATATAGCACAACATTATAAATGCTATAATTGGTTAGGTGAAAGAGCAATTTTAGCTGCGAAAAACAAAGACGTCAGTGAATTGAACTTAGTCATACAATCAAAAATTCCTGGCGAATTGATTTCGTCATTGGATACGGTTATCGAGGAAGAAGATGTCGTTCAATATCCAACTGAATTTTTGAATTCTTTGGAATTTCCTGGATTACCACCTCATAATTTACAATTGAAAGTTGGTGTTACTATAATAATGTTGCGTAATATCAATCAGCCGCGTTTATGTAATGGAACCAGACTCGCAGTTAAAAAGTTAATGGCAAATGTGATCGAAGCAACTATTTTAACTGGCAAATTCAAAGGTGAAGATGTATTGATACCACGAATTCCAATGAAATCATCTGATATGCCCTTCGAGTTTAAGCGTTTGCAATTTCCAGTGCGCCTCGCGTTTGCTGTTACTATCAATAAGGCACAAGGCCAGTCGTTGGGAATTTGTGGTGTGAATTTAGAGAATCCAGTGTTTTCACATGGACAACTTTATGTTGCATGTTCACGTGTTGGAAAACCATCTGTTCTCTATGTATTCGTTAGCAATACAAATTCAAAAACAAAGAACGTTGTGTACCATACAGCACTTCAATAAAATTGTTTTTCATTTCACTTTATAAAATCAGGGTTTTTCATTTTTTGCTTTTGTTTCAATTTTATTTCCTTAATGCACTACGAAGTGTGCACAGGGTACGCTATATAATTTTTTATATAATTCCTGTTAGTTGTACTTTTCATTTGATAAAATTTTATTAATTCATAATGATCGTATTGTAATCTGACTAACCAAATATATTGTACAATAAATAAATAAAGCATACTTTTATAGTTTTCTACAAATGATATACATGGCAAAACAACGTTCTAGCTAGCATTAGCTCGGACCCAGCAAAGCGGGTCAGGTCTGCTAGTTACATATATATATATTTGTTGTTCTTGTTAAAATTCCATATAAAATCCAACAGACAAATCGATTAAGATAAATAGGAATTAGAAGTTCTGCTTTGTATCAACATTTTTTTTTCTTTTGTTTAACTATGAATTAGTGCATAAATTAATTAAAGAAAAGTAAGATGTAAGACTAAGCAATATGAAATTGGGAATTTGTGAAATATTTTTCTCTCTCTCTCTACATCGGAGTCATCTTGGGCCCAACGATACATCGGTGAGAGTAATACTGTGAGTTTTGTATGTGTATGTATTTATATGCCTAAATTTTCCCATATATATATATATATATATATACATATATATGGGAAAATTTGGGCATATAAATATATAAATGAGATATTCAGGCCAATTAAACTCTTCAAACTAAAGATTCTGTGCTATTACATTGTTAGTGATTATTGAGTTTCTGTTAGATGTAGAATATTACTGTTAATCTTCGTGACAGTATTATCAAATTAAAATGAAATCTATTGTTATAAATATGGTTGCATAAATTATTATTCTCTCCTTTCGTCGAGTACTCATGCCATTGTATACTAGAATGAAGTAATAAGTCAACGATTACTTTGATTTGGGACAACAGTCAAATTTAAATACGTTGTCAAGGTTGGGTGGGTAGAAAACCGGGACGCATAACACCTGTGATCCCATAATGGAGCACGATTTCCTCTTTAGTTGATAATTTTACGCGTGGCGGCGCGGAATATTTTCCTTGCCTTATATGTTTTCTTACCTATTTAGAGACCGTTTGATTTAGTTTTTCTCGCATTATATTGAACTGTGTTGTAAAGAAAGATAGCTAGGGGAGAAGAAATCCCGCCCCATCCGACGAGCTGGACCCAAGCACAGCAAGAATGCGCACCGTCGAACCTCGCGTTAGGAACGGTAATAGTTAGTGGACCATCATAGGCCCAGAAGGCTATCCCGTCCTGTCTGAACACTACAAAAGTTCTTTATCCGACTCATTGTGTTTACTGTGGACTTCATACTGAGGGATCCATATTCTAAGATAGGACGAACTAAAGAAATATATAGAGATTTTATATTATACTTATATTACACGAAACGATTGATTTCGTCCGCGTACATAAGTTTGTACAGGTCGTTAATAAATAAAGTAAACAACAAGGAACCCAAATGGTTCCCTTGCGGGACGCCTGAAGTAACCCTAAGACATTAGATAAGGTATTTTTAAAAAGGGCCTTTTGCGTTCTGCCATTCAGATAACTTGAGATTCGTCTAAAAAGATCGACCGGAAATCCCATTAAATCAAGTTTCCAAACCAGTAGAGAATGGTTAACCAAGTCAAATTCTTTACTTAAATCAATATAGGTTTTATCTGTCTGAAAGCCCTCTATTATTAAGAAAGTGAGCTCCAAAAGATTAATTGTTATTTGATCTTCGCTTTATAAATCCAAGCGAACATGGAGAAATTATTAATATGAACAGATGTTGCAAATGTGGAGTAGTGATATTTTCAAAGAATTTTGGGATAAGCGAAAACTTAGACATTCCTCTATAGTTGTTGGCATTCGATTTGCTACCTTTTTTGTGGAGAGAAATAACAAATGAGGCGAGTAAGTTTGAGTAACTGGCTTACGTTTAGTGTTATTACAACAATCAAACTGTTTTGAGTCCTTTGAGAACTGAACTCTACAATGAATCAAGTAAGTTTCGAAACACTGTGCGTTCATCAAGGTAAATCTTAAACGAGCCGATAAATAACAGGATAGGGCAGATTGAAAACAGGTGCTTTTAAATTTAGAAAACAGCCTTGTTGAATTGTTTTTAAGGTGACTCAACACTTTAGTAAACCAAAGAGGCTTATTCGAAGTTGACGGATAGTATAACAGACCACATTTAGTGCAAAATAAATTAAAAGCACTGTAAAAAACATCCAGGGCTTCAGTCATGTCAGTGCACATGTATCAATCAGACCAATTAAAGCTTGATTTCTGGCTGCACGGTCAGATACACTCTGTAAATCAGACCCAATGTCGAAAGTCATATCGAAAGCCGTGGATATTTTTTACAGTGCCATGAATTCATGTATTACTGAATGTGTTCCGTTATACTACCCGTCAACCTCTAATAAGCCTCCGTGGTTTACTAAAAAGTTGAGTCGCCTTAAAAACAAAAAGTCTAGGCTGTAATCTAAATTTAAACGTACCGGTTCTCAATCTGCTCTATCCTTTTATTTATCGGCTCGGTTAAGCTTCACCGTGTTGAACGCGCAGTGTTACAAAAATTATCTTGCTAGTTGTAGGGCCCAGTTTTCTCAGGACCCAAAACAGTTCTATAATTTTGTTAACACTAAACGTAAGCCAGTTACTCATCCTTCCTCGCTCTCATTTGAAAATACAACCGTAAATAATGATCAGGCAATAGCCGATCTATTTGTGCAGTTTTCTCAAACTACATATTCAAACTCTATTGACTCAAATCTGACTTATTCTTACATCATTCCCAAATCGAACTTAATTTTCAGTCCTAGTTCAAACGAAAGTTCCATTCTTTCAGATCTTCTCCGTGTAAAGCCAGTTTATTCGCCAGGTCCCGACGGAATACCCGGCTGTGTGCTTAGGTATTGTGCCGACGCCCTGTGCAATCCCCTTCTGAAATAGTTTACCTTATCCTCCCACTTTCCCCTTATTTGGAAGGAGTCGTTTGTCATTCCTCTCCACAAAAAAGGTAGCAAATTGGACGCTAACAACTACAGAGGAATCTCTAAAACTCTAAAACTTTTCAAAAATATCATTACTCCACATTTGCAGCACCTTTGCAGTTCTATCATTTCTCCATGTCAGCATGGATTTATAAAGCGAAGATCAACTACTACTTATCTTTTGGAGCTCACTTCCTTCATTATAAAAGGCTACCATAACAACTTTCAGACAGACGTAATCTATGCTGATTTCAGTAAAGCATTCAACTCTGTTAACCATTATCTTCTTGTTCGGAAACTCGATTTAATGGGATTTCCGGTTGATCTTCTTAGATGGATCTCTAGTTATCTGAATGACCGGACGCAAATGGTCCTTTTTAAAAATACTTTATCAAATGTTCTCAGGGTTACTTCTGGCGTCCCGCAAGGGAGCCATTTGGGACCCTTGTTGTTTACATTATTTATTAACGACCTGCCCAAAGTGCTGACTAACTCCAGAGTACTTATGTACGCGGATGACGTCAAACTTTGCGTGCAATATAAGGACGCTCCTTGCAGATTTACAAAAAGATCTTAATAATTTTCAAACATGGTGCCGCGTTAACCTTTTAAATTTAAACGGCTCTAAATGCAAGCTAATGAGATTTTATCGTGTCGTTCCCAAGCTTGCAACTTACACGCTGAACTGTCGCTCTTTGGAAAGAATTTATATAGTTGATGATTTGGAAGTCCGCCTGGATATGGATCTTGCGTGTGGAGCCCTCAGTATGGGGTCCACAGTAAACGCATTGAATCGGTTCAAAAGAACTTTTAACTTTTCGCTTTACGCGGTTTAAACTGGAATGCAAACCAGAGGTTAGCCTCTTATTCCAGTAGACTCCTACTAATCAACTTACCATCCTTAGCTTATCGTAGAACTATGCTAGGCATTGACTTCATTTACAGCCTTATCCGAGGTGACGTTGAAAGTGCTGACCTTTTGGGTCAGCTTAACTTTCACGTACCAAGTAGAAACACTAGATCTCATATTCCCTTAGTTTTGCGCCACTGTAGAACGTCCTTTGAATGAACCCTTTAGAGTCTTATGTGAAAATTATAATGATTTGTACATAATAACATCAACTGTAGATACCCTTTCCAAACTAAAAACTTTAATTTTAACCCACTTAGCACGCACGCAAGCAAACAATCTGGCAGCACGCCAGTAGTCACTTCCTCGTATTCCTTTTCTATACTTTAATTTGTCGCGCCTACTAACACCTAACACGAACAAGCACGTGCTTGGTGTCATACGGGCCACTTGAATGTACTGATCATAGTGCATCAACGTCCAGTGTAAAGTGTAAATGAAAGTTGGATGATGTGGATCTTCGGGTTGGGTTAGCGACGCCATCCTCGCTAAACTAACTTTCGCCGGATCTGAAACCAAAGAGAGATCAAGCAAGCGCTCTAGGGAATTTCGTACATGGTTGACTTGGGACAGCGAAATGTCAAAAAAAAACAATAAAATAATGCTGTGTCGTGATAAGAAGTGTACTGTGGAATTATTTGAAAACCAAATTGCCCCTGGGATATTAAAATCACCAAGAATTGCTAAATGGTACCCATTCGAAAGTCGGTTTGCAACCATCTGTATAGCGGAAAGATGGTTCCAATAAATAGTAAGTTCTGACAAAGGAGAAATGCAGCAAAAAATATTGGAAATTGGCCTACCATTGACTGATAGCTTCACACAAAGGAATTCAACATCAACCGCGGTGAGGACACCTCCCCCACCTCTGATAGGCCGATCCAGCTGATATATTGTGAACACAGCTGGTAAAACTTCGGAGCTCAGAATCTCCGGATTTAACAAGGATTCTGTAAATACAATTACCTGGAAAGCAATCGAAAGACTATCAGAATACAATTTGAGAAGCTAACTACGTAAGCTTATTGCATTAATTGCATGTAAGTAGATATAGAGGGAATGCACAATAAAACCCTGGTGGTTTTTATAAAAATTTACACAAAACGAGCGCCCAAGAAAAAAACACGTCCGTTCACATGAAAGAGAGAATAATATAGAAGTTTCAGTTCACGCAGGACCCGAAACAGTTTTATAACTTTGTTAACACTAAGCCTAAACCTAATTTATATCCTTCCTCGCTTTCATTTAAAAATTCGACAGCAAACTCAGATCAGGCTACCGCTGATCTTTTTGCTGAGTTTTTCAAAACAACTTATTCTCCTTCGACCAATTTAAACCAGACATACCTTTACTCTATGCCTTTAGTCCTTTTTTAAACGAAAGCTCTCTTAGTCTGGATCTTCAACGTATTAAGCTAGTGTATTCGCCGGGTCCCGGCGGAAAACCGGGAATACCCCTTCTTAAATTGTTTTTAGAAACCTCTGAATTTCCCCTTATTTGGAAGGAATCCTTGATTATTCCCCTCCACAAAAAAGGTAGCAAATCGGATGCCAGCAACTATAGGGGTATCTCTAAGTTGTCAGCCATTCCGAAACTTTTCGAGAATGTAATAACTCCTCACTTGCAGCATTTGTGCAGATCCGTCATTTCTGCATGTCATCATGGATTTATGAGGCGAAGTTAACTATGAAACTAAGAAAAATTAACCATTAATTTAAGAAAAGTATTTTCCATACAAATCGCCTTTTAAACACGCAGATTCCTTTACAACAAAGAAAAACAGCCCTAAAGTTGAGAAAGTTTCTTTCCTAATTCCAGGAAATATGTTTTTTTTAATCGTGGGCGACTCTACTTTGGATCCTGTTTTAAGTGAATTTCAAAATATTCGTGCGAAGTGGGTATTTTTATGAGTGTAGTAATACTTGATGAAATGTTTTATTAGGCTTTCTTTTGACATTATTTCATCTGCTTAGAGATGTAGACATTTATTACTATTTAAGAATTTTTGTTTTTTATCTCCATGCAATTTGTATGATTATATCATATAGCTGCCATAGTAACGATCGCTTAATGTAGAGAAAAAATGTGATGGTAAAATTGTAAATATATTATGTGTAAGTAAATGTTAAAACCGAAATTTTGTATATGTATGTGTCGGAGGGTCGTTTGACTGATCCATTTTATCGGAATAAGTTCCCAGCAGCAAGTTCTGTTCATCTTCGAAGCGTTTTCTGAACTAACTTCCAAAAAGTCTACTTTCGACATTTCTACTTTCACTCAATTCACTCATTTCATAATCATTGTTGTCGTCTCTTTCTAACCTGTATGTCAGCGCTTAACGAACAGACCTCACTTGGCAGCAGTCTATATCTATCCTGCTCTGCCATGCTTTCACTCAATTCTTACCGATTCAGAAAGGCCCTGCTCCATATTTTAAAAGGCCCTGCTCCATATTTCAAAAGGCCCTGCTCCATATTTCAAAAGGCTCCGCTTCACATATTCTGACCATAGGAATAAAGTAGGCCCTGTTTCATGTGATCCGACACGGCCTTCCTGACAAATCACACGTCCTCGTGTGTTTACTTTAAATCACAGTATTCTCAAATTTCAGTACTCGTTACATTTTATTGTTAACAAACATTTCATTAATTTTCTAAACATAAGTATTGAGGCATTTAGACAAAATAAGCATCTTGGTTTCATGATAACATTTCACAAATTACATCTTCATTTTAATCATAATTTACAATTCAGACTTCTCTAATTACATAACTTTATCAACTGGTGTATTTCCTTTTACACCCACATACTGACCCCCGCCATAACAATTCCTTTTGTTATGGTGCGGTCTCCACTGACCCCCGCCATAACAATTCCTTCTGTTATGGTGCGGTCATTATATCCCCTCTTGGGATTCCAAGGCATCAACCGTGCCATCCATATCATCATTCCCCACATGGGAATCAGACGCATCTCCACTTGAGTCGACTAAATCTTTATCAACGTCATTGCTTTTTTTGTCTATTTGGCAATGCCCTCAAAAACTCATGCGCATACTTATAAGTTCTTTTGCTTGTTAAGGATTTTAACATGTACCGATCTCCATCTAATAGTTCAATTATTTCAAAAGGACCTATAAACTTTGGATCAAGCTTTGTTTGATGACGTTCTTCATTTTTTAGCAATACATGATCTCCTACGTTATATTTTACTATTTTTGCCTTGTTCTTATCGTTCGTCGTAACGAGCATTGGTTTCCATGTTTTCTTTAGCTTGTTTTCTTAAATTTTCCCTTTCAATTAAATTATCCTCTTCATCACCTATCGGCAAAAGGCCAAAAGGTCTAGCTTCCCTACCGATTAGCACTTGACTCGATTGGCCGTACAATTCATTGCTAGCTGTACTTCTGGTATGGCGTCTTGCCATGACCTCTGACTGGTTTCGACAACGGTCAACATGCTCTTAAGCGTGCTCATTACTCGTTCTACCTGGCCATTTGCTCTGCTCATACCTGTAGCAATTAAGTGTAGCTCAATTTTTTGGGAAGCACAAAATTCACGGAATCCTGAACTTGCAAAGTTACGGCCCTGATCCGCTATAATTCAATTTGGAACTTCAAACAAACACACGACGGCTTTAACAGCCTTTATAGAACTTTCAGTGTCAATTTTTAAAGTGTGATGAAAATAAACGAATTTTGTAAACGCATCTACCAAAACAATAACGTACTCCTTTAAGTCATTTTTTCCACTCATCTTTCCCGTTATATCAATATGCAGTGTATGCCACGGAATTTCTACCTTAGAAATCGGATGTAATTCAGCCTGCAATTTTCCTACTGGTGGCTTAGCTAATTTACAGGTGATGCAATTTTCGACAAACCTACGAACGTATTTCGACATGTTTTCGAACCAATAAAAGCCAAAGACTTTATCCAACGTTTTCTCCCAACCTAGATGCATAATAGATTCGTGGACGTGATTAATCACTGCCCATCTAAATGCCCTAGGGATTACAGGCAAACATTTGGTTCTACCGTTTCTTTGTATTTTCCTATATAAAACTCCTTTACGCAGTTCATAAGTTTTAACTAAGTTTTCCGGCAATTCGTTATTTTTAAGCTTAGCTAATATCTCTGCCACCTCAGGATCACGTATCTGTTCAGAAACTAGCCAATTATCAGTTATCTCAGTCAATTCAACCCGTTTTTCCACAATTTTTTCCACACTTCTACTCTTTTTAACCAGGGTATTCCTTGACAAAAAATCTACGCGTGCCATTCGATCTCCTTTCGTATATTGGATGTCAAAAACAAACGACTGTAAAAATGCCCACCATCGATGCACCCTCGGCAATAGGTCCAATTTTGTACGACTAGCTTTTAGCGAGTTGCAATCAGTAAACACTACAAATTTTCGCCCCTGTAAATAATGACGAAAATGTTTAATGGCATTGACGACTGCCAAAGTCTTAAGTTCGTAAGAGTGATATTTCGATTCAGCAGGTGATGTGCATTTACTAAAATATTCAACGACATGGGGCTTTTTATCTATTCTGTGTAGTAGTATTGCTCCATAGCCAATTGAGCTTGCATCTGTGTGTAGTTCCATGGAGTGTTGAGGGTCGAATATTGTTAGCACCGGCTCCTGGGTTAGAACAGATATTAATTTCATGCGAATTCTTTCATGCTCTAATTGCCAAACGAAATCCGAGTTTTTTTTGAGGTTAGGGAATACAAGGGTTTTAAGGTCTCTGAAAATTTTGGCTCAAACTGCCGAAAGTAAGACGCTAGCCCTATGAATTGCCTCAATTGCGTTACCGTTTTTGAGGGTGACAATTCTGTCAAAACCTGAATTTTGCGTGGATTAGGACGAACCTGTCCATTGCTCACTACAAATCCCAGATATTCAACCCTAGTTTTAAGAAAGGAACACTTCGTTACGTTAAATGAAAATCCAGCTTTGCTCAAGGTTTCTAGGACAATCTGCAATCGGTCTAAAGCGTCTTCTTTAGTTTCCGCCACAATTAAAACATCATCGATGTACACGATTGCGTAAGTGTGTGCTAGATTACCCAATGCTTTATTAATAGCACGCTGAAACACAGACGGAGCGTTTTTTAAGCCAAAAGGCATAGTTAAAAATTCATATTGACCCTCAGGCGTGACAAATACGGTACGCTCAATTGAATCGGGATGTACCGGTATTTGGTAGAAGCCGCTTGCCATATCGAGACTTGAGAAATAGCTTGCTCCCCGTAACCTAGCAATTTGATCTGCAATTAGAGGCACGGAAATCAACACAAAGACGGTCACTACCGTTTTTCTTTTTAACAAGCATTATCGGACTAGCGAAAGGTGAACAGCTGGGACGTATAATATTAGATTTCAGAAGCTCGTCAATTTTATAACGAACATGTTCTTTCTCATCTTCACTAAGTCTATATGGCCTGCGCTGAACTGTTTTTTGTGGGTCTATTAACCTGATTTCCAAACTCCCTGTCGTTACACGAGTCTGTGGTATTCCGTCTATAAACCAATCAGAATAGCGCTTTAAAATGTTTTTTAATGCCATCTTGTCAGAGTTACTCAGGTCGCCACCGGAATCTACAATATTATCATAATTAGCAAAATGTTTGTCAATACTGAATTTTTCTGCGTCAATTGTTACGCTAAAGCCTTGGCTTAATATTTCGCGGCCAATTAAAACATCATATTTCAAATATTTGTCCATTACGACGTGCAATAAAATCTCTAGGGAATACTGTTCAACATTTATATTGGAAAGAATCTGCATTGTACTACAGATGGAGTCGTTACCTATGCCATTTAATTTTACAATATTATTAAGTCATTTTCCTTTGAATTTATCTGCAACACTTTCTTTAACTAAAGAGCACTCGGCTCCGGAGTCGAAGCAAAATGGAATGAGCTCACCGGATACATTTATTTTTTCCTTTGGCGGGGCCACAGTGCAAAAGTCCACAAGCTTCTCGTAAATCTTCTTCTCGTTCTCGCTGGTTTGGATTTCTTGACAAGAACTAGCGTAGTGTCCCTTTTCGTTACATTTGAAACATCGTATGTTGATCCGATTTTTTACTCCAAAGTTATTGCTCTCGTTCTGATTGTTTCCCCTCGCGTTCTGTCCCCTTTCCAGCCGAATTCGGCATTCGGCGAGTTTATGTCCAATCTTTCCACAATGATGACATTTCACTGGGAACTTCATCTTCTTTCGCTCTGGACCTGTTGAACTTGCGTCACCTTCTGCATTGCGCTTCTTAAAAGCATGAGCCTGTAGTTGTTGTTGTAGCTCATTGCGGCTTGTAACATTGGTTGTATATACCCAGCGCAACAAGCTGTTGTCGATTTGCGCCATATGTGCCAACGCTACCGACACTGCGATTTCCTCCACGTCTTTGGATTTCCACTTGGACATGAGTGACGTAACAATCCGACTGCCATACTTTGCGAATCCCTCTCCAGATTTAGGACGACCATCCAAAACGTTCAGTAGAATCGCTGTAGTTGTCTCCATTCCCACGAAGCGTTGAATGAACAGTTCTTTAAACTGTGTCTAGGTTATGCCAGCGAAACATACTTGCGATAACCATTGTGATGCGCTGCCTTCAAGCGCCTTGCTTAAAGTCATCACCAGACCGCTACCCTCTAGAACGTGGTCTGCAAATATGAGATCGACTGTAGTACACCAGGATGAGGCGTCTGCTCCGGCACCATCGGGATTAAATTTGGGCAAGGTGACATGCGTAGCCTTATCGCCGTCTGCCGAAGTCCTTGGTGTCTGCATAGACTTAATTAGCTCCATCAGGGTCCTGTTCTGGGCTTCCAACGCTACCATATATTGTCCAGGAGTATTGTCTGTAGGCGAAGCGAATCCCACTTCTGATGTCGGAGGGTCGTTTGACTGATCCATTTTATCGGAATAAGTTCCCAGCAGCAAGTTCTGTTCGTCTTCGAAGCGTTTTCTGAACTAACTTCCAAAAAGTCTACTTTCGACATTTCTACTTTCACTCAATTCACTCATTTCATAATCATTGTTGTCGTCTCTTTCTAACCTGTATGTCAGCGCTTAACGAACAGACCTCACTTGGCAGCAGTCTATATCTATCCTGCTCTGCCATGCTTTCACTCAATTCTTACCGATTCAGAAAGGCCCTGCTCCATATTTTAAAAGGCCCTGCTCCATATTTCAAAAGGCCCTGCTCCATATTTCAAAAGGCTCCGCTTCACATATTCTGACCATAGGAATAAAGTAGGCCCTGTTTCATGTGATCCGACACGGCCTTCCTGACAAATCACACGTCCTCGTGTGTTTACTTTAAATCACAGTATTCTCAAATTTCAGTACTCGTTACATTTTATTGTTAACAAACATTTCATTAATTTTCTAAACATAAGTATTGAGGCATTTAGACAAAATAAGCATCTTGGTTTCATGATAACATTTCACAAATTACATCTTCATTTTAATCATAATTTACAATTCAGAATTCTCTAATTACATAACTTTATCAACTGGTGTATTTCCTTTTACACCCACATACTGACCCCCGCCATAACAATTCCTTTTGTTATGGTGCGGTCTCCACTGACCCCCGCCATAACAATTCCTTCTGTTATGGTGCGGTCATTATATCCCCTCTTGGGATTCCAAGGCATCAACCGTGCCATCCATATCATCATTCCCCACATGGGAATCAGACGCATCTCCACTTGAGTCGACTAAATCTTTATCAACGTCATTGCTTTTTTGTCTATTTGGCAATGCCCTCAAAAACTCATGCGCATACTTATAAGTTCTTTTGCTTGTTAAGGATTTTAACATGTACCGATCTCCATCTAATAGTTCAATTATTTCAAAAGGACCTATAAACTTTGGATCAAGCTTTGTTTGATGACGTTCTTCATTTTTTAGCAATACATGATCTCCTACGTTATATTTTACTATTTTTGCCTTGTTCTTATCGTTCGTCGTAACGAGCATTGGTTTCCATGTTTTCTTTAGCTTGTTTTCTTAAATTTTCCCTTTCAATTAAATTATCCTCTTCATCACCTATCGGCAAAAGGCCAAAAGGTCTAGCTTCCCTACCGATTAGCACTTGACTCGATTGGCCGTACAATTCATTGCTAGCTGTACTTCTGGTATGGCGTCTTGCCATGACCTCTGACTGGTTTCGACAACGGTCAACATGCTCTTAAGCGTGCTCATTACTCGTTCTACCTGGCCATTTGCTCTGCTCATACCTGTAGCAATTAAGTGTAGCTCAATTTTTTGGGAAGCACAAAATTCACGGAATCCTGAACTTGCAAAGTTACGGCCCTGATCCGCTATAATTCGATTTGGAACTTCAAACAAACACACGACGGCTTTAACAGCCTTTATAGAACTTTCAGTGTCAATTTTTAAAGTGTGATGAAAATAAACGAATTTTGTAAACGCATCTACCAAAACAATAACGTACTCCTTTAAGTCATTTTTTCCACTCATCTTTCCCGTTATATCAATATGCAGTGTATGCCACGGAATTTCTACCTTAGAAATCGGATGTAATTCAGCCTGCAATTTTCCTACTGGTGGCTTAGCTAATTTACAGGTGATGCAATTTTCGACAAACCTACGAACGTATTTCGACATGTTTTCGAACCAATAAAAGCCAAAGACTTTATCCAACGTTTTCTCCCAACCTAGATGCATAATAGATTCGTGGACGTGATTAATCACTGCCCATCTAAATGCCCTAGGGATTACAGGCAAACATTTGGTTCTACCGTTTCTTTGTATTTTCCTATATAAAACTCCTTTACGCAGTTCATAAGTTTTAACTAAGTTTTCCGGCAATTCGTTATTTTTAAGCTTAGCTAATATCTCTGCCACCTCAGGATCACGTATCTGTTCAGAAACTAGCCAATTATCAGTTATCTCAGTCAATTCAACCCGTTTTTCCACAATTTTTTCCACACTTCTACTCTTTTTAACCAGGGTATTCCTTGACAAAAAATCTACGCGTGCCATTCGATCTCCTTTCGTATATTGGATGTCAAAAACAAACGACTGTAAAAATGCCCACCATCGATGCACCCTCGGCAATAGGTCCAATTTTGTACGACTAGCTTTTAGCGAGTTGCAATCAGTAAACACTACAAATTTTCGCCCCTGTAAATAATGACGAAAATGTTTAATGGCATTGACGACTGCCAAAGTCTTAAGTTCGTAAGAGTGATATTTCGATTCAGCAGGTGATGTGCATTTACTAAAATATTCAACGACATGGGGCTTTTTATCTATTTCGTGTAGTAGTATTGCTCCATAGCCAATTGAGCTTGCATCTGTGTGTAGTTCCATGGAGTGTTGAGGGTCGAATATTGTTAGCACCGGCTCCTGGGTTAGAACAGATATTAATTTCATGCGAATTCTTTCATGCTCTAATTGCCAAACGAAATCCGAGTTTTTTTTTGAGGTTAGGGAATACAAGGGTTTTAAGGTCTCTGAAAATTTTGGCACAAACTGCCGAAAGTAAGACGCTAGCCCTATGAATTGCCTCAATTGCGTTACCGTTTTTGAGGGTGACAATTCTGTCAAAACCTGAATTTTGCGTGGATTAGGACGAACCTGTCCATTGCTCACTACAAATCCCAGATATTCAACCCTAGTTTTAAGAAAGGAACACTTCGTTACGTTAAATGAAAATCCAGCTTTGCTCAAGGTTTCTAGGACAATCTGCAATCGGTCTAAAGCGTCTTCTTTAGTTTCCGCCACAATTAAAACATCATCGATGTACACGATTGCGTAATTGTGTGCTAGATTACCCAATGCTTTATTAATAGCACGCTGAAACACAGACGGAGCGTTTTTTAAGCCAAAAGGCATAGTTAAAAATTCATATTGACCCTCAGGCGTGACAAATACGGTACGCTCAATTGAATCGGGATGTACCGGTATTTGGTAGAAGCCGCTTGCCATATCGAGACTTGAGAAATAGCTTGCTCCCCGTAACCTAGCAATTTGATCTGCAATTAGAGGCACGGAAATCAACACAAAGACGGTCACTACCGTTTTTCTTTTTAACAAGCATTATCGGACTAGCGAAAGGTGAACAGCTGGGACGTATAATATTAGATTTCAGAAGCTCGTCAATTTTATAACGAACATGTTCTTTCTCATCTTCACTAAGTCTATATGGCCTGCGCTGAACTGTTTTTTGTGGGTCTATTAACCTGATTTCCAAACTCCCTGTCGTTACACGAGTCTGTGGTATTCCGTCTATAAACCAATCAGAATAGCGCTTTAAAATGTTTTTTAATGCCATCTTGTCAGAGTTACTCAGGTCGCCACCGGAATCTACAATATTATCATAATTAGCAAAATGTTTGTCAATACTGAATTTTTCTGCGTCAATTGTTACGCTAAAGCCTTGGCTTAATATTTCGCGGCCAATTAAAACATCATATTTCAAATATTTGTCCATTACGACGTGCAATAAAATCTCTAGGGAATACTGTTCAACATTTATATTGGAAAGAATCTGCATTGTACTACAGATGGAGTCGTTACCTATGCCATTTAATTTTACAATATTATTAAGTCATTTTCCTTTGAATTTATCTGCAACACTTTCTTTAACTAAAGAGCACTCGGCTCCGGAGTCGAAGCAAAATGGAATGAGCTCACCGGATACATTTATTTTTTCCTTTGGCGGGGCCACAGTGCAAAAGTCCACACGCTTCTCGTAAATCTTCTTCTCGTTCTCGCTGGTTTGGATTTCTTGACAAGAACTAGCGTAGTGTCCCTTTTCGTTACATTTGAAACATCGTATGTTGATCCGATTTTTTACTCCAAAGTTATTGCTCTCGTTCTGATTGTTTCCCCTCGCGTTCTGTCCCCTTTCCAGCCGAATTCGGCATTCGGCGAGTTTATGTCCAATCTTTCCACAATGATGACATTTCACTGGGAACTTCATCTTCTTTCGCTCTGGACCTGTTGAACTTGCGTCACCTTCTGCATTGCGCTTCTTAAAAGCATGAGCCTGTAGTTGTTGTTGTAGCTCATTGCGGCTTGTAACATTGGTTGTATATACCCAGCGCAACAAGCTGTTGTCGATTTGCGCCATATGTGCCAACGCTACCGACACTGCGATTTCCTCCACGTCTTTGGATTTCCACTTGGACATGAGTGACGTAACAATCCGACTGCCATACTTTGCGAATCCCTCTCCAGATTTAGGACGACCATCCAAAACGTTCAGTAGAATCGCTGTAGTTGTCTCCATTCCCACGAAGCGTTGAATGAACAGTTCTTTAAACTGTGTCTAGGTTATGCCAGCGAAACATACTTGCGATAACCATTGTGATGCGCTGCCTTCAAGCGCCTTGCTTAAAGTCATCACCAGACCGCTACCCTCTAGAACGTGGTCTGCAAATATGAGATCGACTGTAGTACACCAGGATGAGGCGTCTGCTCCGGCACCATCGGGATTAAATTTGGGCAAGGTGACATGCGTAGCCTTATCGCCGTCTGCCGAAGTCCTTGGTGTCTGCATAGACTTAATTAGCTCCATCAGGGTCCTGTTCTGGGCTTCCAACGCTACCATATATTGTCCAGGAGTATTGTCTGTAGGCGAAGCGAATCCCACTTCTGATGTCGGAGGGTCGTTTGACTGATCCATTTTATCGGAATAAGTTCCCAGCAGCAAGTTCTGTTCGTCTTCGAAGCGTTTTCTGAACTAACTTCCAAAAAGTCTACTTTCGACATTTCTACTTTCACTCAATTCACTCATTTCATAATCATTGTTGTCGTCTCTTTCTAACCTGTATGTCAGCGCTTAACGAACAGACCTCACTTGGCAGCAGTCTATATCTATCCTGCTCTGCCATGCTTTCACTCAATTCTTACCGATTCAGAAAGGCCCTGCTCCATATTTTAAAAGGCCCTGCTCCATATTTCAAAAGGCCCTGCTCCATATTTCAAAAGGCTCCGCTTCACATATTCTGACCATAGGAATAAAGTAGGCCCTGTTTCATGTGATCCGACATATGCATGTTTCATATAATCCTAATATTTTTTATTTTCATTTCATCAAATTAGATTAATTCATAATGATCATATTATAACTGAAAGTTTATACAAACTTGGGCATTCCGAAGTTAGCTGAAAGTTTATACAAACTTCGGCGTGCCGAAGTTAGCTTCCTTGCTTATTAGCAATAAATATAACTTTTTACCAATGGGGGAGACCGTTGTGTGGCGTTTGCGTCTCCGATAATTTGGCTGCAGTTTCATAGCAGAAAATACATCAATATAAAGTATCCAGAAACAACTGTCTTATGTTTTAGTTACGATTTTTTTTTTTTTGCGCGCGGGTCCCATCGAATCCCACCTCCCGCCCAACCGACCGAGAGGCGCAGCCATGTGACGTCCGGCACGAACGCGTTCTTGATAGTCGCGTGAGAAGAAGAATATATAAAAGAACGAGGAAATTTTGATTTTGCTAAGGTGCAAAATTACGGGATAATTTTACAAGTTTGGGAAGACTATCACTTTCAACAGCAATGTAGTCATAGAGGCGGTTGTAATCGGCGCATAAAACCTTAAAGGGCTCATGCATTTTAAACTCCCTCCTACAGTGACCAATTACTAAGGGGATATAGTATCTGGATGTTAGTCGGGGAACATGGAAATTGAGCTGGCCTAGCAGGTAGGGACTCTCCACGTCCCCATAAATGAGCTTATGTAGAAAGACGACACCAAGCATCGTTCTACGGTTCGCTAGGGAGGAAAGGTTACTTAATAGAAGTCTACTAGAGTAAGACGGTAATAAAAAATGCAAATTTAAAAAAATCAATCTATTACCTGACCAATTTGATCCATTAATTTGTATTGATTCAATTGAAGAAAACTTCCTGATTTTTCAATTGAAATTCTTCGAGACTCTCGAAAAGCTGGTCGGCGTCGACTGGAACTAGGACTTCCAAAAGGACTACCGTACGGGCTATACGGAACATTTGGATAGATGGGGCGACTCTCAATCGATTGCTGCTTAGGTACAACAATTTGTTGAAGTGGTGCACAGGAAATTTCCTTAGGCAACTTTTTTAAAAACTCGTTATCCAAATTTAAGCATTTATCAAATTTGTTTGATATATTTGACACAGAGTCTGATGACATTTCCACGATCTCTTGACTGTCATTCATGTTTCGTCCTTCCACTTAAAACATAACATCTGGAGTTCAATAGTTGAGCTTCGCGCATAATAAAATCCGAAGTCGGAAAAAGTTTTTTTTAGATAGTCGAATCTTTGCTGTATATATGGTGACGTTTTTAAATAATAGGCTCAGCTTTTATTAGTTCATTTTCCGTAATCACAACCGTTTCATTTCAGTCAAATAAAAGCCATATATTTTCCGCCTCAACTTTTAGTTGTGTGTTCAAGAGCTGTATAAATCTGCAAAGGAAATAAAACGGGAATATTAATATTGTGAGGGGTCTTAAAAAATTGTAATGCTCGTCTCTGGACGATGATGCTACACAGCATTATGCTTGTTACATAGCATTTTTATACCCTTGCAGGGTATTATAATTTCAGTCAGAAGTTTGCAACGCAGTGAAGGAGACATTTCCGTCAGTCCCTCAGTTTTGAAGCTATCTAAATGAAACTTTGCAGATAGTCTTCTATATGCTCTCACTACTATATAAGTCGGAACGGGCCGAATCGGACGACTATATCATATAGCTGCCATAGGAACGATCGGTAAATTTTCAGAAAAAAAAATTATTACTTGTCCAATTTTCAACATATCTTCATATTATTTAAGACATGTCAATTTTATATTATTCTAGAATTTTGGTTTTAATTTGATCAAAATCGGACAACTATATCATATAGCTGCCATAGGAATGTTCGGGAAATATTACGTATACGTAATGTGAAACCGAATTTTTGTATGTATTAATGTTGTATACAATTCCTGTTAGTTTTACTTTCCATTTGGTAACATTTAATTAATTCATAATGATCCAATTGTAAGCTGCAAGGGTATACAAACTTCGGCGTTCCGAAGTTAGCTTTCTTGTTTTTACTAGTTTTTCTGAAATGTGAACGGACGTGTTTTTTTCTTGCGCTCTCGTTTTGTGAATATTTTGCATTTAAAACCACCGGGGTTTTACTTAAATCCTCTACCTTGTGTTAAATAAAGTTTCCGTTCACTTCGCGTGCATGCAGCTTTCTTGATTTGTGCATTTAATTCTATTTATTTTCACAATTTTAGTTTGTGCTGCCAGTGATTTGCTTGTGCTAATTTTTCGTTCCTTTTTGCGCCTTCTTCGTTTAGCAGTTATTTGCGCCGTCGCGACAGCTAAACGTTAATCTAGTAAGCTTTTGCTCCCACGCTCACCCGCTCACCCGCTCTCTCTCTCTTCTGTTCTCTGTGCAGCTGCACTGTTTTCTTATCTTTGCGTAAAGGTACAGTGGTAACTAATTATAATGTCCGCTATTGTCTGTGCTATTAAAACCAGGAAGAAGGTTATTGCAGCTAACGATCTTTCGATCGGCTGCTGGCTGTGCGACAACATTGTGCATGCCAAGTGCATTGGTGTTGCAGCGCGGACGGTAGACGATCTGAGACGAAACATTGGTTTGCGTTACTGCTGTGATGCCTGTCGCGAAGTTGAAAGTGAGATGATGTCGTTTATGCGGCAAACCAAGAGCGGTTTTAAAGACATATTATCGAGTTTTCGCAAAACTCATGATATGTTATTGGCGCTAGATACTGAATATAATAGCCTTCAGCTATTAAATGAGTCCCCTAGGCGCAAAAAACCTGCCACTGGTCTGCAACATATTGACGGATCCTTTAAACCAGCAGTGGGTTCTCAACAGCAGCCTCCACCGGATTAGCCATCGACCTCAGGATTAAATCCGAGAATTCTGAGGTCGAGTGTGAGGAAAGATTCGGTTCCCGAATGTGCCGCTGGAGGGACCGTGCCCCCGATGATATCCGTTGTGTCCCCTGGGGGGTCGCAAATTACGACCCCTCAGACCTCCATCAATTCACCACCCCAGGGCGTCAGGCCCGGATTACCGGCCGATATTGGCAATCCAGACAATGCGTCTGCATTGCCAAAAGCCCTTACTGTTGTCCCGCCTACGAAACAGATATTTGTTTCGCGGCTTTTCCCTTCTCAGACATCGGAAGATGTAATAGCCTTTATTTAAGGCAAAACCAAATCCGAAAAAATTAAGGTGGAGAAAATTAAATTTTCCTATGCTAGGGACATTTCATCTTTCAAGATAAACGAGCTGTTTGACACAATATGCTCTACCAAATTCTGGCCAGAGTATATTGTCGTCAAAGAGTTTGAGGCTAAGAAAAAGAAACGGCGGCCTGTAGGAATAAGTCTTCCCAGGCCTGACCAGACCACTGCGCCCTCTACGACTCCCACTCCAAAAAACTAACCGACTCCCTCTTCATCTCCTATCAGAATGCAAGAGGTTTACGTAGTAAGCTTCCCAAATTGTATTCTGATAGTCTTTCGTTTGCTTCTCAGATTATCGTGTTCACAGAAACCTGGTTAAAGCCGGAGATTTTGAGCTCCGAAGTTTTTCCAGCTGCGTTCACGGTTTACCGAGTGGATTGGCCTATCAGACGGGGGGGTGGTGTCCTCATAGCGGTGGACTCCAGCCCCACGTCTGAATTATTAACTTTTGAGGAGTGCAACGATGTTGAATTCCTTTGTGTGAAGCTATCAGTCAATCAGTCAATGGTAGCTCCATTTTCATTACTTGTTCCTACATTCCTCCCTTGTCGGAACTTCCTATTTATTGGAACCATCTTTCCGCTATCCAGATGGTCTCCAATCGTCTTTCGGATAGGGACCACTTAGTTGTTCTTGGTGATTTTAATATCCCAGAGGCTATTTGGTCCTCAAATAATTCCACAAACTCACTTTTAACCACAACACAGCATGATTTTATTGCTGGCTTGTTTGACATTTCGCTGTCTCAAGTCAACCATGTACGAAATTCTTTAGAGCGCTTGCTTGATCTCTGTTTTGTTTCAGATCCTGCGAGAGTTAGTTTAGCCAGGGTGGCGCCGCTGACGCTACCCGAAGATCCCCTACACATTGGGGCCGAATTACAGAATATATCTGACCATCCAGCCAAAAAAGTCCTTTGCTTTCGCAAGGCGGACTTCGAGCGGCTGAACAATCTTTTATTTGATTTTAATTGGTCCGATCTATATATGTGCACTGACATGGCAGAAGCCGTGAATATTTTTTACAGTGGCATGAATTCATGTTTTACTAATGTGTTCCGTTATACTATCCGTCAACGTCTAATAAGCCTCCGTGGTTTACTAAAGAGTTGAGTCGCATTAAAAACAGAAAGTCTAGGCTGTATTCTAAATTTAAACGCACCGGTTCTCAATCTGCTCTATCATTTTATTTATCGGCTCGGTTAAGCTTCACCGTGTTGAACGCGCAGTGTTACAAAAATTATCTTGCTCGTTGTAGGGCCCAGTTTTCTCAGGACCCAAAACAGTTCTATAATTTTGTTAACACTAAACGCAAGCCAGTTACTCATCCTTCCTCGCTCTCATTTGAAAATACAACCGTAAATAATGATCAGGCAATAGCCGATCTATTTGCGCAGTTTTTTCAAACCACATATTCAAACTCCACTGACTCAAATCAGACCAGGTCCCGACGGAATACATGGCTGTGTGCTTAGGTATTGTGCCGACGCCCTGTGCAATCCCCTTCTGAAATTGTTTACCTTATCCTTAGAAACCTCCCACTTTCCCCTTATTTGGAAGGAGTCGTTTGTCATTCCTCTCCACAAAAAAGGTAGCAAATTGGATGCCAACAACTACAGAGGAATCTCTAAGCTGTCGGCCATCCCAAAACTTTGCAGTTCTATCATTTCTCCATGTCAGCATGGATTTATAAAGCGAAGATCAACTACTACTTATCTTTTGGAGCTCACTTCCTTCATAATAAAAGGCTTCCATAAAAACTTTCAAACAGACGTAATCTATACTGATTTCAGTAAAGCATTCGACTCTGTTAACCATTCTCTTCTTGTTCGGCAACTCGATTCAATGGGATTTCCGTTTGACATTCTTAGATGGATCTCTAGTTATCTGAATGGCAGGACGCAAATGGTCCTTTTTAAAAATACCTTATCTAATGTTCTCAGGGTTACGTCTAGCGTCCCGCAAGGGAGCCATTTGGGACCCTTGTTGTTTACATTATTTATTAACGACCTGCCCAAAGTTCTGACTAACTCCAGAGTACTTATGTATGCGGATGACGTCAAACTTTGCGTGCAATATAAGGACGCTTCTTGCCAGTCAGATTTACAAACAGATCTTAATATTTTTCAAACATGGTGCCGCGTTAACTTATTAAATTTAAACGGCTCTAAATGCAAGCTAATGACATTCTCTCGTGTCGTTCCCAAGCTTGCAACTTACACGCTAAACTGTTGCTCTTTGGAAAGAATCACTATTGTTGACGATTTGGGAGTCCGCCTGGATCCTAAACTTGACTTTATTGATCATATTTCGTGCATGGTAAATAAAGACAGAGGTGTGCTTGGTTTCATTAAACGGTGGTCGAAAGAATTCAATGACCCCTATGTTACTAAATCGCTTTATATTTCTTTAGTTCGTCCTATCTTAGAATATGGATCTTGCGTTTGGAGCCCTCAGTATGGGGTCCGCAGTAAACGCATTGCATTGAGTCAGTTCAAAAGAACTTTTTACTTTTCGCTTTACGCGGTTTAAACTGGAATACAAACCAGAGGTTACCCTCTTATTCCAGTAGACTCCTACTAATCAATTTACCATCTTTATCCAATCGTAGAACTATGCTAGGTATTACCTTTATTTATAACCTTATTCATGGTGACGTTGAAAGTGCTGACCTTTTGGGTCAGTTTAACTTTCACGTGCCAAGTAGAAACACTAGATCTTATATACCCTTAGTTTTGCGCCACTGTAGAACGTCCTTTGAATTGCATGAACCCTTTAGAGTCTTATGTGAAAATTATAATGATTTGTACATAATAACATCAACTGTAGATACCCTTTCCAAACTAAAAACTTTAATTCTAACCCACTTAACACGTATGCAAGTAAACAATCTGGCAGCACGCCAGTAGTCACTTCCTCGTATTCCTTTTTCTATACTTTCATTTGTCGCGCGTACTAACACCTAACACGAACAAGCACGTGCTTGGTGTCATACGGGCCACTTGAATGTACTGATCGTAGTGCATCAACGTCCAGTTTACTTGAAACGAGAAAGAGAAAAAAAGACATTTTTATTAACAAGCTAAAAATGTTGCAGCCGAATAAAATGTTCTGATCAAACAACTAAACAGCTGTAAGCTAACAGCGTCTTCTCATAGCGATAGATCTGACTTGTATCCGTTCAACGGACGGTCCATAAGGTTTTGCCATTCAGAAAGTTCTAATTTTCTTCTCTTTGCGTTGTCCATTAAAATTTGATTTGATTCTTTGGTCGGTAGTTAGGGGAAGGTTTCTCGGTGAATTCTTCTTCTCGGTCTCAAAACAACGAAAATGTAAACAAAGAAGGCTCGAAACAATTGAAATAGGGTAGGCGCCAAAGTTCAAAGTGTTGTCAAGGACCTTGACGATTTTTCCGGAAAATTCCGCAATCTGCAGTTTTTCTGTTGATAAACTGCCAAAATAATTTGGAAATCTATTCACTTTAATTTCGCAGCATGCATTTCAGCCATCTTTGTTTACGTTGAGCACGATCCACAGCTGTTAAACGACGATTAATACAGATGTAGCTCTGTGGGAATCGGATTTCACGTTTGACTAAAAATCCCAACATGTTTCACATGGATGGACTGTGTGGGAAGACAGTATAAGCGAAATAAATAAATTGTATATATATAATGTAAACAATTTATTTTTTTTTATTATATATTATTTTTATCATATATATAAAAATAAGAAAAAACATATATATAGAGATAATATATTATTATTTTTTTAATATATTACATATATTAAAAAAAATAAATTGTATACATTATATTGAGATAATCGTCTTCACTTCACAGAGAACGGTCGTGTTTTTGTTTTGCGCTCCGAATTTGTGCTTTATTTGCCTTTTTAACCACCGGGGTCTCATTTAATTTTTTACTTAACTAAATTAATAACGTATACCGCGTGTGCATGTGCTTTTCTGTGCTTAATATATTGTATTATTCCCTCTTAGTTTATTGCTATGACGGTTTTCTCGCCTTCCTTTTGTGTTGTTTCTTCCCGCTTAAGCTCCGTTGCGTTCAGCTGTAGCTAAGCGGTTCCAAGCTCTCCAGCTCTCATGCCCTTGCATGTGCAATTAAAGGCTGCCAAAAAAATATTTTGGCAGATACGGCTACTCTCTACTGCTGGCTTTGCGATGCGGTTGTTCACGCCAAGTGCGTTGAAGTTACGGGCCGTGTCGCGGATGTAATATCCAAAAATATTGGCTTACATTATGGTTGCCATGCCTGTCGTGAGGTTGAGAAGGAAATGCGCCAGACCAGAAGTGGTTTTAAAGAACTAATGGTCAACTTTCGCAAAGCGAATGACCTGTTCCCCGCGTTAGACGCTCAGTTCAATAGTCTGAAGCTGTTCAACGAGTCGTCAGAGCGCAAAAAAAAGCTCTTGGTCGGCAGCAACTGTGCGAATCCCAGCAACCCAAGATCGGGCACACCCCATCGGCACAGCCCCCGACCCCAATACCATCTCCAATGATTTTGCCATCGGGTGCAGTAGTAGATTCGGTAACCGAATGTGCCGGGGAGGAATTGGCGACAGCTCCGCCAGTAATTACAGTTGAGTCCGTTGAGTCTGTTGCGGTGTCCCAACCCCTGACGGACTACAAGAAAGAAAGCTAACTTCGGCACGCCGAAGTTTGTACACCCTTGCAACAACAACAACACCCTTACAATTTTATCAAATGGAAAGTTAAACTAACAGGAATTGTATACAACATTTAAACAAATAAATATTTGGTTTGACATTAGGTATACGTAATATTTCCCGAACATTCCTATGACAGCTATATGATATAGTAATCCGATTGTGATCAAATTAAAACCGAAATTCTAGAATAATATAGAATGGCCATTTCAGTTTCATTCAGATAGCTTCAAAACTGAGGGACTAGTTTGCGTATAATCGGACAGACGGACAGCGGACGGACGGACATGGCTAGATCGACTCGGCTATTGATGCTGATCAAGAATATATATACTTTGTAGGGTCGGAAATGTCTCCTTACCTGCGTTGCAAACTTCTGACTGAATTTATAATACCCTGCAAGGGTATAAAAATACCCATGGTCAAACATGGCCCGGATTACCGACCGCTGTTCTATCAAAGACTCTTACGGCTGTTCCACCTTTGAAAATAATAGTTGCCCTGAGGCTTGCCCCTGATCTCGAATCTGAAGATGTACTTGCCTATATAAACGGCAAAACTCAAGCCGAAAATTAAATGTGTAAAAATTCAAGTTTTCTTACGCCAGGGGCATCTCATCTTTCAAGATAAGTGTCTCGCTCAAGTGACACAATTTACTCTGCTGACTTTTGGCCCGAGCACTGTTTAAAGGCTAAAAAGAAAAAAACGGCCAGTAGGAGTACAACTCCCTAAGCTGTCACAAACCTCTGCGACCACTGCGAACACATCAATTTCAGCTGCAAAAAACTAACCACCTCCCTCTTACTTTCCTATCAGAATACTTGAGGCTTCGCAGCAAGCTCTCGAAATTGTACTCTGAGAGTTTTTTCTTTCCATCCTAGGTAATTGTGTTTACTGAGACCTGGTTAAAGCCGGAGATTTTCAGCTCCGAAATTTTCCAGGTAAGTACACAATTTATAGATTGGACCGTCTTTCCCAGCGAGGAGGTGGAGTTTTAATTGCCGTTGACTCCTGCCTTATCTCCGAACTGGTTGTCATCGATGGTATCACAGATTGTGAATTCATCTATGTAAAACTATCATTCCCAGGTAGTTTTATATTTATAACATACTCTTAGGTTTCTCCCTCTGCTGATGAGCATATTTATTGGAAACACCTTTCGGCAATTCGAGGCGTTTCCAACAGACTCTCAGATCGAGACCAACTTGTGACTTTAGGGGAGTTCAATATACCTGGAGCGCGTTGGTCATCAGATGGTGTGTCAAATGTTCTTCAGACTGCGGCACAGCATGACCTTATTGATGGCCTGCTTGACTTGTCTTTGTCGCAAGTTAACCATGTCTTTAATTCTTTAAACCGCATACTAGATCTCTGCTTCGTCTCCGATCCCGAAGGTGTGACCTTAAAAAGAGTTTCTCCATTGACGCTACCTGAAGATCCTTACCATCCTACTTTCGATGTGACTATCGATACGGGCATCGTTGTAAGGGAAAAATCTAATCGTTTGGCCGATAAAGTTCGCTGTTTTCGTAATTGGTCTAACCTTTAAATGAGCACTTACATGACAGCCGCCGTGGACATTTTTTACAGTGCCATGAACTCGTTCTTTTTATTATGTGTTCCGTTAACCTATCCGTCGGCCTCCAGGAAACTACCTTGGTTTAATAAGGAGCATAACAAACGTAAAAGTCTAGGTTTTATAATAAATTTAAACTTACCGGATCTCTACTTCATCCAGTCATATTAAAGTTCGGGCGAATTTTACCGTGCTCAACGCGCAGTATTATAAGAATTATTTGACTCGTTGTAGGGTTCAGTTCACGCAGGTCCCGAAACAGTTTTATAACTTTGTTAACACTAAGCGTAAACCTAATTTATACCCTTCCTCGCTTTCATTTAAAAATTCTCAGATCAGGCTATTGCTGATCTTTTTGCTGAGTTTTTAAAACATCTTATTCTCCCTCGACCAATTTAAACCAGACATACCCTTACTTTATGCCCTGTTCAACCCTAATTTTCAGTCCTAACTTAAACGAAAGCTCTCTTAGTCTGGATCTTCAATGTATTAAGGCAGTGTACTCACCGGGTCCCGACGGAATACGGGGCTACGTGCTCAGGAATTGTGCGGAAGCTCTGTGCAACCCCCTTCTTAAATTGTTTTCATTATCTTTAGAAACCTCTGAATTTCCCCTTATTTGGAAGGAATCCTTAATTATTCCCCTCCACCAAAAAGTAGCAAATCGGATGCCAGCAACTATAGGGGTATCTCTAAGTTGTCAGCCATTCCGAAACTCTTCGAGAATGTCATTTCTCCATGTCATCATGGATTTATGAGGCGAAGATCTACCACTACAAATATCTTGGAACTTACCTCATTTGTTATTAGAGGGTTTGAACTAGACATTTGCATGAGTGGCAAATAAATCACATTCAAATGAACAAAGCTCAAAATGAGTTGAGTGAATTTGAATCAAATGCCAAATTGAATTGAATGAGTTGACTCGCTTACGTACGACTCAGCCGCACAAAGAATAGAGAAGGAGAAACGAATGGAATGAAGTGAGAACTCAGAAAACTGAGACGCTGAATTCGAATGATTCCAGTTGGAACTGTAAAAATAATTAAATTGTTATATTTATATATAAATTAAAAGAACAACATTAAACTAAAAACAAAATAAAAATAACGCGGACTACAAACACATTGTAGTATGCTCATATATTGAATACCCACTGTACCGAAGGTACTTAAGGGTACCCACTGTAACACTTTGTTGCAGTGTTTACATATTTCAATGTCCCGGCCATAAACCTTAAGTGGCCGAAATATGAACCGATCGCTATGGCTTAGGCCGCACACAGAAAGTGCTAGCGTCGGCATAATTGTAACAAAGGGACAGCATATGCATACCCCTCGCGCATCCACTTGAGCGCGCATGACAATGTATACATAAGTATATAAGTACATAGCCGTCTCTCTGCCGCCGCCTGCGAGCAGCGCAGCTAGGAGACTTAGCCTTAATTAGACTTTAAGAATATTGTAAAAATCAGAGATACTTCGATCATTGGAGCGGCACCATTCGCTGCTCCAAACTAAATAAAATCAACCAAAATATAAAACAATTGCATTTCAATATAAACTAAGGAGGAAAGATATATCATGGCGACCGTGACACCGATCCTGCTGCCACAGCTTACTATTCGGCCGCTCTGCTCGACACCGGCTGCCTAAACTTACTCAGCGCCGCTTTCCATCTAAAACTCCGCAACGCTCCAAGAACTACCAGCTACCAATTGAAAAAAAAAAACAGCGCAAGCACGCAAGCATTGTGTAGTGCGATTCGCAAGCAGCCAACGGCCACTTCAGCAGCAATCCTCATCACCGACTTCACCGAGACCATCCAGCTGTAAACCACGCCGCGACTCATCAAGACTATCCAGCTGTAGCCTACTCAGGCATCCTCATCCCGGTACCACAGGCCGAGAACATCCATGTGCAGCAGCATTTGTTAAGTGCGGGAGGCAGTCCGCCACCTGCGCCTGCGTGGGACGGTCAACAGGGACGACAGTCTGTGCAGCCAGCACCGGCCCCGCCCGGCGCGTCAAGCCGGGCCAAGGAGACCGACAGCGCTTCCAAGAGCGCCCAACGAACTAAAAATTTTTTTTGTTGCCCTGCGTGGCACACCAAAATCGATGCACTGCGCTGCATATTAGTTTTTAAACGACACTGTGTAACATTGAGCGGAACTTTTTCTGCCCGATGAGAAGTATGGCCCGTAAAGCCATACAACAATTAGGCAGGAAAATTTGTAAAAAAGAAAATTAATGCAAAGTAATGCAATAAGCAAATTTACAGAAGAGGAATTAAGTACATATAATAACAACTCAAAAATATATATGCCCAATATGGGACTAGTAGACGTAAAGTCAGTGGACTCCACAGCCAATGTCATAAATAAAGTAGAAACAAATGTTTACGACTTGGAATTAATAAAAATATTGTTAATAATAATTGTCGTTATAATGTGCGCAAATTGTTTTTATAAATTATATAAATTACATAATAAATGTTTAAAAAGAAAATATATGAGCCAGGCAAATGGCCTGGACAAAATTAAAAAAAAAAAGAGCACAAACAACATATTTAAGTTTGTAATTTTAAGAAAATGAAATAAATCAAAGAAAATGAATTACAAATAAAAATACATTATCAATTTGACGACTTTAGCAAAAACAGTAAAATAAAAAAACAAATAAATACATACATATATTTTTTCAAAATTACTTTTTCACTGTTTATAAACGAAAAAAAATACGATTTTTATATAATTACGCATTTGCATGGAACCTTCTTATAAATTTTGTCTTTCATAATAATTAAAATGACGAGATGGGAAAACGCGGAGGTGTAAAGAATAAAATAAAAAAAAGGGTAGCGCACTTAAAGTGGCTATTATATTCAAATACACCACCTCCCGCGTGGGCAGTAGCCCAAAAATTGCAATGCGAGCTTGATTTTCTTACATCAAGACTTCAAAACACAAACCCGCAGGTCCCAACTCAATCGGGAATAAAAACTGTAACCAATCAGGAAGTTATAGCCCCTCCAGCCCCAAAAACGGTCCCGCAACGGGAAAAAAAGTGCCCAGCCGACTGCCCTGGACCAATGGACAGTGTTTACTGCAACTATACGTGCAGTCACTGCGGGCCGAAAAATAAATAGAGTGCTCACGCCTAAAGACCCTTAATTTCTAGAGCCAGTGCGACCTCGAATGACATCATCAAATTGAATGGTCCAGACTGCTCTCAGAAATAAAAGAAATAAAAATAGAATTTGATAAATCCTTTAAGTGCTTAAATAAAAGCGCTGCAATATCAAATCAGACCAAGATAAAACACGTTGAGATACTTATTGAAAAATACAATAAAATCCGTGAATTGGTCTCAGACAACAAAAACAGACTCAGCAGCTTAAACTGGGTGCAATCGTCAGACATCTTAAGACGCTTGCGTGAACAATTGATTAGTGTATCAGATAGGCATAAATTACAACTATTTTGCCCGTCCATACTAAGTACACCTGCATCATTTGATCCATCTGTGTTGCAGTCAATTGACGTTAAGGTTTCGGAAGAAACAATAACCGAACAACCAGAAAGCATTGATGTCGAAAGTGAAAGTCAAAATATAAACTTAACAATGGCACAATCAAATATTGATTTTATTAATACAGCATCTAAGCTTATACCAGTTTTTGATGGTAAGGCTGAACACCTAACAAGTTTCATTGATGCTCTACAAATAATAGAATCAATAAAAGGCGAACACGAAGAATTAGCTGTTTCCACCATTAAAACAAAGCTAAAAGGTGTGGCCAGGAATCTAATCGGTAATGAAACAACAATTAATGAGGTGATTTCCAGACTTAGAGGCAACGTCAAAGGCGAAACTGTTGAAGTATTATCAGCAAAGCTGATGAACCTACAGCAGCGCAACAAAACTGCCAATCAATACACATCAGAGATTGAGCAAATGACGAAGGCCTTAGAAGGTGCATATATAAACGACGGCTTAACTCTAGAGTTAGCCAGAAGTTATTCCACCCAGCATGCGATTAAAGCAATGACCAAGAATTGCACAATCGATAAGGTAAAACTTATCATGCAGGCTGGCAACTTCAACACTATGAATGACGCCATATCCAAATTTGTAAACAGTTGCACAGAAGCAACCGGACAGTCAAACACTGTCCTACATTACAGGAACTTTCCACAGCGCGGTACAAATCGCGGACGTGGAAACTACAGAGGAAACTTCCGTGGTTATCGTAACAACTACCAAAATAACGGTTACAACCGAAACTATAATAATCAAAACAACAATTATTATAGAGGAAATAACCGTGGCGGAAACAACCGCGGGGCAAACACCAACCGTCAAAACAATATTCGAGTAGCCCGAGGTAACTCGGAAAACCAGCAAAACCCTTCAGCTATTTAGAGCGAAAAAATAGCACCATAAAAACCGTCAACCTCAACCTAAGCATTTTTGTAAAAATTAACAATGAAAGAACAGGTAAATGCTATACACTGTTGCTTGATACTGGTGCAGATATATCCATATTAAAAGAAAATATAGATACATTTGAGAATGTAAATGATAAAATTCATACCGAAATATCGGGAATTGGCGAAGGTACAATTTCTTCAACAGGCTTGGCCTGTATAGATCTCACTACAGGTAAATATATTATTCCGCACGACTTCTATTTAGTCGATCAAAATTTCCCAATACCTAGTGATGGCATACTAGGCATAGATTTCATAAAACAATATAATTGCCAACTAGATTTCACTCAAAGTGGCGACTCACTGATTCTTCGCCCAAACAACTTAAATTATCCGATTGAATTAAAAATACTTCACACTTGTGAAAATAATGCCACAGTACTCCCAGCTCGTTCCGAAGTTGTCCGTGAAATACAAATTCCCTCAATAAAAAATCAAATTCTGATATTAAATCAAGAAATTGATGACGGAATTTATATCGCAAACACGATATCCAATCACCAAAATACTTTTGTCCGTATTATAAACACAACAAATGCCAATAAAATTGTAAACTTAAATAACATCAAATACGAAAATCTGAATAATTATGATATAATAAAAGAAAATAACGAAGGAAGAGATGACTTCGTTATGAAAAAGTTAACTAAAAACTTTCCGCCTTTGTTCAAAACTCAGTTAAAAGATCTATGCACCAGATATACAGACATATTCGGACTAGAAACCGAATCAATAACAACAAATAATTTTTACAAGCAAAGGCTTAGAATGATGGATGATGAGCCCGTATACATTAAGAACTATAGAAGTCCTCACAGCCAAGTGCAAGAAATTCAAGCCCAAGCGCAAAAGTTGATAGACGACAAAATAGTCGAACCATCAGCCTCAGCGTATAATAGCCCACTTTTATTAGTTCCGAAAAAGTCTCTTCCGGACTCTGAAAAGAAAAAATGGCGATTAGTAATCGACTATCGTCAAATTAATAAAAAATTATTGTCAGATAAATTCCCACTACCTAGAATTGATGATATTCTAGATCAACTAGGTAGAGCAAAATATTTTTCATGCCTAGACTTAATGTCTGGTTTTCACCAAATTGAACTTGAATAAAGTTCCAGGGATATAACGTCATTTTCAACGAGCAATGGCTCGTATCGCTTTACGCGATTACCATTTGGCTTGAAAATAGCCCCAAATTCATTCCAGAGAATGATGACTATCGCTTTCTCAGGATTAGAACCGTCTCAAGCATTTCTTTATATGGATGACTTAATAGTCATAGGATGTTCCGAAAAATATATGCTCAAGAATTTAACTGATGTCTTTGAGAAATGTAGGAAACATAACCTAAAGTTACATCCTGAAAAATGTTCATTTTTCATGCATGAAGTCACATTTTTGGGACATAAATGCACTGATAAAGGAATCTTGCCAGACGACAAAAAATATGAGGTCATTAAGAACTATCCAGTCCCACATGATGCGGACAGCGCTAGACGATTCGTTGCATTTTGCAATTACTATAGGCGCTTTATAAAAAATTTTGCCGAATATTCCCGTCACATAACCAGGTTATGTAAAAAAGATGTAAAATTCGAATGGACATCTGAATGCCAGAATGCCTTCGATCATCTTAAAACGGCACTTATAAACCCAACCTTGTTACAATATCCAGATTTCTCTAAAGAAATTTGCATAACTGATGCAAGTAAGCAAGCGTGTGGAGCGGTTTTAACTCAAAGCCATAATGGACTCCAACTTCCAATTGCATACGCATCAAGATCCTTTACTAAAGGAGAAAGTAACAAGAGCACTACTGAGCAGGAATTAGCTGCTATTCATTGGGCTATAACACATTTTCGACCATATATTTATGGTAACCATTTCACGGTTAAAACAGACCATAGACCGCTAACCTACTTGTTTTCAATGGTAAATCCAAGTTCGAAATTAACACGTATGAGGCTTGAATTAGAGGAATACGATTTTACGGTAAAATACCTGAAGGGCAAAGATAATCACGTAGCTGATGCGTTATCAAGAATAACCATCAAAGAACTACAAAATATAACCGGAAATATATTTAAAGTCACTACCAGATATCAAAGTAGACAGAAATTCCGCGCGGAAAATCAAGAACAAGAATTGCCTATGCAATCTTTAAATAAAGCTTTTAAGCCCAACGTATACGACGTCATAAACAATGATGAAGTACGTAGAGTAGTGACCTTGCAGATAAAAGATACGCTATGTTTATTTAAACAAGGCAGAAAAATTACTGCAAGATATGATGTTAGCGATTTATATACTAATGGAGTTATTGATTTAGGTCAATTTTTCCAAAGGCTTGAAATGCAAGCCGGTATACATAAAATCAGCCAACTCAAAGTGGCACCGTGGGAAAATATCTTTGAACATACTTCAATAGATAATTTCAAATTAATGGGCAATAAAATCTTGAAAACATTAAGAGTAGCGCTACTCAACCCGGTGACCCAAATAACAAATTTAAAAGAAAAAGAAGCAATATTGTCTACATTTCATGATGATCCAATTCAAGGAGGTCATACTGGCATATCAAAAACTTTGACCAAAGTAAAAAGACACTATTACTGGAAAAGTATGTCTAAAGATATAAATGAGTACGTAAGAAAATGTCAAAAATGCCAGAAAGCCAAAATAACTAAACACACAAAGACCCCTTTAACAATTACAGACACACCAATAAATGCTTTCGACAGAGTGATAGTGGACACTATTGGTCCACTACCAAAATCAGAAAATGGCAATGAGTATGCAGTCACTTTAATATGTGATTTAACTAAGTATTTAGTTGCCATACCTGTTCCGAATAAAAGTGCTAATACTGTCGCTAAAGCAATATTTGAATCTTTTATCCTGAAGTACGGTCCAATGAAGACGTTCATTACGGACATGGGAACAGAATATAAGAATTCAATTATAGACGATTTGTGCAAGTATTTAAATATTGAAAATATAACATCCACAGCACACCACCACCAGACAGTTGGAACAATAGAAAGAAGTCATAGAACTTTCAATGAATACATACGATCTTACATATCGGTTGATAAAACTGATTGGGACGTATGGCTTCAATATTTTGTCTTCTGTTTCAACACGACCCCGTCTATGGCACATACTTATTGTCCATATGAGCTAGTATTCGGTAAAACAAGTAATTTACCGAAACATTTTAATTGCATAGATAGTGTAGAAGCACTTTATAATATAGATGACTATGCTAAGGAGAGTAAGTATAGACTAGAAGTAGCCTATAAAAGAGCTAGAGTTATAGATATATCAGTAGGTGACCAAGTTTTATTAAAAAACGAGACAGGTCATAAGTTAGATCCTAAATATACAGGTCCGTATATAGTAACGGAAATAAGAGATAGAAATAACATAGTAATAACAAATAATAAACATAAGAAACAAGTAGTGCACAAGGATAGGTTAAAACCATTCATTTCATAACCAATTTAGTTCTTTTTATATTTCACGTACGGCCATACATAGCATAAACACTATAATACATAATTGACTAAAAAAAAAAAAAAAATTAAAAAAAAAAATTTTTCTTTTGATCGTTTCATTTCCTTTGATTCTAATAACATATTACACACAAAAAAAAAAAAACAAATTATATAAACAAAAAAAAAAAGTTTATTAATTAGAAATTTTTATCATAAAAATAACTTCATTATATTACGTTATTTTTCAAAAGGAGGGAGATGTAGTATGCTCATATATTGAATACCCACTGTACCGAAGGTACTTAAAGGGTACCCACTGTAACACTTTGTTGCAGTGTTTACATATTTCAATGTCCCGGCCATAAACCTTAAGTGGCCGAAATATGAACCGATCGCTATGGCTTAGCCCGCACACAGAAAGTGCTAGCGTCGGCATAATTGTAACAAAGGGACAGCATATGCATACCCCTCGCGCATCCACTTGAGCGCGCATGGCAATGTATACATAAGTATATAAGTACATAGCCGTCTCTCTGCCGCCGCCTGCGAGCAGCGCAGCTAGGAGACTTAGCCTTAATTAGACTTTAAGAATATTGTAAAAATCAGAGATACTTCGATCTTTGGAGCGGCACCATTCGCTGCTCCAAACTAAATAAAATCAACCAAAATATAAAACAATTGCATTTCAATATAAACTAAGGAGGAAAGATATATCATGGCGACCGTGACACCGATCCTGCTGCCACAGCTTACTATTCGGCCGCTCTGCTCGACACCGGCTGCCTAAACTTACTCAGCGCCGCTTTCCATCTAAAACTCCGCAACGCTCCAAGAACTACAAGCTACCAATTGAAAAAAAAAAAACAGCGCAAGCACGCAAGCATTGTGTAGTGCGATTCGCAAGCAGCCAACGGCCACTTCAGCAGCAATCCTCATCACCGACTTCACCGAGACCATCCAGCTGTAAACCACGCCGCGACTCATCAAGACTATCCAGCTGTAGCCTACTCAGGCATCCTCATCCCGGTACCACAGGCCGAGAACATCCATGTGCAGCAGCATTTGTTAAGTGCGGGAGGCAGTTCGCCACCTGCGCCTGCGTGGGACGGTCAACAGGGACGACAGTCTGTGCAGCCAGCACCGGCCCCGCCCGGCGCGTCAAGCCGGGCCAAGGAGACCGACAGCGCTTCCAAGAGCGCCCAACGAACTAAAAATTTTTTTTGTTGCCCTGCGTGGCACACCAAAATCGATGCACTGCGCTGCATATTAGTTTTTAAACGACACTGTGTAACATTGAGCGGAACTTTTTCTGCCCGATGAGAAGTATGGCCCGTAAAGCCATACAACAATTAGGCAGGAAAATTTGTAAAAAAGAAAATTAATGCAAAGTAATGCAATAAGCAAATTTACAGAGGAGGAATTAAGTACATATAATAACAACTCAAAAATATATATGCCCAATATGGGACTAGTAGACGTAAAGTCAGTGGACTCCACAGCCAATGTCATAAATAAAGTAGAAACAAATGTTTACGACTTGGAATTAATAAAAATATTGTTAATAATAATTGTCGTTATAATGTGCGCAAATTGTTTTTATAAATTGTATAAATTACATAATAAATGTTTAAAAAGAAAATATATGAGCCAGGCAAATGGCCTGGACAAAATTTAAAAAAAAAAAGAGCACAAACAACATATTTAAGTTTGTAATTTTAAGAAAATGAAATAAATCAAAGAAAATGAATTACAAATAAAAATACATTATCAATTTGACGACTTTAGCAAAAACAGTAAAGTAAAATAAACAAATAAATACATACATATATTTTTTCAAAATTACTTTTTCACTGTTTATAAACGAAAAAAAAATACGATTTTTATATAATTACGCATTTGCATGGAACCTCCTTATGAATTTTGTCTTTCATAATAATTAAAATGACGAGATGGGAAAACGCGGAGGTGTAAAGAATAAAATAAAAAAAAGGGTAGCGCACTTAAAGTGGCTATTATATTCAAATACACCACCTCCCGCGTGGGCAGTAGCCCAAAAATTGCAATGCGAGCTTGATTTTCTTACATCAAGACTTCAAAACACAAACCCGCAGGTCCCAACTCAATCGGGAATAAAAACTGTAACCAATCAGGAAGTTATAGCCCCTCCAGCCCCAAAAAAAAA
The DNA here is from genome assembly GCA_018152175.1 of Drosophila jambulina. Lineage (NCBI taxonomy): Eukaryota > Metazoa > Arthropoda > Insecta > Diptera > Drosophilidae > Drosophila > Drosophila jambulina. Next base: position 660,705 of record JAECXH010000027.1, on the reverse strand, counting down.
AAGTGCCCAGCCGACTGCCCTGGACCAATGGACAGTGTTTACTGCAACTATACGTGCAGTCACTGCGGGCCGAAAAATAAATAGAGTGCTCACGCCTAAAGACCCTTAATTTCTAGAGCCAGTGCGACCTCGAATGACATCATCAAATTGAATGGTCCAGACTGCTCTCAGAAATAAAAGAAATAAAAATAGAATTTGATAAATCCTTTAAGTGCTTAAATAAAAGCGCTGCAATATCAAATCAGACCAAGATAAAACACGTTGAGATACTTATTGAAAAATACAATACAATCCGTGAATTGGTCTCAGACAACAAAAACAGACTCAGCAGCTTAAACTGGGTGCAATCGTCAGACATCTTAAGACGCTTGCGTAAACAATTGATTAGTGTATCAGATAGGCATAAATTACAACTATTTTGCCCGTCCATACTAAGTACACCTGCATCATTTGATCCATCTGTGTTGCAGTCAATTGACGTTAAGGTTTCGGAAGAAACAATAACCGAACAACCAGAAAGCATTGATGTCGAAAGTGAAAGTCAAAATATAAACTTAACAATGGCACAATCAAATATTGATTTTATTAATACAGCATCTAAGCTTATACCAGTTTTTGATGGTAAGGCTGAACACCTAACAAGTTTCATTGATGCTCTACAAATAATAGAATCAATAAAAGGCGAACACGAAGAATTAGCTGTTTCCACCATTAAAACAAAGCTAAAAGGTGTGGCCAGGAATCTAATCGGTAATGAAACAACAATTAATGAGGTGATTTCCAGACTTAGAGGCAACGTCAAAGGCGAAACTGTTGAAGTATTATCAGCAAAGCTGATGAACCTACAGCAGCGCAACAAAACTGCCAATCAATACACATCAGAGATTGAGCAAATGACGAAGGCCTTAGAAGGTGCATATATAAACGACGGCTTAACTCTAGAGTTAGCCAGAAGTTATTCCACCCAGCATGCGATTAAAGCAATGACCAAGAATTGCACAATTGATAAGGTAAAACTTATCATGCAGGCTGGCAACTTCAACACTATGAATGACGCCATATCCAAATTTGTAAACAGTTGCACAGAAGCAACCGGACAGTCAAACACTGTCCTACATTACAGGAACTTTCCACAGCGCGGTACAAATCGCGGACGTGGAAACTACAGAGGAAACTTCCGTGGTTATCGTAACAACTACCAAAATAACGGTTACAACCGAAACTATAATAATCAAAACAACAATTATTATAGAGGAAATAACCGTGGCGGAAACAACCGCGGGGCAAACACCAACCGTCAAAACAATGTTCGAGTAGCCCAAGGTAACTCGGAAAACCAGCAAAACCCTTCAGCTATTTAGAGCGAAAAAATAGCACCATAAAAACCGTCAACCTCAACCTAAGCATTTTTGTAAAAATTAACAATGAAAGAACAGGTAAATGCTATACACTGTTGCTTGATACTGGTGCAGATATATCCATATTAAAAGAAAATATAGATACATTTGAGAATGTAAATGATAAAATTCATACCGAAATATCGGGAATTGGCGAAGGTACAATTTCTTCAACAGGCTTGGCCTGTATAGATCTCACTACAGGTAAATATATTATTCCGCACGACTTCTATTTAGTCGATCAAAATTTCCCAATACCTAGTGATGGCATACTAGGCATAGATTTCATAAAACAATATAATTGCCAACTAGATTTCACTCAAAGTGGCGACTCACTGATTCTTCGCCCAAACAACTTAAATTATCCGATTGAATTAAAAATACTTCACACTTGTGAAAATAATGCCACAGTACTCCCAGCTCGTTCCGAAGTTGTCCGTGAAATACAAATTCCCTCAATAAAAAATCAAATTCTGATATTAAATCAAGAAATTGATGACGGAATTTATATCGCAAACACGATATCCAATCACCAAAATACTTTTGTCCGTATTATAAACACAACAAATGCCAATAAAATTGTAAACTTAAATAACATCAAATACGAAAATCTGAATAATTATGATATAATAAAAGAAAATAACGAAGGAAGAGATGACTTCGTTATGAAAAAGTTAACTAAAAACTTTCCGCCTTTGTTCAAAACTCAGTTAAAAGATCTATGCACCAGATATACAGACATATTCGGACTAGAAACCGAATCAATAACAACAAATAATTTTTACAAGCAAAGGCTTAGAATGATGGATGATGAGCCCGTATACATTAAGAACTATAGAAGTCCTCACAGCCAAGTGCAAGAAATTCAAGCCCAAGCGCAAAAGTTGATAGACGACAAAATAGTCGAACCATCAGCCTCAGCGTATAATAGCCCACTTTTATTAGTTCCGAAAAAGTCTCTTCCGGACTCTGAAAAGAAAAAATGGCGATTAGTAATCGACTATCGTCAAATTAATAAAAAATTATTGTTAGATAAATTCCCACTACCTAGAATTGATGATATTCTAGATCAACTAGGTAGAGCAAAATATTTTTCATGCCTAGACTTAATGTCTGGTTTTCACCAAATTGAACTTGAAAAAAGTTCCAGGGATATAACGTCATTTTCAACGAGCAATGGCTCGTATCGCTTTACGCGATTACCATTTGGCTTGAAAATAGCCCCAAATTCATTCCAGAGAATGATGACTATCGCTTTCTCAGGATTAGAACCGTCTCAAGCATTTCTTTATATGGATGACTTAATAGTCATAGGATGTTCCGAAAAATATATGCTCAAGAATTTAACTGATGTCTTTGAGAAATGTAGGAAACATAACCTAAAGTTACATCCTGAAAAATGTTCATTTTTCATGCATGAAGTCACATTTTTGGGACATAAATGCACTGATAAAGGAATCTTGCCAGATGACAAAAAATATGAGGTCATTAAGAACTATCCAGTCCCACATGATGCGGACAGCGCTAGACGATTCGTTGCATTTTGCAATTACTATAGGCGCTTTATAAAAAATTTTGCCGAATATTCCCGTCACATAACCAGGTTATGTAAAAAAGATGTAAAATTCGAATGGACATCTGAATGCCAGAATGCCTTCGATCATCTTAAAACGGCACTTATAAACCCAACCTTGTTACAATATCCAGATTTCTCTAAAGAAATTTGCATAACTGATGCAAGTAAGCAAGCGTGTGGAGCGGTTTTAACTCAAAGCCATAATGGACTCCAACTTCCAATTGCATACGCATCAAGATCCTTTACTAAAGGAGAAAGTAACAAGAGCACTACTGAGCAGGAATTAGCTGCTATTCATTGGGCTATAACACATTTTCGACCATATATTTATGGTAACCATTTCACGGTTAAAACAGACCATAGACCGCTAACCTACTTGTTTTCAATGGTAAATCCAAGTTCGAAATTAACACGTATGAGGCTTGAATTAGAGGAATACGATTTTACGGTAAAATACCTGAAGGGCAAAGATAATCACGTAGCTGATGCGTTATCAAGAATAACCATCAAAGAACTACAAAATATAACCGGAAATATATTTAAAGTCACTACCAGATATCAAAGTAGACAGAAATTCCGCGCGGAAAATCAAGAACAAGAATTGCCTATGCAATCTTTAAATAAAGCTTTTAAGCCCAACGTATACGACGTCATAAACAATGATGAAGTACGTAGAGTAGTGACCTTGCAGATAAAAGATACGCTATGTTTATTTAAACAAGGCAGAAAAATTACTGCAAGATATGATGTTAGCGATTTATATACTAATGGAGTTATTGATTTAGGTCAATTTTTCCAAAGGCTTGAAATGCAAGCCGGTATACATAAAATCAGCCAACTCAAAGTGGCACCGTGGGAAAATATCTTTGAACATACTTCAATAGATAATTTCAAATTAATGGGCAATAAAATCTTGAAAACATTAAGAGTAGCGCTACTCAACCCGGTGACCCAAATAACAAATTTAAAAGAAAAAGAAGCAATATTGTCTACATTTCATGATGATCCAATTCAAGGAGGTCATACTGGCATATCAAAAACTTTGACCAAAGTAAAAAGACACTATTACTGAAAAAGTATGTCTAAAGATATAAATGAGTACGTAAGAAAATGTCAAAAATGCCAGAAAGCCAAAATAACTAAACACACAAAGACCCCTTTAACAATTACAGACACACCAATAAATGCTTTCGACAGAGTGATAGTGGACACTATTGGTCCACTACCAAAATCAGAAAATGGCAATGAGTATGCAGTCACTTTAATATGTGATTTAACTAAGTATTTAGTTGCCATACCTGTTCCGAATAAAAGTGCTAATACTGTCGCTAAAGCAATATTTGAATCTTTTATCCTGAAGTACGGTCCAATGAAGACGTTCATTACGGACATGGGAACAGAATATAAGAATTCAATTATAGACGATTTGTGCAAGTATTTAAATATTGAAAATATAACATCCACAGCACACCACCACCAGACAGTTGGAACAATAGAAAGAAGTCATAGAACTTTCAATGAATACATACGATCTTACATATCGGTTGATAAAACTGATTGGGACGTATGGCTTCAATATTTTGTCTTCTGTTTCAACACGACCCCGTCTATGGCACATACTTATTGTCCATATGAGCTAGTATTCGGTAAAACAAGTAATTTACCGAAACATTTTAATTGCATAGATAGTGTAGAAGCACTTTATAATATAGATGACTATGCTAAGGAGAGTAAGTATAGACTAGAAGTAGCCTATAAAAGAGCTAGAGTTATAGATATATCAGTAGGTGACCAAGTTTTATTAAAAAACGAGACAGGTCATAAGTTAGATCCTAAATATACAGGTCCGTATATAGTAACGGAAATAAGAGATAGAAATAACATAGTAATAACAAATAATAAACATAAGAAACAAGTAGTGCACAAGGATAGGTTAAAACCATTCATTTCATAACCAATTTAGTTCTTTTTATATTTCACGTACGGCCATACATAGCATAAACACTATAATACATAATTGACTAAAAAAAAAAAAAAAAAAAAATTAAAAAAAAATTTTTTCTTTTGATCGTTTCATTTCCTTTGATTCTAATAACATATTACACACAAAAAAAAAAAAAACAAATTATATAAACAAAAAAAAAAGTTTATTAATTAGAAATTTTTATCATAAAAATAACTTCATTATATTACGTTATTTTTCAAAAGGAGGGAGATGTAGTATGCTCATATATTGAATACCCACTGTACCGAAGGTACTTAAAGGGTACCCACTGTAACACTTTGTTGCAGTGTTTACATATTTCAATGTCCCGGCCATAAACCTTAAGTGGCCGAAATATGAACCGATCGCTATGGCTTAGCCCGCACACAGAAAGTGCTAGCGTCGGCATAATTGTAACAAAGGGACAGCATATGCATACCCCTCGCGCATCCACTTGAGCGCGCATGGCAATGTATACATAAGTATATAAGTACATAGCCGTCTCTCTGCCGCCGCCTGCGAGCAGCGCAGCTAGGAGACTTAGCCTTAATTAGACTTTAAGAATATTGTAAAAATCAGAGATACTTCGATCTTTGGAGCGGCACCATTCGCTGCTCCAAACTAAATAAAATCAACCAAAATATAAAACAATTGCATTTCAATATAAACTAAGGAGGAAAGATATATCAACATACAGATTCGTCGGCTCCTTTTTTTTACGGTGTGCATGTTTCTTTGTCTTTGAACTGCAGGTCTCTGAAAATTCGAATTCGAGCACAACAACTCGAATCATTCTAATATAACACGCATTGCCAAATTTGTTATTTCTTTTTTGGCTTCATTCGTTCTCTTTCATTTCGTTCAACGTCCCTAGCTATGAAGCAAAACGAGAACGCATACTAATACAATGTCGTTTTATTTCATGCATTCCACTCATTCGATTCCATTTCATTCGAATGTACTCAATGAAGCGTATGTTGTGAGTGGTTTCATGCAGACGTCTAGTTCCAACACAACTTTCAAACTTACTTCAGTAAAGCTTTTGACTCGGTTAATCATTCTCTTCTTGTAAGGAAGCTCGACTTAATTGGGTTTCCTGTTTATCTTCTTAAATGAGTTTTTGAGTTATTTGAATGACAGGACTCGGTTTATAAATGCTCTCTCCAAATTCCTTAGTGTCACATCTGGCGTCCCACAAGGAAGCCAACTTGGCCCACTGCGATTTTCATTGTTTATTAATGACCTTCCGCAAGTTTTAACCAACCCTAGAGTACTAATGTACGCTAACGACGTTAAACTATGTGTGCAGTATAAGGACAGCTCATGCCAGTCAGATTTACAATCGGAAATTAATCATTTTCAAGCATGGTGTTGTGCTAACCTATTACATCTCAACAGCTCCAAGGGCAAACTGATGACATTTTCACTTGTCTCTCCCCAGTATGCCACCTGTATGCTCAATGACTGCTCTTTGGAAAGAATAACTATTGTCGATGATCTTGGAGTCCGCCTTGATCCCAAACTTTCGTTCTCCGAACACATTTCCTGCATGGTTAACAAAGCCAGAGGCATGCTTGGATTCATTAAAAGGTGGTCGAAGGAATTCGATTCCCCTTATGTAACTAAGAGTCTTTTTGTTTCGTTGGTTCGGCCCATTTTGGAATATGGTTCTTGCGTTTGGAGTCCTAGTTTTGGAGTCCATATTAACCGCATTGAAACTGTCCAAAAGAACTTTTTGCTTTTCGTCCTACGGGGCTTAACCTGGGATGAAAATCTGAGATTACCGTCTTACTCTAGTAGACTTCTATTAACTAACCTTTCCTCCCTAGCGAACCGTAGAACGATGCTTGGTGTCGTGTTTCTACATAAGCTCATTCACAGGGACGTGGAGAGTCCGTACCTGCTAGGCCAGCTCAATTTCCATGTTTCCCGACTAACATCCAGATCCTATATCCCCTTAGTAATTGGTCACTGTAGGAGGGAGTTTGAAATGCATGAGCCATTTAGGGTTTTATGCGCCGATTAGAAACGCCTCTATGATTATATTGCTGGTAGTGATAGTCTTTCCAAACTTAAAACTGTTTTGCTTGTGGAAATAGCCCGTAATGTAGCACCTTAGCAAAATAAAAATTTTCCTCTTTCTTTTATAAATTCTTCTCACGTCACACGGCTACGCCTTTCGGTAGGTTGGGCGGGAGGTGTAGATGAAGATAAGTCATAATTAAAGCCTTACTCGGTTGTAGAGCCTTTCTAGCTGGTTGTAAAAAGTAAAAATTAATAAAAGCGTAAGGATAACATTTTTATATGTCCGTCTGTACGGCTGTCCGATTATACGCAAACTAGTCCCTCAGTTTTGAAGCTATCTGAATGAAACTTTGCAGATAGTCTTCTATATGTTCTCACTTCTATATAAGTCGGAACGGGCCGAATCGGACGACTATATCATAAAGCTGCCATAGGAACGATCGGTAAATTTTCAGAAAAAAATTATTACTTGTCCAATTTTCAACATATTTTCATATAATTTAAGACATGGCCATTTTATATTATTATAGAGTTTCGATTTTAATTTGATCAATCGGATTACTATATCATATAGCCGTCATAGGAATGTTCGGGAAATATTACGTATACGTAATGTTGAACCGAATTTTTATATGTATAAATGTTGTATATAATTCCTGCTAGTTTTACTTTCCATTTGATAACATTTTATTTATTCATAATGACTCAATTGTAAGCTGCAAGGGTATACAAACTTCGGCGTGCCGAAGTTAGCTTTCTTTCATGTTTTTTATAAATTTATAATGGAATATTATAGTATCTCCTTAAAGACTGCAAAGAAAAGTTGGCCAAGTAATAAGTGACCATCCTACATCGAGCGTTGTCGATAACACATTTGTTCTTTAATCGAAAACATCGATGACCCTGAACATAGATCTTTCTCTATATCCATTAGTTATGTGCCACTTGCGACTTTTGTTATTGTTTATTTGCCAAAAATGTAGAGCAAAATAATAAGTAAAACATTAACTGTCTCTTTCAAAGTTTTAATAAAGTTTATAATAATATAATAAATCAAAACTGCATTACTGTGTCTTAGCGACATAACATAACAAACTGGATTCTACCACTGAGTGAAAGAAATAGAAAAGCCTACAACCAACTAATAACAGTATCGCAGCTATATTAACCAAAACAATTGAAAACCAGGTGTAAAACAGAGCGCTGGCTAATATGGAATTTTTTATTCTTAGTGATACATTGCCGCTCAAACACCTAAGGCACAGAAACGAAGGCACGGCCTTAATTAAAACCGTGCTGAAATGCCTAAAAAAATAATGAATGATGGACCAGATAATCGATCAATGTCTACATTCCTCGACGTCGAAAAAAATATCTAGGTTTACCAACTTACACGTGATTATAAAAGAAATAAAAGTAGATCTTAAGAAAAATAAAAAAGAAAGTTCAATTCCTCATCCAATCCACGAAAAGATGACTCCTGAAAGTAAGTCTTTAAAAACTAATTATGTCCAATTAATCTACAAGTTTCAATACGTATACTACTACGAAGAATCACACTAGAGGAAGCCCACATAGACGGAACGGCCCCGATTAATTTGCGAATAACCAGGAATACGGCCATACGAAAACATACTGCACTCATATTGCATTGAGGTGTACCTTGTAACAAAGGTGGATCATTTAGAAACGTGGGAAAACCCACGCGGTCAACTAAAAACCGAAAATCTAAAAAAATACACCACAGCCATGTCTTGAAAAGGAAGAAGAAAAGGGATCTGGATAACAAAAACAACAAAGTGATAAAAATTAAATCATTATAAAGCTGCCGTTGGAACGTTAGCTAAATGTAATTTTAAACTCCAGATGTAAGTTTCATAAGTATAAAATTGTAAAATTATCTACTAAGATAACTACACCATGGCAAATCTAAGAAAATTGTTTTCTTATTTATTTATTACTTTACAAGTTTCCACAAGCAGTTCCCACGTTTGGGAATGGCCGAATAGCATATCCGGTGGCCAACACGCGCATTAGTGAAACTGAAATAGGTACAAATTAATTGAATATAATATTAAATTATTATAGTATTAAAACTACATTACAACACGATAGAATACACTTTTAGACACAGACAGTGCAATGGAAAAGGAAAATAAAATGCGCCTTTTCTATTGGTAAATGCTACTGTACAAAGTGAAAACATAAGTGGCAATAATGAAGGCAAAAACAATCACTTTAAATGTTGTGTCCTTTTCAAACTTTCTACAAGAAAAGGCAGAACTAAAAATAATTTTATGTGGACAGTGAAAAGTGGAACTCAATAAAAGAAATCCTGAAAGGCAAAACAAGGACAATAAAATCGATGATGTCTTAGAAAGAACAGCTGCGCCAGCAGGATAATTTTAAAGTCATAAATATCATAACAAGTCCTTCATTTTAAGCTTGACTCCAATACGAACGACTTTTCTCCAAACAACAAAAGAATATAAACATATTACAGCTAAATATCCAATATCTAAAAGCAAGCAAACCTCACCTAGAAGTTTTTTTAATTCAAATAATTTGGATAATGCAAACAAATAGAGATACTATCTATGATGATGATCTATATCTAGAAGAAAAAATATCAGACTTAGAAAGATTAAATGTAATTCGCAGTTTTAAATTTTTTAATGAAAAAGGATAAAAATGTGTCTTTTTCGTCAATATATTATAAGCCTCAAATGACCACGCATAGCATTTTTGGACTCCATTGAAAAAGCAATTCTTGCCGGAGACTTTTAGACTAAGCAGTTATCTCTCCTTTCCCTCACTGAATCTCAGAATAAATCCAACAGAAATTACTGTTCAGCGGTTAATTCAAAGATGAACTACAAAATATCGGTAAAAATTGCAAAAAGAACGAGTTATGTTAGTAGAAAAAAAAGTCACCCCAATACTAAAGAAAACCAAGAAAGAAAGCTAACTTTATCACGCCGAAGTTTGTATTCTCATGAAGTTTACAATCGGATCATTAAGAATGAGTCTAATTTGATTAAATGAAAGAAAAACTAACGGGAATAATATAAAACATTTATACAAATCATAAAAATTCGGTTTTACCAATTATACATATTTTATGTACATACATATATTATCAGTTTTACAGTTATATTTTACATAGATACATAAAAAAATTAAATTAAATTTTCCGATCGTTCCTATGGCAGCTATATGATATAGTATTCCGATTTTAATATAACAAAAACCGAAAATCTAAAAAAATTCACCACAGCCATGTCTTGAAGATGAAGAAGAAAAGTGAATCTGGATAACAAAAACAACAAAGTTATCAAAATTAAATCATTATAAATCTGCCGTTGGAACGTTAGCTAAATGTAATATTAAACTTCAGATGTAATGTTTCATAAGTATAAAATTGTAAAATTATCTACTAAGATAACTACACCATGGCAAATCTAAGAAAATTGCCTTGTAAATAATATTATAGTGCATACATTTTTGTACCAATATGACAATACATTTTTTAAAATATTTGGATATAAGTATATTATTTAAATACTTTATGACAAAGCAAGTCATTTTTTGTACATTCTAATGATATAAATCCATTAGAAAATATTATTATTTTTGTCTTACTTGCATTTTAGCGCTTCATAAAAAAAAAAACATTTTTTAGGCTTAGTAGAATGATCACTTCCAATTTTAATTTTCCAAAATACGACTTCTTATGAATTTAGATTAGTAAAATCTTACTGTGTTATATGTTATATAAAAACAAGAAAGAAAGCTAACTTCGACACGCCAAAGTTTGTATACCCTTGCAGCTTATAAATGGATCATTATAAATTAATAAAATGTTATTAAATGGAAGGTAAAACTAACAGGAATTGTTTAAAACATTTATACATATAAAAATTTGGTTTAACATTGCGTATACGTAATATTTCCCCAACATTCCTATGGCAGCTATATGATATAGTAGTCCGATTCTGATCAAATTAAAGCCGATATTCTATTCCATTTCTCAAGTTATATGAAAATATGTTATATGATATAGTCGTCTGATCCGGCCCGTTCCGACTGATATAGCAATGAGAGCATATAAAAAGACTGTCTGCAAAGTTTCATGCAGATAGCTTCAGAACTGAGGGACTAGTTTGCGTATAATCGGACAGACGGACGGACAGACGGACATGGCTAGATCGACTCGGCTGTTGATGCTGATCAAGAATAAATATATATTTTTTAGGGTCGGAAATGTCTCCTTTACTGCGTTGCAAACTTTTGACTGAAATTATAATACCCTGCAAGGGTATAAAAAGGGACCAGGAGTTTGGTTCCATTCTGGTTTATTTTCTTGTTTTATTTTTGAATTGACCTAATGAAAGTTTTATGATGTTCGAAAACTCGATTCAATAGGATTTCCATTTAATCTTCTTAAATGGACCTCAAGTTATCTGAAAGGCAGAACGCAAAAGGTCCTTTTTCAAAATATCATGTCTCATGTCCTCAGGTGCAAGGGACGCAAGGGCTCGAGGGACGAACTGCCCAAAGTTCTGACTAACTCCAGAGTACTTATGTACGCAGACGACGTCAATCTTTGCGTGCAATATAAGAACGCTTCTTGCCAGACTGATTTACAAACAGATCTTAATATTTTCCAAACAAGGTGCCGCGTAAACTTATTAAACTTTAACGCCTCTAAGTAAAAGCTAATTACATTCTCTCGTGTCATTCCCAAGCTTGCAACTAACACGCTGAACTGTCGCTCTTTGAAAAAACTTACTATAGTTGATGATTTGAGAGAGTCTGAATCCTAAACTTAACTTTATTGATTATTTCATGCATGGTGAATAAAGCCAAAGGTGTGCTTAGTTTTATTAAACGGTGTTGAAAATTCAATGACCCTTATGTTAAAAAATCTCTCTATATATATATATATATATATATATACATATATATGGATCTTGCGTTTGGGGCCCTCAGTATGAGGTTCACCGTAAACGCATTGAGCCGGTTCAAAAAACTCTTTTTACGTTTGTAGTAGACTCCTACTAATCAACTTACCATCTATAACTTACCGTAGTACCATGATAGGCATTACATTCATTTACAACCTAATCCACGATGACGTGAAAAGTGTTGACTTGTTGGGTCAGCTTAACTTTCACGTACCAAGTAGAAATACTAGATCATATAATTCCTTAGTATTGCACCACTGTAGAACGTCTTTTGAATTGCATGAACCCTTCAGAGTCTTATGGGTAAATTATACTGATTTGTAAACAATAACATCAAATGTATATAGCCTTCCCAAACTATAAACTTTAATCCTAACATATTTAGCACTCATGCAAGCAAACAATCAGGCAGCACGCCAGTAGTCACTTCCTCGTTATTCCTTTTCTATACTTTTATTTGTCGCTCCTACTAACACCTAACACGAACAGGCACGTGCTTGGTGTCATAAGGCCCACTTGAAGTACTAATTGTAGTGCATTAACGTCCAGAAAAAAACAACAAAATTTAATAATTTAAAAAAAAGTTAAGAGAGTATTTCTCATCTTACATATATTAGATGAGTTCGCATAATAACAAACATTAGAAAATTAAGAATATAATTACTTTATTCGGTCTGAAATGACTCCTTCACTGAGTTGTGAAATATTCATCAAAATTAAAATAATCTGCAAATGTATAAAATGATCTAATTATTGTTATTTGCTTAATTTAAATACCTTTTTAAAAGTTTCTTAAAAAGTCCTTCGCCTTGAGACAATTACCTTAGAATAGGTGAACTTAATATTGGGACTACAATTTTTTCTCTTTTTGAGTTGCTGTGTTATTTTAATGTAATTAGAATCTTATATGTAGCTGTCATAGCTGCGAATATCCAAACTGGAACTGCAGTGGTATACAGGTTTCGGCTTTCTGAATTTATCTCCTTTCTTGTTGATAATGATATTTAAGTAAAGTAAAGCCTTTCGCTTAATCCGTTTAATTAAAAATTAATGTGAGTTCAATAAAATTTTTATTTTTATACCATACAATACATAAAATATTTTTACAAATATTAAAACCTTTATTTTTTTAAATAATAAAGAAACAATCCTTTAGACCATTTGACATTTGATTCTGTGGGAAGTTATTTGATAAGCACTTATCAAGATTCGGAACAGCTTTAGTGAATTCATCAGCATCACTTCCTTGACGATATTTTAATCCCGAAACCCGGCCGGTGTTTTTTTTTATATCCAAATACATCTCTAACTCTGCGAGTTTGCCAAATAGATGTTCAAAGTCATGGTCTGCATTATTGAGAAATGTACATTGTATTGCATAACTTCCAAATATAAAACAATTAAAGAGGCGCTGAATACGAAATTCAAGCTGTTTCATAATATATTTGACGTTAAGCTTTGTCATGGCATACACGTCATATGTAAGCTCAAGGTTATGCCCTGCAGCACACTCAAATATCTTAGCTGAATGATGCTGTAAAAAATCGACATACAGTTTACGGCATTCCAGATCAAGTTTCAATTTCCAATTATGAAGAATAATGCTTTGAGTTTCTGCATAATAAAAAAATATTTTCTGAATGGCTGTTAATGTGCCTATAGTAAACTCCAAGGCATCGTTAACAACATCAGAAAACTTCATATGGAAGAACTCCATTTCCGCAAAATAGTTAGTTAATAAAACCTTAACATATTTTGGTTGAGCTGTTGGGATTCGGCGTAGTTTTAACAATAATTCATGACTTGAGTTTTTTGATGTCTCATAAAATATTTCGACATCATTTGAAAACTGTCCAAAAACGTTTGAAGCGTCATAAAAAAATGTTAGTAATTTATGCATCCTAACTATATAATTTTCTGCACTCGTGTCACTTTTTCCAAAATCACTCAGCACGGTAGACATAGTCAAATTTTTTTGTAAATTTTCCAAAAAATTGTGAAGTTTATGCTGCAGTTTTTCTTTACTTCTATCAGATCTTTCGATTGCATAATAAAATTCTTTGGGAACATGTTCTGCGCTAATAGAATGAAACGGCAGAGATAGTCTGGGATGGTTGCTGCTGGCACTTGCAATTTTACTTTGAAAGCACCATACTAGACAATTTAAAACTATGTAAATTGAAAAGAACGAATTCATTGAAAAATTTTTTTAATTGCTTTGGCTATAGTCAGGCTGTGTCAACGACTACTAATGATGAATTAAAAAGAGCTGAAGCGAAAACATAGAAATTGAAAATATCTATAAATATAAGCCTATTTATATTTTGTATATACTACATATACAACGCGTCACCCTGACTTATTAATATTTTTAATGATAGAACTATTTGTGGGAAACGTTTTGCCAATTTGTATAACCTTGCAGTGTATTATCATTTTAGTCTGAAGTTTGCAACGCTGTGAAGGAGACGTTTCCGACCCTTTAAAGTATATATATTCTGATCAGCATCAATAGCCTTCTCCTTGACTGCGTTGCAAACTTCTGACTAAAATTATAATACTCGGCAAGGGTATAAAAATAAATACAATACCCAACCTGCAATATTTTCTACGAAAATGATACCCATTAAAACAAAAAATTCCGGATATGCATTTTTTTCTATTTGCGCTGTTGTCTATACCTGCCAAACGGGTATAACATTAATCCCAAAAAAATATTTTATTATAAATATTTTATTATAATAATTTAATATCCCAGCACTTCATAAGCGGATGTTCTTGTGTTAATGCAAAAAATGTCTAACGTTGATTTTTCCTCACTCTCTTCTCTTCACCCATCTCTCTAAGTTTTTTATTACTGCCAGCTTCTTCGAAAACGACGAAAAATATGAATTTTGAACATCGGACGGCTGAATTTTCTTTGCCTTTTATAAACTTTTTACTATATGGTATAGTAGTCCGATTTCCATAAAATTACGTAGAAATTCTTAAATAATACAAAATGGTCATATTTCTGCTATTACATAGGGTCCACCGTACTTCGGGTCTAATTTGGTTTGCAGACGCTCACAATTATTAAGTAACACATAGACATCTTAGTTAAACTTCACAATTTTGCTTTGCCTTTGTAAAATTTTTTTTTTTTTTTGTCATATTGTGCTGCACTCAACATTTTCTTGTTAGCGTCTGACTTTTATTTATTTAAATTAACGTTAATCTCAACGTCACAAAGAGGCAGCAATCCCAGTGGACGTGAACACTGTCCAATCAATAATTCCTATGGACTCGATTTTGTAACCCGATTGACTGTTCATTTTAATGCTTACTGCACTTCTCACTAGATTATACTACTGTGATACAATTCTTCAAAGTACTCATTACTCTCTTAACTTGGCCATTCGCACGGCTAGCACCAGTTGCTATTAAGTGGAGCTAATTTTTTTAAGACATACAATAGTCAGAAAATTCCACACCAGTGAAGCTAACAAACGACTTGGCACACCGAACAACGCAATCAAGGACTTTACAGCTTCTATACAACTGTCTAAATCTAGTTTAAAAGTATGATAGAGGTGAACAGGTTTTGCAAAACCATCTGTATTCACTACGATATATTTCTTACGATCATTTTTGACACTTCATTTTCCAGTTATGTCTATATGCCACGTGTGCCTTGGTACACCGATTAGGACGGATTTCACCAGTTTTTACTTCATATCCTATATATTGCACGGTGCTTCCCAAAAAATAACATTTGTTGACATCTGGCAACGCCGGCTAAGAGCATGGGCTCTGAACAACTGATACGAATTAAATAAATCCCAACGATCTGGCAACAATCCCACCTATATCGATATCGATAAACATCGTATATCGATCGGGGAGATATATATACAAAGCAAGCCGAGCTCGCACGAAGTAGCAAGTATAGGCCTTGCATGGGAGGGTCAATGTTAAACTCTTCCTAGCTAACCTTAATGAGGACGGGATCGTTGAGCAAGGTTCTTGTAGCCGAACTTTCACGAAGTAGCGAACATATGTCGAGCATAGGACCCTACAGGGTATCAAACATGGGCATGGACCAATATCGAGTTCGTAACAACCGACCTTGACGCATCCAGTGACTGACATCAGTGGGGTAAGTACAGCTAGAACTGCAGTCAAAAAACAGGGTACCAGGAAGATTTGGGGATAAGGCTGCGAGCTTAGACCACGACGGTCGCCGTCTCGAACTGACGTCTCCCGGACTCGCACACCGTGACCAAACCTGTGGCCAGTGCTTAACATCGGGTTGCAATAAACGGTATCTACGAGGCGACTAGCACACTAGAACAAGGCGAAGTCGCAATTTTCTCCCACGGAGATCACCGTGACCGAGCACGAATAAACTTGAAACCAATTCACGCTCTATGTTCGCTTGGTATTTGAGGTCACGAGGGGCCCGGATCTATACATTTCTATACGAACGCCGACCTCAGCGAGCTAGGCCGTGCAAAAAAGGGTCGTTACAAATAAAAAGGCTGCTTCTGTTATAGTCTTTAATACAATTTCCAATTTCCCTAGTGCCTCTTCCTTCGTGCGTGCATGTAAACGGTAAAAGTACTAAATGACTGTGACGACTGTACAGCCAGTTGTAGCTTAGTTTTTGGTTACAGGAGAGAGACTCGCAGAGACTCGCTCCGTTTTTTTTTTTTACCGACTAAAACGCATAAAATGCTTTAAAAATGCCAGATAACAAACCATAATATTGATTGTGTAGCGCAGTGCTCTTTGATTAAAGAGAGTCTATCTTATAAGCTAAGCGGAAAAAGATTTATTGCTGTTGTATCGCTCAGCGGTATAGGTAATGCTAGTTTAGTGAGTACAATCCAGGTTAAGAGTAACGTAATGGTTGATGAAAATTGTATTAAAATGTTTATATGAAAAACAAAACTGTAATTGACCGCGAAAACTTGGCCGAGGAATACTCTGCAGTAGTATCAAGAAAAGCTGTAGAGCTTGTGAAGAATAAAACAATTAACGCTTGTGATGTACCTAATAGCGAATATAATTTTTATAATCTTGAAACTTATTTGTATTGACCAGAGAAAATTGACTATTACTATTATTAAATAATTACTATTATTAAATAATTACTCAAAGTCGATTCTCCGGGGTACTCCGCGTTCACATATAAGCATAGGAAATGATAATTCGGATTTCTCATCCGACCAAAACTGTATCAATTCAGTCCCAATGAAAGGGATTTGTTAAGATCTAGCTAGCTAGAGCTAGCTTTTCACCGTTTGCAAGCCCTACTTTATTGGTGAAGAAGAAGAATGGTTCTGTTAGACTCTGTGTAAATTATAGTGAATAAAATAGAAACACAATTGCTGACAGGATTCCATTGCCTTTAATATCAGATCAGCTGGCTAGATTGGCAGAAGCTAATTAATTTACTTGCTTAGACATGGCATGTAGATACTATCAGGTGCCAGTTCATAAAGTACCTATCGAATATACAGCTTTTATGACCACGGACGGGGTCAATGCAATGCCAGTTGGGTTAAAAAATGATCCGTCATTCTTTCAGAGGGCTGAAATAAAAGCATTAGGTGATCAAAACTAAGGGAGTAGTTTGCGGTTATTCGGAATGACGGACCTACAGACGATGAAGACTAGATCAACATTTCCGACCATATAAAGTATAAAGTATAAAGAATATACCTTACAGGGTCGGAAATGTGGGTTTTACTGCGTTGCAAACTTCTGACTAAAATTATAATACACTGATAAAAAACGAAAACGAGCTTTTCCGGACAGGATTTAAAAAAAAGACCTTAAAAATACGGCAAGCCCAATCATATGTAAAACTTTTCTTGCGAGCAAGAGCTTTAAAAAATTGTCACTTTGAAAATTGAAATTGAAAATTGAAAATTGAATTCTAATTGAAAAAAAGTAGATATAAATGTTGTTGTTATTAAAATTAAAAGTTTTTCAAATATCTTCTTCGAAGAAAAGTAAATTTTCAAGATTTACTGAAAGCCATTTTCCTTAAACGTTTGCAAAAATTGGGGCAACATGATTCAAGTATTCTCCGAAGTTATGCAGAAAGCGGGCGTTTTTATACCATTGGAGTGTAAGGGTGTATTCAGAAGTGTGCAATGTAATTCCTTTCCAATTCGAGTACATTTATTTTCTTAGTGTTTTCATGTTTTATGATTATTGTTATCATAGATAGTTACACAGGTCTAAAAATATCGGCCGTCAGCCGATAGGGTACACAGGAAGAACAACGGTTGACTGTGTCATCCGCCGTAATTGTGTGCACCATCGGTAGTGCGACTATACTCTCAACGCGAGAGCGGCTGGAAGCAGGTCCCTGGTTGAATTCGATCGAGGATGCTGACCAATGATAGTCGGGCGGACATGGACATGTCTTTAAAATACCTCAGGCATGTTATGCGACCCGTGCTCGCTGGCTTACAGGTTCGCAACTGAGGGGCTAATCCAGCTGTGTTTGAACGGAGCCTTCCCAGGGCCGGGCCACCCTGGGTCGTAAGTGGCCTTGCCGTGGCTTAGGGGCGAAGCCACGGTCGACAACTTCAAAGCTCCACAACCCCTCTGGCCCGCCGCGCTCGCCAGGTCGAGCAAAGCGGGCGATCATGTAATAAAAATGAATTGTCAACGCCGTGCTTCGGACCTCGTGGGGGAGGTCAAACCCTAGAAGATGACAGAGATGGACGAGGAGGAGTTATTGATGCCCAGGCAGGGTTTAATATCTCAACAGTCGTCGGATTTAGATGAAGACGAGCTGCTGATGCCAAGTCCGGTCATCAACGCTCCGTCGATATCCAAGGGGAACGCTAGTACTAGCACCCCCCAGACCATAACACACACAGGTGTGGCCGAGATGGGCACCACCGGAGTAGACCCCAAAAGCCGCTTTCATTCTGAGCAAGATTGCGAAGAATGAGACTGAGGGCAAGGTGGACCAAGAGACGCTGCAGACAAAGCGAAATTCCTCGCAGAAATTGAGGATTTCGAGAAATAGAAGGCCAACTCGAAAGCGTTCCAATCCCCGAAGGCGAAGCGTGAACGTTCACAGGACGTGAGTGTTAGGGCCAGGGACGTCCAAGGGAAAGCAAGAGCCACATCCTTTGTTAAGCATACAGAGAAGTTCAGCGAGGTGGCCAGAGACAGTCTGGCCTTGGCGCTGGTGGATGAGCTCAATGACGACGGACGCTTGCTGGCAGAGAAGTGGGGGGAGATAGAGGCCAAGTTGTCCGACATGGTGACCAACAGGTTGGTTGCCCTGCCGGACGGTCCTATCCCGTCTTCAGACGTGGTAAGAGGGCACCGCGTAATCAGGTGCGACGATGGGTTTTCGAGGGGCTTCTTGGAAGAATGTGTTGCCAAGATCGGCAACACGTGGAACGGCCTACGGATTAGGCTGGTCCACGCCTGGGAGATTCCTAGAAGACCCAGAGCTCGCATCTGGTTACCACTGAGGCAATCTGACCACGCAAGGGTGCTCCAGTGTCTGAGAGCATAGAACCCAGACATACATACAGAGGACTGGGCCATCCTCAAGGCAGAGAGAGAAAAGAAGACGAGCCAGCCATTTCTCCTGCTTATCAACCAGCGCTGCCTGTCGCAGCTGAAAGAAAGGGACCACAAAATCCGGTACGGTATCAGGAAGGCCAAGATCAAGATCTTCCTTGCCGAACCAGATGAACTACTAGAGGAGGTGGACGACACGATGACATGATCATCGACGACAAGTCGCCCAACTCCACACTAACTAACAACAATGCCGTCTGTAGTGTAGATTAACCTGAAGCGTAGCTCCCACGCTTCAGCTAATCTGATGATCCTTCTAAGGGAGAAGGACATCGACATTGCGCTATTATAAGAATCATGGACCAGGGACGAGCTAGTTTCTGGTCTGACACTGCCTGGTTACATCCTACTATACACCAACTCGACAGGTAAAACGAAAGCATGTATAGTAATAATCACTTTAACGCATTTTTCTGTTCTAATCTCAGAACATCGGAACTACAGTTACCAGATTCGAGACAGCGGATGGGATAGGCATTCTGATCACATCTGCGTAGATGGCCCATGACGATCCGGCTCCGCCAGAACCGGTGGTCAAGCTGCTGCAAAGGGCTGAAGAGACGAAGACGACCCTGGTGATCGGGTGCGACGCGAACGCGAGACACACGCTCTGGGGACGCTCTGAGACAAATGAAAGAGGTGAGTCACTTTTTGATCATATTAAATGCCGTAACGTCATAATTTGTAACAAAGGGAATACACCAACCTTTGTATTCCCGAGTACGGAGGACTTTCAAGGGTGGGAGGAGGTGTTAGATCTCACCTTACTCGAAGAACACAGCCATTACACGATCGGAAAATGGAATGTGTCGCTACAACATTCGTGTTCAGATCACAGGTACATATTCTTTGAGTTATCGATGCCGGCTAGTAAGACGGTACCGAGACGTAACCCACGGAAAACAAATTGGGGCAAATTTAGCGAAATTGTCCACGCTAAGGTCAGCAACATGAGGATAAAGATACAATCCTCAACAGAGGCCCTCGACAAGGAAGTAGAGGACCTCACGAATATTCTAAACAATGCCTTCAACGAGACATGCAAGGTGTCATACACAAGAAAGCAGTATCTGCCATGGTGGACAAAAGAACTGAGTGATCTCAGAAAGAGAGCACGAAAGTCCTTTAATGCAAGCTATAGGTCCAAAGAATGTGCACCATATAGAGAGGTACAGAAACAATACATAAAAGCAGTACGCAAAGCTAAGAAAGAATCTTGAAAAAGCTACTGCGAAGCTCTAGAAGACATAAAGACACGGCAAGGCTAAGCAAGATCCTTTCTAAAGGTCACACAAGCCCATCACTAATAAACAAACCTGACGGTATGTCAACAACGTCAGTCGAGGAATCCTTAGAGGTTCTGGTAGACACACACTTTCCAGGGAACGTGCGTGTATACTCGGGGCGAGAGAGCTCCAGAACCATACAGACAAACACGTCTACTGGATACTATATCACCATTGAAAAGATACAATGGGCGATAGACTCATTCGATAAATATAAAAGTCCGGGCCTGGACGGAATTATTCCAGCGATGCTACAGGCAACAAAGGATTGTATCAGCAGGTGGCTTAAAGCCATATATGAGGCAAGCATCAACCTTGCACACATACCGCTTCCGTGGAGGAAAGGTAATATTTATACCAAAACCTGGCAGGAGAGGACAATAAGCCTAACATTCTTCATCCTGAAAACGATGGAGAGGCTAATGGACATACAGATAAGAGATAAGGCGGAAAGGTATCACCTGTCGGACGCCCAAAATGCGTACCGGAAAGGTCGATTTACCGAGACAGCACTGCATGAAGTGGTGAGTCACTTCGAAAAATCACTAAACTATAACTAGAAGGTGCGTTCAACAACGTGAACGTCGAACCCATCCTATGCACCCTCAGCTTGAAAGGTGTTGAGAGATGCATCAGAGAATGGATAGGTGCTGTGCTCACGAGTAGCCGAACTGGGTGGCACTCACCTCACACGAGTAGTGAAGAGAGGTACACCCCAGGGCGGAGTCTTATCGCCTCTACTCTGGCTAATCAACATGAACCACATCTTGAAGGATCTCAATTGTGGTGGAGTAAAAGTGGTAGCGTTATAAGCAACATAATGTCGGGAGCTTTAGAACGCTTAAACTAGTTTGCGAAATCCTGCGGACTAGGGATTAACCCAAACAAAACGGAATTAATGCTATTTACAAGGAGAACAAAGATCCCAAGGAAAAACATGCCTAAGATAGAGAGCATAGCGCTGAAACTTTCAGAGCAGACGAAGTATTTAGGAGTAATACTAGACCCAAAGCTCTCATGGAAGCGCAACATCGAAGAAAGAGTCAGGATGGCAGGAACTGCTTTCTACTCTTGTAGAAAGATGTTTGGGAAAAACTGGGGACTACACCCAAAGACTATAATGTGGCTTTACACAGCAGTAGTTAGACCAATATTGACATACGGGGCTCTAGTATGGTGGCCGGCACTTACCAGAGCCTACAACATCACAAAACTAATCAGGATACAGCGTTCAGCATACGCGGGGGCAACTGGAGCTTTGCGTTCATGCCCGGTTGACATATTCATCAAGGATTCCGCGCCCCAGAGTGTGACGAGACTCAGAGAAAGCAAGTCCTGGAGAGATCACTGCATAGGCCATCGCACTATCCTTGAAGGGATCACAGCATAAATAGACAAGAGAGTAGACTACATGACAACCGAAATTAGATTCGGAAACAGCTACACCTCCTTCTACCCGTCGAGGGAGGAGTGGACTAGAGGCAGAGTAACCGAACAATATAAGGTATCACTACACCGATGGCTCCAAGATGAGCTGTGGTGTGGGGGCTGGGATTTTCGCTTAGAGCTGGGGGATTGAATCGACTTTCAGTTTCCCAGCATCAGCGACGGTCTTTCAGGCAGAGGAACTCGCAGTATTGAAGGCAGCGAGGCCTTAATAATACCAAAGTAAGGATTTACTCTGATGCCAGGCCGCTATCAAAGCTCTAGCTCTAAAACGAACTCACAGCTAGTGGCAGAATGCAAGAGAGCCTTAAATGATCTGTCGGACACAATGACGTTAGAGTAACCTGGGTGCCAGGGCAGAGCGACATACCAGGGAACGAGAAGGCGGACGAGTTAGCCCGCAAAGGCTCAATCGAGAACAGCAATATTAAAAGGATACCAATAGCACTAAAAACAGTACAGCCTATGATCCATGACTACTTCAAAGCTAAGGCCAGCAGAGAATGGTCAAGGACGAATCAAAACCGAAGATCTAAGCTTTGCTGGCCAAACTTCGACAAACAACGCACTAAAGAACTGATATCCCACAGCAAGAAAGATATCAGCAGGATCACGGCAGCTTTAACCGGTCATTGGGCGTTAGGATCGCACGCAATGAAGATGGGGCTGCCCTATAACACCAGCTGCAGAAGCTGCAAAGAACCATCGGAGCAGGAGAGCACTTGCTCTGCCACTGCCCAGCACTAAACAACACTAGATTACGCCATTTCGGTGCCTCCCAGTTGGAATCGCTGGGGGAAGGAGGAAAGCTCAAGATCGCTGCTATCCTTGCTTTCCTCAACGAATCTGAATGGTGCTAGAGATGACTAGTCACAACCATGATCGGAGGGTGTGGATCAAAACGGAGCCTGGCTCTACCTACCTAAAAATATCGGGGTCTGATGTATTTGGCTTTGTAGAATGCTAATCCACTGTAAAAATTTGCTTATTACGTATTATATTAGGTTATAAATCCAAAAACTGAGTTTTTTCGAACTTTTGAAATTATGAAGAGGGCGAAAGAAAATTTTTCTTTAGTAAATCCTTGCCTTCGTAACTTAAAATAGTCATACCTATTTCTCTCTTCCAAGTGACGTGTTTCTTCTTGCAGGGTTTTATTTAAATATTCTACTTTGTGCTTAATAAAGTTCCCGTTCGCTTCGCAGGCATGCAACTATTCTATTTGTGAATTTAATTTAAAATATTTTCACATTTTAGTTGTGCTACCAGGTATTTGCTTGTGCTTGTTTTTATATTCATCTTTGCTTCTTCTCCGTTTAGCCGTTGTTTGCGCCGTCGTGGCAGCTAAACAATAAGCTTGCTCCTCGCTCTCCCCCTCTCTCGGTGCAGCTGCACAGCTGCCTATTTTCATTAGTAAACAAGTCCAACTGGGCAGTTTGGATGGAATAAATATTAATATTAATAGTTCAGAGATACATAGTTGCACAGGAACGATTATTTTTGCCGTTTTTCAATATATTTTTATCTGTTTTGATAAAATGTTCCTTGAATTTAAGTAATTTAAATATATTTAATCTGTTTTTTTGTTATGTGTGGCCTTTTCTGTTTGCTTCTTTTTAACTGTTCAAGTGCTATTTTCAAGGATTCTTTAGCCCTTGAATAATTTGTTGTATTTTCCTGGCCTGCGTTTTGGTCAATTAAATAAATGATTTGTACACACGGGCAAGATTAATAAATGAAATAAATAAGCAATGGCACATACGATGATTGACAAATGCATAATTATATATAAACAGAAAATTAAATAGGACAAATAATAATGGAGTGATTAAACATATAATTTTAATAAATAAATAATTTAAATCTACTATATAAAAATAAATCGGGTTTCCTTCCTGAGGCTTTAGCTCCGGAACGGACGAACAGATTTCCACGGTTTTGCATTCGTTGGAAAGGTCTCGGGCTCCGTGAGGTTTATAGCAAAAAGAACAGGAAAAATTTCAACAGGAAAGCGGGAAAATCATTGCGAATTCAAACGAATAATCCCAACATCCAAAAAAATGATTAAATCTACAAAGAAGGATTGATTCTGATTGAGGGTCAATGCTTGACTATTGCAAACAAGCTACTAATTAAAGTAGGAATGATTGCGCCAAATCGATCGATGCACGATGCATTCAACCAAGAATTAAATCGAGAGCTGCAATACAATGTTGATACATTGCAGGAATTCGTTCGAAATAATGTGCCCTTGCTGAATGAACAGCAAAAACAACTATACGAAACATTAATACAAGCGATGAACAACAATACTGGTGGTCTATTCTTCCTGGACGCACCTGGAGGAACATGGAAAACATTTGTTATTTTATTGATTTTGGCCACTATTCGATCAAGATGTGACATAGCTTTGGCGTTACCATCATCTGAAATTGCGGCGACTCTTCTAGATGGCTGTCGTACTGCACATTCTGCGCTTAAGTTGTCACTCAATTTAAACACAATTGATACTCCAACATGCAATATTTCCCGATCTAGTGCAATGGGAAAATTGTTGATGCAATGCAAGCTCATTGTTTGGGATGAGTGCACAATGGCACATAAGAAATCACTTAAAGCACTTTGGCGGCTTGATGATATTGTTGGCAGGCGATTTCTGGCAGACGTTTGCCAGTAATTCTCAGTGGAACGCCTGCAGATGAATTGATTGCCTGAAGGCATCATCTTTATGGAATAACGTAAAAACATTATCGCTAACCACTAATATGAGATTCAACTTCAAAATGATCAAAGTGCTACACAATTTTCCAAACAATTGTTAGCTGTTGGAAATGGAAAAGTCCCAGTTGATGCGACGAGCAATTCTTGCCCCAAAGAATAATGATGTACACGCACTGAATTCCACCATTCAAGCAAAAATTGCTGGCGATTTGATGACTTACAAATCCGTTGATTCCATAAAAAATCCCGATGATGTAGTAAATTATCCAACTGAGTTTTTGAACTCTCTGGACCTACCAGGATTTCCACCACATAACTTGCAACTCAAAGTTGGTACAGTTATTATGATATTGCGCAATTTGAATCCACCGCGACTTTGCAACGGTACTCGACTTTCGGTAAAAAGACTTATGTCGAATTTAATTGAGGCAACCATCATCAATGGAAAGTACGCAGGTGAAAATGTATGTATTACTCGAATACCAACGATTCCTTTTGACTTCAAACGATTGCAGTTTCAATCGCTTAGTGTTTGCATGATAAATTTAATTAATTTCTTCATATTTTTGTATCACCAAAAGAAATAAGGCCACCTGGTGGCGAAACGGAGTTCGCCGGTGTTTATGTGAGGGGCCACTGTGCCTTTGCCGCGCACAGAGCTTTCGCTCTCGTCCGCGCTCGCCCCGCTTGTGCGCTTACGCTCTCGGCCTCCCCTGTGTCCGCTCGCTCCGGAGCTCAGGTTGTGACCGAACTCGGCGGTCGGCCGCCGCTCGATCACGCTCGCTTTGACGAAGCAAAGCGAGCTGGAGCGCGGCTTTAGTTTTAAGCTTAGAGTCATTCCCATGTATGAAGCCAATTAAAACGTATGGAATTATTACCCACGACGCCTCCGCTTCTTCTTCTTCGTCTTCGTTTGGATAACTTGGGTTGTCCAATTCTTTCGCCTGCGCCGTGGGAATTATTTTACCATTAGTCTAATCTTGGGTGGACTAAAGGCCCCCCTACAAACATTGGTCCATCAGAGCCGGATCAGCAAATTCTCCCGTCATCTGCCAGCAGTTCCCGGCCATTTGTCCGCCAAAGATAAGTACGAGCCTCTTACATTTTCTTACTGCCGGTCTTCAGCAGCGCTACGAACATTCCATTTCGTTCGCACTGCTGTCAGACTTATTTTCCGTGTCAATTCCACATCCGCGAATTTTCCTGACACAAAGGCAGTTGAGAAATTTATATTTCTCCTTATCGAATTTTTCTCAATTCGTCTCCGTTTTGTGCGCCGCCATATTCCTCGCCGGTCTTCTTCCACCGCTGTACATCAACATATGTACATACATATATATTTTACATACATACATTTTCGCCAAGTGAAAAGTGATTTTGTGTGGTGAAAAAAAGGCATAAAAAATATCGGCCAACGGATGTGCACTGTTTTCGGGAGTTTCCCTGTTCGCCGGACAGTCCGCCGTGGTCGCGATATTTTTTTTCCTCATTCTGGAGTGTGCCAATTTGTCGCCACATAATTTCTCTGTCCTTTCAAATTCAAATACAGTCCACTTCTCGACTCTCCACTGTGCCAACACATGACCACATATACATATATTTTCTGCCTCCGATTCCAGAAACTAACCTCCGCTACGAAACAAATATAAAATACAAATTAAAAGCGAGAAAAACTACAACATTACAAATCGAAACATTATTACAAAACACACGGGCGGGAAGGCGACGTAGCCGCTGCAGCAGCCGCAATTTTTTTGTGTTGTTGCTAGTTTTTTGTGTTCTATTTTCTTGCGCTTATGCATGCACTGCTTTGCCGACGGCATAACAGTGAGCTCTCGGCCAAGGTTAATATCCACCGTTCCGGCCAATTAATTCATTTTGGATACATTTTTTAAACAACATTTAAACATTATTACAAAACACACGGGCGGGAAGGCGACTTAGCCGCTGCAGCAGCCGCAATTTTTTTGTGTTGTTGCTAGTTTTTTGTGTTCTATTTTCTTGCGCTTATACATGCACTGCTTTGCCGACGGCATAACAGTGAGCTCTCCGCCAAGGTTAATATCCACCGTTCCGGCCAATTAATTCATTTTGGATACATTTTTTAAACAACATTTAAACATTATTACAAAACACACGGGCGGGAAGGCGACTTAGCCGCTGCAGCAGCCGCAATTTTTTTGTGTTGTTGCTAGTTTTTTGTGTTCTATTTTCTTGCGCTTATACATGCACTGCTTTGCCGACGGCATAACAGTGAGCTCTCGGCTAAGGTTAATATCCACCGTTCCGGCCAATTAATTCATTTTGGATACATTTTTTAAACAAAAAAAATTATTAATGATTTTATTTTGAAACAATTTTCAAACTTATAAATTAATTCATAAATCCAACTTTTCGTCGGTCTCATATTTTTCCTGACTCGACTGAAATACAAGCAAGCTCCACGTCCGAGCAAAGCGCATATATAGACACCTTAATTTACATATGTATTTGGTTTTTTTTCGAAAACATCAAGATCGCGTACCTTCCTGCCTTCTTTCGATTCTTAATTCTGCTGTCCAATCCGCATAGGGCATCATCCGCCCGCAGCAATAGTCGCCGAGTATATTTTTTCAACCCGTGATTTTAGCGGATTAAAAGGATTTGCCGCCAAGCACTTTCTGGATTTTCTTGGCCTTTCCGCTGCGCTCAAATATCCCGATTTTCTTCTTTCCAACGGGCTTCAGCGGCCGCCTGTCATTTGTTTTTTTTTGTTGGCGTGATTCGTATTTTGTTTTTTCTTCGGCGACGACAAACTTGTCGCGCCGAGCATTAGTGTGACCGTCTGCCCGCTCCGTACGAGACACTTGTTGCTCACACTAGGCGACACACGCCAAGCAAAAGAATTCGATTCTGAGAATGCCAACGGGAGACGACAAGAAGCTGCGTCTGACCCCATCTATCCGTTTGGAGAGGTCCCAATCCGCATCTCCGCGCCCCCTTCGTCCGAAATCAAGGGCTTCCGTTTCCAATCCACGGGCTAGTAGCGACAATTCTTTAAATATCAGCCCAGGTCCATCGTCAAGACACACTCGATCGACAACAAAAATGGCTCAAGCCGCCATCGATATCGCCGTGAGGAAGTTCACTGCCACCACGGATCGTGTGAGCCAATTTGACGCCAACATTCACACTCCAGGCAGCCCAGAAACTACCAGGCTCTCCCCCCATCTGTGTCAAGTGCGTCGCGATCAAATCCGAGCACTGTGGGAAAAAGTGGAGAAAGATTACGACAGTTGTTCTGAGCTTCTTGCGGCATCCGTCGAAAGTTCAGACATAGGGCTAACACTCCAGTCCAAATATGAGTATTGTTTCTCCGTCTACGAAAAGTGTGTCGCCAATCTTTAGGAGCTCATAGAGAAGGCCACCTCTCAGTCCTCTCAGGCTTCCGCCACCATCCAACCGTCCATTTCCACTGGCTGCCGTCTACCACCAGTGGACACCGAAGTATTCGCTGGGGATTATCTTCGATGGCCCACCTTCAGAGACCTTTTCACCGCGATTTACATCCAAAATTCGCGACTTACGCCGGTGGAAAGGTTGTTCCACCTTCTGTCCAAGACGAGTGGCGATGCACACGCAATTGTCTCAAAGGCACCGTTGACAAACGAAGGTTTTATTTTCGCGTGGAGAAGCCTTACGGATCGCTTCGAGAACCGGCGCTTGTTGGTTAATAGCCAACTGAAGATTTTATTCAATCTTCAAGCTGTCCCCCAAGAATCCGGGGTCGCCTTGAGAGAGCTGCAAGGCACCATTCAAAGCTGTTTAACTGCCTTACAGATGTCCTCGGTTCAAGTCGAGGCTTGGGATTGTCTCCTAGTGTATATGGTGTCCTCAAAGCTTCCCAAAATCACACATTCCTTGTGGGAGCAATCCATACACAACAAGGCCGAAATTCCAACTTGGAATGAGCTGGACGGGTTTCTGACAGAGCGCCATCGTACTCTGGAGGCCATCGACGACGTCCGGCCTAGCAGTTCGGGGCAATTTCCGCCAAGATCGGCAACTGCAAGTGCCCCACTGCGCAGGCTCAACTCGTATGAAGCCAGGGTGGCTCCAGCCTCTAAGGGGTGCGATCTTTGTTCCCGAGAGAACCATCCTATTCGCTTATGTCCGCGGTTCCTTGAAATGGATGTAAATGGTCGCTCCGACTACATTAAGAGACGACAGCTTTGCCTGAATTGTTTCGCACGAGGACACCAGCAACGGGACTGCACTAGTGCCCACAGTTGCTTCACGTGCCACAGCCGACATCACACCCTCCTCCACCGCGGTAATCCATTTGCAACCGCCCCAGTTCCATCTGCGACAACTAGGCCTCGGCCCTCGCCCACTACCAGAGGAACGGGCGCCTCAGAAGATCCCGCAGATGTCCAAGTATGTTTTGCTACCGGCTCAAGAGCCGTCCTACTGGGCACTACCCTCATTAACGTGTGCCATCTGGGGTGCAGCTTCCAAGCGCGCGCCTTGATTGACTCTGGGTCCGAAGCGACCTTCATTACTGAGCGACTGTTCAACCTAGTCAGACCTCCGTTCAAGACTATCCAGGCCCAAGTGTCCGGCCTGAACCAGACCGTTGCCGCTCAGTCCACGAAATTGTGTTCCTTTTCGATTAAATCGCCGTCCAGACCTGGTCTACAGGTAGAAACCGCAGCTTATGTTCTTCCGCAGCTGGCCGGGAATCTGCCCTCATATCCAATCTCAGGAGATCTTCTTAAGGATCTTCCCGACATCCCCCTGGCAGACCCCAAGTTCTTTGAGAGCTCCCAAATCGATGTCTTAATAGGAGCAGACATTCTTCCGTCTATTCTCCTCGGCAATTCCAAGACGAACATTTGCGGGTCTCTTCTCGGCCAGGAAACCATTTTTGGATGGGTGTTGACAGGCCCAGTCCACTCCGCGGGCCCCCGCAGTGTGTCTGCGTTCTCCACGCGAGTTAGCTGCGCCTTCGAAGACTCCCTGGACCAGCTCCTCACCAAATTCTGGGAGGTGGAGGAAGTGCCCACGCAGATCGTCCCCGAGTCTGATTCAGTTGTCGAACACAATTTCGTACAAACCACCAGAAGGGACCATCGTGGCAAGTATGTTGTGACGCTCCCCTTGCGCGACCCCGAAAACAAGGGTTCCGAGCTAGCATCCTCACGATCCTTCGCTCTGGCTCAATTCCTCCGCAACGAGCAGCGCCTGAAAAGGGATCCTCTCCTCAAGGCCCGGTATGACGCCGTAATCCAAGAATACCTCGACTTAGGTCATATGGCCGAGGTTTCTACGACAAGCCGTTCCGCCACTTACTACCTTCCACATCAAGCCGTTCTCAAGCCCGAAAGCACGACCACTAAAGTGCGGGTGGTCTTCAATGCTTCTAGCCCTTCCGCGAACGGGATCAGTCTGAACGACATTCTTTACGCGGGCCCGGTCTTACTTCGTAACCTTCGGGATCAATTGTGCCCCATTCCTAGCGCTCCGCGTCCTGCAACAGCTTGCCGACGATGAAGAGTCGAGGTACCCGCAGGCGAGTCGCATTATCCGACATTTCATGTACGTCGACGATGTTCTCGCTGGGGCAGACTCAAGGACTGAGGCGCAGGCAGCTATCCGAGAGCTCGAGGGGGCCCTGGGTTCGGCAGGGTTCCCACTTAGGAAATGGACGTCCAATAGTAAGGCGATTTTGGCAAACATCCAGCCTGACCATCTCCTTCGTGCTGATTTCCTTGAAATCGACGCAGAGAGCACAGCTAAAACTCTCGGCGTGCGGTGGAAGGCAACATCGGATGAGTTTTTCTTCATTCCGCCAGAATTGACCTCGGGATCGTCTTTCTCAAAGCGGCAGGTCCTATCACACATTGCCAAATTGTTTGATCCAGCCGGCTGGCTAGCTCCCTTCATTGTCCGGGCAAAGATGTTCATGCAGGACATTTGGCTCCAGAATCTCGGTTGGGACGAGGTCCTCCCTCAAGAGTTTTGTACAAGATGGGCTGATTTCGTGAGAAATTACTCGGCGCTCGATCAGATCCGCATTCCTCGCTGGGTCGCTTTCCGACCACACCTAAAGGTAGAGCATCATGGGTTCTGCGACGCCTCGCAAAAGGCGTATGGTGCCGCCATTTACGTTCGAGTTGAGGTCGGGTCCACGGTAGCGGTGACCTTGCTAAGGGCAAAGACGCGGGTGGCCCCAGTCAAGACGGTGTCGCTCCCGCGGCTGGAGTTGTGCGGAGCCGTCCTATTGTCAGAAATGGCCAACGCCATTCTTCCGAAGATGCCCGGCCCCGCGTCCGCCCTACACTGTTGGACGGACTCAACAATTGTTCTCGCCTGGTTGCACAAGCCGGCATGTCATTGGACAACGTTGCGAGTCCTCGCTTATGTTCGTCGCTTCATCCAGCGCTCGCGAAAGACCAAGTCTTCGTTTGAGAGTCACTTGACATCTCCAGAAATTGCGGCGGCCGAATGTCACCTAATTTCCGTAACACAACGCAGGCACTTTACCCTCGAGATCGACTGTTTAAACCAAAAGCGGCCAGTTCCAGCATCCAGTCCGATTCAAAATCTGAACCCGTTCCTTGATTCGCAAGGGCTCATAAGAGCGTGCGGCCGGGTTACAGCCTCCGAGCTTCTCCAGTACGACGAACGGCACCCGGTGATCCTTCCATACACCTGTCGTTTTTCCAGACTCCTAGTCCAGTTTACGCATCGCATAACGCTACACGGCGGTAATCAGCTGATGATCCGTCTGATCCGGTCCAAGTTCTGGATCCAGAAAGTGAAAAATTTCATCAAGTCCGTCATCTATTCGTGTAAGGTATGCGTCATCCACAAAAAGAAGTTGCAAACTCAACTCATGGGAGAACTACCCATGGGAGAGAACTCGCGTCCCTTCACACACACCGGTATGGACTATGCTGGCCCCTTCGACATCAAGAACTACACGGGACGAGCCTGTCTCATTACAAAAGGATATGTGCTAGTGTTTGTATGCTTCTCCACCAAGGCCATCCATTTAGAGCCGACGTCTGACCTTACTACTGAAAAGTTTCTCGCCGCCTTCGCCCGTTTCGTGTCCCGGAGAGGATGCCCCCGTCAAGTTCAATCGGACAATGGGAAGACTTTTGTGGGCGCGGCTAGTCAACTTTCCCGCGATTTTCTTCAGGCTCTCAAAGGGGCTGTGACTAGTGCCTATAGTCACCAGCAGCTTCTTTGGGACTTCATCCCGCCGGGAGCCCCACTCATGGGAGGCTTGTGGGAGGCAGGCGTCAAGAGCTTTAAGACCCTGTTCTACAAGTCTACGGCCACGCGGAAATACACGTTCGAAGAGCTGTCCACGCTCTTGTCTAGGATCGAGGCGTGTTTGAATTCGCGTCCGCTCTCACCAATGTCCGAAGACCCCGCTGACGTGTTAGCCCTTACTCCTGGGCACTTTCTTGTTGGAGGGCCTCTCCTCGCTGTGGTGGAACCCGAGATAAGGGGGGATACCACGACCATTATTAACCGCTGGCAACACCTGAAGGCTCTTCATCAACAATTTCGTCTGCGATGGAAGGAAGAGTACCTCAAGGAACTCCATAAGCGGAATAAGTGGCGAGCCCCTGCAAGAGATCTCCGTGTCGGAGATATGGTGGTTGTCAAGGAAGAGAACCTTCCGTCCAATGAGTGGCGATAAGGCCGGGTCGACGCGGTGTTTCCAGGAGCTGATGGCCATGTCCGTGTGGTCGACATCCGCACCGAGCGGGGACTCATCAAACGTCCCATAGCGAAGGTCGTCCTCCTTCCAATGGAGGCACCTGCCTGCCCTCAATAACCTGTCGCCCGTCCACTTCAATGTTCCACGTCACTGTGCTGTTCCGTAGCTAATCCGTAATTCCAATTCGTAGGGGTACAAGTACTGATTGCTACCTTTTTTTGTTCTCTTCGTCCTAGTCAGACAGTCACACCACGATGTCTCCACGCCCACGCAGCGCCATGGCACTGGAAAGCAGATGTTCTCGAGGTACCGACTCCTACCGTTGCCGAGTATGCAGGGAGATCCACCCTTTACGAAAGTGCCGCCGATTTCTTCGTTTGAGTGCTGAGAAGCGGCTACGGGCAGTTCTCGCCAATCGGTACTGCCCCAGTTGTTTGGCCCACGAGCATTCCGACGGAGCGTGTCGGAGAGAGACTGCTGCAAAACATGTGGCCAGGATCATCACACGCTACTGCACCTCCCCGATCAACCGTTGGCTCAGCGCCGGTCGCGTCAGGAGGCGCACCAGTTGCCGGGCGCCTATCCGCGGAGTTCTACAGCCGCGCCACGACGTGCTTCAACCGCTCCTCGGCCCTCATCCGCCGCTCCACGGCGCGCTCTAGCCGCTCCTCGGACCTCCTCCGCCGCTCCACGGCGCGCTCCAGCCGCTCCTCGGACCTCCTCCGCCGCTCCACGGCGCGCTCCAGCCGCTCCTCGGCCCTCATCCGCCGCTCCACGGTGCGCTCCAGCCGCTCCTCGGACCTCCTCCGCCGCTCCACGGCGCGCTCCAGCCGCTCCTCGGCCCTCATCCGCCGCTCCACGGCGCGCTCCAGCCGCTCCTCGGACCTCATCCGCCGCTCCACGGCGTGCTTCAGCCGCTCCCCGGCCCTCTTCCGCCACTCCACGGCGATCTGCTTCTCGGCGTTCATCAGCCGCTCCACGGCGTGCTTCAGCAACCCTTCGGGCCTCGTCCGCCACACCACGTCGTGCTTCGGCTACGCCGCGGCACTCGTCCGCCGCGCCTAGGCAGTTCTCCGCCGGCCGTCCGAGCAGCTCACCGAACACGGCCACCGCTCCGTCGCTATCGTCGTTGTTTCAGCGGCATAGCGTCAATCTGCTGCCGACGGCTCTGGTGCGGATCCACATCGGGACTCAGTTCTTCGACACGGCGGCACTCATCGACCCGTGCACGCCTACGAGCTGCGTCGACGCGTCGCTAGCGTCCGCTTTTCGACTGCCAACCACCAGCGTTGGGGACGAGCGGACAGCAATGTCCGGTTGGAGGTGGTATTCACGGTTGAGCCTTACGTGCGCATTCGCACGCCAGTTCGGGAGCTCGACGAGTCGGTGCGAGCCCATTTCCAGGACGTTACACTGGCCGACGAGCGCTTCTACCTCCCCGCGACGATCTCCGTGGTCCTGGGTGCAGACATGTATTCGCGCGTGATGCAGCCGGGCTTCATGAAGATCCAGGATGGACTGCCGGTGGCCCAGGAGACCGTATTTGGATGGGTCGTGTCGGGAGCCTGCCACCAGCCATAAGGACGATAATGTTGCAACCCGAGTGATTGCAAGGGGGGGGAGAATGTTTATGTGAGGGGCCACTGTGCCTTTGCCGCGCACAAAGCTTTCGCTCTCGTCCGCGCTCGCCCCGCTTGTGCGCTTACGCTCTCGGCCTCCCCTGTGCCCGCTCGCTCCGGAGCTCGGGTTGTGACCGAACTCGGCGGTCGGCCGCCGCTCGATCACGCTCGCTTTGACGAAGCAAAGCGAGCTGGAGCGCGGCTTTAGTTTTAAGCTTAGAGTCATTCCCATGTAGGAAGCCAATTAAAACGTATGGAATTATTACCCACGACGCCTCCGCTTCTTCTTCTTCGTCTTCGTTTGGATAACTTGGGTTGTCCAATTCTTTCGCCTGCGCCGTGGGAATTTTTTTACCATTAGTCTAATCTTGGGTGGACTAAAGGCCCCCCTACAAACAGCCGGGTTTCCTAGTGTTTGTATATATATTGTGCAATGACATATAAAATAAGAAATAAGTTTACATTGAATTGGTCAATTGCAACCGACTTAAGTTTATTATTTACAATTTTCAGTCAACCCTTTAGAAACATTTGTTCTGAAATAAAAGCTCTTGTTTATCTATGATACCTTATATTTATTTAATTATCCTAAAAACTTTAAGCCTAACATAAGATAAATTTTCCTTCGAAAAGTTCCGAGCAAAATTGTTACATATATTTTGCTCGGGTGTGACCAAATAGCTTACAGAAAAGGCGGAGAAAGTGTCACACTGACACGTATAGCCAGCTGTGTCATGTAAACAAACTTTATAAAGTGACTTGAAAAAGTTTATTAAATGCCCTTTGTGGGTTAAATTCGATATTACAGGCTTCTCCATTGCTCGAGAGGGAAAATCATTTTACTCTAGACCATCTTTTTCCTTTAATTTTCCATCCATATTTCCTTTCCAAAGATATAAATTCAATTATTTTACTTCGAAATCACATTGTGAAGTTTTTTGACCTGGCAACGCTTTAAGCTTTTCCGCTCGCAACATTTATCTTAGTTAGTATCCGCGAAAAAGAAAAGTCTGAAAGTTCTTCTTTTTAATATTTTCGCTCGGTTTTTTTATATGGAGTTTCGCTTTTTTCAGAAAGTTGATCTTATGTTTAGATTATACCTCAAAATATAAAAAAATACCAATAAATATGTATATAAATTAAAAATATTACCAACCACATAGCTAAACTAAAATGAGCTGTATGTAATTATACTAATAGATATTATTAAAATAAAAAGATGAAGGTCTGGTAGCCAACGCTATGCCAACTAAGTTAGTATTCTTTTCTCTCTTTTATAATAAATAAATAAATTGTGACGCGTGACCGCGCATATAACAAAATATCAAGAAGAAGTAGAGAAAACGAAGCAGGGAAAACAAAAGCAGAGAAAACAAGCGCAGAAAGAACAAATGCCATAAGTTTGAATTCAAACGAATGGCGCGCGCGCGCCCTAGCGCGCGCACAAGCGGGCACACTGTGGGGAGAAGGCGTTAGGGACAGTAGAAAAAGGGGCTAACGCCAGATATGCGGACAGGCACACTAAAACCTGCCAGATCCCTATATAAGGCGAGCCACAGCCCTTGTATCGTCGCTTAGCAGCGACAGCGATCGGGTGAGGTAATCCTCCCAAGTAGTCAGCAGCAAAGTCACTTTTTTCGGCTAAACCGGATCTTCTGATCTGGTTGACTAATACATTGTAGTTAGCTCTCCTAGTAGTTACCTTTTTCCCCCTAACCTGCCTTTCCCGGCTCGGTTCACCGATCCGCAATACGTCTATCCCGTGGCCGACCGAGAGGTTCCCGGGTTAAGTCTCGCCTCGCGGTCGACCGAAAGGTTCCCGAATTAAATCTTGTGCTCTTGCTCTCGTGGTCGACCGAAAGGTTCCCGAGCTAAACATTGTTCTCTCGCCTCGTGGCTGACTGAAAAGTTCCCGAGCTAAATATTCCCTCTCACTCTCGCGGTCGACTGAAAGGTTCCCGAGATATTTCCTGTCGCTCTCGCAGTCGACTGAAAGGTCCCGAGATAGCTTCTTATAGTTCCAGCAGCAGACAGCGATCGGCTCGATTCGGGGCACCCGGCGGACACTCCGCAACCGGCTTCGTGGCCTCGAGAGGCGACACGCATCATCCAGGACACCGGACCGGAAACCGAGCACGCAAATCCTGACGGAAGGAGCCGAACGAACGGGCACGCTATCCAGTTTCCACCTACTTGTAAAGCTAAACCTGAATAAACGTACTGTTTAACTAATTACTAAGTAATTCCCTTGACTTATACTCTGGGACCGGGTCGGAAATCTCTTCTCGCCTGACACAAATAAATACCTGCGACAGATCCTGGCCATCCCTGAGCCGCCCGACCAACGACGGATCGTCACAAAATAAATAACTTTGCGTTCTTAGCCAACAGTAGGTATTACCTTTATAATACCCTTGCAGGGTATTATAATTTTACTCAGAAGTTTGCAACGCAGTGATGGAGACATTTCCGACCCTATAAAGTATATATATTCTTGATCAGCATCAACAGCCAAGTCGATCTAGCCATGTTCGTCTGTCCGTCTGTCCATCTGTCCGTTTCTACGCAATCTAGTCCCTCAGTTTTGAAGCTGTCTGAATGAAACTTTGCAGATAATCTTCTATATGCTCTCACTGCTGTATAAGTCGGAACGGGCCAGATCGAACGACTATATCATATAGCTGCCACAGGAACACATTTCAGAAAAAAAAATTTAACTTGGACAATTTTCAACATTTTTTTATATTATTTGATACAGGGTCTTTTTATATTATTCTAGAATTTCGGTTTAATTTGATTAAAATCGGACTACTATATCATATAGCTCTAATAGGAATGTTGGGGAAATATTGCGTATGCGTAATGTTAAACCTAAGAATTTTTATATGTATAAATGTTCAGTTAGTATTACTTTCCATTTGATACAATTTTATTTTATTCATTATGATCCAATTGTAAGCTGCAATGGTATACAAACTTCGGCGTCCGAAGTTAGCTTTCTTTTTTGTTTTTAACATAATCCCTGATAACGCTGAAAGTACTAACATGTTGTTAACCTACATGAAAATTGAATTAATTTTATTTATGTAGGTACCACTAATACCACGATTAAGATTAGGATCAAGTAGATAACACTTATATTATTGTTAGTATTTTATTAAGTAATAAAAAAAGGGGGCGCGTGAATCACGCTAGCTCTTAATCATGGGTATCCCGAAGCCATCTGGCGACCCCGGCTAAGGACGTGGGCTCCAGCCCTGAACAGCTGATAGGAATCGAATGCATCCCTGCTATCTGTTATCAAATACCAAAAAATACAGAATACAGCGAAACCCACCACACCTAGGTAACTGGCTGATTTTGATGAGGACAGGGTAGTCGAGAAAGGTTCTTGTAGCCGAACACGTACGAGGCAGCCAGCGTAGGTACGGGCAAAAGTTAAGCACTTGATAGCTAATTTTAGTAAGAACAGGGTAGCAATGAGAGGCTCTTAGAGGGAATGGACCACGATGAAATTCGTGACAACCGATCTTAACGAGTCAAGGGTAGCAAAGCGTGATAGGAACTTGGACCGAGTACAGTCAACACATGGTAGCAGAAGGGGTAGCACGTATATACGGTAGCACGGTGCGCAATAGGTCGCGCACCCATCGTCAGCGCACAGCACAGGGTATCCACGAGGCGGCTATTGACGCATCATCAACACGAATTAATA
The DNA here is from genome assembly GCA_018152175.1 of Drosophila jambulina. Classification (NCBI taxonomy): domain Eukaryota; kingdom Metazoa; phylum Arthropoda; class Insecta; order Diptera; family Drosophilidae; genus Drosophila; species Drosophila jambulina. The sequence continues at coordinate 622,650 of JAECXH010000027.1, read as the reverse complement.
TTTTCACTCCACACAGAACACCGGAACAAATAAACTATATTTAAACATAACTCTAATTACTTTTCTTTTCATTTGGTACTTTGGGAAAAAGAGGAGGACCGAATTATATAAATTTCTGTATGAAACTCGACCTTGGCGAGCTAGGCTGTGCAACCCCAAAAGAGGATCGTTAATTAAGTCAGCTTATTTTCCATGTATCAAGTGGATAACATTTACCTTTATTGTTGCGACACTGTAGAACATCATATAAAATGCGAAAATTATTTAGAGTCGTATGTGCAAATTTTAAAATTTACACTTAATAACCTAAACCACTTAAAACGCATGCAAGCAAACAATCAGGCCGAACACTACTATTTCATTTCCGCGTGTTCTTTTCCAATACTTTAAATTACACCCAACCCTAATTACAACGTGTTTGGAACCCCAAGTCCAGAATCTGACCAAAGAACTCTTCGATAACATATGTAGCTTATAATTTTTAATTCCGTACGTCCTATTGGAGTTCGCTACTCCATTATTGTATGTATTTTTCAGGTAGTGGATATCAATATCCATATCCACAGTAGTAAAAAAAATTACACATGATAATGATTATTTTATAGCGTTATTTTTCGCGTAAAATATCGCTCATAGCGGAAAAGCTTATTTTTAAGAAATTTATTTATACACTTTTTTTTTTAAATGAACTCTATCAGGCCTTTTCCAGTTTCCACATTTGATACCATTTTCGAATTTTCTTTTAAAATAAGCGGATTTCCCTTGTTGTTTGAAGGATCTTTATTAAATTTCCCTTTGGTCCCCTTTGTGCTCAAAAAATTTTAGCTGGCCGCCGCGTTTGTTTTGCCAAGAATTAGGCGGTGATCAAATTTTGGCCCCCTATAGTTTCCAACATAAGGATGTTATTAAGGTACTGATTCACTGTATAAAATCAAGCGTTCTTGGCGGTAATAAGTTAATTTTTAATATTTGAAATCGCAATCATCTGTTTTAGGAGGCCGTGCTAGAAATGGTCGACAACAAGTATTGGAAAACTGATGCAGATGTCAGCTGATTTGCCCGTCCCGATTTACTACTAAAATGTTTTTGCAATAAACGAATTAAGGAGACGAGAGTTTTTAAGCGTTCAACGATATTTAATTAATCTGCCAGAATTAACCATTTAGCCTGTCTTTCATGGAGTAGCCCCTGGAAATATTTTTGTTTTTCTCTATAAAGGAGATGAAGATGTCACCCTGCTTTTGATTTTTATACATCTCCTTTATAAAAAATTGTTAACTAAATAAATTTAAAAACGTTTCTATTGCATACATTTTTAAAATGTACCTTGTGTTTGCCGGTCAGCTGTTCTTATGGCTGTGGTGCGAAATTTCTCACAGATAGTGTTGCAAAATTCAACTCAGAAAAGAGCTGCCGAGGTTGAGGAAAACTTTCCCTTCACATTACGTACGGTTTGTACAGCCATTTAATTATTGTTTTTACCAAACCTTTTTTTAACGAGCATTAATAATAGTTCTTTGAATATTAGATCAAATTAAAATACAATTGCTCAAAATTAATAAGAGGCATCTGTTTTTTAGAACTCTGACAACCCTCACAATGTCCTTCTCAGTTCCGACTTTTTCGGTCGGAATCTAGAACAGTGGCGGCGGGATTTGCAATATTGCGTAAAGTTGGAATCGAACTAATTCTGAGGTGCAACCACAAAAAAAATTTTTATAAATCAAGTGTGCCGCCTTTAGAAAAAGAGAATAAAATACAATTTACATTTACAATTTTCATAATCAAATTGTATATAAAACATAACATAAACATAATTTTTAGAAATTTTTTTTTTAATTTTTTTTTTTTTTTTTTTTTTTTTGGCCCAGCAAATCTCCAATGAATGCACCGCTCGGCTTTTAGATTCGCCTTCACACTATACAGTTGTCTTTCTCCCTCCTATGGTTGCGGCAGGACCAAAAGACTTCACTCGGTAACAGACTCATTATTCTGCTACTATTTTTTAGTCACGAGTGCCTAGTCATTGAAGTTTCTAGTTTGCATGACGATCCACATTCCAGAGCTCATGTTGTTAAGTTTACTACAGCCTACTAAGAATATGTATGAACTCTCCTGCATATTTATTATTATTTCAGTATATTATTTCGCTCAAAATATGTCTTATTGTAGAACAGCTTCTTCCTTATCTATAATTATATTACGCGCTCTAGTTTTTAACCACCATTGTATATCTTTCTTTGTGTTCGGCGCTAGATACATGGGCACGCCTTTACATTTGTCTATCAAAAGCAAGGTGCTGGAGCGTTCGTCACTCGATTGACGTTCTTACAGTTAGAATTTTCTTCCATTTTGATCCCTTGTAAGTGCTCGTGATTTTGATCAGAAGCTTCGACCATTAGTTTCAATTCCTGCCGATATTAAGTCGGAGGTTGGAGGTGTCTGGCGGCAGGCTTAACGCCAATGGGTGGTATTCCCCCAAGAGAACGGACAAATAAACCGGAGCTGGGATGTTAGCCCAAACGTCGGTGAAAGGTGTAACTGCTACCACCGGCGGGCACGCAGGACAGCAATCCTCTCTACGTGTTGCCAGCGATCACACCTCTAGAACGACAAGAGACGATCATACTAGTCGTATTACCACTACCACAATTACGTCTTAGAGCAAATTAAGTCGTCCGAGAGCCGTCGCACAGTAGCGCCTTTAAAACAATAATCCTTTAAAAAAATACAAAAATCATGATCACAAAACAGTTTTAAGCCATACCTGTCTGACTTTTAGAACTTTTCCTAATATAGGCTTATTTTTACTAATCAGTTGATGAAAATAAAAGAATTTAAATTTTAAAAAATTTATAATTTTTCAAAATTTAAAATATTTATATTTGATAAAATCAATTATAATAAATCTAAATAATGATCAGAATGTACCACCCTGGGGACCACATCCTGCAGGCAGGGGTGGCGAAGGTTTTAGATCTGGCTACCATCAAAGGCGCCGGTCAACGAGAAAGGGTGCTGCAGCTCAAATTCTATAAATGCAAAATCACGTTGGCGGAACTCCTAATTGTCATCGAGCAAGGAGATTCGTCAACTTATCTTTGGTCCAGAAGGCGTGGATATTTTCCAAAGATACATCTATGCGCAACAATAGAAAACAAAAAAAAAACACATCAACCATTACCGCGCAATAAATCCTTGTCAATCACTAAATCTACCCAGAAAACCAGAAAAAATACACAAGTACAAGCCACCTTGGGATCTACCGAATCTCATAGATACAACAATTAGAGCGCACATAAAGTAAACTACACCACCAGATAGATACAGGAAACTATACAAACATACTAATGACAGCCAAAACACACAAATTGACGCCATAGAAAACACAAACAATAAAAATGTTTATTTCAACAAAATAATATCACTTCTAATATAACTAGCCCCAAAAATTAGAATATCGTTGATCCCTGGTAATGTAGGCATAGCAACCAACGAGATAGCCGCCCAAATCGCAAAATTGACATGCAATAGGCCGCTTATTTACAAAATATAAATTTAAGACATAAACAGACACCTAAGATTAAAATATCTAACAGGATATAGAAATAAAGAACACTGCAACAAACGGTATAGAACCATTAACAAAGACAATTTATATATCGACAAATACTGCAGATCCTTCTACCCCCAAATTGACCAGACTCGTCAAATAAATATAATATGTCTTAAACAAGGCCACACAAAACTTACACACGAGTAATAATTTAAGCAAAACCAAACTTCACTCTAGCTCGTTTGCAAGAGGGACTACTAAACTATCAATTTTCAAGCAGGACCAGAACCGGAAGGGCCTTCACGCTTAACTCATTCTCTTCACCACTAGCAATGCGGACAAGATAAACCTCATTCTCTTCACCAAGGTGCTTCTATGGATCCCTCCAAAATAAACACAACCACGTTGATCAACCACAGCGCTACACGCTTGGGTTCTCTCACCCACTTTAACTCTAACAATGCTGTACGGAATCTTAGCGTGGTGGGAAGCCTGGTTTCATTAGGAAATATGTCGCTAGAGAGATTTGGATCCTGAGATAAAGCTTTTGTATAAGCTGCCACGCTTAACTTTTTATCTCAAGATAAAAGCTCATGTTCATAAAAACTATAACTGCAGTCTTGACCGTCAAAATCAAAGCATAAAGGGTAAAATATTATCTGTACAGACTAACAAAGTTTTCCTCGAATATGAGCCAAAGTGCAGTTTTGAATTTCAAAGCATTCAGACAGCTAGGCGATGTAATCAAGGTATTCTTTGCTTCAATGCTCAAATTTATAATGGAGGTGATTATTTTTTTCCAAGATTTTTGCTAATTATGATTTTGTCATTACCAAAAATATATACCATCACAACTGACTACGGACGTAAAGGATGTTAAGCTCTTAAGCCAATCGGTCAGTAGTCCTGAGGAAGGCGACCTTGAGTTTATGATTTTGTGAAATTAGATGATCAACGGTAAGATGAGAGGCTTCCTAAGGGCTTACTGGAGGATCTGAAATCGTTAATTGATATTATAGAGCCAGCTATAAGCCAACCAAACAATTAAAAACACCCAAATGGATGACACAAGGTAGAGTTTGTTGGGCAATGAGGTATAATAACCAATAACTTTGTTTGCAAAGAGAAGTGCGAAATACACAACCGCTCGAGGAATCAAATACCTGTTCACTTTTAAAAGAGTTTCTTAATTCTATTGGGGTTGCATCAGGTAGAAGGCGCAGAAAACAGCTATAGCGAAGTTATAAAGGCTGCTCAGTTGGAGATTGATAAATACAAGCCTAAGTTATATTTATAATTAATTATGCTGACAAACATAGTTCACTTCGTGCCAACGTGGTCAACGTTCAACGTTCACAGATTGTTTTCTGACCTTAAATTAGTGTTGACCAATTTAAGAAGCAATCTTCCTACACAGTCGTTCAGAAAGCAAACCTTTCTCTCTTCCTAGTGAACGGACGTTTTTTTTTTATTGAGCTCTCAATTTGTGTAAATTTTTCATAAAAACCACCGGGGTTTTACTAAAATCTTCTAATTTGTAATAAATAAAGTTTCCGTTCACTTTGTGTCTTTCTTTGTGTCTTCTCTGTTTGCGCCGTTGCGACAACTAGATGTTAAGCTTGCTCTCACGCGTACCAACTCCCCCGCTCTCTCGCTCTCCCGTTCTCTCGGTGCAGCTGCACTTTTCTTATCTCTCCCTACGTAACGGTAACAGTGGTAAGTCCCTATAATGTCCGGTATTGTCTGCGCCGTTATAACCTGTAAGAAGAAAATTGCTGCTAATGATCTTTCAATCGGCTGCTGGCTGTGCGACAACATTGTGCATGCCAAACGCATTGGTGTTGTTGTCCGGACAGCGGACAATTTTAAGAAGAAACGTTAGTTTGCCTTACTGCTGTGACGACTGTCGCTAGGTTGAAAGTGAAATTATGTCTTTTATGCGGCAAACCAAGGGCGGTTTTAAGGTCGTATTATCAAGTATTCATAAAACTCATAATGTGTTCCTAGCGCTAGATAGTCAATTTAATAGCCTTAAGCTGTTCAATGAGTCTCCTAGGCGCAAAATAATCGCAACTGGTCCACAGCTTAATGATGGATCCCAACAGCAGCCTCCCTCGATCAGCCATCGAGCTCAGGTTTGAATCAAAGAATGATAAGGTCGAGTCCAAAAAAAGATTCGGTACCCGAATGTGCCGCTGGAGGGACCGTGACTCCGGTGATTTCCGTTTTATCCCCTGGGAGGTCACAAATAACGACACCTCAGAGTCCCATTAATCCCACAGGGGCGCAGGCCCAGATTACCGGCCGATATTGGCAATCCAGATAATGTGTCTGCTTTGCCGAAAGCCCCTATAGCAGTTCTACCAACGAATCGAATTTTGTTTTGAGGCTTCTAGGCCATCGGAAGATGTGATAGCTCTTATTCAAATCAGAACCAAAGCCGAAGAAATAAAAATTAAAGTGGAAAAATCCAAGCTTTCCTATGCCACCATCGGTAAGCAGAAACAGAACCGCCGTACTAGTACGGAAGGATCTACACGCTAACCTTATGTTCATTACAGCACGGATGACCTGACTGTTGTGTTGCTGGAGAGCGAAAAGAAGCGCCTTCTGGTAGCTTCCTGCTACATGGCACACGACAGATCGGCCCCACCGGAGGAACTCAGGAGCATGGTAGAAGCCAGCCGAACGACCAGCAACTGCTCGTGTGCGCAGACGCCAACGCCCACCTCTGCGTATGGCGAAGCTCCGACATAAACGACAGAGGTGAGTCACTCCTAGACTTGTACTCTCTACTAACTAATGCAAACATGGAGGAGGAGCACACCTTCGTAGGTCCCACCTCCTCTAACGTGCTTGACCTTACACTCATAAGGGGACAATGTACTATAGTATGAGAATGGAGAGTCCTCGAGAGACCCTCCTACATACAATTTCAATACAAATTCGAACGCTCTCCAAAACGAAGCGTTTTCAGAAAGTCCCGGAATACTAACTGGGGAAAGTTTAAGAAGATCATTACGACAAGCGCAGTAAATTCCTCGGAAGAAATAGAAAAGTCCCTAGAGACCCTTTTCAAAGAACTACTAGACGCGTACCACGCATCATGCCCGATATCGGAAGCGAGGAAGAGAACCAAGCCACCCTGGTGTAATAGGGACCTCTTAATCCGACTCGACAAACTCAGAGAATTTTTTAGAATTGCTAAGCTGGTGAAAGATGAAATAATCAACGAGGAATACAAAGTCCTACTCAGGGACTACAAGAAGGAAATACGCAAGGCGCAAAGAAACTCGTGGAGAAACTTCTGCTCCAGCATAGAGACTGCCCCAGAAACGGATAGACTCCGGAAACTGCTATCGAAACAGCCAATCATATAGAGTTATCTCAAAAGCGAAGACGGACAGTGGACTGAAGGCAGCGAAGAGGCCCTAACGGCACTAATGCAAGTTCATTTCCCGGGATGCACCGAGGTACCCGATGCGAACGAGCACCAGGACCTTGCAACTGGAGAAGAGCATCTCCCAACCCATCTAATATCCTCTAGAAGAATTCACTGGGCTCTAGACTCCTTTTCGGGGATAAAATTACCAGGACTAGAAGGAATATTCCCAGCCAAGTTACAGGTGATCAAAGAAGTGATCACCCCATGGCTTTACGTTATATTCACAGCTTGCCTAAGCACGGGCTGTATCCCTATCCACTGGAGGACTTCTCGGATTGTCTTCCTGCCAAAAGCAGGGAGGATTATAGACCGATAAGCCTCAGCTCTTTTTTACTTAAGACGCTAGAAAAACTGCTGGACCTACACATCAGAAACAATGTGGAAAGACTGCTGTCAACCAACCAGCATGCCTACACAAAAGGGAAATCATATGAGACGGCACTTCACTCGTTAGTAGCCACAATTAAGAGAGCCCTAAATAATAAGGAATATGCGCTCGGAGTGTTTGTAGACATATCCAGAGCCTTCAACAACGTGACCACAGACGCTATAATGGACCGCTTAGAAGCGACCAACACGCACCCTGCCATAAACTTGTGGAAAAGAAATCTTCTAAGTTGTAGGCGGGTACAATCCGATTGGGCCTCCATGGTGAAAGGAGCTCACAGAGGCCGCCACAAGGCGGGGTTCTGTCGCCCCTCCTGTGGAACTTGTTGGTAGACGACCTGATCAAGAGATTCGAAAGGAAAGCCCCAAAGATAACAGCCTATGCTGACGTAATAAGCATCATTATCACGGGAGTCTGTCCATCAAACACTCAGGGAGATACGTGAGTGGGCGCAGAAGGTAGGAATCAGTATCAATGCGGACAAGACGGACCTTATTCTCTTCACCAAGAGATACAAGGTGCCGCTATGGATCCCCCCAAAAAGAAACACAACCAGGCTGACAACGAAAACACAAGTAAGATACCTCGGGATTGTACTAGACAGCAAGCTGGCATGGAAGCCCAATGTACTAGAGAGGGTGAAAAAGGCCTCCATAGGGCTATACGCATCCAAGAAGATGCTTAGCAGCACATGGGGTCTCTCGCCCGCCCTAATGCACTGGGTCTACATGGTGCGTTCGACTCTTCTGTATGGAGTCTTAGTGTGGTGGCAAGCCATGGAAAAGAAGACGTACAACAGGCTTATGGAAAAAACCCAGCGGCAGGCCCTGCTCTGCATAACAGGAGCGCTGAGGTCAACCCCCAAAAAAGCACTCGAAACCATAATAGAATATCCACGCGCAACTGACTGCAGGAAAGGCGGCATAACGCCTGATTGCATCAGGAAATATGTCAATGCAAGGATTCGGACATAGTTCGATTGGTCGGGAACTGAGCAGTGCATCTGACTACATGATACCCAAAACATGACCGGATGTAAACACAGCAACATTCATAGGACCTGAAGACTGGAAAATAGGTCAGGATCGTGCTCAACACCTCAATATCTATACCGACGGCTCCAAGATGGAAGAAGGAGTAGGAGCGGGCATATACTGCACAGACCCTGAGATACGGCTGGCGTATAAGCTACTAAGCCAATGCAGCATCTTCCAGGCGGAAGTAATCGCCATCGCAAAAGCTGCAGAGCTTGCTCAGAGCATAGACCGTCCACAAGAGGCGATCAATTTGTTCGTAGACAGTAAAGCGGCGATAAGATCCGTGCAATCGTCAGCGGTCAGTTCCAAAACTGTACTGGCAAGCAGGGAAGCACTAGATACCCTTAGTACGACTAAGTCAGTGCGAATCTACTGGGTTCCCAGCCACCAGGGCATAAATGGTAACGAGACTGTAGACAGACTTTCAAAGGAAGGCGCTGGACTGACTAGTGAAAGAACAGAAAACGGTACTGTGTAGTATGTGCGTATATCGAGGGTACACTGTACCTATAAGAACACAGCAACACTTAGTTGCATTGCATAAACAAATAACTCCAGTGAGCGTGAAATAAGATCACCCACTTATGCTTCAAGCTAAGTCAGCATTCCCACGCTGGCCGCTGGCCATATATGCGCATAAACCCTCTCTATCAAATACATATATATATATATACGGCTGCTCTTCTGCCGCTGTCGACAACAGCGCAGTCGCCAGCTTTCTTATGTACTTAGGCTAAGATCAATTATTTTCGACAATAAAGGAACATTCTAAGAACAACCACCAAATGGCACTGACGTGCCCGTCTATTAAGACTTCTTTACTTTCATGGCAAATTGTCTACTTACATGGCGACCGTGACATGTGTCTCTCGTCTGGTTCGCTTTCTGGGTCACTAGGCCAACGCCAGTGCGATTTTAACACCAAATTCCTACCCTGCTACCCGAGATACAACTGCAGAACCACCAGCGAATCCAAACTCGATAACCTGAATTAGCGCCGAATTCCCGACACCGGAGCTGACCAAGTCGGACGCATTCCGCGACTCCTAAGAGGCAAGACTTGAACCACCAATACCAATTGTACAATCAGCAACTAGCACTGCATCCTGCGAGGATTGAAGGATTCCACTGTCGGTAACGAACAGAGCCGCACACTACAACAGCGAATGTCTACAAAGCCGACGTTCGAACACCCTGCTCCTGTCGAGCAAAGGGATCTGCCAAGTCTCAAAGAGGCAATAGAGGCAGATCCATCCGCGGGACCAAAGCCCTTGACCATACAGGAGTACAAGGCACGGACTGCAGCGAGGGAGCACCCACCTAAAAAGAAGAGGGGTGGCCGCCGGATTAAGTTGCTCAGCGCCCGGAGGCTCAACATCGATCTACTGAAGACGGCAACCAAAGAGGAAGACCGGCAGCGCTACAAAGAGCGCCTTGCAGCAATCAACAAACAACTTCGTGGTGCGAAGTAAAGCGGCGGGCTGCGTTATACGCCATAGCCCCAACCGCCCAAATTATATTAATGTTGTCGATGCGGTTTCCGCTGCAACAAAATCACTAACTTATCAGGACCACATTTCATAACTAACACATTATACTCAGTCTTAAACTTAAAATAAGTAATAATATTGTAAAATTGCAAATTGCCACCTATGTAAACTGAGTATAATGAACCCATCCATCAATTAAAAATATGTTTAACAACAGTTTAGAACTATTAAAATTTCGAGCTATATCTATATCTGATCAAAAATAACAATAATTGACCAATTTTTAAAGTTAAAATTCTATTTGTACTTTTGATATATAAATAAAGACTAATTTTCCCCATATCAAAATGGGACACAAACAGTCGAAAGCGGACGACAACACCGCAAATGTTGTCAATACAATAGAAGTCGTGGATACAACCCCACATTTAAACGCAATATACGTACTACTTTTGATTTTAGTTATCCTCTCAGCCCTTAACCTTGCCTTAAAGCTTTATCAGCTTCACAAAAGATCGTTGAAAAAGACTTACATGAGTCGAGCCAATGATTTAGACAAAATCTAATAGAAACAACACCAAAAGGGTACAAGTGCGATTACATCGCTAAAATGTACATACATGGAATGGCTACATTTAACCACATCCATAAACAATATTAGAGATGCTTTCGGTAAATTCTATAAATGTATTAATAAAAACGCGCTGATAAAAACTCAGACGCTTATTTTTCACATAAAAGTATTAATAACGCAATACAACGCATTACAAAACCTTATAGTAACAAACAAAAGCAAACTCACTGAAGAACATTAAGTCCAATGCTTAAAAGTTCTCAGTTCATTCGGTAAAAGACTAAATAATACCAGTGTTAGACACAGTATTATAATAGAAGTCCCAACAGAATTAACCAAAATAGCGGAATTTGACGAAAGCCAGTTAAGAGACTTGGACGAGTCGCAGCCACAAGAAGATTTAGATATCGAAAGCGATATCGAATCAATAGAAGAATTAAAATTAAATATCGTACAACCAGATACAAGAAACATGGCCAACGCAGTAGAAGCTCAGAGAGCATACGTTAAACAGGTATCTGCCACAGTACCTGAATTCGATGGTAAGAAACTCCATTTAAACAGGTTTGTGACAGCACTAAAGTTGACGGATCTAACTAAGGGAGATCAAGAAGCTTTAGCAGTAGAGGTCATAAAGACCAAAATTATTGGCCTATTAAACTATAAAGTAGAAAATGCGACAACGATACAGGCTATAATTACCATATTGCAGGCAAACGTAAAAGTCGAATCGCCTGACGTTATAAAGGCCAAATTAATGAATGCCCAACAAAGAGGCAAGACCGCGTCCCAGTACGCTACAGAAATAGACAGCATGCGTAAGCAGCTCGAAGCAGCTTACATAGACGGCGGATTAGACGCCGATAATGCCGACAAATTCGCGACTAAAGAGTCGATATCAGCAATGACCAAAAACTGTGCCAACGATTCACTTAAAATGATCTTAACTGCAGGTACATTTAGTACATTCAATGACGCAATGGAAAAATACATACATTGCAGTACAGAAGTAACCGGCAATTCAAACACAGTCTTATTCTATAATGGGAATAATAGACGTGGTAATTATAATGCCTACTATCGCGGTAGAGGCAGAAATAATTATAACCAAAATTATAACCAGGGTTATAATAACAACAACAGAGGTCGCGGAGGAAACCGCGGCCGCGGTAATAACCGAGGCGGAGGTAACCGAAGGGGTAACCAAAGCCAATACAATAACTCGAATCAAAATTATAATAACCGAAATGTGCGTAACGTACAATCGGAAAACAGCCAGACCCCCTTTAGCGATCAACAGTAAAAGTGTTTAAACTAAACCTAAATCTGAGTATTTTCATTAAGACAAAAAACCATGAAACAAACACAGTTCTTACATTGCTAATAGACACAGGTGCAGAAATTTCATTGCGAAAAGCCAAATCAAATGAATATAATAATATAAATTTCAGTAATATATCAAATATTACAGGTATTGGGCATGGAGCCATACAGTCTATAGGAGCAATCGATCTTGACCTACGCATTCAGGATGTTCTAGTGCCACATGAATTTCATGTAGTACCTGAGAATTTTCCGATACCATGCGATGGCATAATCGGTATAGATTTTATCAAGAAATACAATTGCGTATTAGAGTTTCAAAATAACCAAGACTGGTTCATAATAAGACCCAATAACTTCAATAGACATATAAATGTACCAATTACACATAGTTTAGACTCCAACACACTCTTATTGCCAGCTAGATGCGAAGTAATCAGACAAGTCAAATTATTCACTAGCGAAAAAACGGTGGTAGTACCAAATCAGGAGCTACAACCGGGTATAATAGTAGCAAGCACCATTGTCGATAGCGAAAACGCATTGATTCGCATTATAAATACAAATAATAAAGACGCCATAATAGATGGCGCGAAGATCAAATGCGAATCAATGAAAGACTATGACATTTGTACAACACCAGTAGAAAAGGAAAATAGAACCGAAGAAATTTTAAAACAATTAAGATTCCCTAAACAATTCAATAATGTACTAACTAAGTTATGCACCGAGTTTAGTGATATTTTTGGTCTAGAAACAGAACCAATATCGGCTAACAATTTTTACAAACAAAAACTCAGATTAGGGGAAAAAACACCGGTCTATATAAAAAACTATCGCATGGCAGATAGCCAAAAACCAGAAATCGCTAGACAGGTAAAAAAATTAATAGATGATGGAATAGTTGAACCGTCAATGTCTGAATATAATAGTCCACTACTTTTGGTTCCAAAGAAACCACTTCCGAACTCGACGGAAAAAAGATGGCGATTAGCAGTTGACTATCGTCAAATAAATAAGAAACTATTATCAGACAAATTTCCACTTCCAAGAATAGAAGATATTCTTGATCAATTAGGAAGAGCAAAGTATTTTTCATGTCTCGACCTAATGTCTGGATTCCACCAGATAGAACTAGAAAAAAAGTATAGAGATATAACATCATTTTCAACAGCCAATGGCTCATATCGCTCCACGCGACTACCATACGGACTGAAAGTAGCACCAAACTCTTTCCAACGTATGATGACACTTGCATTTTCTGGTCTTGAACCATCGCAAGCATTTCTATATATGGATGATTTAGTAGTAATAGGTTGTTCAGAAAAACATATGCTCAAAAATTTGACCAACGTATTCGAGCTATGTAGACGACATAATTTGAAACTACATCCAGGGAAATGTTCTTTCTTTATGAAAGAAGTCACATATTTGGGTCACAAATGTACCGATAAAGGTATACTCCCAGATGACACCAAATATGAAGTTATAGAAAAATATCCTATACCAACAGATGCAGACAGCGCCAGACGTTTCGTAGCCTTCTGTAATTATTACAGACGTTTCATTAAAAATTTTTCTGATCATTCACGCCACTTAACGAGGCTTTGTAAAAAGAATGTCCAATTCGAATGGACAGCAGAATGCAATAATGCATTCGAATATCTTAAGAGAGAATTAATGAAACCAACATTACTACAGTACCCAGATTTCAGCAAAGAATTTTGCATAACAACCGATGCTAGTAAACAGGCATGCGGAGCGGTACTTACACAAGATCACAATGGTCAACAACTTCCAGTGGCATACGCCTCAAGAATGTTCACTCAAGGTGAAAGTAATAAGTCCACTACAGAACAAGAATTAACGGCCATTCATTGGGCCATAAATCATTTTCGACCATACATATATGGCAAGCATTTCTTGGTAAAAAGCGATCATAGACCATTGTCATACCTATTCTCTATGAAAAATCCGAGTTCAAAACTCACTCGTATGAGGCTGGATTTAGAAGAGTATGACTTTACTGTAGAATATCTTAAGGGGAAAGATAACCATATTGCGGACGCCTTGTCTCGCATAACAATAAAAGATCTGAAAACAATTAACAGAGAAATATTAAAAGTCACTACCAGATCAAAAGCTAAACAGGAAAATTCCTGTAAAGACGAAGCAATAGTCAAAATACAAGATGAAAAAGAGCAAACGATAGAAAAGCCCAAAGTCTATGAAGTTGTCAATAATAACGACACAAAGAAATATGTTTTAATCAAAATAGATAAACACAAGTGTTTATTAAAATGAGGAAAAACAATTGTTTCACGCTTTGATGTTAATGACTTGTATTCTAATGAAACATTTGACCTAAATCAATTCTTTCAAAGGCTTATTTCAAAAGCCGGAATGCATAAAATAACAAAAATGCGAATATCACCAAGTGAACAAATGTTCGAATTTGTATCACTAAATGAATTTAAAATAAAGGGCAACCGAGTACTCGAAAAAGTAAAACTAGCTATTCTACAAAAGGTGATAATAATAGACAAAAATGACGAAGCTCAGATTAAAGAAATTTTGACAAAATTCCATGATGATCCTATAGAAGGAGGCCACACTGGTATTTCAGGAACCCAGTCAAAAATCAAAAGATTTTATTATTGGCCCCAGATGACCAAGACAATCTCAAAGTATGTAAAAACTTGTTTGAAATGCCAACAAGCCAAAATTACAAAACATACGAAAACTCCACTGACATTGATGCCAACGCCAGCAACAGCATTTGATACTGTTTTAATTGATACCATTGGTCCACTACCGAAATCGGAAGACGGAAATGAGTATGCAGTTACAATCATATGCGATCTAACCAAGTTTTTAGTCACTATTCCAACACCGAATAAAAGTGCTAAAACAGTTGCAAAGGCTATATTTGAATCATTTGTACTGAAGTACGGTCCAATGAAGACGTTCATTACGGATCAAGGTACGGAATACAAAAATTCACTTATAAATGAATTATGCAAATATATGCACATAGAAAATCTAACATCTAGCGCTCACCATCATCAAACTTTAGGAACAATAGAAAGAAGCCACCGAACTTTTAATGAATATATACGTTCATACATATCGGTTGACAAAAGTGATTGGGACATTTGGTTACCATATTTCACTTATTGCTTCAATACAACACCCTCAATAGTCCATGACTACTGCCCATACGAACTAGTATTTGGCAGACTACCCAGACAATTTAAAGATTTCAGTAAAATAAATGAAATAGACCCAATATACAACTTAGACGACTACTCTAAAGAACTTAAATGCAGACTAGAAATGTCGTACAATAGAGCAAGAAGAATGTTAGAAAAAGCTAAAGCAGATAGAAAATTAAGATATGATAGGAGTACAAATAATTTCGAATTAAAAATAGGAGATAAAGTACTACTTAGAAATGAAACAGGTCATAAGTTAGATAAACGATACGAAGGTCCCTATGACGTAGTAGATATAGGACTAAATGACAATATAACTATTAAAACAGGAAATAAGAAACAACAAATAGTACATAAAGATAGGCTAAAAAAAGCACAAATAGAATGAAAAAAAAGGCAATCACTGCCAAACCTTTCATAATAAAACTAAAATAACGGCCTGATCAGCCAAAACAATATAACAAAGACATATATATAATCGAATTTTTATTACTTCAAAATATAAACATATTTTTCCTTTATTCATTTAAAAACTCGATATCATAAATCATTTTAATTCATTAAAAATAATATTTTAGTAATTTTTATTTTATAATGATAATATAGTTAATAGAAATAACTTCATTTCATTACGTTATTTTAAAAAAGGGGGGAGGTGTAGTATGTGCATATATCAAGGGTACACTGTACCTATAAGTACACAGCAACACTTAGTTGCATTGCATAAACAAATAACTCCAGTGAGCGTGAAATAAGATCACCCACTTATATGCTTCAAGCTAAGTCAGCATTCCCACGTTGGCCGCTGGCCATATATGCGCATAAACCCTCTCTCTCATATACACATATAAATATATACGGCTGTTCTTCTGCCGCTGTCGACGGCAGCGCAGTCGCCAGCTTTCTTATGTACTTAGGCTAAGATCAATTATTTTCGACAATAAAGAAACATTCTACGAACAACCCTAAAATGGCACTGACGTGCCAGTCTATAAAGACTTATTATTTAAAATACGAATTGTCCACTTACATGGCGACCGTGACATGTGTGTCTCGTCTGTGTCTCGTCTGGTTCGCTTTCTGGGTAGCTAGGCCAACGCCAGTGCGATTTTAATACCAAATTCCTACCCTGCTACCCGAGATACAACTGCAGAACCACCAGCGAATCCAAACTCGATAACTTGAATTAGCGCCGAATTCCCGACACCAGAGATGCCCAGGTCGGACGCATTCCGCGACTCCTAAGAGGCAAGACTTGAACCACCAATACCAATTGTACAATCAGCAACTAGCACTGTATCCTGCGAGGATTGAAGGATTCCACTGTCGGTAACGAACAGAGCCACACACTACAACAGCGAATGTCTACAAAACCGACGTTCGAACACCCTGCTCCTGTCGAGCAAAGGGATCTGCCAAGTCTCAAAGAGGCAATAGAGGCAGATCCATCCGCGGGACCAAAGCCCTTGACCATACAGGAGTACAAGGCACGGACTGCAGCGAGGGAACAGCCACCTAAAAAGAAGAGGGGTGGCCGCCGGATTAAGTTGCTCAGCGCCCGGAGGCTCAACGTCGAGCTACTGAAGACGGCAACCAACGAGGAAGACCGGCAGCGCTACAAAGAGCGCCTTGCAGCAATCAATAAACAACTTCGTGGTGCGAAGTAAAGCGGCGGGCTGCGTTATACGCAATAGCCCCAACCGCCAAAATTATATTAATGTTGTCGATGCGGTTTCCGCTGCACAAAATTACTAACCTATCAGGGCCATTTCATAACTAACACATTATACTCAGTCTTAAACTTAAAATAAGTAATAATATTGTAAAATTGCAATTGCCACCGATGTAAACTGAGTATAATGAAACCATCCATCAATTAAAAATATGCTTATTAACAGTTTAGAAATTTCGAGCTATATCTATATCAAAATATATCTATATCAAAAATAAAACATCTATGATCAAAATAACAATAATTAACCAATTTTCAAAATTAAAATTCTATTTGTACTTTTGATATACAAATAAAGACTAATTTTCCCATTATATATACAAATAAAGACTAATTTTCCCCATATCAAAATGGGACACAAACAGTCGAAAGCGGACGACAACACCGCAAATGTTGTCAATACAATAGAAGTCGTGGATACAACCCCACATTTAAACTCAATATACGTACTACTTTTGATTTTAGTTATCCTCTCAGCCCTTAACCTTGCCCTTAAACTTTATCACCTGCACAAAAGATCATTGAAAAAGACTTACATGAGTCGAGCCAATGATCTAGACAAAATCTAATAGAAATAACACCAAAAGGGTACAAGTGCGATAACATCGCTAAAATGTACATACATGGAATGGCTACATTTAACCACATCCATAAACACTATTAGAGATGCTTTTGATAAATCCTATAAATGTATTAATAAAAACGCGTTGATAAAAACTCAGACGCTCATTTTTCACATAAAGGTATTGATAACGCAATACAACGCATTACAAAACCTTATAGTAACCAACAAAAGTAAACTCACTGAAGAACATAAAGCCCAATGCTTAAAAGTTCTCAGTTCATTTGGTAAGAGACTACATAATACCAGTGTTAGACACAGTATTATAATAGAAGTCCCAACAGAATTGACCAAAATAGCGGAATTCGACGAAAGCCAGTTAAGAGACTTGGACGAGTCGCAGCCGCAAGAAGATTTAGATATCGAAAGCGATATCGATTCAATAGAAGAATTAAAATTAAATATCGTGCAACCTGATACTAGAAACATGGCCAACGCAGTAGAAGCTCAGAGAGCATACGTTAAACAGGTATCTGCCACAGTACCTGAATTCGATGGTAAGAAACTCCATTTAAACAGGTTTGTGACAGCACTAAAGTTGACAGATCTAACTAAGGGAGATCAAGAAGCTTTAGCAGTAGAGGTCATAAAGACCAAAATTATTGGCCCATTAAACTATAAAGTAGAAAATGCGACAACGATACAGGCTATAATTACCATATTGCAAGCAAACGTAAAAGGCGAATCGCCTGACGTTATAAAGGCCAAATTAATGAATGCCCAACAAAGAGGCAAGACCGCGTCCCAATATGCCACAGAAATAGACAGCATGCGTAAGCAGCTCGAAGCAGCTTACATAGACGGCGGATTAGACGCCGATAATGCTGACAAATTCGCGACTAAAGAGTCGATATCAGCAATGACCAAAAACTGTGGTAACGATTCACTTAAAATGATCTTAACTGCAGGTACATTCAGTACATTCAATGACGCAATGGAAAAATACATACATTGCAGTACAGAAGTAACCGGCAATTCAAACACAGTCTTATTCTATAATGGGAATAATAGACGTGGTAATTATAATGCCTACTATCGCGGTAGAGGCAGAAATAATTATAACCAAAATTATAACCAGGGTTATAATAACAACAACAGAGGTCGCGGAGGAAACCGCGGCCGCGGTAATAACCGAGGCGGAGGTAACCGAAGGGGTAACCAAAGCCAATACAATAACTCGAATCAAAATTATAATAACCGAAATGTGCGTAACGTACAATCGGAAAACAGCCAGACCCCCTTAAGCGATCAACAGTAAAAGTGTTTAAACTAAACCTAAATCTGATTATTTTCATTAAGACAAAAAACCATGAAACAAACACAGTTCTTACATTGCTAATAGACACAGGTGCAGAAATTTCATTGCTAAAAGCCAAAGCAAATGAATATAATAATATAAATTTCAGTAATATATCAAATATTACAGGTATTGGGCATGGAACCATACAGTCTATAGGAGCAATCGATCTTGACCTACGCATTCAGGATGTTCTAGTGCCACATGAATTTCATGTAGTACCTGAGAATTTTCCGATACCATGCGATGGCATAATCGGTATAGATTTTATCAAGAAATACAATTGCGTATTAGAGTTTCAAAATAACCAAGACTGGTTCATAATAAGACCCAATAACTTCAGTAGACATATAAATGTACCAATTACACATAGTTTAGACTCCAACACACTCTTATTGCCAGCTAGATGCGAAGTAATCAGACAAGTCAAATTACTCACTAGCGAAAAAACGGTGGTAGTACCAAATCAGGAGCTGCAACCGGGTATAATAGTAGCAAGCACCATTGTCGATAGCAAAAACGCATTGATTCGCATTATAAATACAAATAATAAAGACGCCATAATAGATGGCGCGAAGATCAAATGTAAATCAATGAAAGACTATGACATTTGTACAACACTAATAGAAAAGGAAAATAGAACCGAAGAAATCCTAAAACAATTAAGATTCCCTAAACAATTCAATAATGTACTAACTAAGTTATGCACCGAGTTTAGCGATATTTTTGGTCTAGAAACAGATCCAATATCGGCTAACAATTTTTACAAACAAAAACTCAGATTAGGGGAAAAAACACCGGTCTATATAAAAAACTATCGCATGGCAGATAGCCAAAAACCAGAAATCACCAGACAGGTAAAAAAATTAATAGATGATGGAATAGTTGAACCATCAATGTCTGAATATAATAGTCCATTACTTTTGGTTCCAAAGAAACCACTTCCGAACTCGACGGAAAAAAGAAGGCGATTAGCAGTTGACTATCGTCAAATAAATAAGAAACTATTATCAGACAAATTTCCACTTCCAAGAATAGAAGATATTCTTGATCAATTAGGAAGAGCAAAGTATTTTTTATGTCTCGACCTAATTTCTGGATTCCACCAGATAGAACTAGAAAAAAAGTATAGAGATATAACATCATTTTCAACAGCTAATGGCTCATAACGCTTCACGCGACTACCAAACTCTTTCCAACGTATGATGACACTTGCATTTTCTGGTCTTGAACCATCGCAAGCATTTCTATATATGGATGATTTAGTAGTAATAGGTTGTTCAGAAAAACATATGTTCAAAAATTTGACCAACGTATTCGAGCTATGTAGACGACATAATTTGAAACTACATCCAGGGAAATGTTCTTTCTTTATGAAAGAAGTCACATATTTGGGTCACAAATGTACCGATAAAGGTATACTCCCAGATGACACCAAATATGAAGTTATAGAAAAATATCCTATACCAACAGATGCAGACAGTGCTAGACGTTTCGTAGCCTTCTGTAATTATTACAGACGTTTCATTAAAAATTTTTCTGATCATTCACGCCACTTAACGAGGCTTTGTAAAAAGAATGTCCAATTCGAATGGACAGCAGAATGCAATAATGCATTCGAATATCTTAAGAGAGAATTAATGAAACCAACATTACTACAGTACCCAGATTTCAGCAAAGAATTTTGCATAACAACCGATGCTAGTAAACAGGCATGCGGAGCGGTACTTACACAAGATCACAATGGTCAACAACTTCCAGTGGCATACGCCTCAAGAATGTTCACTCAAGGTGAAAGTAATAAGTCCACTACAGAACAAGAATTAACGGCCATTCATTGGGCCATAAATCATTTTCGACCATACATATACATATGGCAAGCATTTCATGGTAAAAAGCGATCATAGACCATTGTCATACCTATTCTCTATGAAAAATCCAAGTTCAAAACTCACTCGTATGAGGCTGGATTTAGAAGAGTATGACTTTACTGTAGAATATCTTAAGGGGAAAGATAACCATATTGCGAACGCCTTGTCTCGCATAACAATAAAAGATCTGAAAACAATTAACAGAGAAATATTAAAAGTCACTACCAGATCAAAAGCTAAACAGGAAAATTCCTGTAAAGACGAAGCAATAGTCAAAATACAAAAGGAAAAAGAGCAAACGATAGAAAAGCCCAAAGTCTATGGTTGTCAATAATAATGACACAAAGAAATATGTTTTAATCAAAATAGATAAACACAAGTGTTTATTAAAACGAGGAAAAACAATTGTTTCACGCTTTGATGTTAATGACTTGTATTCTAATGAAACATTTGACCTAAATCAATTCTTTCAAAGGCTTATTTCAAAAGCCGGAATGCATAAAATAAGAAAAATGCGAATATCACCAAGTAAACAAATGTTCGAATTTGTATCACTAAATGAATTTAAAATAAAGGGCAACCGAGTACTCGAACAAGTAGAATTAGCTATTCTACAAAAGGTGATAATTATAGACAAAAATGACGAAGCTCAGATTAAAGAAATTTTGACAAACTTCCATGATGATCCTATAGAAGGAGGCCACACTGGTATTTAGCGAACCCAGTCAAAAATCAAAAGATTTTATTATTGGCCCCAGATGACCAAGACAATCTCAAAGTATGTAAAAACTTGTTTGAAATGCCAAAAAGCCAAAATTACAAAACATACGAAAACTCCATTAACATTGATGCCAACGCCAGCAACAGCATTTGATACTGTTTTAATTGATACCATTGGTCCACTACCGAAATCGGAAGACGGAAATGAGTATGCAGTTACAATCATATGCGATCTAACCAAGTTTTTAGTCACTATTCCAACACCGAATAAAAGTGCTAAAACAGTTGCAAAGGCTATATTTGAATCATTTGTACTGAAGTATGGTCCAATGAAGACGTTCATTACGGATCAAGGTACGGAATACAAAAATTCACTTATGAATGAATTATGCAAATATATGCATATAGAAAATCTAACATCTAGCGCTCACCATCATCAAACTTTAGGAACAATAGAAAGAAGCCACCGAACTTTTAATGAATATATACGTTCATACATATCGGTTGACAAAAGTGATTGGGACATTTGGTTACCATATTTCACTTATTGCTTCAATACAACACCCTCAATAGTCCATGACTACTGCCCATACGAACTAGTATTTGGCAGACTACCCAGACAATTCAAAGATTTCAGTAAGATAAATGAAATAGACCCAATATACAACTTAGACGACTTCTCTAAAGAACTTAAATGCAGACTAGAAATGTCGTACAAAAGAGCAAGAAGAATGTTAAAAAAAGCAAAAGCGGATAGAAAATTAAGATATGATAGGAATACAAATAATTTCGAATTAAAAATAGGAGATAAAGTACTACTTAGAAATGAAACAGGTCATAAGTTAGATAAAAGATACGAAGGTCCTTATGACGTAGTAGATATAGGACTAAATGACAATATAACCATTAAAACAGGAATTAAGAAACAACAAATAGTACATAAAGATAGGCTAAAAAAAGCACAAATAGAATGAAAAAAGGCAATCACTGCCAAACCTTTCATAATAAAACTTAAATAACGGCCTGATCAGCCAAAACAATATAACAAAGACATATATATAATCGAATTTTTATTACTTCAAAATATATATATATATTTCCTTTATTCATTTAAAAACTCTATATCATATCTCATTTTAATTCATTAAAAATAATATTTTAGTAATTTTTATTTTATAATGATAATATAGTTAATAGAAAATAACTTCATTTCATTACGTTATTTTAAAAAAGGGGGGAGGTGTAGTATGTGCGTATATCGAGGGTACACTGTACCTATAAGTACACAGCAACACTTAGTTGCATTGCATAAACAAATAACTCCAGTGAGCGTGAAATAAGATCACCCACTTATGCTTCAAGCTAAGTCAGCATTCCCACGCTGGCCGCTGGCCATATATGCGCATAAACCCTCTCTCTCAAATACATATATATATATATACGGCTGCTCTTCTGCCGCTGTCGACAGCAGCGCAGTCGCCAGCTTTCTTATGTACTTAGGCTAAGATCAATTATTTTCGACAATAAAGGAACATTCTAAGAACAACCACCAAATGGCACTGACGTGCCCGTCTATTAAGACTTCTTTACTTTCATGGCAAATTGTCTACTTACAACTGTCTCACTAAGAACGCTCCAAAGCGAGCTGGAGAGACGGGCGGACGCACGAGCAAAGAGCAGATGGAGGAGAAATTCCACAATCAGCAAAGTATCAAAAATCATGTGCAAAGAGCGCAACGACAAACTCAGCCACTATGTGCTGCATCTTTTACGACAGGACTGCAGACTGATAGTGGGAACTCTCACAGGTCACTGCCTGGCTGAGGCGCATACAGTCAAGCTAGGCATCACCGACAACGCCAAATGCCGAAAATGTGATGAATAGCGACGGCAAGGATAAAATACCTAGGCGCTTCGGTTCTGGCATCACTAAAAGATGCCTCGAAGAAGAAGCCATGAGAATTACTTCGCCTTCGCGAAACACACATTGATCCTCAAGGACTGTGAAAACCGCGTTAATATTCTCTAGGTCCACTTAGTAACTTCCGGACAGCTACGGGCCACATTGGCCTATGCGCGGCCCCGTGAGGGTCATCCGGCTTAACCTAAACTATGTTATTTTGAAAAAAGAAATGTCCCAAACGAACTCTTTGACACACTATGCTCTACTAAATAAAAAAAAAGAAAATGAATAAGCCTTCCCAGGCCCGACCAGACCACTGAGTCATTTAAGACATCTCTTCAGAATGCAAGAGGCTTATGCAGTAAGTTTCCCAAATAGTATTTTGATAGTCTTTAACCAGGTTATCGTGTTCACAGAAACCTGGTTAAAGCCGGAGATTCTGAGGTCCGAAGTTTTTCCAGCTGTGTTCACGACATATCGACTGGATCGGTCTATCAAACGTGAGGGTGGTGTCCTCACAGCGGTGGACTCCAGTCTCACGTCTGAATTACTAACTTTCGAGGAGTCCAACGATCCATCCAACGAACCATCTTTCGCTATCTACATGGTTTCCTTAAATACCTCAAATAATTCCACAAATTCACTACTTACTACAACACAGCATTAGTTTGTTCAGGGCTTGTTTGACATTTCGCTGTCTCAAGTCACCCATGTACGAAATTCCCTAAAGTGCTTGTTTGATCTCTGGCTTTTGTCGGATACGGGGAGTTTTAGTTTATCCAGGGTGGCTCCGCTGACCGCTACCCGGAGATCCCTGTCATCCTACTTTCGATTTGACCCTCGACGTTGGGACTGATTTACAGAATATATCTGACCGTCCAGTCAAAAAAGTCCTTAGTTTTGCAAGACGGACTTTAAACGGCTGAATTATTTTATATCTGATTCGAATTGGTCTGATCTATACATATGCTCTGACATGGCTGTACCATGTAAACGTAAGCCAATAACATATCCTTCCTCGCTTTCTTTTGAAAATATAATCGTAAAATATAATCAGGCAATTTCCGATCTTTTGCGCAGTTTTTTTTTAACAACGTATTCAAATTCCATTCCGAAGATTTAAATTAGACTTATTCATACAGAATATTCAATTCGAACCAAATTTTCTATCATAGTTTTAACGAAAGCTATATTCCTTTAAATATTCATCGTGTTAAGCCAATTTTTCTCAGGTTCTGGCAGATTACCTGGCTGTGTGCTTAGGTATTGTGTCGACGCACAGTTATCGATTGAGCCAACCTAGCAGTCAATAAATATAAAATAAAATAAATAAATAAAAAATAATTTTGAAAACTAACATCTCGCCAATATCTAACATTAACATTTCATTTAGTGTAGCATTACTTACATACCTCAAACTTTTGTGAAATAGAATAGACACTTACAATCTTCAGGCACTAATAATTTGGTGCTTAATGAATAAGCTTTTTATAATCGTCCAGTGTCAAAATGAAGTGGTCCCAGCAGGTCCAGTGTCAGTTTTGAGAATTAATCTATTTGCAAAGAAACTGTGCAAGAAAGATAACTTAAGGCAATTCAAAGCCATGTTTAGTTTAAAGTGGTGTCAAAATGTATTTCTGCATTCTCAAATAAGTATGTTGCATTGGATAACGAGGTGATTCAGCCCTTGGAAAACATCTCCGAAAAGAGTATGAAAGAAACAACAAAGATATTTATTATTGGCTACCAGATTGGTCAAATTGACGACTGTAACACGCCCTGTGCAGTCCGTTCTGCAATTGTTTACCATGTCCTTAGAAACCTTCAACATTCCCCTAATATGGAAGAAATCATTTATTATTCCTTTCAACAAAAAGGGTAGCAAATCAGATGTTAATAACTATAAATATTTTAGAATATTTAGAATATTTTATATTTGCAGCACCTGTGTAGAGCTGTTATTTCTGCATGTCAGAATTTATTTATAAGCAAAGATCAACAACGACTTATCATTTGACTCTGTTAACCATGCTCTCCTTGTCAGAAAGCTCGATTTACAAGGATTTCCGGTTGGTCTTTTAATATGGATCTCAAGTTATCAGAATGGCAGGACGTAAAAAGGTCCCTTTAAAAATATTTTATATAATGTTCTCAGGGTTACTTCTCGAGTCTCGCAAGGGAGCCATTTGGGTCCCTTAATGTTTACAATATTTTTTAACATGAAACTCTGCGTGCGATGTAAGGACGTTGCTTGCCAGTCTGAAACAGATTCCAAACATGGTGCCGCGTAGACATATTAGACCTAAACTTTTCCAAATGCAAGCTCATGACATTCTCTCGTGTCATTTTAACGCTTAACTGCTGCTCTTTGGAAAGAATTACTATAGTTGATTATTTGGGAGTTCGCCTGGATATTTCATGCATGGTAAATAAAGCCAGAGGTGTGCTTGGATTTATTAAACGGTGGTTGTTAGAATTTAATGACCTCTATGTAACAATATGCTGCCAAGGGCTATCGCCTAAAAAAACTTTATTTTAACCACCTAGTACGCATGCAAGCAACCAACCAGCCATTACGCTAGTACTCACTTTCTCGTCTTCTGTTCCTATATTTTCATTTGACGCTCCTACTAATACCTAATATGAACAATAACGTGTCTGGTGTCACAAGGATCATTTAAATGTGCTGATCTTAGTGTACCAACGTCCATAAAAAAAACAACAAAAATATCTTATTGATCATTCTACCTATAAAGGCATAAAAATTCTTATAAAACCGTCTTCATGTATGATTAAACTAGAACAATTTATTACATTTGACACAGCTAACACAAGACACAGTTAGAATTTGAATGTAAAAACGAGATAGATCGCGAGTGTGAGACTCTAAACAATAGACTGCCCAATCCGAGGAATTATCCACAATCATTACAAATGATCCACTTATACCAGGGAAAACAAACTATTATAATTCCATAGATTTCTTTGACAAATTGAGTGGCTCGTCCACTGATCCTAGAACCATTTAAATATAAATTAGTACTTTAAACTTCCAGACCACAGTAGTGTCTATCAAGCCAAATTCACTACAACAAAGGAGACACTCAGAAGACCAACAAAAAAATAAAATGACAGGAAAGCTACCAACAAATCGATCACTGTAAACTCACAAACAGTATCAGACTGTCGCAGATCTCCTCACGACATGCCATAACAGTTCGCGATCTGCCTCATCAAATTTAGCATTACTACTTCACTCCTAGATACGAAGAACATTTAGCAGGAGATGCTGATATGAGGAAGAGGAAGATATGTAGAGCACCTCGTCAAAAACTGGAAAATATTCATTTTGGTTAAGAATATTACAATACATAAGAACAAAGATGGGCACGCCGTGCTCGCGATCAGCGAACCGTGAAGATTTATAAAAACAACGACACTAACTTTTGGCGCAGGTAGAAAGCACATCGCCGCGATCTCGGGTTTGCAACAACACAAACCGTGGCTGCGACGCTGAGGGTTGTTGCTGTTTTTCTTTTCTGGCCGAGCAGCTACCCAAACCGTTAGATCTCTTGCCCGTCTCTGCATCAGAATATATACATAGGTACAAGTTTATTACACACTATGAATGCATGAATAAAATAATACAATTATAATGCACCTGCAGTTTCCACTGTGTCCAGATCAATAGGATACTAATAATAGTTGCGGCAGAGCTCGCAAATTGCCGTTTTCTGTTCTCTCTCGGGTTAAAGTTTAAATGCAGGTCTCGCCTTCTTGAACGAGCAATTCTGAATCTCTGTTGGTATAAGTAAAAAAATGAAATAAAAAGGTAGGAATAAAAAAAATTAATTCACGTAAAGATTTTTAGATATTTGAAGTTGATTACCCGAAAACTGCGCATAGAATAAATAAAATATCGAATGTAATATAAATTAAAACAAGAAAGAAACCTAACTTCGGCACGCCGAAGTTTGTATACCCTTGCAGCTTACAATTGGATCATTATGAATTAATAAAATGTTATGTTATCAAATGGAAAGTAAAACTAACAGGAATTGTATACAACATTAATACATATAAAATTCGGTTTAACATTACGTATACGTAATATTTCCCGAACATTCCTATGGCAGCTATATGATATAGTTGTCCGATTTTGATCAAATTAAAACCGAAATTCTAGAGTAATATAAAATGGCCATATCTTAAATTATATGAAAATATGTTGAAAATTGGACAAGTACAAATTTTTTTTCTGAAAATTTACCGATCGTTCCTATGGCAGCTAAATGATATAGTCGTCCGATCCGGCCCATTTCGACTTATATAACAGTGAGAGCATATAGAAGACTATCTGCAAAGTTTCATTCAGATAGCTTTAAAACTGTGGGACTAGTTTGCGTATAATCGGACAGACGGGCAGACGGACATGGCTAGATCGATTCGGCTATTGATCCTGATCAAGAATACATATACTTTATAGGGTCGAAAATGAAATTATAATACCCTGCAAGGGTATAAATATATAACTTAAAAACAATCATTTACATATACGTATTATATTAACAAATTTAAATGTGCAGTTTCACAACCACAGTTTTTAATTCTCCCTACATTTATCCATCACTCCTGTGGAAAATATAATATAAGTCATCCGATTTGAATTAAATTAAATAATAAAATTTATATTTAAATAATAATTTAATTTTAAATTTCCGCTTATAGCAACCTATACTACTCTTTCACATTAAATTCTGTAAACACAAGCATATTTGTTAACCACTTTTTAGCTATAAATACCGTTATATTTTTACCAATAAAGTCAGTAATTGTCTTCAACTCAAAAGGCATTTTACTCTTGCACACAAACCTCAGTCCACCTAGTTCAAGTACTAGTTGCGACAACTCAAAGGAAATTAGTTCATGTACTATTTGCCAGGCATCTAAGCCTCCTTACACATCCATAAACATTTTGGTGACCCCGACAGGAACTCTTGGGAACTCTTCCTGGACACAATCAAAAACCGAAAGGAAAAATTCCGTACCTCTTGGGAACCTTCCTGGACGTTTAAAGTTTCGAAAAAATTCCTTTTGCTAGAACTCAGCTTCTAGTAAATCCCCCAAGTATATTGAACACTTGATAATTCCTTCGATCACCAACGGTTGCGAATAGGAGCGTATCCAGCTATGAAGCGAATAAAATACTCCCATCGGTCAGGAATTAAACAAATTTCAAAATGACTACCAAGGAGGACCAAGCAGTCAAGCGTTAGACTTGCAGGAAAAGATCAGCCAAGAGATCACGAAACGTATCCACAACTTTAAGAAAGATTCAGCGGAAAGAAAGCTAAATCCAACTTACTACCAATCAAAGTTGGCCGCAATCGATGAAGCATGGAATCGATTCGCGGATAATGATCGTAATATTCTTGAGAAATACAGGACCTCAGAATATTTGAATTTCTATAGAGACTGTCAAGAATCATATGACAAGTATAGAAATGTTATAACTGACGCAATGGCTCAAACGACGAGCCATGCCCAGGGGAACACAGACGCTGCCAGCATCCAGCAGCCTGTGAACAAGCTGATATCAGCATGTCGCCGACAAAAAGCGATAGCTGATTCAATCAATCGGGCTCTGAAAGAATTTTCAGAGACCGGAAAGACCGGAACCAGTGATTTGATAAAATCACTATGGTCTTAATCCCAAGAAATCAACTTTTCGGTTCATGAAGAATACGAGGACCCGGTCAAGGCAGGATATGACATGAAGTCTTTTCTCCGACTTGAAAGGGACATTCAAGCAGTGTTGGGAGCAAGATCAAACGCATCAAGCAATGAAGATGTGCACTTGCCCAGAGTTAGCATCCCAAAATTCGATGGTGATCTACTCAAATGGACACAATATTTTGATTTATTCAAATGCATGGTCCATGACACTAACATGCCGACAGTACGGAAAATGTGGTATCTCAAAACCACCGCAACTGGAGAGGATTGATAAGACATATCGATCTTTAAGAAGAAAATTACGGAAACGCATGGGGTATATTAGTTGACGCATACAATCCCCGACATGTCGCGGACACAATTCTTAACCGTTTCTTGCAACACCACACAAACAGTGACGATCCAAAGTCATTGAAGGAGTTGTACATCACCACTATCGAGTCCCTAGCATCCTTAAAAGGACTAGGCATCGATGTGTCCAGCTGGGACACAATATTGATTGCTATTATTACGCAAAAATTGGATCTTGCTAACAGAGCTTTGTACGAACAGTCGTTAGATGGATCGAGACAACTACAAGGTCTCGACACCATTCTCGGTTTCCTCGACCAACGAATTCGAGTGCTGGA
Organism: Drosophila jambulina; assembly: GCA_018152175.1. NCBI lineage: Eukaryota > Metazoa > Arthropoda > Insecta > Diptera > Drosophilidae > Drosophila > Drosophila jambulina. The sequence goes on along the minus strand of JAECXH010000027.1, from coordinate 593,112 downwards.
AACAGGAAAAAGAGTTCAACACTCAAGAAAGGAACAGAAAGGGCCAACGTGTACTTCCGCCAGCGCTGAAAAGTTACCAAACTCTCCATTCTGTAAACGGAATCATTGGCTTTATAAATGCGATGACTTCCGCAATAAAACCATACCCGACAGACCTAATTGGGTAAAAAAAACAACGACTGTGCGTTAACTGTTTTAGCAGCGACCACAAGGCAAAGGAATGCCGAGGCCGTATTTGTTTTAAATGCGATAAAAAACATCATACATTGCTGCATCTTGAAACTGAGTCAGGTGCAGCAACCGAGCCAAAATCTCCGTCTGTAGGTGCAGCAAGTAAAAAGAGTTACAATCTGCTGGCCACAGCCAAAGTATCGGTGAATGCTGTCACTTAAACTTCACGGTACGTCATTACGTATCGAAGGTATTGGAGGAAATCCAAAGACTAGCCGAGCCAGAGTTAATGTGCTCATGAAATCAATGCACAACAATTTTGCGCAGCAAGTCGAAGCCTTTGTGTTACCACACATTATAGCTGATCAACCAGCTCATCAGCTAGATTCCACAGACTTACGACTCCCTCAAAATATTGATCTGGCAGATGCAAACTTCGACAAGCCTGGAAAGATTGACATGCTTATCGGAGCTGAGCACTACTATTCACTACTTTTGCCAAATCAGATGATGTTAAAGCCATCCTTTAAAATACAAAATTAGGTTGGATTGTCGCCGGAAAAGTAGCTGCAGAACACAACCAATCAGCAATTTGTGCAGCGCCTACAACAGATGAACAAATCGACACCCTGTTGGAACGATTTTGGACGCTGGAGAACTTAGAAACCGACAAGAAACCTCAATCACCAATAGAAGCGCATTGCGAAAAACACTTCGCAGGAAATCTCCAAGTCGCAGAAGATGGAAGGTTTATTGTGAAGCTCCCGTTCTCCGAACAATCAACAGCCCTGGGGGAATCGCGGAAAAATGCAACCAACAGGTTCCTGGCACTAGAGCGCAGAACATCACCTGAAGTCTGGAAAGGGTACGTAGAGTTTATGGAGGAATATTAAGGACTTGGACACATGAAAGAAGTGCGCCCAAAGAACGGATCATTATTTCATCCCACACTACTGTGTGCTGAAACCCGATAGCAGCACTACAAAACTACGGGTAGTTTTTGATGCTTCCTGTAAAACCACAAGCAATAAATCATTAAACGATATATTGTATGCTGGACCCACCGTACAGAGCGAGCTGTTTGCAATCTTGCTACGCTTCCGCACTCATATATACGTATTTACAGCCGATATAGTGAAAATGTATCGCCAGGTATGGATAAACCCTGAAAATCAATTTCATCAATTAATCGTCTGGCGAAAGAAACCATCAGACGAATTAAAATATTATCGACTTAAAACCTTAACTTACGGTACAACATCAGCCCCGTTCCTAGCCACCAAATGCTTAGATTACTTGGCTGAGAGGGCCAGAAAACATTTACCAATTGGATCATCAGTCCTCAAACATGACTTTTATGTCGACGACTGTCTGACAGGAGCAAATAGCATCCCAGAAGCAGTTCAAATACAACAAGAATTAAACAAAATACTGCTACCATCTGGATTCAAACTCCGTAAATGGTGCTCCAACAACGAGGTTCTGACTCAGATTCCAAAGGAAGACATTGTCACCCCGTCAAATTAGATGAAACACTACAACACTATAGTGTTAAAACGTTGGGTCTGCTTTGGATACCACATAAAGATCAGTTATGTGGGCGATCCCAAAAAAGTGAAGCGTCAATTATCACCAAACGAGTGGTAAGCTCAGAAGCATCACAGATATTTGATCCACTTGGACTATTTGCCCCCGTTGTGGTAAAAGCCAAGATATTTATGCAAGCCCTGTGGAAACTAAACATGCATTGCGGGGTTCAATCACTGAGAGCCATTGCCAGACAACAATATTGGATTCTGAATGATAAAACAATGGCACGGAGCATTATTCACAGCTGTGTCAGATGTACACGAGCACGGCCCAAATTAATGCAACAAATCATGGGCAATCTACCAGCTGACCGAGTAACACAGGCTCGGCCATTCTTCAACTCTGGTGTTGACTATTGTGGACCAATTTGGATTCACCACAAGATCCGTGAAAAGAGACCCGATAAGGCATATATTGCAGTTTTCTGCTGTTTTGCTACGAAGGCAGTACATCTAGAGCTAGTCAGTGCATATTTAGCTGCTCTTCGACGATTCTTGGGTCGACGTGGAAAATGTCAGACCATTCATTGCGACAATGCAACAAATTTTGTCGGTGCCAACAATCAGTTGAAGGCTTTAGAAGAAGCTATCTTCACCGACAGAGCTCAAGCGCAGATCATGAACCATTGCAATAAAAGGCAAGTGGAATTTAAATTCATACCGCCCCGAGCCCCATCTTTTTGCGGCCTGCGGTAAAATCAGCGAAGCGGTTGCTGGTATCAATCACAGCCACAGCTTCGTTAACATTTGAGGAGCTAAACACCGTAATCGTGAAAGTCGAAGCCATCCTCAACTCTCGACCCCTGACACCAATGTCGTCTGACCCAACTGACACATCAGCTCTGACTCCTGGTCATTTTCTGATTGGGGAACCATTGACGGCTCCTCCCGATGCAAATCTCGCTTCATCCGGGAAAACGTTAGTGAAGAGATGGGAATTAGTGTCCAGACTAAAGCAAATGTTCTGGGATCAATGGTCTATGGAGTATTTACAAGAGCTCCAAATGCGAAATAAATGGAACACCATGTCACAAGACGTGAAGGAAGGACTACTAGTACTAGTCAAGGAAGACAACGTACCGGTGATGAGCTGGCCGATGGGACGAATAGTGAAGACATATCCCGGTAAGGACAGCCATGTCCGAGTAATAGATGTGAAGACTGCATCTGGGATCTTTAAACGACCAGTAACTCGTCTTGCTTCACTATTAAAAGAAAATGAAGCCATCAAACGTCCTCACAGCGCCATCGAAGATACGACGCCAGCTGAAGAAATACCAACACAAAAGTGGAAGGTGTCAGTTCCGATTCTTCCGACGCTGCTCGCAATGCTACTCATTCTGCCACTAGCAATGGGACAACAAGCAAGTGTCACACATTTCGCAAATCAGCCAGGAATATTCTATGAACGAATTGGGACCTCAAGAATGGCGACTTCAGAATGGAATATCATCGTGTACTACGACTTGCAGCCATATTGGAGTGATATGAGAGTGTTGAGTGCCGGCATAACTGAACTGAAACATAAGTGTTCAGAATTACGAAACATCAATGCCTGTAACTCTATATATGCGCAATTTCAACATTTAAACACCGAGTTACAATCTGGAAATGAGCTGATTAACCACTCACGGCAGCGCAGATCACCGCTGAATATAGTCGGTAACGTGGCGAATTCATTGTTTGGCGTGCTTGACTCCAGATACGCTGAAGATATGTCCAAGGTCATAAATGATGTCAAATCTAACGAAGACATATTGATGATGCTATTGAAAAATCAAACTTCAATTCTGGATTCCACTATTAATGTAGTGAGGAAAGGCAGTTCAGCCACCAACGATCGCATCCGAAACACAGAGCGACAAATAGATGCTCTCAACAAGGAACGAGGAAAATATCAAGGCGACTACTTGCAACAAGCATTCATGGTTTTAACAGCCCAGCTAACTCTACTGGCAACTGGAATGCAACGAATGAAAACTGAGATAGTCAACGTACTTACGGACATTCGCAATCGAACAATTAGCCCCATACTAGTGTCTGCTAAACAGTTGAGGGATCAACTCGATCAGATTAGGGAGCATATCCCGCCGGATCAACAGCTGCCAGTATCATCCAATGATGTTATTCAACTGTATAGAATCATGCATGCCGAGGGAACAACCACTACGGACCATGTTGTCTTCAAAATAACCATACAGTTGATGTCCACGGCACAGCAAGAAGTCTTTAGCATTATCCACATCCCAGTATGGAAGGATGGGAACTGGCATGAATTCAAGCTTAAAACAGAGATCATAACTGTCAATGCCCATAGAGATCAGTTCATGGGACTAACTAAGGACAAGCTTGAGCAGTGTCTTCAACTACCAAATGGTGAGCACATATGCATCAATCATCAAGCTACGTTTAGCGTGGATAATCGATGTGAATTTCAGTTATTCAATAACAAGACTGAAACAATATGTGAGATGGTTCAAACGAAGGCCGATCTAATATGGTCAGCAACACATCAACGAAACAGATGGATGTTTGCAACCCACAGTCCAATCGAACTTCAAGCTGTGTGCAAGGGAATTCCGTCTGTAATACACATTGATGGAACTGGTTTGTTATCACTTGCGTCAGGTTGCACTGCGCGCAACTCAAAAATCAGTGTCAGCACATTCAGCACTCAGCTCAGCGAGACAAAATCAACATATGTCCGCTTTGGCATCACCCAGATCAACGTAGAAGAGACATCAAAACCAGTTGGAGAAGCTACAACCAAGGTAGCCGATGCCGAACTAGCCGAATTAGATGTCCTACAACAGCAGCTGGCCAAACTGAAGGATGCAAAATGGGATAATAAAGTCAGCACTTTCCATCATCATCAAATAGCGGCCTACGTGGCCCTAGCAGTATCAATTATACTAATCATAACAATTGGTATAAGACAACGACACAGCAATTGGAAACCACGACGACGAAGTTCCAAGACAACGAGTGAGCAGCCAACACCCGAACCTGCCCCACGGAGTTTTGCGTTCGACGTCAGTGACGGTTGAACACCCGTTCAACGGCCGGGAGAATGTTAAGTCGCGAACATAATTACGACAATAATAATAATGCATAATTTGTAATTCATCAGTCGCAGCAATATCATATACGGCCACAATAAAGTAAAGCACCAGGTCAAGCGCATATGTGTATTCTGCTGACGATGAAGAAGTGGAATGGGGCACTGGTCTCATTTCCGCATATTCAATACGCAACATAGCAACCTATACTACTCTTTCACATTAAATTCTGTAAACACAAGCATATTTGTTAACCACTTTTTAGCTATAAATACCGTTATATTTTTACCAATAAAGTCAGTAATCGTCTTCAACTCAAAAGGCATTTTACTCTTGCACACAACCTCAGTCCACCTAGTTCAAGTACTAGTTGCGACAACTCAAAGGCAATTAGTTCATGTACTATTTGCCAGGCATCTAAGCCTCCTTACACATACATAAACATTTTGCGCTTGACCTGGTGCTTTACTATATTGTGACCGTAATTATGTTCGCGACTTAAAAACTACCATATATATGAGTATACATATGAAAATATGTTCAAAATGAGCGAATTTTGAATATTTTGATATGTATGATATAGGCGGCTGATTTTCTGAAAATTTTAAAATTATTAATTAAAGCTATCCTGGCTGAGGTACTCGTTACAGGACACAGGATCTAAACACCACAACGCAAGGGTGTGCAAACCAATTCAAAACCAACCGGCGAATTGAACAGCTTGGTTTGGAGAAAACAGCCTCGTCTGTAAACTCTTTAATGGAATCATAAGTCTCGGTTACTACTTAAGAAAATGAAAAAATCTATTATAAAAATAATACCGAAATGATACTGGAAAAAACCACACGAATCCGTCTTTGGTTTCATAGAAAAACATAGAACTATCAAGCAAGTCACATCACACACATCACATTTGAAATTCGCACAGCCTTCGAGCATAGAGAATATGGCAGTGCGATGTTCCTCTATATACCACAAGCATTCGATAACATCTGACATTTGCTTGTGTATACTCATAAATTATTTGAGTCGCATCTCTACAACAGAGCGTTCGCTGTAATACAACATCGGAGACCTACACAATCGAAGCCGGAGTCCCACAAGGAAGCGCCCTCGGGGCAACCAATCTTAAAAGATAAACATGCCCTCCGCCTACCTTAACAGCACTTAGATCCCCCAAGTCAACAAAGTAACGTATCGCGGCATCCACATCGACAGACGTCTAACATGGCGAAGACATATCGAATGCAAGAAAGCAGTCCCCACTAAATAATAAACGCCCGAACGCCCCTGTGTCTGGACTTGTAGGTCCTGCTATACAAATCCCCTCTTTCGCCAATCTGAACGTGTGGCTCCCAAGTCTTTGAACATCATACAGCGCATTTAATCAAAATTTCTGAGAACTATTACTGGGACACCATGATATATTCTCAATCAAAACATCCAAAGGGATCTTATTATTATGGCGTAACGATCTTTCAACCCTGTCAGAATTTGTGAGAGCCTTCTTACTCTAATATAGTCATATGACTACTAGTAATATTGTAAGATTTAATACACTTATTGTTGGTCTTGTAAAAGATAAGAAATTGTTTTAAAAATTTTGTGGGCAAAATTGCTATATAACCAAACTATTAATTGATGCCTTCGCCGTTATGAAGCTTTAAGCAAATAGCCGGAGACATCAACCATATAATCTCATATAATGGACATAATTACGGCTTTTATTAAATGAACCTGCCGGTAGGAAAACACGCTATGCGAGCAAAGTTTTCATTTTCGAATTTCCCTCAACCTTACCTTTTAAAATAAATACATCTTATTTATTTCGCTTAGAGATATTTAGTTTTTTGCTGTTTGTTTTTTTTTTCATTCCCTTTTAGCTCCGTTTTTTTATATGGAGTTTTGCATTTGCATGGCAGGGTATTATAATTTTGGTCACAAGTTTGCTAGGCAGTGAAGAAGACATTTCCGACCCTATAAAGTATATATATTTTTGATCAGCATTAACAGCCGATTATACGCAAACTAGTCCCTCAGTTTTGAAGCTATCTTCTATACGCTCTCACTACTATATGGGTCGGAACAGGCCGGATCGGACGACTATATCATATTGCTTCCATAGGAAAGATCCAGTGTTTAAAAAACTGAAGTAAGTTTCATTTCAAATGATTTTGCTTCTGCTTTTGCTTCTGAACAAATCAGAAGTCACAGTCAAAGCATAGTCAAAAATCAAAAAGCAACAAAAATCAAAAATTAGCTGCAGTCGCCTGTTTCATATTTTTTGCTTTCTGCTTTGCTGTTGCTTTTTTCGTAAACGTAAGTTGGCGCTGAAGCAAACTACAACTTTCGGAAGTCGTAGAAAGTCACAGTCGAATAAGTCGATACATTCGACTTATTACTACTTTTGATTTTTGTCGCAAGGCGTTTATACAAAAATTGAAAATCTCCAACATTCCCATCAATGGAGTGACATAGACGTTCTGTCCTATTGGAAAGGTAAACAGTATACGGACCAGGAGTTATAAATAATTTAAGTTTTCTTATTTATTTATTTTTTTAACAGGTGTCGATTGAATGCGCATTCTCCACGCTGAGACTGGTGCTTACCGACTATCGGAATCGCTTAAGCCAGGATGTTCTTGAAAACATATTGTTAGTCAAATTGAACCCCAACATTTTGGACACAGCCATTGATACCTTGCCACTTTTTGAAACGGAAGAACTTATAGATTAACTAATAAAATAACTATAAACGATGCAAGACAATTTATATATCATTAATAGGTTAGGTTAGGTTAAGCCGGATGGCCCTCACGGGGCCGCGCATAGGCCAATGTGGCCCGTAGCTGTCCGGAATTTAATGAGTGGACCTAGAGAGTGTTAACGCGGTTATCAAAGTCCTTGAGGATCAAGTTGTGTTTCGCGAAGTAATTCACCCGGCCTCCTCTTGGAGGCATCTTCTAGTGATGCCAGAATTGGAGCATCTAGGTATCTTATCCTTGCCGTAGCTAGGGCCGGGCATTTACAAATGAGATGCTCCAAGGTTTCGGTAGCCTCGGATTCATCACATTTCCGTCATTTGGCATTGTCGTTGATGCCTAGCTTGACTGTATGCGCCGCAGCCAGGCGGTGACCTGTGAGAATTCCCACTATCAGTCTGCAGTCTTGTCATATATCATTTATAAAAAGATCTTAAAATACAGGACGTCATACGGGATGACCCCCTTAAAGGCATATTATTCATCAAAAATAGTCAAAAGTCGAATGTATCGACATTTTCGACTGTGACTTTCGACGACTTCCGAAAGTTGTAGTTTGCTTCAGCGCCAACTTACGTTTACGAAAAAAGCAACAGCAAAGCAGAACACAAATATATGAAACAGGCGACTGCAGCTGTTTCATGATTTTTGTTGCTTTTTGATGTTTGACTATGCTTTGATTCTGACTTCAGAACACATTCAGAAGCAAAAGCTGAAGCAATTGCTCATTTCAAAAAATCACTCGGAAGTTAAGGTATTAAAAAGCAAAAAAAAATAGACTTTTGCTAACTTGACTGAAGTTTTTTAAACACTGGAAAGATCGGTAAATTTTCAGAAAAATATTATAACTTTGCCAATTTTCAACATATTTTCATATAATTTGAGACATGGTCATACCAAAGAGTGTATAAGGAGTAAGAGGCCGCACGCCAAACGATTTTTTTGCACACGATTTTTTCGGGCTGGCTTTAGAACTGGCTCCAGGCTCTCTCTGGCTTCAGGCTCTTCCTGGCTTCAGGCTCTCTCTCGCTGGCTCTAGAGCCAGCCGCTCTCTTTTACGCATACAGCGAAAGTTGCCGACTGTTTGTGTGCACACGTATTCTCATGGTTGTTCTTGTATTTACTCATACAATCAATCTCAATCTATTTTTTAGAATTTTGCGCTCTCAACTTTGTGAGAGCGGAGAGAGAGTGATTGTCGTTGCCATCGAAAAAGCAGCTTCATATTGCAAAACGAATGTATGGCCGTTACTTATCTTAATGTTCTATGGTCTTTGGTCATACAACTTCCATAGGAACGCTCAAGATATTTATTGAAAAAAATTTTAATTCGCTGATTTTTAACATATTTTTATCTGCTTAGAGATATAGCCATTTTATATTAATTCAGAATTACAGTTTATATCTTATGCAAATCTGATGATTATATCATATAGCTGCCATAGAAACTATCGTTAAATGTAGACAAAAATTCCAAACCGTAACTGTAAAACTGTAACGGCAAAACTGCAAATGTAAAACTGTAAAACTTAAAACCGTTCTTTTGGAATGAAAAAATGTTTTGGATAATTCTTGTTTGTTTTAATCTTCATTTGATCAAATTTGATTAATTCATAATGATCCTATTGTAAGCTGCAAGGGTATAAAAACTTCGACGTGCCGAAGTTAGCTTTCTTTCTTGTTATCTTATGTTAACAGTAGGCCTTAATTGGCGTTGTTGAAATTAAAAAAAATCACCAGATTAAAATTACAAAGGCACTTACAACCCCAAAATGTCTGATACAAAAATTGTGTAAACATTAATATTATTATTAAAAAAATATTTCAAAGAATTTAAGTAGTTTCGTTTTTGGCAAAACAACTAGCCTTGAAACTACGAACGTGCCGGATTAGAAAAAAACACAGTTAAATTATTTTCAATTTGTATTTTTTTTTTAAATCGTTACAAAATTCGATATAAAAAAATCTTTACCACGTTCATAAACTTTTCTTTAAAACTCATATGGGACAAATGCAAAAAGAGAGGTGGTCAACTTTGTTAGTAATAAATATTCTTTAATTTTTCCTATGCGATTATATTATCTTTTCATAAAAATGTATGTATATATATGTAATACATATTATGTATGTATATTTAAATTTTAAAATATTTAAATACTCATATACCGGTGATATGAAATCATTGCTCTTAATTTTAATGGGTAATATCTCAAGGCTTATTTGAGCTACTTATATATACATATATGTATGTATATATACTATGTTATATACTTAATTGGGTCCATCTTATGCGCTATAAAATGTTGACATATTACCAAGATCGTTAAAGACAATTTGCAAAATTAGCAAAAACTAAATAAATAATTTTTTTGTTTTTTTTTTTCATTCTAAATTACTCTAAATATGTACATAAGTAGATACATTAACTCAAGGCAAAGTTATTTGTAATTAAATTACCTTTTCAACCACTTATCACGTTTTTGTTGTTTTAGCTATATTATTAAATTTGCCAAGTGTCGGATAATCGTGTTGTCATATGCGATTTGGGGTCTGAATTACAACCAGTCTAGAAAAACTCAGGATTTTGCGACACCGGCCCCAATTGTACTTCATTTAGGTTTTTTGCACTTTCACACTTCTCCTGTTTGTCATATTGTCTGTATGTTTGATACATATGTATGTAAATACATAAAATATTCCAAGAAACGCTTTACACACTGAAAATAAACTCCTTTCATTCAGTTTCACAAATTTTTTTAACGCTTAACAATTCTTATTCTTAACAATTCTTATTCTTAACAAAATAACGTTTCAATAAAGCATACAAATTAAATTTAATTTTCTGTCAAGAAACTCTTTACACAAAACAGAAAATTTTTGTTGAAATCTAATATTAAAACACATACAATTTTAGTTTTTAATTTGTTTTTGTATGACCTTCCTCAGCCCTAATTACAAGCGGGAGATTCAAGTACCAGAGAACTGCAAGGGTGGCATAAACAAAATAGGGTGCCGGGGGCCACCCTGCACCGGGTAAGCAGTAAAAGACAAACACCCTAAACCTTCATTAAGGTTATTATTTCTTTTTTAAATCATAATACAAATTTAAACAAAACCAATTACAACAGAAAGTGTTAATAATGTTTAAAATTTATAAAATAAAATTTTATCTTGTGACTGTTCAAACCTTAAAATCTTCAATTTATCAATTTTATTTATTATATTATTTTATATTATTATTATTATCATTTTATTCATTAAAATGATTTAAATTATTTAATAATTGAAATTTACTATACAATTCGTTATAATTATATAAATTATTATATAAATTGGGACATTAAAAACGTCAATAAAAGCAGCAATAAAATTTAAAAATAAACTCATGCTGTGAAATCACAAACGTCAAGGAACCAAAAAAAACGTTTTTGGGTGTTCCTTTTCACATTTATTTTCGTAGGCCGTCTTTCTTCCACCCATACAAAATGTGTATATTAAAAAAATGACCTGCGGCCGATCCTTGCTTGTGTTTCGGATCACCCAAAATTTATTGCGCAGCACACACTTGCCTTTTTTCGACAGTACCAAAAAACACCCGGGTGCCGAAGCACTTGCTATTGCCGCAAATAGGGTGCCTAAAACACCCGGGTGCCGAAACACCCGGTGTTTACCCGGTACACCCTTTGTGAAGGTGGCTTGCTGCAGTTCTCTGTCAAGTACCTGAATCGATCGCTGCTGCGTTTAGGATAAAAATCTGTGCATTCGCTCAGGGTGATATTTCCCTTTTGGGATTTTTTCTTATTACGACGCATTTAATTCTCTACCATAAGCCAATGATTTGTTTTTTAAACTATTTAAAATGATCCAGAGAAAATTATCCTTTTAATAAGATGTTAATATTATATTTTCGAGAATTAGCCTAATTTAGAAAAAAATTACAATTTCGTTTAATATTAATAAATAAGGAATATAACTAAGGCTCTTTTGATAGAAATGTTTAATAGATTGATAAACTTTCTTAAAACTAACATTAACTTTTAAAAAAGTTTATCAATCATTGCTCGAATCAAATTATAAAAAAATGAAAATTGAAAGAAAATTAAAAATAAAATACATATGTAGGTTGTTTCAAGCGGGATTCAATTTGCCTACGTCGCTCGTTGAGTAAGCGGCCGGTCTGTAAAACTTTTGAGAGACAGGCTCGATCGCTACTTGGTACATTGGTATTCCAGAAAAAACTGTGAGTGTGGTTGTTGACTAAGATTTATAAACAATAAAAAATTAAGTGTAAATGTAAAGTCAATAACAAAAATGAAAAATCTCCGGATTCATATTTTTTTTAAGCCAATTTCGCACATTAAGTTATTTATGTTTGGGATCATTATCCTGGTAAAACTTAAAATTGTATTATTGTCGACAGTAGTCAGTCGTAATAGTATTACATTAAAAAAAAAGGGCTAGAAATATGCCCGCAAATTCCAGTGTGTAGCGTTTCTTAATTACTGTACATACATACATACATATATAAGTATATATGTATACATGCAGGTTATGTTATTTATACGCTAAGATTAAACATACATACATACATATGAATGTACTTGTGAAAAATCAGTTGTAAATAAAAAAGATTTACAAAAAATACATACATACATACATATGTTAACTTTGTGGGTCTGTATTACTTCCCCCTTATGGGATTAACATCGACAGTCGTAACAATTTTATTTTCTTAGCTGCTTCTTTGAGTTTACATTTATTATTATTATTATTAATTTTTGTTCATATTATTATTTTGTCCCATTTTTTTTAGAATTGTTCGTATAATAATGTACATATGAAAATAATGTTTTTTTAAACTGTATGAAAAGTAAAGTAGCGATTTTTGTCCTTTTTTGTACACACATTTCCATTTGTACGTCAGATGTGTGTAGGTATACCTACACACATAGATATACATATATGTACATATGTATGATCTTTTATACATTTACGCAGAGGAATTCACCAAACTTATGCCAAAAAAGAAAACTAAAAAGTAACAAGTGTATGTATGTATGTATCTATGAGTTAGTAATTGTAAACAATACAATACCATAAAATGCATCTACATGTGTACAATAAAATAATAAAAAAAACTAATACTGCATACACATGTAGGTAAGGATTAATGTACATATTTATATTAACGAGTAATAATGCTACATTTGAATAAATCCCTTTATTGTAAACACTGTATACACATATGTACATATGTACTTAAAACAGAGAACACATGCTTAAATTATATAAACATATATTATAATTTAAGGAACTTTAACATTAAGTCTAAGCTGTTTGCGGAATTTGTATTAAAATATGTATGTAATGGTATGTATTTTTACTTTAGTTAATTTTTGGTAACACATTTGTTTTGGGCATACATATGTACATATGTATGTATGTATGTTTTATTTGTGTTCTGCAGCTCCAGGAAAAAAACTGCTGTTTTTGCATATATGTATATACATACATATGTATGTATGTATGTATCTACACCAGAAAATAAGCGCACATTTTGAGCAATAGTCTAACGCTGACTACAGGAACGACAACTGACAGCCGAGCTTTAACCGAAAGGTGGATGAATTAAAAGTTTCCAATGTTAGCTTTCAAAGCTCTGCAGCTTACATATGTACATGTACAGTTGTATGTATTTGTTTTTCAGCCAGGGTAGTGTTCTGTATATACCCAAAATGTATGCTTACATATGTAGATACATACATACGTGTGTAAAAATGTATAAATGTAAATTCATATACATATATGTATGTACATATGTATATACCCTTAAGTACCAAAATTACTTTCCGGCCCTATTCCTGGCGGCATTTTCGAAAAACAAAAACAAATCGCATAGGCTTCGTTTGCTAAAGTCCGAAACGAAGTAGGCAAAGAAACTTCTATCTGCGTTCGGCAGCTGCCGATTTCGCGCGAAGTTCGGACTTCATATTTGTTTTTGTTTTTTGAACTGATTAGGAGCAGCGCACAGTAGCGCCTTTTCTCATTTTACGTTGCAAAAATCATAACTTTTGAACCAAATAAGATAATTGAAAATTTAAACAGCATTTGACGGGTAATTGTTGTAAAATGTATATACATATGTACTGTATAATGTGCCACGCCCACAAATCCGCCTTTTCACAGGGTATCAAAAAAAATAAATTTTTTTTTATGAAAATTATTTTTTTAAATTAAAAGTTAGTTCATTTTTTTGCTTTATTTCTGTTTATTTGATCAAATTAAAATATTTTGAAAACTTACAAAATTTTTTTTTGTTAATGTCTTAGTATTTTTTTTTTTTTTTTTTTGGATCATTCAGACTACTTATTTCTAAATATACGCTTATATTTGGGGAATTTCTAATATACTTAGCATTTCTTACCTTATTCTTACCTTATTCAATCTCTTTTCGTGACTTTACATGCAGCAGAGATGCAATAAATGGGTCAGATGTAGAGCTGTAAAAGCATCGATAGTACTATCGATATTATCGATAGTGGCTGGGCTGCGCGATACCTCGATTTTTTTTCCACCATCGATGTATCGCGTTTTACCCAAGCTTGGCTGAAGTCGTCAAGCGGTACCTCTGCATCCCGGCTTCATCTACCGAATCGGAGAGGATGTTTAGTAGAGCCGGGCAAATTATATCGGATAGACGAACTTCTTTGAAGGCAAAGCATTTAAACACACTCTTTATGGTTAACAAAAATCAATGGCTGCTGGATTAAATTTTTTGTGGTACAAACTCATTAAGAGCAGTTTTCCAAAGAATGGATTATCTAAACTTGTTATTTTTTTGTTATCAAACGTTTTCTTTATTTAATTCGTAATCAACAACAATTCCCGAGGAGCGGATGATCTCTCTTTTGTTAATTTTATTAACTTTAATTTATAATCATGTTTTGGCTTATAATTATAATCAATAAAAAAAAACATGCTAATGAAATGTGCTTGGTATTTCATTAATAGTTTTAATGTTCTCGATTTAAGCATCAGAAGGCAAACGATAATGACTTATAACGACTTTTTAGAGCATACGAGAATATTTAAGTTTTCTAACTTATGAATAAAAAAAGTATATAATGTGAACGTCAAAAAACACTCCGGTCTGTTTCTTTCTTTATTACGTCTTATTTCCAAGAGCTCGCGCCATCGAATGCCACGTTTATTCTAATTCTCCTTTTTCTTATGCTCTCGCATATATGTCTGTATGCGTGAGAGCTAGGTATACATTTTTATCTCTTAATGCTAGCTTAATAGTAAGAGCGAGATGACAATAATGTTCTTACGTCTAACGGGGATTTGATCTTGCACTTCTCTCTGCCACCATGGGCTTTATACCTAAATTAAGCTTATACATATTACATACATGGAACCTACATGATATATACATGGTAATGTGGGCCTTAAAGAATGTCTATCCTACTACAACTCGGCCGTCCTGACTAGCTGATCCCCTGATCATGGTTAACATTAATTGTTTCTTTCATAATTATACATATGTACATTCTATATTTATTTTCGTTATTATTAACAGTGTTTAATTGCGTGTTCGTTTCTTTTTCTTGTAGCCTATCCAATGTTTAATGTTTTGCATGCTCCAGACACCTTGGTAAGGGTTACGGGATACCTGAAAACCTTCTACGTCCCTTAACAAGAATCTATCGTTTCTTAACACTTTTGAAATTACGTATGGACCTTTGCATTTAGGAATCAATTTTCTAGATATGCCTGCTGTGTTGTCGAAATTCTTCACCATCACATAATCTCCTTTTTTGTATTCAGATGGTTTTCTGGCGGTCTTATCATATCGTAATTTGTTATATGCTTGAGCCTTTTCTTGATTCTTTTCTGCTTCACTTCTAATATTTTTCAAATTCCTGTCTTCTCTAGTATTATCTAATTCTTCTAACTTTTCTTTTAATTCATCTACTACTTTTCCTCTTTGTTGTTGCATTTCTAGTCGGAATGGGCTGGAGGACTATCGATATATCGATAGGGGTTAGGATCGGTAGGACCAGAGGGGGCAGGGATTTAAATGAGCGAACCGGGAATCTGTATAGGGGGATTTAAGAGAAACGGCTTTTACCCTTTGCCTCGGCCGTGGCGCTAAGAAAAAAAACGGTTCCTAAGCCGGAACAGAGCCTATATAGGGAGGTGAAGGCAGATTCCGAAATAGCAGTAGCGACGAGGAAGATAGGCAGCGACTTTGGGAAGCTGTGTCGGAAGCAAAAAAAAATAAAAACGTGGGTGAAGAAAATTGTGGAAGTGGAAGAACATTTATATTTAAATAAGATTTTATTTCAGCGTGGCAGTGGTAAAATCACTGGCCACGGCAGTTTTATTTGAGGAGTTTTTGTGCTATGTGCTTACCCGCCGCCAACGGCTATCGGGCGGAATTATTTGTGGAGCAGCTGCCAGCCATCAGAGCCAAGTAATCCAGCCGGTCGGCGCCCATCGGTCAGCAGAGTCATCCCTCTGGCCAACTGGAATCCGGTGAGTCCGTTCCGCGAGAGCGCCTGGCCTGCCGTGACGAGGCGGCCGTGTTCCCTAAATTATTCTCCCGTTTGCTCGGGTCGGTCGCCGCCATTAAGGGCCGCAAAAAGGGGCCGCACTAGATAGCGACGCCTCCAATATTTCTGGCCACCACGGCCGTTTCATCGCCGCCATTATGGGCCTCCGATTTTCGCCGATTTTTTATTCCTCATGCTGCAAAATAAAATTAGATATTATTGTAAATGTTAGAATTATTTATTTCCCTACGGTTCATATTATTTTATACTTACTTGCTTGTCCTCAGTTCCTATGTGTCTTGTCCTCCGCGTTTCCGGAATCGGGTCCGGGATTGGTGCAACACAGGTGCTGTGAATGAAATAGAAGAATTGAAAAGAAGTGGAAAACAAAATATTGATAAATTAACCCACCCTTGTGGTTTCTTTTGGAGCTCCAGTAGGGACCCTAGGTAGGAAAAGGGGTTGTCCTTCTAGTTAACGGCCGGATTTTGGCCAATTTTTGCCGGCGAAAGTGCCGAACCGTACTTCTTTGAGGTTCTTGTGGCAGCCTTGGCGCAAGCGCATCCCTGGCTAGAGTCACGGCATCGCCGGGAATAAGTCCCAGTGGAACGTGCGGGCACTTGCTATTAGCTACATAAGTGTCCTGCCATGTTAGTTGTAAGGATCTGGAATTTTATATAAAAAGTTAAATTTTGAAATGAAATCTGAGTAAACTTCTTTACCTGGGGAGATGAGCCGGTCGCCAGACCGCCTGCAATAGACTCCGGTCCGCCGGAGATGGGTAAGGCCCCGAGATGAACTGGAGGCATCACTGGATGGGTGGGAGCGTCGTGGCCAATCCACCGAAGCCACCAATTCGGTCCCAAAGTGTCGCCAATTTATTGTTTGTTTACATTTTTGTGTTAGAGATGTGAGTATGGTTGTGATTAGTATTTTTCCGCGACGTCCGATTAATCGGTGTTTTTGTTTATTGTGCGGACTGTGGGCATCGGGTCAAGATCCCACCCTGGGACACTGAGCTAGCCCGGCATTGCCCAAACCAGCAGTTCCGTTACAATATGGCGCCCAAACAAAAACAAATTTAAAAAAAATAAAAATAGCGAGATGACGACGTCTCCTCTTAACCACGTCCTGGACCAGCCAGCCCCCACGAAACGGTGGCTTGGGAGGCCTAAATTTGGCCTGCAATTGCACCGATGACCTGAGGACTGGTGGTTCGGTTTGGCGTTTGGTTTTTTGTTTTTTTTTCGTGTATTTGCTTTTTGTTTTTAGGCAGGACGGGAGGCTTGATCCGCAGTAGGACGGACAATTGCTCCGGGGCACAGTTCGCGGTGGTTCTGCTGTGGCCAGGTGGTGGCATCCGTCCGTAAAGTCGACGGATCTGCACCCCTAGGCTTACAGATCCGTGCGAGAGGCACGAGGAGAACACCGCGCTATAAAAAAAACTGTGATATAGTAGATAGGGATTAATGTTATTTATTTGAATTAACGTAATGTTTTTTTTATGTATTAATGTTATTTGTGGGTAGATCCTTGGGTTTTCCTGGTGGATGTAGCCTTCGGGATCATCTTGGAGGTGACTTCGTGACCCGTAGTATGAACTGCGCGCTGCACGATCACCACAATTTGAACCGCAGGTTGCATTCATCAAGGAAAATCCTACAGGATCTACGGAAGGCCGATGTCCTTAACTGGCGACTTTCAGCTAAGCTGAAAGTTAGTCCAGTTGACGAACGGCTGGAGTAGGGACGGCACTGGGCGAATTGCAGACGCAGAAATCTGGCGCGGAGTCCACCGGCGGTTGATCGGCTCCATCTCCCTAAAAAAGTGGATAGAAAAGAAAATAATAAAACGTTGAGAAATTATTTGTTCATTGCGAATTTATTTATTTATAGCATATTTATTTATTTATAACATATTTATTTATTTATTTATTGGATCGTAGTGTATTAATTCATTTAATTTCGTAATATATAATTATTTATTCAGCGTTGGATTATTTATTTGTTTAGTAGGGGTCCATTTATTTATGTTTGGTAATTGTTTACATTTGTTAGGTGTCTAGAATATTTAGAAACAATAAATATGACCGAAAAGAAGACAGGGCATCAGTATGAGCTCAGGCCGAGGGTTTCCTTAGCCCAGGATGAGGAAGAGTGGGCCACAGATTTGGAGGGTGCGACTGGGTTCGCGCCACCCCGAATTTCAACGCGATTACTGAGGACGCCGCCGTTGCGACGGCTGGAACAACAGCCAGAAGAGCGGAGGCAGACGGAACAGCCCAAGTTCGAGGCTATCGGGGCCGCAGCCGACAATCTCCTAGGAGTAGATCCCGCTCGAAGGTCGGTGCACTTCCATGAGCCGCCTGTGGATTCCACGGTCCAGTCGGCGGTGAACCTCGCCCTGGCCCAGGCAGCCGAGACGTATCGCAAGTCCCAGGAGGAAGGCGTCGGACAAGCATTGCGGGATGAACTTCGAGCAGGCTTCCTGGAGATGATGCAGCTGATGAACGAGGTGCTTAGACCGAACTCCACACAGCAGCAAGTTCCAGGAGGGAACTCAGGTCACCGACAGCAGCTATTTCCAGCAGGACGTCAGCAGCAGCCATTTCCAGAGGAACGACCAAGGGAAGCTTTCCATATAGCTCGCGGACCGGTACCCCGCCATTCCCAGACGGACCAAGCAGCAAGTGGACCACCACGGGTCCCGCCGAAGCCGCCCAGGAGGGCACAGGATCACGTGGGGAGTTGCAGCAGCAGTCCAGGAGATTCCACAGAGGCCGAGGAGAGGCTTCGAAGGGACGGCGGCGGGCGAAACTGGCGTGTAGAGGACCACAGAGCTGGCGAATTCCGGGACGAGTGGGTGTACGTCAACGGGGACGCCGGAGGCAGTTCCCACTACTCGAGAGTGGATCGGTGGAACATCGTGTTCAACGGCGAAGACGAGCGCAATCACGTCGAGGGCTTCCTGTTTCGGTTGGAGTACCTCCAGAGGCAGACACGCTGCCCGTGGTCAGAAGTCCTGAGGAATTTCCACACTCTCCTTTCGGGAAGGGCGCTGGAGTGGTACTGGATCCACGTGCAGCAGCACCGAGTAGACCACTGGAACCAGCTACGCCGAGCTCTGTTGGAGGGGTTCCAGAGCCACGAAACGGAGCACCAGCGGATGCACCACCTTCTGCAGCGGGAGCAGCAGCCGGGCGAGAGCGTGGATGACTTCCTTCACGCGATGCAGACTCTTGCTTCTCGCCTAAAAAAACCAATGCCTGAGCGACATTTGGTGAAGGTGATGAAGAAGGGTTTGAGAGAGGGGATCGCCAGATACGTGTATGCGATGGAAATACTCACCGTGGATGAGTTGCGGCAGGAGAGCGTGGAAGTGGAGCGCAGCTTCGGACGCAAAAGTCGCGCAGCATTTTCCCCACCAATGCGCCACCCGAGCAGGGAGAGGAACAGGGTCAGCGAGGTTTTTGCACCGGAGCCAGAGGAGGAAGACCCACCTCGTGAAGAGGAGGCCGCGGAATCCGTTCCGGGCTGGGTGTTGGAACTGCGGAGCCATAGGGCACGGGTTCCGCGACTGCGAACTGGAGCTGAAGAAAGTATTTTGCTTTCGATGCGGGAAAGCTGATACTGTCGCTCCGAAATGTCCCAACTGCACGGGAAATGGACGGCTGGGCGATCCGAGAGCGGGAGGATCTCGCCCAGAGAGGAATCCCGCGATATGAAGGAGCTAGAGATAGAGCAAATAGAGAGTAAGGTTGATATAAGTTCGAGTTTAAGATACTTACCCTATGAAGAGCGGATGCGGAAATATCTGGAAGTTCGGAGCCGGATTTTCGACCAACACCAGCTGAGCGGGATGCGCAAGGTCTCTCGAACGGTCCAAAAAGCTCGAGACCGATTTCAAAGGCGTCGGGAAAGGCGGAGAGAAGTCGTCGCAGCAGTGAAACGGGGCGGCCACCATGATCCCAGACCCTTCGCAAAAATCAAAATCCTGAGCCAACACCTGACAGGATTATTGGACACGGGAGCGAGCGTCAGTTTGCTTGGAAAGGGTGGCAGGGAACTGGTGGATGCGTTGGGGGTGCCGGTCCAGAGATACTTCTCGGTGGTGCGTACTGCCGCAGGTGAGGATCGGTCGATCATCGGACGAGTTCAGCTACCTGTGGAGTACAAGGGAAGGGTAGAAAACATTCTTTTTTATCTTTGCCCGTACCTGGAGCAGCCGGCGTATCTCGGCGTCGATTTCTGGCGGACCTTTGGCCTGGCTCCGGCGGTAGTGGGAGAAGTCCCGGCGCAAGGCGTGAAGAAGGCTGAAGAAATCCACGCCAGGAAAATGGAGCACTACGCCGACCAGGAAGACGATGACGACGCGAAGGCCGATCCTGAATCCTGGATACTATCCGCGGCCGAGTCACGGGAGCTGGAGGAGATTAAGCGGAAGTTTCTCACCTTCGAGGAGGATGGCTTGGGAACCACCAGCCTAGAGAAGCATACCATCGAGCTGGAGGAAGGCGCTAAAATCTTCAAGGATCGGCCCTATCCAATGTCTCCAGCGAAACAGAAGGTGGTCGAGGACGAAGTCGACAAAATGCTGGCCTTGGGAGTCATCGAGGAGAGCAAGAGCCCTTGGAGCAATCGGACGACGGTGGTTTCAAGGCCTGGAAAGGATCGGTTTTGTTTAGACGCTCGCAAGCTGAACGACGTGACCGTCAAGGACGCTTACCCCTTGCCTAGTATCGATGGAATCCTGTCCAGAATCGATCAAACGCACTACATCTCCAGCGTGGATTTAAAATTCGCGTTTTGGCAGATCGAGCTGGACGAGAAGAGCAAGGAGTTGACGGCGTTCACGGTTCCTGGTAGGCCCCTTTACCAGTTCCGAGTGATGCCTTTCGGACTTTGCAATGCGGCACAGCGGCTGGTGAGACTCATGGATCGAGTAATCCCAGCTGAGATCCGATCCAACGTCTTCGTGTACTTGGACGATCTGCTCATCCTGGCACCGGACATCCAGACGCACTTCCGGTACCTACGACGAGTCGCCGAATGCCTGAGGGAAGCAGGATTAACGATTGGGCTTAGCAAGTCCAAATTCTGTTTCAAGTCGTTGACTTACCTAGGCTTCATCGTAGGTGGAGGTTGTCTGCGCATGGATCCTGGAAGAGTGGAAGCAATCCGGAGGATGCCTGAGCCGAGGTCGATGAAGGAGGTGCGAGCGTTTTTAGGAACAGCTGGCTGGTATCGGCGCTTCGTCAAAAACTTCGCGACGCTAGCAGCACCGCTCACCGAAGCACTCAAGAAGACCGGGAACACGAAGTTTTCCTTGAGTCCGGAGGCGCAGCTAGCTGTCGAGGCGTTGAAGATGGCCCTGACGACGGCACCGGTCCTGGTCCACGCCGACTTCAAGCGGCACTTTTACATCCAGTGCGACGCGTCTCACATTGGCGTTGGAGCGGTTTTGTTCCAGAAGGACGAGGACAACCAAGAGCAGCCGATTGCCTTCTTCTCGGCGAAGATAAACAGGCACCAGGTGAATTATACCGTCACCGAGAAGGAGTGCTTGGCAGCGCTCCTGGCGATCCGGAAGTTCCGTCCCTATGTGGAAGGCATGCCGTTCACCTGCATCACGGATCACGCCAGCTTGAAGTGGTTAATGTCCATGAAGGACCTCTCGGGGCGGCTGGCTAGATGGTCGCTGCAGCTCCAAGGCTTTAACTTCAGCATCGAGCACCGGAAAGGAAGCGAGAACGTGGTGGCAGACACGCTTTCGCGATGCGTGGAGGAGATCGCCATGGATCCGACGGAGTTGCTGGGTTTCGAGACCACCGAGTTTGCTGGAGATGAGTACCAGGAGTTAGTCCAGGAAGTGCAGGAGAATGTGGATAACTTACCGGATCTCAGGATAGAGGAAGGTCTCATCTTCAAGCGAGTCTCCCCGGCAACGTTGGATGACGAGGTGGAAGGATCTGCGTGGAAGCTGTGGATACCTCAGAGTCTGACCCACAGCCTAGTCGAGCGAGCCCACACGGATCCAACGGCAGCTCACGGCGGAATGGCGAAGACTTTGGAGATCTTGCGGCGGCAGTTCTATTGGCCTGGGATGGTGATGCAGGTACGCGAGTACGTTCGCGGATGCCAAGTGTGCAAGGAGTCGAAAGCGCCAAATCACAGGATGATGGTCGGGATCGGCGAACGTGTACAGACGGAGCGACCCTTCCAGAAACTGTACATCGATTTCCTTGGCAAGTATCCCAGGTCGAAGAAAGGGCACGCGTGGATATTCATCGTGGTGGACCACTTCTCCAAATACACGTTCTTGAAGGCCATGAGGGAAGCAACTGCCTCGAACGTCGTAGATTTTCTCATCAACGAGGTATTCTACAAATTTGGAGTGCCTGAAGTCGTGCACTCAGACAATGGACGGCAGTTCACGTCGAAAATTTTCGAGGAAGCGATGGAGAGCTTCGGAGTCCAACACCTGAAGACGCCGATCTATTCCCCGCAAAGCAACGCAGCTGAACGGGTGAACCGCAGCGTCCTAGCAGCCATCCGTGGGTTCCTGGAGGGCGATCATCGGGAGTGGGATGCTTACCTTCCGGAAATCGAGGTGGCCATCCGGAACGCCGTACATTCAGCAACGGGCGAAACCCCATTCTTCACGCTGTTCGGACATCACATGTTCCTGCACGGTTCCAGTTATAAGCTGGCGAGGAAGCTGCAGTCGTTGTGCGATCACGAGATGGCCGGAATGGCCACAGCCGACAAACTGCGGGTAGTGCAGGAGAAGGTCCGCAAGAGTCTGGAGACTGCTCACGATCGGAGTCGCCAGAGATACGACCAGAGGGCCAGAGTGTTCGCGGCGAAGCCAGGGCAAGAGGTGTATCGCCGGAACTTTGTGCTCAGTGACTTCGGGAAGCAATTCAACGCCAAATTCGCTAAGAAGTTCCTGAAGGCCCGAGTGGTGAAGGCGGTAGGCAACGATGCGTATGAGCTGGAGGATCTGCAGGGCCGAAGTTTGGGCGTCTACCACGCCAAAGACATCCGCGTATGACCTGGAAGGAAACGAAGGACACACAAAGTATACAAGGACGGAACCCGAAAGACGGCTGATACTTCCCGTAAAGCGTGGGCCCCGCGTTGGGCACCGTACGGAACTGCGCGGAAGATCATATCCAAATGCTCCCAATGATCTTGTCGAGCCGCCGTGATCCAGTAGCATCTCTCCAAATCCTTGGGTGGTGTTGCATTTCTAGTCGGAATGGGCTGGAGGACTATCGATATATCGATAGGGGTTAGGATCGGTAGGACCAGAAGGGGCAGGGATTTAAATGAGCGAACCGGGAATCTGTATAGGGGGATTTAAGAGAAACGGCTTTTACCCTTTGCCTCGGCCGTGGCGCTAAGAAAAAAAACGGTTCCTAAGCCGGAACAGAGCCTATATAGGGAGGTGAAGGCAGATTCCGAAATAGCAGTAGCGACGAGGAAGATAGGCAGCGACTTTGGGAAGCTGTGTCGGAAGCAAAAAAAAATAAAAACGTGGGTGAAGAAAATTGTGGAAGTGGAAGAACATTTATATTTAAATAAGATTTTATTTCAGCGTGGCAGTGGTAAAATCACTGGCCACGGCAGTTTTATTTGAGGAGTTTTTGTGCTATGTGCTTACCCGCCGCCAACGGCTATCGGGCGGAATTATTTGTGGAGCAGCTGCCAGCCATCAGAGCCAAGTAATCCAGCCGGTCGGCGCCCATCGGTCAGCAGAGTCATCCCTCTGGCCAACTGGAATCCGGTGAGTCCGTTCCGCGAGAGCGCCTGGCCTGCCGTGACGAGGCGGCCGTGTTCCCCTAAATTATTCTCCCGTTTGCTCGGGTCGGTCGCCGCCATTAAGGGCCGCAAAAAGGGGCCGCACTAGATAGCGACGCCTCCAATATTTCTGGCCACCACGGCCGTTTCATCGCCGCCATTATGGGCCTCCGATTTTCGCCGATTTTTTATTCCTCATGCTGCAAAATAAAATTAGATATTATTGTAAATGTTAGAATTATTTATTTCCCTACGGTTCATATTATTTTATACTTACTTGCTTGTCCTCAGTTCCTATGTGTCTTGTCCTCCGCGTTTCCGGAATCGGGTCCGGGATTGGTGCAACACAGGTGCTGTGAATGAAATAGAAGAATTGAAAAGAAGTGGAAAACAAAATATTGATAAATTAACCCACCCTTGTGGTTTCTTTTGGAGCTCCAGTAGGGACCCTAGGTAGGAAAAGGGGTTGTCCTTCTAGTTAACGGCCGGATTTTGGCCAATTTTTGCCGGCGAAAGTGCCGAACCGTACTTCTTTGAGGTTCTTGTGGCAGCCTTGGCGCAAGCGCATCCCTGGCTAGAGTCACGGCATCGCCGGGAATAAGTCCCAGTGGAACGTGCGGGCACTTGCTATTAGCTACATAAGTGTCCTGCCATGTTAGTTGTAAGGATCTGGAATTTTATATAAAAAGTTAAATTTTGAAATGAAATCTGAGTAAACTTCTTTACCTGGGGAGATGAGCCGGTCGCCAGACCGCCTGGAATAGACTCCGGTCCGCCGGAGATGGGTAAGGCCCCGAGATGAACTGGAGGCATCACTGGATGGGTGGGAGCGTCGTGGCCAATCCACCGAAGCCACCAATTCGGTCCCAAAGTGTCGCCAATTTATTGTTTGTTTACATTTTTGTGTTAGAGATGTGAGTATTGTTGTGATTAGTATTTTTCCGCGACGTCCGATTAATCGGTGTTTTTGTTTATTGTGCGGACTGTGGGCATCGGGTCAAGATCCCACCCTGGGACACTGAGCTAGCCCGGCATTGCCCAAACCAGCAGTTCCGTTACAATATGGCGCCCAAACAAAAACAAATTTAAAAAAAATAAAAATAGCGAGATGACGACGTCTCCTCTTAACCACGTCCTGGACCAGCCAGCCCCCACGAAACGGTGGCTTGGGAGGCCTAAATTTGGCCTGCAATTGCACCGATGACCTGAGGACTGGTGGTTCGGTTTGGCGTTTGGTTTTTTGTTTTTTTTTCGTGTATTTGCTTTTTGTTTTTAGGCAGGACGGGAGGCTTGATCCGCAGTAGGACGGACAATTGCTCCGGGGCACAGTTCGCGGTGGTTCTGCTGTGGCCAGGTGGTGGCATCCGTCCGTAAAGTCGACGGATCTGCACCCCTAGGCTTACAGATCCGTGCGAGAGGCACGAGGAGAACACCGCGCTATAAAAAAAAAACTGTGATATAGTAGATAGGGATTAATGTTATTTATTTGAATTAACGTAATGTTTTTTTTTATGTATTAATGTTATTTGTGGGTAGATCCTTGGGTTTTCCTGGTGGATGTAGCCTTCGGGATCATCTTGGAGGTGACTTCGTGACCCGTAGTATGAACTGCGCGCTGCACGATCACCACAATTTGAACCGCAGGTTGCATTCATCAAGGAAAATCCTACAGGATCTACGGAAGGCCGATGTCCTTAACTGGCGACTTTCAGCTAAGCTGAAAGTTAGTCCAGTTGACGAACGGCTGGAGTAGGGACGGCACTGGGCAAATTGCAGACGCAGAAATCTGGCGCGGAGTCCACCGGCGGTTGATCGGCTCCATCTCCCCTAAAAAAGTGGATAGAAAAGAAAATAATAAAACGTTGAGAAATTATTTGTTCATTGCGAATTTATTTATTTATAGCATATTCATTTATTTATAACATATTTATTTATTTATTTATTGGATCGTAGTGTATTAATTCATTTAATTTCGTAATATATAATTATTTATTCAGCGTTGGATTATTTATTTGTTTAGTAGGGGTCCATTTATTTATGTTTGGTAATTGTTTACATTTGTTAGGTGTCTAGAATATTTAGAAACAATAAATATGACCGAAAAGAAGACAGGGCATCAGTATGAGCTCAGGCCGAGGGTTTCCTTAGCCCAGGATGAGGAAGAGTGGGCCACAGATTTGGAGGGTGCGACTGGGTTCGCGCCACCCCGAATTTCAACGCGATTACTGAGGACGCCGCCGTTGCGACGGCTGGAACAACAGCCAGAAGAGCGGAGGCAGCCGGAACAGCCCAAGTTCGAGGCTATCGGGGCCGCAGCCGACAATCTCCTAGGAGTAGATCCCGCTCGAAGGTCGGTGCACTTCCATGAGCCGCCTGTGGATTCCACGGTCCAGTCGGCGGTGAACCTCGCCCTGGCCCAGGCAGCCGAGACGTATCGCAAGTCCCAGGAGGAAGGCGTCGGACAAGCATTGCGGGATGAACTTCGAGCAGGCTTCCTGGAGATGATGCAGCTGATGAACGAGGTGCTTAGACCGAACTCCACACAGCAGCAAGTTCCAGGAGGGAACTCAGGTCACCGACAGCAGCTATTTCCAGCAGGACGTCAGCAGCAGCCATTTCCAGAGGAACGACCAAGGGAAGCTTTCCATATAGCTCGCGGACCGGTACCCCGCCATTCCCAGACGGACCAAGCAGCAAGTGGACCACCACGGGTCCCGCCAAAGCCGCCCAGGAGGGCACAGGATCACGTGGGGAGTTGCAGCAGCAGTCCAGGAGATTCCACAGAGGCCGAGGAGAGGCTTCGAAGGGACGGCGGCGGGCGAAACTGGCGTGTAGAGGACCACAGAGCTGGCGAATTCCGGGACGAGTGGGTGTACGTCAACGGGGACGCCGGAGGCAGTTCCCACTACTCGAGAGTGGATCGGTGGAACATCGTGTTCAACGGCGAAGACGAGCGCAATCACGTCGAGGGCTTCCTGTTTCGGTTGGAGTACCTCCAGAGGCAGACACGCTGCCCGTGGTCAGAAGTCCTGAGGAATTTCCACACTCTCCTTTCGGGAAGGGCGCTGGAGTGGTACTGGATCCACGTGCAGCAGCACCGAGTAGACCACTGGAACCAGCTACGCCGAGCTCTGTTGGAGGGGTTCCAGAGCCACGAAACGGAGCACCAGCGGATGCACCACCTTCTGCAGCGGGAGCAGCAGCCGGGCGAGAGCGTGGATGACTTCCTTCACGCGATGCAGACTCTTGCTTCTCGCCTAAAAAAACCAATGCCAGAGCGACATTTGGTGAAGGTGATGAAGAAGGGTTTGAGAGAGGGGATCGCCAGATACGTGTATGCGATGGAAATACTCACCGTGGATGAGTTGCGGCAGGAGAGCGTGGAAGTGGAGCGCAGCTTCGGACGCAAAAGTCGCGCAGCATTTTCCCCACCAATGCGCCACCCGAGCAGGGAGAGGAACAGGGTCAGCGAGGTTTTTGCACCGGAGCCAGAGGAGGAAGACCCACCTCGTGAAGAGGAGGCCGCGGAATCCGTTCCGGGCTGGGTGTTGGAACTGCGGAGCCATAGGGCACGGGTTCCGCGACTGCGAACTGGAGCTGAAGAAAGTATTTTGCTTTCGATGCGGGAAAGCTGATACCGTCGCTCCGAAATGTCCCAACTGCACGGGAAATGGACGGCTGGGCGATCCGAGAGCGGGAGGATCTCGCCCAGAGAGGAATCCCGCGATATGAAGGAGCTAGAGATAGAGCAAATAGAGAGTAAGGTTGATATAAGTTCGAGTTTAAGATACTTACCCTATGAAGAGCGGATGCGGAAATATCTGGAAGTTCGGAGCCGGATTTTCGACCAACACCAGCTGAGCGGGATGCGCAAGGTCTCTCGAACGGTCCAAAAAGCTCGAGACCGATTTCAAAGGCGTCGGGAAAGGCGGAGAGAAGTCGTCGCAGCAGTGAAACGGGGCGGCCACCATGATCCCAGACCCTTCGCAAAAATCAAAATCCTGAGCCAACACCTGACAGGATTATTGGACACGGGAGCGAGCGTCAGTTTGCTTGGAAAGGGTGGCAGGGAACTGGTGGATGCGTTGGGGGTGCCGGTCCAGAGATAATTCTCGGTGGTGCGTACTGCCGCAGGTGAGGATCGGTCGATCATCGGACGAGTTCAGCTACCTGTGGAGTACAAGGGAAGGGTAGAAAACATTCTTTTTATCTTTGCCCGTACCTGGAGCAGCCGGCGTATCTCGGCGTCGATTTCTGGCGGACCTTTGGCCTGGCTCCGGCGGTAGTGGGAGAAGTCCCGGCGCAAGGCGTGAAGAAGGCTGAAGAAATCCACGCCAGGAAAATGGAGCACTACGCCGACCAGGAAGACGATGACGACGCGAAGGCCGATCCTGAATCCTGGATACTATCCGCGGCCGAGTCACGGGAGCTGGAGGAGATTAAGCGGAAGTTTCTCACCTTCGAGGAGGATGGCTTGGGAACCACCAGCCTAGAGAAGCATACCATCGAGCTGGTGGAAGGCGCTAAAATCTTCAAGGATCGGCCCTATCCAATGTCTCCAGCGAAACAGAAGGTGGTCGAGGACGAAGTCGACAAAATGCTGGCCTTGGGAGTCATCGAGGAGAGCAAGAGCCCTTGGAGCAATCGGACGACGGTGGTTTCAAGGCCTGGAAAGGATCGGTTTTGTTTAGACGCTCGCAAGCTGAACGACGTGACCGTCAAGGACGCTTACCCCTTGCCTAGTATCGATGGAATCCTGTCCAGAATCGATCAAACGCACTACATCTCCAGCGTGGATTTAAAATTCGCGTTTTGGCAGATCGAGCTGGACGAGAAGAGCAAGGAGTTGACGGCGTTCACGGTTCCTGGTAGGCCCCTTTACCAGTTCCGAGTGATGCCTTTCGGACTTTGCAATGCGGCACAGCGGCTGGTGAGACTCATGGATCGAGTAATCCCAGCTGAGATCCGATCCAACGTCTTCGTGTACTTGGACGATCTGCTCATCCTGGCACCGGACATCCAGACGCACTTCCGGTACCTACGACGAGTCGCCGAATGCCTGAGGGAAGCAGGATTAACGATTGGGCTTAGCAAGTCCAAATTCTGTTTCAAGTCGTTGACTTACCTAGGCTTCATCGTAGGTGGAGGTCGTCTGCGCATGGATCCTGGAAGAGTGGAAGCAATCCGGAGGATGCCTGAGCCGAGGTCGATGAAGGAGGTGCGAGCGTTTTTAGGAACAGCTGGCTGGTATCGGCGCTTCGTCAAAAACTTCGCGACGCTAGCAGCACCGCTCACCGAAGCACTCAAGAAGACCGGGAACACGAAGTTTTCCTTGAGTCCGGAGGCGCAGCTAGCTGTCGAGGCGTTGAAGATGGCCCTGACGACGGCACCGGTCCTGGTCCACGCCGACTTCAAGCGGCACTTTTACATCCAGTGCGACGCGTCTCACATTGGCGTTGGAGCGGTTTTGTTCCAGAAGGACGAGGACAACCAAGAGCAGCCGATTGCCTTCTTCTCGGCGAAGATAAACAGGCACCAGGTGAATTATACCGTCACCGAGAAGGAGTGCTTGGCAGCGCTCCTGGCGATCCGGAAGTTCCGTCCCTATGTGGAAGGCATGCCGTTCACCTGCATCACGGATCACGCCAGCTTGAAGTGGTTAATGTCCATGAAGGACCTCTCGGGGCGCCTGGCTAGATGGTCGCTGCAGCTCCAAGGCTTTAACTTCAGCATCGAGCACCGGAAAGGAAGCGAGAACGTGGTGGCAGACACGCTTTCGCGATGCGTGGAGGAGATCGCCATGGATCCGACGGAGTTGCTGGGTTTCGAGACCACCGAGTTTGCTGGAGATGAGTACCAGGAGTTAGTCCAGGAAGTGCAGGAGAATGTGGATAACTTACCGGATCTCAGGATAGAGGAAGGTCTCATCTTCAAGCGAGTCTCCCCGGCAACGTTGGATGACGAGGTGGAAGGATCTGCGTGGAAGCTGTGGATACCTCAGAGTCTGACCCACAGCCTAGTCGAGCGAGCCCACACGGATCCAACGGCAGCTCACGGCGGAATGGCGAAGACTTTGGAGATCTTGCGGCGGCAGTTCTATTGGCCTGGGATGGTGATGCAGGTACGCGAGTACGTTCGCGGATGCCAAGTGTGCAAGGAGTCGAAAGCGCCAAATCACAGGATGATGGTCGGGATCGGCGAACGTGTACAGACGGAGCGACCCTTCCAGAAACTGTACATCGATTTCCTTGGCAAGTATCCCAGGTCGAAGAAAGGGCACGCGTGGATATTCATCGTGGTGGACCACTTCTCCAAATACACGTTCTTGAAGGCCATGAGGGAAGCAACTGCCTCGAACGCCGTAGATTTTCTCATCAACGAGGTATTCTACAAATTTGGAGTGCCTGAAGTCGTGCACTCAGACAATGGACGGCAGTTCACGTCGAAAATTTTCGAGGAAGCGATGGAGAGCTTCGGAGTCCAACACCTGAAGACGCCGATCTATTCCCCGCAAAGCAACGCAGCTGAACGGGTGAACCGCAGCGTCCTAGCAGCCATCCGTGGGTTCCTGGAGGGCGATCATCGGGAGTGGGATGCTTACCTTCCGGAAATCGAGGTGGCCATCCGGAACGCCGTACATTCAGCAACGGGCGAAACCCCATTCTTCACGCTGTTCGGACATCACATGTTCCTGCACGGTTCCAGTTATAAGCTGGCGAGGAAGCTGCAGTCGTTGTGCGATCACGAGATGGCCGGAATGGCCACAGCCGACAAACTGCGGGTAGTGCAGGAGAAGGTCCGCAAGAGTCTGGAGACTGCTCACGATCGGAGTCGCCAGAGATACGACCAGAGGGCCAGAGTGTTCGCGGCGAAGCCAGGGCAAGAGGTGTATCGCCGGAACTTTGTGCTCAGTGACTTCGGGAAGCAATTCAACGCCAAATTCGCTAAGAAGTT
This sequence comes from Drosophila jambulina, assembly GCA_018152175.1. NCBI lineage: Eukaryota > Metazoa > Arthropoda > Insecta > Diptera > Drosophilidae > Drosophila > Drosophila jambulina. The sequence continues at coordinate 562,220 of JAECXH010000027.1, read as the reverse complement.
CCTGAAGGCCCGAGTGGTGAAGGCGGTAGGCAACGATGCGTATGAGCTGGAGGATCTGCAGGGCCGAAGTTTGGGCGTCTACCACGCCAAAGACATCCGCGTATGACCTGGAAGGAAACGAAGGACACACAAAGTATACAAGGACGGAACCCGAAAGACGGCTGATACTTCCCGTAAAGCGTGGGCCCCGCGTTGGGCACCGTACGGAACTGCGCGGAAGATCATATCCAAATGCTCCCAATGATCTTGTCGAGCCGCCGTGATCCAGTAGCATCTCTCCAAATCCTTGGGTGGTGTTGCATTTCTAGTCGGAATGGGCTGGAGGACTATCGATATATCGATAGGGGTTAGGATCGGTAGGACCAGAAGGGGCAGGGATTTAAATGAGCGAACCGGGAATCTGTATAGGGGGATTTAAGAGAAACGGCTTTTACCCTTTGCCTCGGCCGTGGCGCTAAGAAAAAAAACGGTTCCTAAGCCGGAACAGAGCCTATATAGGGAGGTGAAGGCAGATTCCGAAATAGCAGTAGCGACGAGGAAGATAGGCAGCGACTTTGGGAAGCTGTGTCGGAAGCAAAAAAAATAAAAACGTGGGTGAAGAAAATTGTGGAAGTGGAAGAACATTTATATTTAAATAAGATTTTATTTCAGCGTGGCAGTGGTAAAATCACTGGCCACGGCAGTTTTATTTGAGGAGTTTTTGTGCTATGTGCTTACCCGCCGCCAACGGCTATCGGGCGGAATTATTTGTGGAGCAGCTGCCAGCCATCAGAGCCAAGTAATCCAGCCGGTCGGCGCCCATCGGTCAGCAGAGTCATCCCTCTGGCCAACTGGAATCCGGTGAGTCCGTTCCGCGAGAGCGCTTGGCCTGCCGTGACGAGGCGGCCGTGTTCCCCTAAATTATTCTCCCGTTTGCTCGGGTCGGTCGCCGCCATTAAGGGCCGCAAAAAGGGGCCGCACTAGATAGCGACGCCTCCAATATTTCTGGCCACCACGGCCGTTTCATCGCTGCCATTAAGGGCCGCCGATTTTCGCCGATTTTTTATTCCTCATGCTGCAAAATAAAATTAGATATTATTGTAAATGTTAGAATTATTTATTTCCCTACGGTTCATATTATTTTATACTTACTTGCTTGTCCTCAGTTCCTATGTGTCTTGTCCTCCGCGTTTCCGGAATCGGGTCCGGAATTGGTGCAACACAGGTGCTGTGAATGAAATAGAAGAATTGAAAAGAAGTGGAAAACAAAATATTGATAAATTAACCCACCCTTGTGGTTTCTTTTGGAGCTCCAGTAGGGACCCTAGGTAGGAAAAGGGGTTGTCCTTCTAGTTAACGGCCGGATTTTGGCCAATTTTTGCCGGCGAAAGTGCCGAACCGTACTTCTTTGAGGTTCTTGTGGCAGCCTTGGCGCAAGCGCATCCCTGGCTAGGGTCACGGCTTCGCCGGGAATAAGTCCCAGTGGAACGTGCGGGCACTTGCTATTAGCTACATAAGTGTCCTGCCATGTTAGTTGTAAGGATCTGGAATTTTATATAAAAAGTTAAATTTTGAAATGAAATCTGAGTAAACTTCTTTACCTGGGGAGATGAGCCGGTCGCCAGACCGCCTGGAATAGACTCCGGTCCGCCGGAGATGGGTAAGGCCCCGAGATGAACTGGAGGCATCACTGGATGGGTGGGAGCGTCGTGGCCAATCCACCGAAGCCACCAATTCGGTCCCAAAGTGTCGCCAATTTATTGTTTGTTTACATTTTTGTGTTAGAGATGTGAGTATTGTTGTGATAAGTATTTTTCCGAGACGTCCGATTAATCGGTGTTTTTGTTTATTGTGCGGACTGTGGGCATCGGGTCAAGATCCCACCCTGGGACACTGAGCTAGCCCGGCATTGCCCAAACCAGCAGTTCCGTTACAATATGGCGCCCAAACAAAAACAAATTTAAAAAAAATAAAAATAGCGAGATGACGACGTCTCCTCTTAACCACGTCCTGGACCAGCCAGCCCCCACGAAACGGTGGCTTGGGAGGCCTAAATTTGGCCTGCAATTGCACCGATGACCTGAGGACTGGTGGTTCGGTTTGGCGTTTGGTTTTTTGTTTTTTTTTCGTGTATTTGCTTTTTGTTTTTAGGCAGGACGGGAGGCTTGATCCGCAGTAGGACGGACAATTGCTCCGGGGCACAGTTCGCGGTGGTTCTGCTGTGGCCAGGTGGTGGCATCCGTCCGTAAAGTCGACGGATCTGCACCCCTAGGCTTACAGATCCGTGCGAGAGGCACGAGGAGAACACCGCGCTATAAAAAAAAACTGTGATATAGTAGATAGGGATTAATGTTATTTATTTGAATTAACGTAATGTTTTTTTTATGTATTAATGTTATTTGTGGGTAGATCCTTGGGTTTTCCTGGTGGATGTAGCCTTCGGGATCATCTTGGAGGTGACTTCGTGACCCGTAGTATGAACTGCGCGCTGCACGATCACCACAATTTGAACCGCAGGTTGCATTCATCAAGGAAAATCCTACAGGATCTACGGAAGGCCGATGTCCTTAACTGGCGACTTTCAGCTAAGCTGAAAGTTAGTCCAGTTGACGAACGGCTGGAGTAGGGACGGCACTGGGCGAATTGCAGACGCAGAAATCTGGCGCGGAGTCCACCGGCGGTTGATCGGCTCCATCTCCCCTAAAAAAGTGGATAGAAAAGAAAATAATAAAACGTTGAGAAATTATTTGTTCATTGCGAATTTATTTATTTATAGCATATTTATTTATTTATAACATATTTATTTATTTATTTATTGGATCGTAGTGTATTAATTCATTTAATTTCGTAATATATAATTATTTATTCAGCGTTGGATTATTTATTTGTTTAGTAGGGGTCCATTTATTTATGTTTGGTAATTGTTTACATTTGTTAGGTGTCTAGAATATTTAGAAACAATAAATATGACCGAAAAGAAGACAGGGCATCAGTATGAGCTCAGGCCGAGGGTTTCCTTAGCCCAGGATGAGGAAGAGTGGGCCACAGATTTGGAGGGTGCGACTGGGTTCGCGCCACCCCGAATTTCAACGCGATTACTGAGGACGCCGCCGTTGCGACGGCTGGAACAACAGCCAGAAGAGCGGAGGCAGCCGGAACAGCCCAAGTTCGAGGCTATCGGGGCCGCAGCCGACAATCTCCTAGGAGTAGATCCCGCTCGAAGGTCGGTGCACTTCCATGAGCCGCCTGTGGATTCCACGGTCCAGTCGGCGGTGAACCTCGCCCTGGCCCAGGCAGCCGAGACGTATCGCAAGTCCCAGGAGGAAGGCGTCGGACAAGCATTGCGGGATGAACTTCGAGCAGGCTTCCTGGAGATGATGCAGCTGATGAACGAGGTGCTTAGACCGAACTCCACACAGCAGCAAGTTCCAGGAGGGAACTCAGGTCACCGACAGCAGCTATTTCGAGCAGGACGTCAGCAGCAGCCATTTCCAGAGGAACGACCAAGGGAAGCTTTCCATATAGCTCGCGGACCGGTACCCCGCCATTCCCAGACGGACCAAGCAGCAAGTGGACCACCACGGGTCCCGCCAAAGCCGCCCAGGAGGGCACAGGATCACGTGGGGAGTTGCAGCAGCAGTCCAGGAGATTCCACAGAGGCCGAGGAGAGGCTTCGAAGGGACGGCGGCGGGCGAAACTGGCGTGTAGAGGACCACAGAGCTGGCGAATTCCGGGACGAGTGGGTGTACGTCAACGGGGACGCCGGAGGCAGTTCCCACTACTCGAGAGTGGATCGGTGGAACATCGTGTTCAACGGCGAAGACGAGCGCAATCACGTCGAGGGCTTCCTGTTTCGGTTGGAGTACCTCCAGAGGCAGACACGCTGCCCGTGGTCAGAAGTCCTGAGGAATTTCCACACTCTCCTTTCGGGAAGGGCGCTGGAGTGGTACTGGATCCACGTGCAGCAGCACCGAGTAGACCACTGGAACCAGCTACGCCGAGCTCTGTTGGAGGGGTTCCAGAGCCACGAAACGGAGCACCAGCGGATGCACCACCTTCTGCAGCGGGAGCAGCAGCCGGGCGAGAGCGTGGATGACTTCCTTCACGCGATGCAGACTCTTGCTTCTCGCCTAAAAAAACCAATGCCAGAGCGACATTTGGTGAAGGTGATGAAGAAGGGTTTGAGAGAGGGGATCGGCAGATACGTGTATGCGATGGAAATACTTACCGTGGATGAGTTGCGGCAGGAGAGCGTGGAAGTGGAGCGCAGCTTCGGACGCAAAAGTCGCGCAGCATTTTCCCCACCAATGCGCCACCCGAGCAGGGAGAGGAACAGGGTCAGCGAGGTTTTTGCACCGGAGCCAGAGGAGGAAGACCCACCTCGTGAAGAGGAGGCCGCGGAATCCGTTCCGGGCTGGGTGTTGGAACTGCGGAGCCATAGGGCACGGGTTCCGCGACTGCGAACTGGAGCTGAAGAAAGTATTTTGCTTTCGATGCGGGAAAGCTGATACAGTCGCTCCGAAATGTCCCAACTGCACGGGAAATGGATGGCTGGGCGATCCGAGAGCGGGAGGATCTCGCCCAGAGAGGAATCCCGCGATATGAAGGAGCTAGAGATAGAGCAAATAGAGAGTAAGGTTGATATAAGTTCGAGTTTAAGATACTTACCCTATGAAGAGCGGATGCGGAAATATCTGGAAGTTCGGAGCCGGATTTTCGACCAACACCAGCTGAGCGGGATGCGCAAGGTCTCTCGAACGGTCCAAAAAGCTCGAGACCGATTTCAAAGGCGTCGGGAAAGGCGGAGAGAAGTCGTCGCAGCAGTGAAACGGGGCGGCCACCATGATCCCAGACCCTTCGCAAAAATCAAAATCCTGAGCCAACACCTGACAGGATTATTGGACACGGGAGCGAGCGTCAGTTTGCTTGGAAAGGGTGGCAGGGAACTGGTGGATGCGTTGGGGGTGCCGGTCCAGAGATACTTCTCGGTGGTGCGTACTGCCGCAGGTGAGGATCGGTCGATCATCGGACGAGTTCAGCTACCTGTGGAGTACAAGGGAAGGGTAGAAAACATTCTTTTTTATCTTTGCCCGTACCTGGAGCAGCCGGCGTATCTCGGCGTCGATTTCTGGCGGACCTTTGGCCTGGCTCCGGCGGTAGTGGGAGAAGTCCCGGCGCAAGGCGTGAAGAAGGCTGAAGAAATCCACGCCAGGAAAATGGAGCACTACGCCGACCAGGAAGACGATGACGACGCGAAGGCCGATCCTGAATCCTGGATACTATCCGCGGCCGAGTCACGGGAGCTGGAGGAGATTAAGCGGAAGTTTCTCACCTTCGAGGAGGATGGCTTGGGAACCACCAGCCTAGAGAAGCATACCATCGAGCTGGTGGAAGGCGCTAAAATCTTCAAGGATCGGCCCTATCCAATGTCTCCAGCGAAACAGAAGGTGGTCGAGGACGAAGTCGACAAAATGCTGGCCTTGGGAGTCATCGAGGAGAGCAAGAGCCCTTGGAGCAATCGGACGACGGTGGTTTCAAGGCCTGGAAAGGATCGGTTTTGTTTAGACGCTCGCAAGCTGAACGACGTGACCGTCAAGGACGCTTACCCCTTGCCTAGTATCGATGGAATCCTGTCCAGAATCGATCAAACGCACTACATCTCCAGCGTGGATTTAAAATTCGCGTTTTGGCAGATCGAGCTGGACGAGAAGAGCAAGGAGTTGACGGCGTTCACGGTTCCTGGTAGGCCCCTTTACCAGTTCCGAGTGATGCCTTTCGGACTTTGCAATGCGGCACAGCGGCTGGTGAGACTCATGGATCGAGTAATCCCAGCTGAGATCCGATCCAACGTCTTCGTGTACTTGGACGATCTGCTCATCCTGGCACCGGACATCCAGACGCACTTCCGGTACCTACGACGAGTCGCCGAATGCCTGAGGGAAGCAGGATTAACGATTGGGCTTAGCAAGTCCAAATTCTGTTTCAAGTCGTTGACTTACCTAGGCTTCATCGTAGGTGGAGGTTGTCTGCGCATGGATCCTGGAAGAGTGGAAGCAATCCGGAGGATGCCTGAGCCGAGGTCGATGAAGGAGGTGCGAGCGTTTTTAGGAACAGCTGGCTGGTATCGGCGCTTCGTCAAAAACTTCGCGACGCTAGCAGCACCGCTCACCGAAGCACTCAAGAAGACCGGGAACACGAAGTTTTCCTTGAGTCCGGAGGCGCAGCTAGCTGTCGAGGCGTTGAAGATGGCCCTGACGACGGCACCGGTCCTGGTCCACGCCGACTTCAAGCGGCACTTTTACATCCAGTGCGACGCGTCTCACATTGGCGTTGGAGCGGTTTTGTTCCAGAAGGACGAGGACAACCAAGAGCAGCCGATTGCCTTCTTCTCGGCGAAGATAAACAGGCACCAGGTGAATTATACCGTCACCGAGAAGGAGTGCTTGGCAGCGCTCCTGGCGATCCGGAAGTTCCGTCCCTATGTGGAAGGCATGCCGTTCACCTGCATCACGGATCACGCCAGCTTGAAGTGGTTAATGTCCATGAAGGACCTCTCGGGGCGCCTGGCTAGATGGTCGCTGCAGCTCCAAGGCTTTAACTTCAGCATCGAGCACCGGAAAGGAAGCGAGAACGTGGTGGCAGACACGCTTTCGCGATGCGTGGAGGAGATCGCCATGGATCCGACGGAGTTGCTGGGTTTCGAGACCACCGAGTTTGCTGGAGATGAGTACCAGGAGTTAGTCCAGGAAGTGCAGGAGAATGTGGATAACTTACCGGATCTCAGGATAGAGGAAGGTCTCATCTTCAAGCGAGTCTCCCCGGCAACGTTGGATGACGAGGTGGAAGGATCTGCGTGGAAGCTGTGGATACCTCAGAGTCTGACCCACAGCCTAGTCGAGCGAGCCCACACGGATCCAACGGCAGCTCACGGCGGAATGGCGAAGACTTTGGAGATCTTGCGGCGGCAGTTCTATTGGCCTGGGATGGTGATGCAGGTACGCGAGTACGTTCGCGGATGCCAAGTGTGCAAGGAGTCGAAAGCGCCAAATCACAGGATGATGGTCGGGATCGGCGAACGTGTACAGACGGAGCGACCCTTCCAGAAACTGTACATCGATTTCCTTGGCAAGTATCCCAGGTCGAAGAAAGGGCACGCGTGGATATTCATCGTGGTGGACCACTTCTCCAAATACACGTTCTTGAAGGCCATGAGGGAAGCAACTGCCTCGAACGCCGTAGATTTTCTCATCAACGAGGTATTCTACAAATTTGGAGTGCCTGAAGTCGTGCACTCAGACAATGGACGGCAGTTCACGTCGAAAATTTTCGAGGAAGCGATGGAGAGCTTCGGAGTCCAACACCTGAAGACGCCGATCTATTCCCCGCAAAGCAACGCAGCTGAACGGGTGAACCGCAGCGTCCTAGCAGCCATCCGTGGGTTCCTGGAGGGCGATCATCGGGAGTGGGATGCTTACCTTCCGGAAATCGAGGTGGCCATCCGGAACGCCGTACATTCAGCAACGGGCGAAACCCCATTCTTCACGCTGTTCGGACATCACATGTTCCTGCACGGTTCCAGTTATAAGCTGGCGAGGAAGCTGCAGTCGTTGTGCGATCACGAGATGGCCGGAATGGCCACAGCCGACAAACTGCGGGTAGTGCAGGAGAAGGTCCGCAAGAGTCTGGAGACTGCTCACGATCGGAGTCGCCAGAGATACGACCAGAGGGCCAGAGTGTTCGCGGCGAAGCCAGGGCAAGAGGTGTATCGCCGGAACTTTGTGCTCAGTGACTTCGGGAAGCAATTCAACGCCAAATTCGCTAAGAAGTTCCTGAAGGCCCGAGTGGTGAAGGCGGTAGGCAACGATGCGTATGAGCTGGAGGATCTGCAGGGCCGAAGTTTGGGCGTCTACCACGCCAAAGACATCCGCGTATGACCTGGAAGGAAACGAAGGACACACAAAGTATACAAGGACGGAACCCGAAAGACGGCTGATACTTCCCGTAAAGCGTGGGCCCCGCGTTGGGCACCGTACGGAACTGCGCGGAAGATCATATCCAAATGCTCCCAATGATCTTGTCGAGCCGCCGTGATCCAGTAGCATCTCTCCAAATCCTTGGGTGGTGTTGCATTTCTAGTCGGAATGGGCTGGAGGACTATCGATATATCGATAGGGGTTAGGATCGGTAGGACCAGAAGGGGCAGGGATTTAAATGAGCGAACCGGGAATCTGTATAGGGGGATTTAAGAGAAACGGCTTTTACCCTTTGCCTCGGCCGTGGCGCTAAGAAAAAAACGGTTCCTAAGCCGGAACAGAGCCTATATAGGGAGGTGAAGGCAGATTCCGAAATAGCAGTAGCGACGAGGAAGATAGGCAGCGACTTTGGGAAGCTGTGTCGGAAGCAAAAAAAAATAAAAACGTGGGTGAAGAAAATTGTGGAAGTGGAAGAACATTTATATTTAAATAAGATTTTATTTCAGCGTGGCAGTGGTAAAATCACTGGCCACGGCAGTTTTATTTGAGGAGTTTTTGTGCTATGTGCTTACCCGCCGCCAACGGCTATCGGGCGGAATTATTTGTGGAGCAGCTGCCAGCCATCAGAGCCAAGTAATCCAGCCGGTCGGCGCCCATCGGTCAGCAGAGTCATCCCTCTGGCCAACTGGAATCCGGTGAGTCCGTTCCGCGAGAGCGCCTGGCCTGCCGTGACGAGGCGGCCGTGTTCCCCTAAATTATTCTCCTGTTTGCTCGGGTCGGTCGCCGCCATTAAGGGCCGCAAAAAGGGGCCGCACTAGATAGCGACGCCTCCAATATTTCTGGCCACCACGGCCGTTTCATCGCTGCCATTAAGGGCCGCCGATTTTCGCCGATTTTTTATTCCTCATGCTGCAAAATAAAATTAGATATTATTGTAAATGTTAGAATTATTTATTTCCCTACGGTTCATATTATTTTATACTTACTTGCTTGTCCTCAGTTCCTATGTGTCTTGTCCTCCGCGTTTCCGGAATCGGGTCCGGAATTGGTGCAACACAGGTGCTGTGAATGAAATAGAAGAATTGAAAAGAAGTGGAAAACAAAATATTGATAAATTAACCCACCCTTGTGGTTTCTTTTGGAGCTCCAGTAGGGACCCTAGGTAGGAAAAGGGGTTGTCCTTTTAGTTAACGGCCGGATTTTGGCCAATTTTTGCCGGCGAAAGTGCCGAACCGTACTTCTTTGAGGTTCTTGTGGCAGCCTTGGCGCAAGCGCATCCCTGGCTAGGGTCACGGCTTCGCCGGGAATAAGTCCCAGTGGAACGTGCGGGCACTTGCTATTAGCTACATAAGTGTCCTGCCATGTTAGTTGTAAGGATCTGGAATTTTATATAAAAAGTTAAATTTTGAAATGAAATCTGAGTAAACTTCTTTACCTGGGGAGATGAGCCGGTCGCCAGACCGCCTGGAATAGACTCCGGTCCGCCGGAGATGGGTGATGCCCCGAGATGAACTGGAGGCATCACTGGATGGGTGGGAGCGTCGTGGCCAATCCACCGAAGCCACCAATTCGGTCCCAAAGTGTCGCCAATTTATTGTTTGTTTACATTTTTGTGTTAGAGATGTGAGTATTGTTGTGATTAGTATTTTTCCGAGACGTCCGATTAATCGGTGTTTTTGTTTATTGTGCGGACTGTGGGCATCGGGTCAAGATCCCACCCTGGGACACTGAGCTAGCCCGGCATTGCCCAAACCAGCAGTTCCGTTACAATATGGCGCCCAAACAAAAACAAATTTAAAAAAAATAAAAATAGCGAGATGACGACGTCTCCTCTTAACCACGTCCTGGACCAGCCAGCCCCCACGAAACGGTGGCTTGGGAGGCCTAAATTTGGCCTGCAATTGCACCGATGACCTGAGGACTGGTGGTTCGGTTTGGCGTTTGGTTTTTTGTTTTTTTTTCGTGTATTTGCTTTTTGTTTTTAGGCAGGACGGGAGGCTTGATCCGCAGTAGGACGGACAATTGCTCCGGGGCACAGTTCGCGGTGGTTCTGCTGTGGCCAGGTGGTGGCATCCGTCCGTAAAGTCGACGGATCTGCACCCCTAGGCTTACAGATCCGTGCGAGAGGCACGAGGAGAACACCGCGCTATAAAAAAAAAACTGTGATATAGTAGATAGGGATTAATGTTATTTATTTGAATTAACGTAATGTTTTTTTTATGTATTAATGTTATTTGTGGGTAGATCCTTGGGTTTTCCTGGTGGATGTAGCCTTCGGGATCATCTTGGAGGTGACTTCGTGACCCGTAGTATGAACTGCGCGCTGCACGATCACCACAATTTGAACCGCAGGTTGCATTCATCAAGGAAAATCCTACAGGATCTACGGAAGGCCGATGTCCTTAACTGGCGACTTTCAGCTAAGCTGAAAGTTAGTCCAGTTGACGAACGGCTGGAGTAGGGACGGCACTGGGCGAATTGCAGACGCAGAAATCTGGCGCGGAGTCCACCGGCGGTTGATCGGCTCCATCTCCCCTAAAAAAGTGGATAGAAAAGAAAATAATAAAACGTTGAGAAATTATTTGTTCATTGCGAATTTATTTATTTATAGCATATTTATTTATTTATAACATATTTATTTATTTATTTATTGGATCGTAGTGTATTAATTCATTTAATTTCGTAATATATAATTATTTATTCAGCGTTGGATTATTTATTTGTTTAGTAGGGGTCCATTTATTTATGTTTGGTAATTGTTTACATTTGTTAGGTGTCTAGAATATTTAGAAACAATAAATATGACCGAAAAGAAGACAGGGCATCAGTATGAGCTCAGGCCGAGGGTTTCCTTAGCCCAGGATGAGGAAGAGTGGGCCACAGATTTGGAGGGTGCGACTGGGTTCGCGCCACCCCGAATTTCAACGCGATTACTGAGGACGCCGCCGTTGCGACGGCTGGAACAACAGCCAGAAGAGCGGAGGCAGCCGGAACAGCCCAAGTTCGAGGCTATCGGGGCCGCAGCCGACAATCTCCTAGGAGTAGATCCCGCTCGAAGGTCGGTGCACTTCCATGAGCCGCCTGTGGATTCCACGGTCCAGTCGGCGGTGAACCTCGCCCTGGCCCAGGCAGCCGAGACGTATCGCACGTCCCAGGAGGAAGGCGTCGGACAAGCATTGCGGGATGAACTTCGAGCAGGCTTCCTGGAGATGATGCAGCTGATGAACGAGGTGCTTAGACCGAACTCCACACAGCAGCAAGTTCCAGGAGGGAACTCAGGTCACCGACAGCAGCTATTTCCAGCAGGACGTCAGCAGCAGCCATTTCCAGAGGAACGACCAAGGGAAGCTTTCCATATAGCTCGCGGACCGGTACCCCGCCATTCCCAGACGGACCAAGCAGCAAGTGGACCACCACGGGTCCCGCCGAAGCCGCCCAGGAGGGCACAGGATCACGTGGGGAGTTGCAGCAGCAGTCCAGGAGATTCCACAGAGGCCGAGGAGAGGCTTCGAAGGGACGGCGGCGGGCGAAACTGGCGTGTAGAGGACCACAGAGCTGGCGAATTCCGGGACGAGTGGGTGTACGTCAACGGGGACGCCGGAGGCAGTTCCCACTACTCGAGAGTGGATCGGTGGAACATCGTGTTCAACGGCGAAGACGAGCGCAATCACGTCGAGGGCTTCCTGTTTCGGTTGGAGTACCTCCAGAGGCAGACACGCTGCCCGTGGTCAGAAGTCCTGAGGAATTTCCACACTCTCCTTTCGGGAAGGGCGCTGGAGTGGTACTGGATCCACGTGCAGCAGCACCGAGTAGACCACTGGAACCAGCTACGCCGAGCTCTGTTGGAGGGGTTCCAGAGCCACGAAACGGAGCACCAGCGGATGCACCACCTTCTGCAGCGGGAGCAGCAGCCGGGCGAGAGCGTGGATGACTTCCTTCACGCGATGCAGACTCTTGCTTCTCGCCTAAAAAAACCAATGCCAGAGCGACATTTGGTGAAGGTGATGAAGAAGGGTTTGAGAGAGGGGATCGCCAGATACGTGTATGCGATGGAAATACTCACCGTGGATGAGTTGCGGCAGGAGAGCGTGGAAGTGGAGCGCAGCTTCGGACGCAAAAGTCGCGCAGCATTTTCCCCACCAATGCGCCACCCGAGCAGGGAGAGGAACAGGGTCAGCGAGGTTTTTGCACCGGAGCCAGAGGAGGAAGACCCACCTCGTGAAGAGGAGGCCGCGGAATCCGTTCCGGGCTGGGTGTTGGAACTGCGGAGCCATAGGGCACGGGTTCCGCGACTGCGAACTGGAGCTGAAGAAAGTATTTTGCTTTCGATGCGGGAAAGCTGATACTGTCGCTCCGAAATGTCCCAACTGCACGGGAAATGGACGGCTGGGCGATCCGAGAGCGGGAGGATCTCGCCCAGAGAGGAATCCCGCGATATGAAGGAGCTAGAGATAGAGCAAATAGAGAGTAAGGTTGATATAAGTTCGAGTTTAAGATACTTACCCTATGAAGAGCGGATGCGGAAATATCTGGAAGTTCGGAGCCGGATTTTCGACCAACACCAGCTGAGCGGGATGCGCAAGGTCTCTCGAACGGTCCAAAAGCTCGAGACCGATTTCAAAGGCGTCGGGAAAGGCGGAGAGAAGTCGTCGCAGCAGTGAAACGGGGCGGCCACCATGATCCCAGACCCTTCGCAAAAATCAAAATCCTGAGCCAACACCTGACAGGATTATTGGACACGGGAGCGAGCGTCAGTTTGCTTGGAAAGGGTGGCAGGGAACTGGTGGATGCGTTGGGGGTGCCGGTCCAGAGATACTTCTCGGTGGTGCGTACTGCCGCAGGTGAGGATCGGTCGATCATCGGACGAGTTCAGCTACCTGTGGAGTACAAGGGAAGGGTAGAAAACATTCTTTTTATCTTTGCCCGTACCTGGAGCAGCCGGCGTATCTCGGCGTCGATTTCTGGCGGACCTTTGGCCTGGCTCCGGCGGTAGTGGGAGAAGTCCCGGCGCAAGGCGTGAAGAAGGCTGAAGAAATCCACGCCAGGAAAATGGAGCACTACGCCGACCAGGAAGACGATGACGACGCGAAGGCCGATCCTGAATCCTGGATACTATCCGCGGCCGAGTCACGGGAGCTGGAGGAGATTAAGCGGAAGTTTCTCACCTTCGAGGAGGATGGCTTGGGAACCACCAGCCTAGAGAAGCATACCATCGAGCTGGTGGAAGGCGCTAAAATCTTCAAGGATCGGCCCTATCCAATGTCTCCAGCGAAACAGAAGGTGGTCGAGGACGAAGTCGACAAAATGCTGGCCTTGGGAGTCATCGAGGAGAGCAAGAGCCCTTGGAGCAATCGGACGACGGTGGTTTCAAGGCCTGGAAAGGATCGGTTTTGTTTAGACGCTCGCAAGCTGAACGACGTGACCGTCAAGGACGCTTACCCCTTGCCTAGTATCGATGGAATCCTGTCCAGAATCGATCAAACGCACTACATCTCCAGCGTGGATTTAAAATTCGCGTTTTGGCAGATCGAGCTGGACGAGAAGAGCAAGGAGTTGACGGCGTTCACGGTTCCTGGTAGGCCCCTTTACCAGTTCCGAGTGATGCCTTTCGGACTTTGCAATGCGGCACAGCGGCTGGTGAGACTCATGGATCGAGTAATCCCAGCTGAGATCCGATCCAACGTCTTCGTGTACTTGGACGATCTGCTCATCCTGGCACCGGACATCCAGACGCACTTCCGGTACCTACGACGAGTCGCCGAATGCCTGAGGGAAGCAGGATTAACGATTGGGCTTAGCAAGTCCAAATTCTGTTTCAAGTCGTTGACTTACCTAGGCTTCATCGTAGGTGGAGGTCGTCTGCGCATGGATCCTGGAAGAGTGGAAGCAATCCGGAGGATGCCTGAGCCGAGGTCGATGAAGGAGGTGCGAGCGTTTTTAGGAACAGCTGGCTGGTATCGGCGCTTCGTCAAAAACTTCGCGACGCTAGCAGCACCGCTCACCGAAGCACTCAAGAAGACCGGGAACACGAAGTTTTCCTTGAGTCCGGAGGCGCAGCTAGCTGTCGAGGCGTTGAAGATGGCCCTGACGGCGGCACCGGTCCTGGTCCACGCCGACTTCAAGCGGCACTTTTACATCCAGTGCGACGCGTCTCACATTGGCGTTGGAGCGGTTTTGTTCCAGAAGGACGAGGACAACCAAGAGCAGCCGATTGCCTTCTTCTCGGCGAAGATAAACAGGCACCAGGTGAATTATACCGTCACCAAGAAGGAGTGCTTGGCAGCGCTCCTGGCGATCCGGAAGTTCCGTCCCTATGTGGAAGGCATGCCGTTCACCTGCATCACGGATCACGCCAGCTTGAAGTGGTTAATGTCCATGAAGGACCTCTCGGGGCGCCTGGCTAGATGGTCGCTGCAGCTCCAAGGCTTTAACTTCAGCATCGAGCACCGGAAAGGAAGCGAGAACGTGGTGGCAGACACGCTTTCGCGATGCGTGGAGGAGATCGCCATGGATCCGACGGAGTTGCTGGGTTTCGAGACCACCGAGTTTGCTGGAGATGAGTACCAGGAGTTAGTCCAGGAAGTGCAGGAGAATGTGGATAACTTACCGGATCTCAGGATAGAGGAAGGTCTCATCTTCAAGCGAGTCTCCCCGGCAACGTTGGATGACGAGGTGGAAGGATCTGCGTGGAAGCTGTGGATACCTCAGAGTCTGACCCACAGCCTAGTCGAGCGAGCCCACACGGATCCAACGGCAGCTCACGGCGGAATGGCGAAGACTTTGGAGATCTTGCGGCGGCAGTTCTATTGGCCTGGGATGGTGATGCAGGTACGCGAGTACGTTCGCGGATGCCAAGTGTGCAAGGAGTCGAAAGCGCCAAATCACAGGATGATGGTCGGGATCGGCGAACGTGTACAGACGGAGCGACCCTTCCAGAAACTGTACATCGATTTCCTTGGCAAGTATCCCAGGTCGAAGAAAGGGCACGCGTGGATATTCATCGTGGTGGACCACTTCTCCAAATACACGTTCTTGAAGGCCATGAGGGAAGCAACTGCCTCGAACGTCGTAGATTTTCTCATCAACGAGGTATTCTACAAATTTGGAGTGCCTGAAGTCGTGCACTCAGACAATGGACGGCAGTTCACGTCGAAAATTTTCGAGGAAGCGATGGAGAGCTTCGGAGTCCAACACCTGAAGACGCCGATCTATTCCCCGCAAAGCAACGCAGCTGAACGGGTGAACCGCAGCGTCCTAGCAGCCATCCGTGGGTTCCTGGAGGGCGATCATCGGGAGTGGGATGCTTACCTTCCGGAAATCGAGGTGGCCATCCGGAACGCCGTACATTCAGCAACGGGCGAAACCCCATTCTTCACGCTGTTCGGACATCACATGTTCCTGCACGGTTCCAGTTATAAGCTGGCGAGGAAGCTGCAGTCGTTGTGCGATCACGAGATGGCCGGAATGGCCACAGCCGACAAACTGCGGGTAGTGCAGGAGAAGGTCCGCAAGAGTCTGGAGACTGCTCACGATCGGAGTCGCCAGAGATACGACCAGAGGGCCAGAGTGTTCGCGGCGAAGCCAGGGCAAGAGGTGTATCGCCGGAACTTTGTGCTCAGTGACTTCGGGAAGCAATTCAACGCCAAATTCGCTAAGAAGTTCCTGAAGGCCCGAGTGGTGAAGGCGGTAGGCAACGATGCGTATGAGCTGGAGGATCTGCAGGGCCGAAGTTTGGGCGTCTACCACGCCAAAGACATCCGCGTATGACCTGGAAGGAAACGAAGGACACACAAAGTATACAAAGACGGAACCCGAAAGACGGCTGATACTTCCCGTAAAGCGTGGGCCCCGCGTTGGGCACCGTACGGAACTGCGCGGAAGATCATATCCAAATGCTCCCAATGATCTTGTCGAGCCGCCGTGATCCAGTAGCATCTCTCCAAATCCTTGGGTGGTGTTGCATTTCTAGTCGGAATGGGCTGGAGGACTATCGATATATCGATAGGGGTTAGGATCGGTAGGACCAGAAGGGGCAGGGATTTAAATGAGCGAACCGGGAATCTGTATAGGGGGATTTAAGAGAAACGGCTTTTACCCTTTGCCTCGGCCGTGGCGCTAAGAAAAAAAACGGTTCCTAAGCCGGAACAGAGCCTATATAGGGAGGTGAAGGCAGATTCCGAAATAGCAGTAGCGACGAGGAAGATAGGCAGCGACTTTGGGAAGCTGTGTCGGAAGCAAAAAAAATAAAAACGTGGGTGAAGAAAATTGTGGAAGTGGAAGAACATTTATATTTAAATAAGATTTTATTTCAGCGTGGCAGTGGTAAAATCACTGGCCACGGCAGTTTTATTTGAGGAGTTTTTGTGCTATGTGCTTACCCGCCGCCAACGGCTATCGGGCGGAATTATTTGTGGAGCAGCTGCCAGCCATCAGAGCCAAGTAATCCAGCCGGTCGGCGCCCATCGGTCAGCAGAGTCATCCCTCTGGCCAACTGGAATCCGGTGAGTCCGTTCCGCGAGAGCGCCTGGCCTGCCGTGACGAGGCGGCCGTGTTCCCCTAAATTATTCTCCCGTTTGCTCGGGTCGGTCGCCGCCATTAAGGGCCGCAAAAAGGGGCCGCACTAGATAGCGACGCCTCCAATATTTCTGGCCACCACGGCCGTTTCATCGCCGCCATTAAGGGCCGCCGATTTTCGCCGATTTTTTATTCCTCATGCTGCAAAATAAAATTAGATATTATTGTAAATGTTAGAATTATTTATTTCCCTACGGTTCATATTATTTTATACTTACTTGCTTGTCCTCAGTTCCTATGTGTCTTGTCCTCCGCGTTTCCGGAATCGGGTCCGGAATTGGTGCAACACAGGTGCTGTGAATGAAATAGAAGAATTGAAAAGAAGTGGAAAACAAAATATTGATAAATTAACCCACCCTTGTGGTTTCTTTTGGAGCTCCAGTAGGGACCCTAGGTAGGAAAAGGGGTTGTCCTTTTAGTTAACGGCCGGATTTTGGCCAATTTTTGCCGGCGAAAGTGCCGAACCGTACTTCTTTGAGGTTCTTGTGGCAGCCTTGGCGCAAGCGCATCCCTGGCTAGGGTCACGGCTTCGCCGGGAATAAGTCCCAGTGGAACGTGCGGGCACTTGCTATTAGCTACATAAGTGTCCTGCCATGTTAGTTGTAAGGATCTGAAATTTTATATAAAAAGTTAAATTTTGAAATGAAATCTGAGTAAACTTCTTTACCTGGGGAGATGAGCCGGTCGCCAGACCGCCTGGAATAGACTCCGGTCCGCCGGAGATGGGTGATGCCCCGAGATGAACTGGAGGCATCACTGGATGGGTGGGAGCGTCGTGGCCAATCCACCGAAGCCACCAATTCGGTCCCAAAGTGTCGCCAATTTATTGTTTGTTTACATTTTTGTGTTAGAGATGTGAGTATTGTTGTGATTAGTATTTTTCCGAGACGTCCGATTAATCGGTGTTTTTGTTTATTGTGCGGACTGTGGGCATCGGGTCAAGATCCCACCCTGGGACACTGAGCTAGCCCGGCATTGCCCAAACCAGCAGTTCCGTTACATTGTTCTAAACCGAAAAGCACTTTGCTTGGAGTCTGCTTGATACTGCGTTGTTGTGTGTTATTTAGTACATGCTCCACTTTATCTATTACTGTGTCCCAATATATACCTTTCTCTGGTTCTACTAGTTTCGCTATCATTGGACCTAAACTTCTATTGACTCTTTCGACCTGTCCGTTCGCCTGGGGTGATCCAGTCGCAATCTTCATATGCTTAATATCAAACATAAAATCATCAAACTCTTTTGATGTAAAACAACTTCCCCTATCAGAAATGATGCACTTAGGCTTGCTGTATGCTCTAAAATAGTCCTTCAGGGCTGTAATGACTTCCCTTGTATTAGTTGTCTTTGTAGTATATAAACGTACGAACTTTGTAAAACTGTCGATGACAACAAAAATATGTTTTTTGGATCTACCTGAGTCGACTGGGCCGTAGTGATCGATATGTATTAGTTCAAACGGTTTGCTACCTTTTGCTACCTTACCCGCCTTAGGGGAGAACGCAACACATTTTAAGCAATTTTCTATATGGCTCAAACATTTGTCTTTGGCATTGGGAAACCAATAAGATTTCAGAATTATATCTAACATTTTGTTTCTACCTATGTGTCCGACCTCGTTGTGATACTTATATAGAATATGATCTTCCATGTCTGTGGGAACATAAAATAATAGTCTGCCATCATTACATTTTCTATAAATTACTCCGTTTCTCATTTCGAAAAACTTATGTTCATCTTCCTCTAACAGTTTCTTAATTTCTTGAATTTTTTTATCCTTGGCTTGGCATATTACTAAATTATCTTCAAATGAATTCGATTCTACTATCAAAATATTCGTGCATCTACTTAGAGCATCTACATGCTGCATCCTTTTGCCTTCTCTGTGTATGAGCTCATAGTCGTAGTTCTGGAGCTCTAACGCCCATCTAGCTATTCGAGGATTAAGTTCAATCTTATTAAGTGTTAAAGTAAGAGAATTACAATCAGTAATAATCTTAAATCGTTTTCCATACAAATATATTCTAAATCTTCGCAGCGCGTGAATAATTGCCATCGTTTCCAGTTCAAAACTGTGATATTTTGCCTCAGCGACGGTTGTTCGTTTCGAAAAATAAAATATGGGGTGCAATTTTCCGTCCTCTTTCTTTTGACATAACACAGCACCGAAACCCAGAGCACTTGCATCACAGTGCAGCTCTATTTCGTCTTTGTAATTATAAATGGCTAAAACAGGTGCCTGCACTAACTTTTCCTTAAGCGTTGAAAAACAGTTTATTTCCTTTTCTCCAAATTTAAATTTCTCATCTTTTCTCAAAAGATCATATAATGGTTTTGCCAAAGTTGAAAAATCTTTTATAAATCTACGGAAGTATGAACATAAACCTAGGAAACTTTGAACGGATTGTATCTTGTCTGGAACTGGAAAATATTGTATCGCATCTATCCCTTTATCATCAGCCCTAATGCCTTCGCCATTTATAATGAATCCTAAATACTTAATATTTGTTTGAAGAAACTCACATTTATCCATTCTTAATTCTAATTTGTTTTGGGCTAATCTGAGGAAAACTTCACCTAGGGTTTTTAAATGTTCCTCTGTGTCCTTGCTGCCGATCATGATGTCGTCCATGTATAAGTTATTAAGTGGAGTGGGGGGTTGGCAATAATATATCCCTCGCCGCTGTCTCCCAGTGTAGGTAGCCGGTTGGCTGTTGTTGGTTGTCCAGTGGGGGCTGGTTGCCCGTCCTGTCTCTATGATGAAATAGGATGATTATGTTGGAAGGAGACTGTCCTTCAATACCGCTGGCCTAGAGACTCAGCCGGTATATTTTTGTAATAAAAAGGTTTAACGGCTAAGTGCCGGAGTTTCGTGATATGAGCTTGTGCTTGTGAATATAAAATCAGAACTGAACTTAAGAACTAACGAAAGCTCATGCATGACCGGACGCCCGTGGCAGACCGCTGACCATGCACTTTTTGCAGAAGTCATACGATCGCTGCTAGCCAATGGGACAAAGCCACGGCCCATAAAGGCACAATATGTTGGCTCAGCTCTCGATCCAACTAGAGTGGACTCAATTTGGGGTGGACCATACATGAGTGGAGTAATAATTATAATATTAAATGCTTAATATTAATAAATGATGGGTAATAAAATGATTAATATTAAATAGGAGGAATAAAAATAGGCCTGCTGGTCCTAACCTGGGAGTTCGTTGTTAACTACTCCCCCCTTAAATTAGACGCCGTCCTCGGTGACAGCCAATTCGTCAATGGATTTTTGCAGCTGAGATGCCTCCCGTTTGCGCCTGCAGTGTTGTTGCAGCAGGACTAAGAAGCTAACGGCGACTCCCGCGACGAACCAGATTTTTGGTGCACCTCCCGCGGACACGTCCTCTCTGAGCTCCTGCATCAGTCGCAGGTTGTGCTCGTTCATCCGCTGTAGTAGCGGCAGACTCAGTATTTGATCATGTCCGGTGATGTTGATTAATGGGGAGGCCGCGATTCCAGGGCTCTTATCCACAGCGTAATTGAGGTTCAAATACACTGAGCCGTTGATGACTGCCTTCCGTTCGAAGGTAATAAGGTGGGTCCCTATTACGGTTGTTGTAGGCCCGTCATCGATAGTAATCCTCGCAAATTTCTCGTTGACGATTATTACTCCATCGTCCACGATTGTAAGGGGCTCTAGATTGCTGGGCTGCGTCCGGCATGTGGCCACACCGCCGGCATGTAACTGCCTGGCGCAGGTGTCGTGAACCGCCTTTTTGCAGAACGTGGCCAAGTTGGTAGACGCGCAATCTGAAACTGCTAGGACTCCGTCATCACATTCCGCCAAGACGTTTTCTTCAATTTGTAACATGGTATGGTAGTGAGCAACAGGAAAGAGCAGGACTTTTTTACAAATAAACTTAATTTTAGGATATTGAACAATTACATGGATAAAAATATTAGATTGAAAAATCTTAATCTTAGATACATCCATAAGACTAACTATGGGGACCTCTGTGAGCTGTTCGTCGAAGATAGATTTAAGGTCATTGTGATTAAAAATAACTGGATTTATCATATTGTTTTTTGCGAGTGTGATCGTGAGCATGCAATTTTGTATTTCTGAAATTAGTATTCTATTTCTGGCTAAGAGGGTCTCGAAAAGGTGGCCGGAGTCAACCAACCCGTCCCTTTTCTCTTTGAGGATTCTGTTTACTGTGTCTGTGAGTTGGTTAATATGTCTAGAAGGGTTAATTCTGTCCAGGTTAGCTTGTTGTGCCTTGTCAATTCTATCTTTGATTGTCGACATGATTTCGTCATTGCCAGCGTGGATAACCTCCACTGGTCTAAACTTTGTGACCGAATGTAGCGACCTGTTGTATTCTATCGTAGCCCGTGAGATCAATTCCACAGTATCCTCTATTTTTTTATAAATTTTGAGGCATCTGGCGATTTCTGCCAGTGTACTGTGAAACCTTTCAATTTGGCCATTGGAGCTACTGTGTAGCGGTGGCGCATTGACAACATCGATGCTGTATTGGTTTTTAAGCAACGACGTGATTGTCTCAGAGTTGAAAGAGGCTTCGTTGTCGCAGTATATGGTTTTGATATTTGGGTAGAAGTTTACCAATTGGAGAATAGGGGTTCGTACATCAATGATTGCCCTAGAAACTAAGGGTTGGATTTGGACAATTTGTCAATACAGGTTAAGAAGATTTTCCTGTCAGTGGAAAAAATGTCTATATGCAACATTTCTCCAACGTATGAAGGTATAGGGGTAATTCCTAATTCCTGTTTCTTAGGATGGCGGTCGTATTTGGCTTTATTGCAGATTTTGCAATTTGCGACCACTTCGCTAGCTAGTTTAGACATATTCGGGAAGTAATAATCCCGGAGGATTTGTTTAGCGTTCTCTTGTGCAGCCCGATGGGCGCGGTTGTGCTCGGTGTTAGTGATTTCAAGCTGTTCATTGGCGTTGGTAATATCACTGACGAAGGCTTTACAATGCCAAAACTTTGTCGCAGGAAACTCCTGCCTCAAGGCATGTTGAATACGCGCCAGGGTAGGGAAATCACAGTGAATCGCGTTCACGACGTTGGCGTTGACAATTTCTTTAACGGCTTCTACAAGCGAGTCTTTGTCATTAAAGTTAATGATATGGCGAGTTCTATTTCCGAAGATTATGAAGTCTCGCCGAAGAGGTTGGTTTGCTTCTTCCAAAATGATTTGGTTTCTGAAGCAGTTAAGAGGTTTGTCTGTGGACTCTATAGTGTACGAAAGGGAAAGCTCACTATGCACCGTGGCTGCATCGGACTGGATCTCAGCCTCTAAGTTGTTCAGGGGTTGTCGAGATAGAGCGTCCGCTACCAGGTTTTGTTTTCCCGGTGTGTAAAATACTTTCCCGTTGTTCTCATCAATGAATGCTTTCCATCGCTTAATCTTAGCGTTGGTGTTTTTCTCGGATACCGCGTATGTGAGGGGCTGGTGATCTGTAAAGATCCTTACCTCTTTGGTACCGTATAGGTAATTTTGAAGTTTGCCTATTGCCCATACTATCGCCAACAATTCTCTTTCGTTGGTGGCGTAATTCAGTTCGCAGTCTTTCAGCGTACGAGAGATCATGGTGATGGGCCTCTTGTTCTGGGACAATACCGCGCCTATACCACTGCCTGAAGCGTCGGTGGTAAGGTCAAATGGTAATTTAAAATCAGGGTACGTCAAAATGACATCTTCTGATGCCAGGATGTTACGCAGATGATCAAACGCATTGCGCTGGGTTTCATCAAATGTAACAGGAACTTTTTTTGACATGTTTTTACTCACAGTACCGTTTTCCCCTTTGAGAATATGAGTGAGAGGCCTGGCAATGGAGGGAAAATTCTTCACAAAGTTTCTGTAATAGCTCGCCAGGCCGAGGAAAGACCTGAGGTTAAACAGATTTTTGGGTTCGGGGAACTCTTGTATTGCCCTGACTTTTTCAGGGTCTGTTTTCGTTCCCCCCCTAGTGACTATGAAGCCTAAGAATTCTACGCTTTCTTTAAAGAACTTAGTCTTTTCTCGTGCCACCTTCATGTTGGCCTCGAGCAGTCGCTTAAGCACTATATCGATGTGCTTAACATGTTCGGTTTCGTTTTCGGAAAATATAATGACGTCATCGACATAGACGTAACATATCTTGCCTATTTCTTCCCTCAGCACATCATCGATGGCTCTTTGGAATATGCTACCTGCGTTTTTTAATCCGAAAGGTAATCGGCAAAACTCGTATTTCCCTCCGTTAACTGAGAAAGAGGTTTTCTCCCGGTCCTTCTCGGCCAAGTATATTTGGTGATACCCTGACCTTAAGTCTAGGGTAGTAAAGTATCTGGCTTTGCCCAAGTTCGCTAAAATCATGGGAATGCTTGGCATAGGGTAGCGGTCAGCAATTGTTTGTTCATTTAGTTTCCTAAAGTCGATTACCAAGCGCTTATTTTTGATGCCGTTAACGTCAGTCCCTTTTTTGTCAACTACCCAAGCAGGGCTGTTGTATGGGGATCTGGAAGGCCTTATTATGCCATTGCTCAGCAGCTCCTTGATCTCGTTGTTAACAAAGTTTGCTGCCCCCATGGGGTAGGGGTATAATCTGGAGTAAACGGGTTCGTCACTCTTAGTCCGAATAGTGGCGATGACCGAGGTGTTGAAAGTTAGCGCCTCGTTAGAGGTCGAAAACACCTTTATTCTTTTCAGAATAACATTTTTAAATTCGGCTTTCACCGAATTTGGTACCACTATGTCATCAATTTTAGTGAAATTGACGTTTTCACAGTCAAAGAATTTGAGCTTTTCGGTGACGTTTGCGTATTTTATTACGCTGTCGCCTAAGTTCAATGCCACTCCTGCTCGCATTAGCGAGTCGAAGCCTATTATAGCATCGAACGTGCTCAGTGTGTCCAATATGAAAAATGGGGCGTCTAACCCAAAAATGCGCATTATGCACTTGTTCTTGACGTCACTGGAGCCGTGAATAGAGCTCACAGTGAAGGGGGTCTCGACCGGCATTACATTTCTTAGCTCCTTTACGGGCTTAATGTAATTCTTTGTCGCCCCCGTGTCGATAAGTATTCTTAGTGTTCTACCATCCAACTGTCGTTCGATGAACGACGTCGGAGTCGGAGTCGTTACCTTCTTCAATGCTGGCGACTTCCGCTTCGGCTGTGACGGAATACCCTGACTCTTCCTGCTCGTGGGCTTGTGTTATATTATTAACACGCTGGCGTCTTTGTCCCGAATAACGCTGAGATGAATTCCGTCTTTTGTTGTTGTTATTATTCTGAGGCTTTCCCCAATTTGTTTCCTGCCTAAATTTGGCTGTCGAAGGGTCGATCTCCATAGGTTGTACTTTATTATTGTCTACAATTTCGGGGTCCCCGCGCTTCTGCCAGGGGCTGTCCTCTTGGGGCTTGCTTTGGAATTGCTTAGGAATGAAGTGTGGATTTTTATCCTCTCCTTTCCATTGCTTTCCCTGAAATTTATTAGTACGCCTGTTGCCATCGTGCACAAGAGCCTTGTCTTCGATGGCCTTCGCGTATGACGCTGCGAATGCACTTCTTTCAATGCTATTTTCAGCCTCCCGCGCAAGCGCTAACGCAGTGGTAAGGTCTTTTGGTTGTGCTGGTAGCACCAGTGCTTTGAGTGGTCTTTTCAGCCCAGCAATAAATGCGTGTAGGGCATCGTCCCTAACCTCCTTATTTAAGATAGCTGCCGTGTCCGCACTATGCGACATAACTATTTTGTTCGTGACGAGCGTGAGTTTCCTCTCGACTTCGTCATAGTATGCCATAAGATCGGCATCACGTTGTTGGACCATCTCGAGATTTTGACGTAATACTCGTAGGGACGTTTTGTCCGCGTATGTGCAGTCCAGTCTAGCCAGAATTGCATCGAAATTTAGCACAGTATTATGTGACGTGAGGAGCGCTCGCGCGTTACCACAAATTTTGTTTTTAATAATTACCACTGCTTCATAGTGGGCCTCGCTGCCCTTGTATCTCTTGAATACCTCGTACGCATCTGATGCGGCCTGCCTCCAAGACACGTATTCATCGTGGCTGCCGCTAAAGGTTGGGAGCGATTTCACAATATCTAACTTGACATCACACTTTATGCTGGGGTCCGGCGTTACCCTTTCATAAACTTCTACTTGGGGTGCCTGAACAGTTAACGAGCTGACCTGGTTTCTAACTGATTCAATTTCTGCCCGCCAGCGCTGCTCCTGTGCGGTTAGCGCGGCGTTGACGGCATTTGTTATGAGTGCTTGGACCATTTCTGCATTCATTTCTGATGAGTCTGGTTGTCTCACTGCGGGGCAAAATCCGATTTCTTCACTATCGTCACTGTCTACTTCTTGTTTCACTGCCCTATATTCCCAATTCATCGGCCGCAAATGAAGCTGAGTGAATTAATTGGCTGCAATATGGGTGGCGAATAAAGGTAAAATTTGCGTTTTGCGCACCGCTTTTAGTTGGCCAACACTTGTAGCTAAGTCAGGGTCTGGCGACGATGTAGAGGAGTCACAACACAGTGGGCGAAGTATAACAAATTTGAGAGAAAATATAATAATAAACCCGCAGAATTTATATGTGTAAAACTTAGCAATCGTTTGCTGGAGTTGCTGCGCAGAGAGTGGAGTCACAGAAAATTCGAGAAAACATCACAATAAAAATGCTGAGTTATACATCCCAAGAAAAATTCCAGTTGGGAAATGGTTGGAGCGAAGCACAGGCTTAGCAAACACACAGATACACTGGGCACAAAATTTCTACGTTTCTTTATTTAAAATTAGACACATGCAAATTAAGTAAATTCACAGAATACTCCAGGGGAAAGGTGCGGGGCATAATCGCCACACAAAAATGCGAAGAAATATATATATCGGGATTTTACACTGTACGGAATTTTTACTGGCAAGGTATGCAGAACTCACAGGCACACTTTATTTATTCTTTTATTATAGTATTATGACCTGGTGCTATCTTTGTCGCACAGTCACTTACATTTTTTTATCTTCAGGGTAGGTTCGAAGAGTAGTTGGGCGTCAGTTATTAAGTGGAGTGGGGGGTTGGCAATAATATATCCCTCGCCGCTGTCTCCCAGTGTAGGTAGCCGGTTGGCTGTTGTTGGTTGTCCAGTGGGGGCTGGTTGCCCGTCCTGTCTCTATGATGAAATAGGATGATTATGTTGGAAGGAGACTGTCCTTCAATACCGCTGGCCTAGGGACTCAGCCGGTATATTTTTGTAATAAAAAGGTTTAACGGCTAAGTGCCGGAGTTTCGTGATATGAGCTTGTGCTCTTTATTAAATGAATATAAAATCAGAACTGAACTTAAGAACTAACAAAAGCTCATGCATGACCGGACGCCCGTGGCAGACCGCTGACCATGCACTTTTTGCAGAAGTCATACGATCGCTGCTAGACAATGGGACAAAGCCACGGCCCATAAAGGCACAATATGTTGGCTCAGCTCTCGATCCAACTAGAGTGGACTCAATTTGGGGTGGACCATACATGAGTGGAGTAATAATTATAATATTAAATGCTTAATATTAATAAATGATGGGTAATAAAATGATTAATATTAAATAGGAGGAATAAAAATAGGCCTGCTGGTCCTAACCTGGGAGTTCGTTGTTAACTTATACAATTACTTTGTTGTCCCTAATAAGATCCTCAAAAATTTTGTTTATAAACCTTTGAAACACCGCCGATGCAGTTTTTAGACCCATTGGCATTCTGAGAAATTCGAATTGCCCTAACGGCGTAACAAATGAGGTGTATTTAACCGATTCCTTATTAACAAATACATGAAAATAACCATTTTTTAAATCAAGTTTCGAAAAGACTTTCTTGCTAACTAGTTTGTCTAAGAGGTCATCGATAAGCGGTATTGGATAATTGTCTTTAATTAACACTTTGTTTAGTTTTCTAAAGTCTATGCATAGTCGTATGTCTCCTGTTTTCTTTTTTACTAAAACTATTGGCGAAGCGTATTCTGATTCGCTAGGTTGTATGATGCCCTCTTTTAAATATTCATCTAACAATTTTTGTAATTTTTCTTTCTCCGAGTAGGCGAGTCTTCTTGGGGCGCAGCTAAAAGGTTTTGACGTTTCTAAGCATAATTTTATTTCACATTTAACTAAAGGTTCGGCCGGTTTTCTAACACTTAAGTAGTTGCATTTAATTATCTCTTTTAATTGACAGTTTAAGGCTTCATTATTTTCCGCACCGCATATGTAATTCATTTGATCATCTTCTATGTAATCAATGCTAAAGATTTCTCTAACTGTTTCTTCATAACTGGGCATAACTGTGGCATACAATTTCTGACTAAGTGCGGAATCCGTGTTTACGCTGCCTAGAGGAATAACTGTTTCGTTAACCGTTTTAATAACCGAAGGACTAACTAATTTACTAACTCTTTCGACATCTGTTTCACTAACCTTTTCACTAACTGTCTCCTTAACTGTTTCATTAACTGTCTCACTACCTTTATCATTAACTGTATCACTAACTGTTTCACTAACTGTTTCACTAACTGTTTCACTAACTGTTTCACTAACTGTATCACTAACTGTATCACTAACTGTATCACTAACTGTATCACTAACAATAGAACTGACTGTTTCCCTAATTGCTTTTCTATCTTTTTTACTAAATACTGGGTTAACCGTAACCCTTTCCAAGGCATCTGGATCCAGTTTCAATTGGCACGCTTTCATAAAATTTCGTCCGAGGACTACATTATGACTCATAGAACCGTTTGGGACCACGTTTAAATAAAAATAACATTTTGTTCTTTCTTTTATAATATAACACAAGATCTTTCCATATATTATCAATTGGCTTTTATTTAGCCCGAAATAGTTTTCCGTAGCAGATTTTAAATTAACTTCATTGGGTATACTGCTTATTTTTGCAAATGATATTGGACTCCCGGTGTCTATGAGGCATTCTGTAATTAAGGTAGTTCTAAAGCTATTATGAAAAAAAATCTGAACAAGTCTTACATAATTGTTGATATTGGCGCTCTTGCGCTCCGGGCACTGTCCGACGAAGTGTCCAAATGTCCCACAGGCATAGCAGGATCCGGGCTCCCTCTTTGGCTTGAGGCATTCCTTGGCGAAGTGCCCTTTGGCATTGCAATTGGCACAACGCAAATCCTTGCTGGGTGCACCTCCTCCAGTAAGGTGTTTCGGTGAATTATTTTCTGTCCTGGGCTTAGGTAGACGGACTTCCGAGAAAGCCCGCAAAATCTGGATCGGCTCGGAGAAACATTGTATGCGCGCCTGGTTACGCATCGCTGGTGCCGGAATTCCTCCTATAATGTTTTCTAGAAGCTCCTCCAAATCGATGTTGATGTCGTTGGCCAGCATCATCTTGTCTTCGAAATAAGCAGCAAACTTCTGAATGCCATTCACGTTTCAGGAATGCGCTTCTTAGCTCTCCTTTGGACATTTTCATTCCAAATGTCATGATTAGCTGCTCGCACAGCTGGTCGGTTAACTCCAGAATGCGCGTGGCGTTTGCGTGCAGCCAGCGCTGTGCGTTCCCCTTCAGCTTGGCAATAAGAAGCATATGCATGCAGCCGCTGTCCAAATTATAAATCTTGCCAATGTTCTGAAGTTGTGTGGCCCAATTACGCGCACACACGCTGCCGTCGTACTCCATTGTTACCTCTTTTGCTAAGGCAAGCGATGCTGCTGGAGATTTCAGAAGTTTGTTTACGTTTGCGCTCTGGCGTTGATCATCACTGCCAGCGGTCTCTTTTCCAACACTGGTACGTCCGATATCCATGTTATCGGGCGCGATGGTCACTCTAGTGCTGTTAACTTTAACATTAGTGCTGTTAGCGCACATGTTAACAGTGCAATCATTTTCAATGTTGTTTTCGATGACGTCATGGATTTGGCTGACACGAATGCTCTTTTTTTTGTTCGCGTCATCGATTTCCGTGTAAATCCTCTGTAGTACGGCCATGTTTGCATCAATCTCGTCCCGAAGCTTCTGCAGGGTGGCTTTTTCTGCATCCACCAGCGATAGCTGATCCAAATCGAGATCATCCGGGGTTTCCGACGCCACTGACTGAGCGTCGAACGGGATCGTTTGCGTATCCTCACCTTGTGGCTCATGCTGTTTTAGCATAGACGCAGCTCCATCCATTTCCTCCTCCGCTCCAGCTGCTGATCCGTTGATTGGTGGTGGATCGCCGCGCGATTCCGGAGAAATGGCTTGCAGACGTACTATCAATTCCGCTTTTGTGCCGGAAGTTTGGCGTCCAAGGGCTCCCAACCAGTTTTTTAGTTGGTGCACCGAGAATTGGTTTAATATGGTGTCAGGCATAGTGAGTAAAGACCACTTCTGATGTTGTGAACGTCAAAAAACACTCCGGTCTGTTTCTTTCTTTATTACGTCTTATTTCCAAGAGCTCGCGCCATCGAATGTCACGTTTATTCTAATTCTCCTTTTTCTTATGCTCTCGCATATATGTCTGTATGCGTGAGAGCTAGGTATACATTTTTATCTCTTAATGCTAGCTTAATAGTAAGAGCGAGATGACAATAATGTTCTTACGTCTAACGGGGATTTGATCTTGCACTTCTCTCTGCCACCATGGGCTTTATACCTAAATTAAGCTTATACATATTAAATACATGGAACCTACATGATATATACATGGTACTGTGGGCCTTAAAGAATGTCTATCCTACTACAATAAGTTATTATTATAGTCAAAATCTTTTAAATGTTTAACCTATTTGATTTTATGTGTGTTTCATAGTTTAATACATTGTATGGTTTTTGTCGCAGCTGTATTCATACCTCGCAATTAAAAAAATTGTAAGCAAACACGCTTAAAATACAAAATAAACAAGAAAGAAAGCTAACTTCGGCACGCCGAAGTTTGTATACCCTTGCAGCTTACAATTGGATCATTATGCATTAATAAAATTTTATCAAATGAAAAGTAAAAGTGACAGGAATTGTATACAACATTTATACATATAAAAATTCGGTTCAACATTACGTATGCGTAATATTTCCCGAACATTCCTATGGCAGCTATATGATATAGTTGTCCGATTTCGACCAAATTAAAACCGAAATTCTAGAATAATATAAAATGGCCATTTCCGGCCCGTTCCGACTTATTTAGCAGTGAGAGCAAACTCTGCAAAGTTTCATTCAGATAGCTTTAAAACTGAGGGACTAGTTTGCGTATAATCGGACAGACTGACATGGCTAGATCGACTCGGCTGTCGATGCTGATCAAGAATATATATACTTTATAGGGTCGGAAATGTCTCCTTCACTGCTTTGCAAACTTCTGACTGAAATTATAATACCCTGCAAGGGTATAAAAACATGTTTTTATAAAATGGATGTATAATTTCAGCGTGGCAGTGATAGAATCGCTGGCCACGGCATCCTTTATTTCGAAATTGTGTTGTGAAGCTTATCCGCCGCAGACGTTACTGGGCGGATATTTCTGGAAAAGAGCGAGCGAACATATCGAACGAGCCACTAAGCAGCCGGCACACATCAGCCACCTGAGCCATCCATCTAGCCAACCTGGAATCACGTGAGTCCATTCCTTGAAACGCCGTCCGGAACCGGCAGGTTATATAAATATTTGGGGCATTTATTGGCTCTGCTGTTCCAACTCACCTAAAACGACGTGGCCGTGGCTTCGTATGTTCCCATTTAATCGGGCTCGCCGTCGCCATCAGGTGTTGCGACTCCTGGCCTCGCATGCTAGCAAAGCCTCATCGCCATTGCGGGCCGCCGATCTTGCCTTATCGTTGCTGCAATAGAATAAACTATTTATTATGATGTTCTTTTTGTTTGGATTATTTATTTAACTTACTTGTATTGTTTCGAAGTTCTTGTTCCCCGCGTCTCCTAACTTGCGTCAGGGATTTGTGCAACACAAGCTCTGCAAAATTAAAGAATCTGATTAGAAGAAGTTAGATTTAAATAATATTGTACTTTACCATCCCCTTTATTTCTCTTGGAGCTCCAGTAGGGATAATAGGCAGGAAAGAAGGGAATCTCTATAAGCCAGTTTGTGGCTATTTTCCTTAGCGGACCGCTTCTTCTCCGCTGCCGCAGTTTTTGTCGCGAGCGCATCCCGGGCTAGGGTGACGTTTCGCCGGGAATGAGTCCCATTGGAACTCACTTATGCCTGCCATTGTTAGTAATAAGGATCTGAAATTTATAATGAATTAAAAACACTGAGATGAACATGGAGCAACCGTATTTACCTGGGGAGATGGGCCGGTCGCCAAGCCGCCTGGAATAGACTCCGGTCCGCCGGAGAATGGGTGATGCCCCGAGATGACCAGGAGGCATAACTGGATGGGTGGGAGCGTCGTGGCAAATCCATCGACGCCACCAATTCGGTCCCAAAAAGTCGTCGACTTGTATTTTTTACCTTTTGTGTTAGAGATGTGTGTATTGTTAGTGATGAGATTTTTTCCGAGACGTCCGATTAATTGGTGTTTTGGGCATTGGTTCGAACCCGCCCTGGGCATCCATGAGCTAGCCCGGCATGGCTCAGGAAAGGAAGCAGTTCCGTTACACTCTTATGTGGATACTTCTCAGCCAAGAGTGAAGCTGTGATGGAAGCATATTCCCCATATTTCACAGAATCAATTTTCTCCTTGCAATTGAGTACATTCAAGATCGTACCCAATGATTTCCTCGTCAATTCCAGTTATTTCTGCAGCAACATGGCAATTTTAAAAAAATCTCCAAGAACTATTTCCATCGCTTGAGTTTCCATATCCGGGTTTTGGGCAGTCCACTTTGAGCCCAAGTTGCTTTGAAAATGCATCCTGTATACGAGATTTTCTAATTTTTTCTTTTTCCTTCTTTGTCAAATTGTTATTATCCCAGTCTTCGTTGTCCTGTGGAAGGGTGTAAGCCAATTTCAACAATAATTCCACGCCCCTAATCCGGGCGTGTAAAGGTGAGATTCTGTAGTCGTAGTTTGCCTCCTCGGTTGTTGAAACCTCCAAGCTTTCGACATTTTTTTTTGCGTTTTTTTTTGCAAATCCGGCATGATAAAGTCGATTTGGTATTTGTCAATTCATTGACCACCTTTCCATCGACCATGGTCACGTGAAACTCGAAGCTGCATTCGATATATTTGCCTTCTTTGACCTCCAGAATAATGGGTCTAATAGCGTCAATTCCGGTGATTCCCTTGCAAATTGAAACCTTATTGGACGGCAATAATGAACTGATGAAGGCCTTTCATTTTTCCAAAGCAAGAATTCCTCTGATTTTAGCCGCAAAGGAACAAAAGATGCCATGAACAAATTTCTATCTGATATGGTATCGTCATCTGTATTTATTGTTTATAAATACTTTGACCAGATGATCCATCGCAGCCCCATTTACTGACCAATTCCACTTTCTCTGGTAAATTGTCGAACACAGTATCCAAAAGACTCATTAATAAACGTTGAGCCGTGTGGTTCATCAGATCCTGCAAAGTAGCTTTTACGGAGACTTCAGTAATCTCTGTATTAATTGGTCTTGCGGTTTTCTTTGCGGCCGTAATGCGTTTGTATCCAGGTAATATATCCGCTCCATGTTGCATCAAACACGCTCGTAGAATCTCGTACTATTCCTTGAATAAATGTAAGTCCATAAGCAAGGCCAGGGCTTCATCTTCAGTCAGCTCCATGATGTTAGCGTTTAATGCTGGTGTTGGAATGCTGGCTTGAATCCTTTGGAGCCTTTGTGGGCTAGCTATAGCAACTGATTTGGTAATTGATGATTTAGTTATTTGATGATCCTATACATATTTAATAGATAGTGCTCTCGACAAATGTCCAGTGGTCAAAGTGTTGGTGGCCTCAAAAAACTTCCCTTTTTTTTGTGAAATCCGAGCATTCATCCATATTTTTCGATGTCCTTCTCCTTCCTCTCTTGGTAGATGTCCTGGGTTCATCATTGTCTTTCATTCGTATTTCCAGGTCGTAATCCTCCAGAAGCCCGTCTTTGAATGTTTAATTAAAACGTAAAACGCTTCGTTGAACTTCGTTCCACTTCATCTTCAACGTCTTGAAAGCCAAGGGAAGATTGGATTCTGCTTCGAAATTGCCTCTTGAGTCTCCATACCGAAGTTCAAGTTCTTTAAAACACTCTTCTGTGAAACCATAGTAGACTGGATTGTCTCTAAAGATTTCAAAAAGTTTTGTGTTCTTGATCTTTGGCATCTTGTCTTGTTCACTGATAGATTAATACTGGGCATATTCAAATTGCGCAATATATAGCCTAAGTTATTACCTGTTAGGTACCCTTTGGGTCAATTAATGGGTTCAACCAGACACCTGTTATACCTGCATTTTTTTTTAAATATCCCCTAAATTTATATTAATTAGGTAAGATATTGTTTACCTACCCACACAAAACTACCTTTTTTAATTTGGATAAGAGTTAATGAGTGTACCTGTCGTTTAAAAAATCATGACCAGTGGCTGTGTAGTGTTTGTGTAATATTACCTGAAAGTCGACTAATTTACATATTTTCTGTTGTATGACGCATACACGGAAAACAATTTCGACTTTGAATGCTCATATCTTCCACAAAAAAATCTGAAATCCTTGGGAAATTTTCTGTCGAATTTCGAATGGTTTCAAACGATTTTACGATTACGAATTTTCCAATTTTTGAAACAGTTTTTGTTAAAGAGGCGCTACTGTGCAGCGGTTCGCAAATTCGAGTGAGATTGTGATAGGGGAAGGGAGGGAAGAAAATCTATGTCGAAAGAAAAAGGGTATCGTAGCGACTTCAGAATACTCTTTTTAAAATAAGTTAAAATATTTATAAGCATTTAATGTTCTATTTAATTATTTTTATACGTCTTTAATCGTTTTATCGGAATATTGGCACATACTCATACTATGCTTTGGGAAAAGCCAAAATGTTCATATGTTATTATATGTCTTATGTGGTTCAAATTATAAGGCACTGCTTTGGTCGGGTACACCCTGCCACGCGCCCGAATTTTCGGTCTTCGGTTTTGTTTCACTTCTTCTACCCAGTGGGACTTTCGAACATGTAAACTGTATACTCTTCATGCAGAAAAAGTCTCATTCGCTTTAATTACGCAGTCTTTTCCTTTCCTTCAGGGCCTGAACGACTCAGTATAGATAACAGTGTTGAACGGTAATGTCTTTTTGTATGATCCCCCAGTTCAGCAAGGTGACAAGCGGGAGATTCAGGATAAAAATCAGTGCTTTCGCTCAGGGCGATATTTCCCTTTTGGGATTTTATCTTATTACGACGCAATTACTTCACCACCACAAGCTAAATATTTGTATATTAAACTATTTAAAACTTTAACTTTAACTTTTTAAAAGTTTATCAATCATTGCTCTAATAAAATAATAAACAAGAAAGGAAGCTAACTTCGGCACGCCGAAGTTTGTATACCCTTGCAGCTTACAATTGGATCATTATGAATTAATTAAATGGAATGGAAATGGAAATGGAATCAAATGGAAAGTAAAACTAACAGGAATTGTATACAACATTAATACATATAAAAATTCGGTTTCACATTACGTATACGTAATATTTCCCGAACATTCCTATGACAGCTATATGATATAGTTGTCCGATTTTGATCAAATTAAAACCGAAATTCTAGAATAATATAAAATGGCCACGTCTTAAATTATATGAAGATATGTTGAAAATTGGATAAGTAATAATTTTTTTTTCTGAAAATTTACCGATCGTTCCTATGGCAGCTATATGATATAGTTGTCCGATTTTGAAAAAATTAAAACCGAAATTCTAGAATAATAAAAAATGGTCATGTCTCAAATTATATGCAAATATGTTGAAAATTGGACAAGTAATAATTTCACTAATCACTACTTTGTCGGACAATTTTTAGAAAAAAAAAAATTATAACTTTTTACATACTGTGAGATATGGGCATTTTTTATTATTTTAGAATTTCTCTTTTAATCTTATGAAAATCGGCGCGCAGCTTCCTTTCGCATTATCTTGTGGCCCTTTAAGCATTTTTTCGCTCTTTAAAATATTAGAATTTAATTATCGTACAGAATATGCAGAATGTTTGGAATTGAAGCGCATGTCTATGTCGAGTCAACGTCTTAGTGACTTATAATTTATGGCTTTTGAAAAAAAAAGTTCGGTAGAGGATGATGAAATTATTCGAAAGTTTTCGGAAAATCTGAAAATTAAACTATTTTAAGTTATATTTTTGTATTTTCATTGCTCAGCGACACGTACCATGTTCATTTACCATGTTACGGCCTGCTTTCCGGTGGGAAAGCCTGCTAGCCAGTCTCCTCAGGCGAAGTTTTTCCGTAGATGCCCACATAATTAACAAAGTGCGCTTTTAACAATAAATTCGCCTCTCTCTCGGACGTAAGCTTGGGGCGTTATTGTTGATGACCCCGACGCACTCTCCCTTCGTGAGATCCGGATCAATTTCCATTTCTGAGATCTCCCTGGCATGAGGACCCGTCGGCTTTCTCCTGGCTACCGCTCTTCATTTCATCTTTCTCCTCCCAAATAATAAACGTCAAGCATTTCATCATATTCGATTTTATAATACTAAATCAAAAATTTCTTTCAAGTTTGTTCTTAAAAAAAAACAACACAAAATAATGTCATCGAGATATAACAATGAGGTATAACAAGAAGAAGACTACGAGGACACGAGAATTTTCATGGGCATAAGTAAATATTTATATATGACGACTGCATTAAGTACCCTCACTTTTCGTTTTAACATTTCATCCTACCTCACTGAAGTTCCAATAAGGATTAGTGGCTGAGACGGATCTGTTCGGTTTTAATATTAATACCTCTACAAAGATCGCCTGGTAATCTCAAACGTACATAAGTTACTTTGGATTTTGACTTTTGTTGAATTATAATTATTGCTCGAACTCATGTGTGATTTATTTACATTTTAAAACCTTAAATTTATTTTTTTACCTACTAATACACACAAATTGATAATTAACACACCAAATTAATTTAAATTAATTTTGCAGCTCAAGAAACGAAGACATATTATTTTTCTTTATTGTTACAACTTTAACTCACTTTTCCTTCAGTGAATAATTGCTAGACACCACTGCAAAGACCATAGAACATTAAGATAAGTAACGGCCATATATTCGTTTAGCAATATGAGGCTGCTTTTTCGATGGCAACGACAATCGCTTTCTCTCCGCTTCTCACAAAGTTGAGAGCGCAAATTTCTAAAAAATATAATGAATCTCGCTTGTATGAGTAAACACAAGAACAACCATGAGAATACGTGTGCACACAAACAGTCGGCAACTTTCGCTGTATGCGTAAAGAGAGCGGCTGGCTCTAGAGCCAGCGAGAGAGAGCCTAAAGCCAAAGAGAGCCTGAAGCCAGAGAAAGCCTGGAGCCAGTTCAAAAGCCAGCCCGAAAAAATCGTGTGCAAAAAAATCGTATGGCGTTCGGCCTCTTACTCCTTTGACCACTGGCACTTAGCACTGGCACATAGCAATAAATAACATTTATACTATTAAATATATAGTTAAATAAACAATCAAATAAATAAATAAATAAAAAGGTAATTGTGTATAAATAAAAAAATAAATATAGTATAATGATTAAATAAATAAACAAATAATGACGAGTAATTTTGTCTTAAGTCTGGGTCGGGAAAAGAGTTATTCCGGGTCCAATAAGGGGATACCCTTATACCCTCTGAAACCCGAATAATATTTTTTTTCTATATTTACGTTTCCTCCGTAACGGACTCATTTTCTTTTTCTGAAGGACTTCTTTCAGACTTCCTCCTCGGCTTGAAAAGTTCCTAGCTTACTTGATCGGATTTTCCTAGATTTTATTCTGAAAAATCTCATTCCCGAATTTTTGGAGCCTTCACCTCGCCTACCGATCACTCACATTAACTATTTTCGAAAATAAGAAGCGTTTATAACGTCGTTGCCCGGTTATTTTTTGGACTCGCCCACATGGCGGTTATCTTGCTCATATATTGGCTCGGTTCTGCCGATTCCCTTACCCACTTTTTATACCCTTGGAGAGTATTATAATTTTAGTTAGAAGTTCGCAACGCAGTGAAGGAGACATTTCCGACCCTATAAAGTATATATATTCTTGATAAGCATCAATAGCCGACTCGGTCTAGGCTGCCCGTCCGTCCGTCCGTATGTCTTATGAATTTTTATGAATTTTTAGAAAATTATAACTTGGCTAGTTTTCAACAACGCCCCAGTCGGGGCGATATTTCCCTCAGGGCGATATTTCCCTTTTGGGATTTTATCTTATTACGACGCAATTACTTCACCACCACAAGCTAAATATTTGTTTATTAAACTATTTAAAACTTTAACTTTAACTTTTTAAAAGTTTATCAATCATTGCTCTAATAAAATAATAAACAAGAAAGGAAGCTAACTTCGGCACGCCGAAGTTTGTATACCCGTGCAGCTTAAAATTGGATCACTATGAATTAATTAAATGTTATCAAATGGAAAGTAAAACTAACAGGAATTGTATACAACATTAATACATATAAAAATTCGGTTTCACATTACGTATACGTAATATTTCCCGAACATTCCTATGACAGCTATATGATATAGTTGTCCGATTTTGATCAAATTAAAACCGAAATTCTAGAGTAATATAAAATGGCCATGTCTTAAATTATATGAAGATATATTGAAAATTGGACAAGTAATAATTTTTTTTCTGAAAATTTACCGATCGTTCCTATGGCAGCTATATGATATAGTCGTCCGATCCCGCCCGTTCCGACTTATATAGCAGTGAGAGCATATAAAAGACTACCTGCAAAGTTTCATTCAGATAGCTTCAAAACTGAGGGACTAGTTTGCGTATAATCGGACAGACGGACAGACTGACAGACGGACAGACGGACAGACGGACATGGCTTGATCGCCTCGGCTATTGATGCTGATCAAGAATATATATACTTTATAGGGTCGGAAATGTCTCCTTCACTGCGTTGCAAACTTCTGACTGAAATTATAATACCCTGCAAGGGTATAAAAATGAAAGTGTAAATGTGTGTAAAAGTCAATAACAAAAATGAAAAAATCTCGGGGTTCACATGTGTGTGTTTTTTTTTTAGCAAAATAATTTTCTGATTTTTTTCCATACCGGTAAGAGTGGTGAGTCGAGCAGCGACGATGGCACCATGAACTGCCCTCTTACCGGTAAGGGTGAATAATATGGTATATAAGCCGAAACGGAAATCGGACGACTATATCATATAGCTGCCATAGGAACGATCGGTAAATTTTCAGAAAAAAAATTATTACTTGTCCAATTTTCAACATATTTGCATATAATTTGAGACATGGCCATTTTATATTATTCTAGAATTTCGGTTTTAATTTTTTCAAAATCGGACTACTATATCATATAGCTGCCATAGGAATGTTGGGGAAATATTACGTATACGTAATTTTAAACCGAATTTTTAATAATTTTCTCTGGATCATTTTAATAGTTTAAAAAAGCAATAATTGGCTTATGGTGGAGAAATAATTGCGTCGTAATTAGAAAAAATCCCAAAAGGGATTTCACACTGCGCGAAAGCACGGATTTTTATCCTGAACGCAGAAGCGATCGATTCAGGTACCTGAATCTCCCGCTTGCCATTCCCGTTCAACACAGTTATCTATACTGAGTCGTTCAGGTACCTGAATCTCCCGCTTGCCATTCCCGTTCAACACAGTTATCTATACTGAGTCGTTCAGGGCATGAAGCAAAGTCAGACTGGGTAATTCTCGTTGCATTTAGAGTTTAGAGTTGAGTGCTACTGCATTCACAAGTGTTTTGCGTATTATTTAAAGTTGCGTACAAGTGAAATAATATAATGAGGTAGGTAAAATTATAAGTGTTTGATTAATAAATTAACTTGCAGAATTGATGATAACATGGAACGACTTCAATCTAACCGTTTGCATGGGAAAGTCATAAGATTTGAGGAATTTTTTTACCTGAAACTGGTATGTACAAATCTAATACGTATTAAATTTACAGATAGCATTAGTTTCTTAAAGGACCAGCAGCCGGCAGAGGAGGACCGTGACACGCACTAGGAATTAATGCAGAAATAATTATAACAATTAAGTGAATATAAACGAAAATGTAAAATTTCAAAAATAAATAATATATAAGGAATACATTTTTAGAGAGATTTTTTATGGGTTTTTCTGGCGAATTCCGGCGGAATTCCGATACGAATTGCATTTACTTCGAAATCCGGTCGAACTTCGAAAGTCATCTAGATTTCCTCTAGTAATCCGATGGGATTTCTCTATAATTCCGGGAGAATTCCCAGAGAAATCCTAGGGACTCCGAATTCTGGGTTTGATACGCATGCTCTGAACAAATTCCGTGCAAAAATTCGGGAAAATTCCGATCGAAGTGCTCAAACTCCGGGGGAAATCCAAAGGAAATTCTCTGGATAAGTACTTAAGGGAACTTAGTTATTAGTTACACTTAAACTTAAAGTGTGTAAACCAATTATACGGTAATCTAATGACAATTAACTTAGTTATTAGTTACACTTAAACTTAAAGTGTGTAAACCAATTATACGGTAATCTAATGACATTCTCTAGTGAGGTTCTAAATATATATATAAATATATATATACATATTTATGTACATTGTGAACAAGGTATTATATTTTTTTCAGAAGTTTGCAACGCAACTGATCAGCATCAACAGTCGGGTCGATCTAGCTATGTACATATGTACGTCTCTCCGTCCGACTGCCCGTTTTTATGTTAAGTAATCTCTCAATTTTAATGCTATCTAAGTAAATTTAACTTTTGCAGATAGTTTTATATATATTCTCACTACTTTGTCGGACAATTTTTAGAAAAAAAAAAAATTATAACTTAGCCAGCGTGCAACATATTTTTATATACTGTGAGATATGGGCATTTTTTATTATTATAGAATTTCTCTTTTAATCTTATGAAAATCGGCGCGCAGCATCCTTTCGCATTATCTTGTGGCCCTTAAAGCATTTTTTTGCTCTTTAAAATTTTAGAATTTAATTATCGTACAGAATATGCAGAATGTTTGGAATTGAAGCGCATGTCTATGTCGAGTCAACGTCTTAGTGACTTATAATTTATGGCTTTTGAAAAAATAGTTCGGTAGAGGATGATGAAATTATTCGAAAGTTTTCGGAAAATCTGAAAATTAAACTATTTTAAGTTATATTTTTGTATTTTCATTGCTCAGCGACACGTACCATGTTCATTTACCATGTTACGGCCTGCTTTCCGGTGGGAAAGCCTGCTAGCCAGTCTCCTCAGGCGAAGTTTTTCCGTAGATGCCCACATAATTAACAAAGTGCGCTTTTAACAATAAATTCGCCTCTCTCTCGGACGTAGGCTTGGGGCGTTATTGTTGATGACCCCGACGCACTCTCCCTTCGTGAGATCCGGATCAAGTTCCATTTCTGAGATCTCCCTGGCATGAGGACCCGTCGGCTTTCTCCTGGCTACCGCTCTTCATTTCATCTTTCTCGCCCCAAATAATAAACGTCAAGCACTTCATCATATTCGATTTTATAATACTAAATCAAAAATTTCTTTCGAGTTTGTTCTTAAAAAAAAATAACACAAAATAATGTCATCGAGATATAACAATGAGGTATAACAAGAAGAAGACTACGAGGACACGAGAATTTTCATGGGCATAAGTAAATATTTATATATGACGACTGCATTAAGTACCCTCACTTTTCGTTTTAACATTTCATCCTACCTCACTGAAGTTCCAATAAGGATTAGTGGCTGAGATGGATCTGTTCGGTTTTAATATTAATACCTCTACAAAGATCGCCTGGTAATCTCAAACGTATATAAGTTACTTTGGATTTTGACTTTTGTTGAATTATAATTATTGCTCGAACTCATGTGTGATTTATTTACATTTTAAAACCTTAAATTTATTTTTTTACCTACTAATACACACAAATTGATAATTAACACACCAAATTAATTTAAATTAATTTTGCAGCTCAAGAAACGAAGACGTATTATTTTTTTTTTTGTTACAACTTTAACTCACTTTTCCTTCAGTGAATAATTGCTAGAAACCACTGCAAAGACCATAGAACATTAAGATAAGTAACGGCCATACATTCGTTTTGCAATATGAGGCTGCTTTTTCGATGGCAACGACAATCGCTTTCTCTCCGCTTCTCACAAAGTTGAGAGCGCAAATTTCTAAAAAATATAATGAATCTCGCTTGTATGAGTAAACACAAGAACAACCATGAGAATACGTGTGCACACAAACAGTCGGCAACTTTCGCTGTATGCGTAAAAGAGAGCGGCTGGCTCTAGAGCCAGCGAGAGAGAGCCTAAAGCCAAAGAGAGCCTGAAGCCAGAGAAAGCCTGGAGCCAGTTCAAAAGCCAGCCCGAAAAAATCGTGTGCAAAAAAATCGTATGGCGTTCGGCCTCTTACTCCTTATACACTCTTTGACCACTGGCACTTAGCACTGGCACATAGCAATAAATAACATTTATACTATTAAATATATAGTTAAATAAACAATCAAATAAATAAATAAATAAAAAGGTAATTGTGTATAAATAAAAAAATAAATATAGTATAATGATTAAATAAATAAACAAATAATGACGAGTAATTTTGTCTTAAGTCTGGGTCGGGAAAAGAGTTATTCCGGGTCCAATAAGGGGATACCCTTATACCCTCTGAAACCCGAATAATATTTTTTTTCTATATTTACGTTTCCTCCGTAACGGACTCATTTTCTTTTTCTGAAGGACTTCTTTCAGACTTCCTCCTCGGCTTGAAAAGTTCCTAGCTCTCTTGATCGGATTTTCCTAGATTTTATTCTGAAAAATCTCATTCCCGAATTTTTGGAGCCTTCACCTCGCCTACCGATCACTCACATTAACTATTTTCGAAAATAAGAAGCGTTTATAACGTCGTTGCCCGGTTATTTTTTGGACTCGCCCACATGGCGGTTATCTTGCTCATATATTGGCTCGGTTCTGCCGATTCCCTTACCCACTTTTTATACCCTTGGAGAGTATTATAATTTTAGTTAGAAGTTCGCAACGCAGTGAAGGAGACATTTCCGACCCTATAAAGTATATATATTCTTGATAAGCATCAATAGCCGACTCGGTCTAGGCTGCCCGTCCGTCCGTCCGTATGTCTTATGAATTTTTATGAATTTTTAGAAAATTATAACTTGGCTAGTTTTCAACAGCGTCCCAGTCGGGGCGATATTTCCCTCAGGGCGATATTTCCCTTTTGGGATTTTATCTTATTACGACGCAATTACTTCACCACCACAAGCTAAATATTTGTTTATTAAACTATTTAAAACTTTAACTTTAACTTTTTAAAAGTTTATCAATCATTGCTCTAATAAAATAATAAACAAGAAAGGAAGCTAACTTCGGCACGCCGAAGTTTGTATACCCGTGCAGCTTACAATTGGATCACTATGAATTAATTAAATGTTATCAAATGGAAAGTAAAACTAACAGGAATTGTATACAACATTAATACATATAAAAATTCGGTTTCACATTACGTATACGTAATATTTCCCGAACATTCCTATGACAGCTATATGATATAGTTGTCCGATTTTGATCAAATTAAAACCGAAATTCTAGAGTAATATATAATGGCCATGTCTTAAATTATATGAAGATATATTGAAAATTGGACAAGTAATAATTTGTTTTCTGAAAATTTACCGATCGTTCCTATGGCAGCTATATGATATAGTCGTCCGATCCCGCCCGTTCCGACTTATATAGCAGTGAGAGCATATAAAAGACTACCTGCAAAGTTTCATTCAGATAGCTTCAAAACTGAGGGACTAGTTTGCGTATAATCGGACAGACGAACAGACTGACAGACGGACAGACGGACAGACGGACATGGCTTGATCGCCTCGGCTATTGATGCTGATCAAGAATATATATACTTTATAGGGTCGGAAATGTCTCCTTCACTGCGTTGCAAACTTCTGACTGAAATTATAATACCCTGCAAGGGTATAAAAATGAAAGTGTAAATGTGTGTAAAAGTCAATAACAAAAATGAAAAAATCTCGGGGTTCACATGTGTGTGTTTTTTTTTTAGCAAAATAATTTTCTGATTTTTTTCCATACCGGTAAGAGTGAATTTCCTGGTGAGTCGAGCAGCGACGATGGCACCATGAACTGCCCTCTTACCGGTAAGGGTGAATAATATGGTATATAAGCCGAAACGGAAATCGGACGACTATATCATATAGCTGCCATAGGAACGATCGGTAAATTTTCAGAAAAAAAATTATTACTTGTCCAATTTTCAACATATTTGCATATAATTTGAGACATGGCCATTTTATATTATTCTAGAATTTCGGTTTTAATTTTTTCAAAATCGGACTACTATATCATATAGCTGCCATAGGAATGTTGGGGAAATATTACGTATACGTAATTTTAAACCGAATTTTTAATAATTTTCTCTGGATTATTTTAATAGTTTAAAAAAGCAATAATTGGCTTATGGTGGAGAAATAATTGCGTCGTAATTAGAAAAAATCCCAAAAGGGATTTCACACTGCGCGAAAGCACGGATTTTTATCCTGAACGCAGAAGCGATCGATTCAGGTACCTGAATCTCCCGCTTGCCATTCCCGTTCAACACAGTTATCTATACTGAGTCGTTCAGGTACCTGAATCTCCCGCTTGCCATTCCCGTTCAACACAGTTATCTATACTGAGTCGTTCAGGGCATGAAGCAAAGTCAGACTGGGTAATTCTCGTTGCATTTAGAGTTTAGAGTTGAGTGCTACTGCATTCACAAGTGTTTTGCGTATTATTTAAAGTTGCGTACAAGTGAAATAATATAATGAGGTAGGTAAAATTATAAGTGTTTGATTAATAAATTAACTTGCAGAATTGATGATAACATGGAACGACTTCAATCTAACCGTTTGCATGGGAAAGTCATAAGATTTGAGGAATTTTTTTACCTGAAACTGGTATGTACAAATCTAATACGTATTAAATTTACAGATAGCATTAGTTTCTTAAAGGACCAGCAGCCGGCAGAGGAGGACCGTGACACGCACTAGGAATTAATGCAGAAATAATTATAACAATTAAGTGAATATAAACGAAAATGTAAAATTTCAAAAATATATAATATATAAGGAATACATTTTTAGAGAGATTTTTTATGGGTTTTTCTGGCGAATTCCGGCGGAATTCCGATACGAATTGCATTTACTTCGAAATCCGGTCGAACTTCGAAAGTCATCTAGATTTCCTCTAGTAATCCGATGGGATTTCTCTATAATTCCGGGAGAATTCCCAGAGAAATCCTAGGGACTCCGAATTCTGGGTTTGATACGCATGCTCTGAACAAATTCCGTGCAAAAATTCGGGAAAATTCCGATCGAAGTGCTCAAACTCCGGGGGAAATCCAAAGGAAATTCTCTGGATAAGTACTTAAGGGTACATACATACATACATATGTATGGCCAAACAATGAACTTAGTTATTAGTTACACTTAAACTTAAAGTGTGTAAACCAATTATACGGTAATCTAATGACAATTAACTTAGTTATTAGTTACACTTAAACTTAAAGTGTGTAAACCAATTATACGGTAATCTAATGACATTCTCTAGTGAGGTTCTAAATATATATATAAATATATATATACATATTTATGTACATTGTGAACAAGGTATTATATTTTTTTCAGAAGTTTGCAACGCAACTGATCAGCATCAACAGTCGGGTCGATCTAGCTATGTACATATGTACGTCTCTCCGTCCGACTGCCCGTTTTTATGTTAAGTAATCTCTCAATTTTAATGCTATCTAAGTAAATTTAACTTTTGCAGATAGTTTTATATATATTCTCACTACTTTGTCGGACAATTTTTAGAAAAAAAAAAAATTATAACTTAGCCAGCGTGCAACATATTTTTATATACTGTGAGATATGGGCATTTTTTATTATTATAGAATTTCTCTTTTAATCTTATGAAAATCGGCGCGCAGCATCCTTTCGCATTATCTTGTGGCCCTTTAAGCATTTTTTTG
The DNA here is from genome assembly GCA_018152175.1 of Drosophila jambulina. Taxonomy (NCBI): domain Eukaryota; kingdom Metazoa; phylum Arthropoda; class Insecta; order Diptera; family Drosophilidae; genus Drosophila; species Drosophila jambulina. Next base: position 517,510 of record JAECXH010000027.1, on the reverse strand, counting down.
CTCTTTAAAATTTTAGAATTTAATTATCGTACAGAATATGCAGAATGTTTGGAATTGAAGCGCATGTCTATGTCGAGTCAACGTCTTAGTGACTTATAATTTATGGCTTTTGAAAAAAATAGTTCGGTAGAGGATGATGAAATTATTCGAAAGTTTTCGGAAAATCTGAAAATTAAACTATTTTAAGTTATATTTTTGTATTTTCATTGCTCAGCGACACGTACCATGTTCATTTACCATGTTACGGCCTGCTTTCCGGTGGGAAAGCCTGCTAGCCAGTCTCCTCAGGCGAAGTTTTTCCGTAGATGCCCACATAATTAACAAAGTGCGCTTTTAACAATAAATTCGCCTCTCTCTCGGACGTTATTGTTGATGACCCCGACGCACTCTCCCTTCGTGAGATCCGGATCAAGTTCCATTTCTGAGATCTCCCTGGCATGAGGACCCGTCGGCTTTCTCCTGGCTACCGCTCTTCATTTCATCTTTCTCGCCCCAAATAATAAACGTCAAGCACTTCATCATATTCGATTTTATAATACTAAATCAAAAATTTCTTTCGAGTTTGTTCTTAAAAAAAAATAACACAAAATAATGTCATCGAGATATAACAATGAGGTATAACAAGAAGAAGACTACGAGGACACGAGAATTTTCATGGGCATAAGTAAATATTTATATATGACGACTGCATTAAGTACCCTCACTTTTCGTTTTAACATTTCATCCTACCTCACTGAAGTTCCAATAAGGATTAGTGGCTGAGATGGATCTGTTCGGTTTTAATATTAATACCTCTACAAAGATCGCCTGGTAATCTCAAACGTATATAAGTTACTTTGGATTTTGACTTTTGTTGAATTATAATTATTGCTCGAACTCATGTGTGATTTATTTACATTTTAAAACCTTAAATTTATTTTTTTACCTACTAATACACACAAATTGATAATTAACACACCAAATTAATTTAAATTAATTTTGCAGCTCAAGAAACGAAGACGTATTATTTTTTTTTATTGTTACAACTTTAACTCACTTTTCCTTCAGTGAATAATTGCTAGAAACCACTGCAAAGACCATAGAACATTAAGATAAGTAACGGCCATACATTCGTTTTGCAATATGAGGCTGCTTTTTCGATGGCAACGACAATCGCTTTCTCTCCGCTTCTCACAAAGTTGAGAGCGCAAATTTCTAAAAAATATAATGAATCTCGCTTGTATGAGTAAACACAAGAACAACCATGAGAATACGTGTGCACACAAACAGTCGGCAACTTTCGCTGTATGCGTAAAAGAGAGCGGCTGGCTCTAGAGCCAGCGAGAGAGCCTAAAGCCAAAGAGAGCCTGAAGCCAGAGAAAGCCTGGAGCCAGTTCAAAAGCCAGCCCGAAAAAATCGTGTGCAAAAAAATCGTATGGCGTTCGGCCTCTTACTCCTTATACACTCTTTGACCACTGGCACTTAGCACTGGCACATAGCAATAAATAACATTTATACTATTAAATATATAGTTAAATAAACAATCAAATAAATAAATAAATAAAAAGGTAATTGTGTATAAATAAAAAAATAAATATAGTATAATGATTAAATAAATAAACAAATAATGACGAGTAATTTTGTCTTAAGTCTGGGTCGGGAAAAGAGTTATTCCGGGTCCAATAAGGGGATACCCTTATACCCTCTGAAACCCGAATAATATTTTTTTCTATATTTACGTTTCCTCCGTAACGGACTCATTTTCTTTTTCTGAAGGACTTCTTTCAGACTTCCTCCTCGGCTTGAAAAGTTCCTAGCTCTTTTGATCGGATTTTCCTAGATTTTATTCTGAAAAATCTCATTCCCGAATTTTTGGAGCCTTCACCTCGCCTACCGATCACTCACATTAACTATTTTCGAAAATAAGAAGCGTTTATAACGTCGTTGCCCGGTTATTTTTTGGACTCGCCCACATGGCGGTTATCTTGCTCATATATTGGCTCGGTTCTGCCGATTCCCTTACCCACTTTTTATACCCTTGGAGAGTATTATAATTTTAGTTAGAAGTTCGCAACGCAGTGAAGGAGACATTTCCGACCCTATAAAGTATATATATTCTTGATAAGCATCAATAGCCGACTCGGTCTAGGCTGCCCGTCCGTCCGTCCGTATGTCTTATGAATTTTTATGAATTTTTAGAAAATTATAACTTGGCTAGTTTTCAACAACGTCCCAGTCGGGGCGATATTTCCCTCAGGGCGATATTTCCCTTTTGGGATTTTATCTTATTACGACGCAATTACTTCACCACCACAAGCTAAATATTTGTTTATTAAACTATTTAAAACTTTAACTTTAACTTTTTAAAAGTTTATCAATCATTGCTCTAATAAAATAATAAACAAGAAAGGAAGCTAACTTCGGCACGCCGAAGTTTGTATACCCGTGCAGCTTACAATTGGATCACTATGAATTAATTAAATGTTATCAAATGGAAAGTAAAACTAACAGGAATTGTATACAACATTAATACATATAAAAATTCGGTTTCACATTACGTATACGTAATATTTCCCGAACATTCCTATGACAGCTATATGATATAGTTGTCCGATTTTGATCAAATTAAAACCGAAATTCTAGAGTAATATATAATGGCCATGTCTTAAATTATATGAAGATATATTGAAAATTGGACAAGTAATAATTTGTTTTCTGAAAATTTACCGATCGTTCCTATGGCAGCTATATGATATAGTCGTCCGATCCCGCCCGTTCCGACTTATATAGCAGTGAGAGCATATAAAAGACTACCTGCAAAGTTTCATTCAGATAGCTTCAAAACTGAGGGACTAGTTTGCGTATAATCGGACAGACGGACAGACTGACAGACGGACAGACGGACAGACGGACATGGCTTGATCGCCTCGGCTATTGATGCTGATCAAGAATATATATACTTTATAGGGTCGGAAATGTCTCCTTCACTGCGTTGCAAACTTCTGACTGAAATTATAATACCCTGCAAGGGTATAAAAATGAAAGTGTAAATGTGTGTAAAAGTCAATAACAAAAATGAAAAAATCTCGGGGTTCACATGTGTGTTTTTTTTTTAGCAAAATAATTTTCTGATTTTTTCCATACCGGTAAGAGTGAATTTCCTGGTGAGTCGAGCAGCGACGATGGCACCATGAACTGCCCTCTTACCGGTAAGGGTGAATAATATGGTATATAAGCCGAAACGGAAATCGGACGACTATATCATATAGCTGCCATAGGAACGATCGGTAAATTTTCAGAAAAAAAATTATTACTTGTCCAATTTTCAACATATTTGCATATAATTTGAGACATGGCCATTTTATATTATTCTAGAATTTCGGTTTTAATTTTTTCAAAATCGGACTACTATATCATATAGCTGCCATAGGAATGTTGGGGAAATATTACGTATACGTAATTTTAAACCGAATTTTTAATAATTTTCTCTGGATCATTTTAATAGTTTAAAAAAGCAATAATTGGCATATGGTGGAGAAATAATTGCGTCGTAATTAGAAAAAATCCCAAAAGGGATTTCACACTGCGCGAAAGCACGGATTTTTATCCTGAACGCAGAAGCGATCGATTCAGGTACCTGAATCTCCCGCTTGCCATTCCCGTTCAACACAGTTATCTATACTGAGTCGTTCAGGTACCTGAATCTAAAGCTTGCCATTCCCGTTCAACACAGTTATCTATACTGAATCGTTCAGGGCATGAAGCAAAGTCAGACTGGGTAATTCTCGTTGCATTTAGAGTTTAGAGTTGAGTGCTACTGCATTCACAAGTGTTTTGCGTATTATTTAAAGTTGCGTACAAGTGAAATAATATAATGAGGTAGGTAAAATTATAAGTGTTTGATTAATAAATTAACTTGCAGAATTGATGATAACAGGGAACGACTTCAATCTAACCGTTTGCATGGGAAAGTCATAAGATTTGAGGAATTTTTTTACTTGAAACTGGTATGTACAAATCTAATACGTATTAAATTTACAGATAGCATTAGTTTCTTAAAGGACCACGCACTAGGAATTAATGCAGAAATAATTATAACAATTAAGTGAATATAAACGAAAATGTAAAATTTCAAAAATAAATAATATATAAGGAATACATTTTTAGAGAGATTTTTTATAGGTTTTTCTGGCGAATTCAGGCGGAATTCCGATACGAAATGCATTTACTTCGAAATCCGGTCGAACTTCGAAAGTCATCTAGATTTCCTCTAGTAATCCGATGGGATTCCTCTATAATTCCGGGAGAATTCCCAGAGAAATCCTAGGGACTCCGAATTCTGGGTTTGATACGCATGCTCTGAACAAATTCCGTGCAAAAATCCGGGAAAATTCCGATCGAAGTGCTCAAACTCCGGGGGAAATCCAAAGGAAATTCTCTGGATTGGTACTTAAGGGTACATACATACATACATATGTATGTATGGCCAAACAATTAACTTAGTTATTAGTTACACTTAAACTTAAAGTGTGTAAACCAATTATACGGTAATCTAATGACATTCTCTAGTGAGGTTCTACATACATATATATATATACATATGTATGTACATTGTGAACAAGGTATTATATTTTTTTCAGAAGTTTGCAACGCAATTGATCAGCATCAACAGTCGGGTCGATCTAGCTATGTACATATGTACGTCTCTCCGTCCGACTGTCCGTTTTTATGTTAAGTAATCTCTCAATTTTAATGCTATCTAAGTAAATTTAACTTTTGCAGATAGTTTTATATATATTCTCACTACTTTGTCGGACAATTTTTAGAAAAAAAAAAATTATAACTTAGCCAGCGTGCAACATATTTTTATATACTGTGAGATATGGGCATTTTTTATTATTATAAAATTTCTCTTTTAATCTTATGAAAATCGGCGCGCAGCTTCCTTTCGCATTATCTTGTGACCCTTTAAGCATTTTTTTGCTCTTTAAAATTTTAGAATTTAATTATCGTACAGAATATGCAGAATGTTTGGAATTGAAGCGCATGTCTATGTCGAGTCAACGTCTTAGTGACTTATAATTTATGGCTTTTGAAAAAAAATAGTTCGGTAGAGGATGATGAAATTATTCGAAAGTTTTCGGAAAATCTGAAAATTAAACTATTTTAAGTTATATTTTTGTATTTTCATTGCTCAGCGACACGTACCATGTTCATTTACCATGTTACGGCCTGCTTTCCGGTGGGAAAGCCTGCTAGCCAGTCTCCTCAGGCGAAATTTTTCCTTAGATGCCCACATAATTAACAAAGTGCGCTTTTAACAATAAATTCGCCTCTCTCTCGGACGTAAGCTTGGGGCGTTATTGTTGATGACCCCGACGCACTCTCCCTTCGTGAGATCCGGATCAAGTTCCATTTCTGAGATCTCCCTGGCATGAGGACCCGTCGGCTTTCTCCTGGCTACCGCTCTTCATTTCATCTTTCTCGCCCCAAATAATAAACGTCAAGCACTTCATCATATTCGATTTTATAATACTAAATCAAAAATTTCTTTCGAGTTTGTTCTTAAAAAAAAATAACACAAAATAATGTCATCGAGATATAACAATGAGGTATAACAAGAAGAAGACTACGAGGACACGAGAATTTTCATGGGCATAAGTAAATATTTATATATGACGACTGCATTAAGTACCCTCACTTTTCGTTTTAACATTTCATCCTACCTCACTGAAGTTCCAATAAGGATTAGTGGCTGAGATGGATCTGTTCGGTTTTAATATTAATACCTCTACAAAGATCGCCTGGTAATCTCAAACGTATATAAGTTACTTTGGATTTTGACTTTTGTTGAATTATAATTATTGCTCGAACTCATGTGTGATTTATTTACATTTTAAAACCTTAAATTTATTTTTTTACCTACTAATACACACAAATTGATAATTAACACACCAAATTAATTTAAATTAATTTTGCAGCTCAAGAAACGAAGACGTATTATTTTTTTTTATTGTTACAACTTTAACTCACTTTTCCTTCAGTGAATAATTGCTAGACACCACTGCAAAGACCATAGAACATTAAGATAAGTAACGGCCATATATTCGTTTTGCAATATGAGGCTGCTTTTTCGATGGCAACGACAATCGCTTTCTCTCCGCTTCTCACAAAGTTGAGAGCGCAAATTTCTAAAAAATATAATGAATCTCGCTTGTATGAGTAAACACAAGAACAACCATGAGAATACGTGTGCACACAAACAGTCGGCAACTTTCGCTGTATGCGTAAAAGAGAGCGGCTGGCTCTAGAGCCAGCGAGAGAGAGCCTAAAGCCAAAGAGAGCCTGAAGCCAGAGAAAGCCTGGAGCCAGTTCAAAAGCCATCCCGAAAAAATCGTGTGCAAAAAAATCGTATGGCGTTCGGCCTCTTACTCCTTATACACTCTTTGACCACTGGCACTTAGCACTGGCACATAGCAATAAATAACATTTATACTATTAAATATATAGTTAAATAAACAATCAAATAAATAAATAAATAAAAAGGTAATTGTGTATAAATAAAAAAATAAATATAGTATAATGATTAAATAAATAAACAAATAATGACGAGTAATTTTGTCTTAAGTCTGGGTCGGGAAAAGAGTTATTCCGGGTCCAATAAGGGGATACCCTTATACCCTCTGAAACCCGAATAATATTTTTTTTCTATATTTACGTTTCCTCCGTAACGGACTCATTTTCTTTTTCTGAAGGACTTCTTTCAGACTTCCTCCTCGGCTTGAAAAGTTCCTAGCTCTCTTGATCGGATTTTCCTAGATTTTGTTCTGAAAAATCTCATTCCCGAATTTTTGGAGCCTTCACCTCGCCTACCGATCACTCACATTAACTATTTTCGAAAATAAGAAGCGTTTATAACGTCGTTGCCCGATTATTTTTTGGACTCGCCCACATGGCGGTTATCTTGCTCATATATTGGCTCGGTTCTGCCGATTCCCTTACCCACTTTTTATACCCTTGGAGAGTATTATAATTTTAGTTAGAAGTTCGCAACGCAGTGAAGGAGACATTTCCGACCCTATAAAGTATATATATTCTTGATAAGCATCAATAGCCGACTCGGTCTAGGCTGCCCGTCCGTCCGTCCGTATGTCTTATGAATTTTTATGAATTTTTAGAAAATTATAACTTGGCTAGTTTTCAACATATTTTTATATATTTACATATTTTTATATATTTTTCGATATGGCCACCCAGTCGGGGCGATATTTCCCTCAGAGCGATATTTCCCTTTTGGGATTTTATCTTATTACGACGCAATTACTTCACCACCACAAGCTAAATATTTGTTTATTAAACTATTTAAAACTTTAACTTTAACTTTTTAAAAGTTTATCAATCATTGCTCTAATAAAATAATAAACAAGAAAGGAAGCTAACTTCGGCACGCCGAAGTTTGTATACCCGTGCAGCTTAAAATTGGATCACTATGAATTAATTAAATGTTATCAAATGGAAAGTAAAACTAACAGGAATTGTATACAACATTAATACATATAAAAATTCGGTTTCACATTACGTATACGTAATATTTCCCGAACATTCCTATGACAGCTTTTTATCAAATTAAACCCGAAATTCTAAAATAATATAAAATGGCTATGTCTTAAATTATATGAAGATATGTTGAAAATTGGACAAGTAATAATTTTGTTTCTGAAAATTTACCGATCGTTCCTATGGCAGCTATATGATATAGTTGTCCGATTTTGATCAAATTAAAACCGAAATTCTAGAGTAATATAAAATGGCCATGTCTTAAATTATATGAAGATATGTTGAAAATTGGACAAGTAATAATTTTTTTTCTGAAAATTTACCGATCGTTCCTATCGCAGCTATATGATATAGTCGTCCGATCCGGCCCGTTAAGACTTATATAGTAGTGAGAGCATATAAAAGATTACCTACAAAGTTTCATTCAGATAGCTTCAAAACTGAGGGACTAGTTTGCGTATAATCGGACGGACAGACGGACAGACGGACATGGCTAGATCGCTTCGGCTATTGATGCTGATCAAGAATATATATACTTTATAGGGTCGGAAATGTCTCCTTCACTGCGTTGCAAACTTCTGACTGAAATTATAATACCCTGCAAGGGTAAAAAAATGAAAGTGTAAATGTGTGTAAAAGTCAATAACAAAAATGAAAAAATCTCGGGGTTCATATGTGTTTTTTTTTTTAGCAAAATAATTTTCTGATTTTTTTCCATACCGGTAAGAGTGAATTTCCTGGTGAGTCGAGCAGCGACGATGGCACCATGAACTGCCCTCTTACCGGTAAGGATGAATAATATGGTATATAAGCCGAAACGGAAATCGGACGACTATATCATATAGCTGCCATAGGAACGATCGGTAAATTTTCAGAAAAAAAATTATTACTTGTCCAATTTTCAACATATTTGCATATAATTTGAGACATGGCCATTTTATATTATTCTAGAATTTCGGTTTTAATTTTTTCAAAATCGGACTACTATATCATATAGCTGCCATAGGAATGTTGTGGAAATATTACGTATACGTAATTTTAAACCGAATTGTTAATAATTTTCTCTGGATCATTTTAAATAGTTTAAAAAAGCAATAATTGGCTTATGGTGGAGAATTAATTGCGTCGTAATAAGAAAAAATCCCAAAAGGGATTTCACACTGAGCGAAAGCACGGATTTTTATGCTGAACGCAGCAGCGATCGATTCAGGTACCTGAATCTCCCGCTTGCCATTCCCGTTCAACACAGTTATCTATACTGAGTCGTTCAGGTACCTGAATCTCCCGCTTGCCATTCCCGTTCAACACAGTTATCTATACTGAGTCGATCAGGGCATGAAGCAAAGTCAGACTGGGTAATTCTCGTTGCATTTAGAGTTTAGAGTTGAGTACTACTGCATTCACAAGTGTTTTGCGTATTATTTAAAGTTGCGTACAAGTGAAATAATATAATGAGGTAGGTAAAATTATAAGTGTTTGATTAATAAATTAACTTGCAGAATTGATGATAACAGGGAACGACTTCAATCTAACCGTTTGCATGGGAAAGTCATAAGATTTGAGGAATTTTTTTACTTGAAACTGGTATGTACAAATCTAATACGTATTAAATTTACAGATAGCATTAGTTTCTTAAAGGACCACGCACTAGGAATTAATGCAGAAATAATTATAACAATTAAGTGAATATAAACGAAAATGTAAAATTTCAAAAATAAATAATATATAAGGAATACATTTTTAGAGAGATTTTTTTATAGGTTTTTCTGGCGAATTCAGGCGGAATTCCGATACGAAATGCATTTACTTCGAAATCCGGTCGAACTTCGAAAGTCATCTAGATTTCCTCTAGTAATCCGAAGGGATTCCTCTATAATTCCGGGAGAATTCCCAGAGAAATCCTAGGGACTCCGAATTCTGGGTTTGATACGCATGCTCTGAACAAATTCCGTGCAAAAATCCGGGAAAATTCCGATCGAAGTGCTCAAACTCCGGGGGAAATCCAAAGGAAATTCTCTGGATTGGTACTTAAGGGTACATACATACATACATATGTATGTATGGCCAAACAATTAACTTAGTTATTAGTTACACTTAAACTTAAAGTGTGTAAACCAATTATACGGTAATCTAATGACATTCTCTAGTGAGGTTCTACATACATATATATATATACATATGTATGTACATTGTGAACAAGGTATTATATTTTTTTCAGAAGTTTGCAACGCAATTGATCAGCATCAACAGTCGGGTCGATCTAGCTATGTACATATGTACGTCTCTCCGTCCGACTGTCCGTTTTTATGTTAAGTAATCTCTCAATTTTAATGCTATCTAAGTAAATTTAACTTTTGCAGATAGTTTTATATATATTCTCACTACTTTGTCGGACAATTTTTAGAAAAAAAAAAATTATAACTTAGCCAGCGTGCAACATATTTTTATATACTGTGAGATATGGGCATTTTTTATTATTATAAAATTTCTCTTTTAATCTTATGAAAATCGGCGCGCAGCTTCCTTTCGCATTATCTTGTGGCCCTTTAAGCATTTTTTCGCTCTTTAAAATATTAGAATTTAATTATCGTACAGAATATGCAGAATGTTTGGAATTGAAGCGCATGTCTATGTCGAGTCAACGTCTTAGTGACTTATAATTTATGGCTTTTGAAAAAAATAGTTCGGTAGAGGATGATGAAATTATTCGAAAGTTTTTGGAAAATCTGAAAATTAAACTATTTTAAGTTATATTTTTGTATTTTCATTGCTCAGCGACACGTACCATGTTCATTTACCATGTTACGGCCTGCTTTCCGGTGGGAAAGCCTGCTAGCCAGTCTCCTCAGGCGAAGTTTTTCCGTAGATGCCCACATAATTAACAAAGTGCGCTTTTAACAATAAATTCGCCTCTCTCTCGGACGTAAGCTTGGGGCGTTATTGTTGATGACCCCGACGCACTCTCCCTTCGTGAGATCCGGATCAAGTTCCATTTCTGAGATCTCCCTGGCATGAGGACCCGTCGGCTTTCTCCTGGCTACCGCTCTTCATTTCATCTTTCTCGCCCCAAATAATAAACGTCAAGCACTTCATCATATTCGATTTTATAATACTAAATCAAAAATTTCTTTCGAGTTTGTTCTTAAAAAAAAACAACACAAAATAATGTCATCGAGATATAACAATGAGGTATAACAAGAAGAAGACTACGAGGACACGAGAATTTTCATGGGCATAAGTAAATATTTATATATGACGACTGCATTAAGTACCCTCACTTTTCGTTTTTACATTTCATCCTACCTCACTGAAGTTCCAATAAGGATTAGTGGCTGAGACGGATCTGTTCGGTTTTAATATTAATACCTCTACAAAGATCGTCTGGTAATCTCAAACGTATATAAGTTACTTTGGATTTTGACTTTTGTTGAATTATAATTATTGCTCGAACTCATGTGTGATTTATTTACATTTTAAAACCTTAAATTTATTTTTTTACCTACTAATACACACAAATTGATAATTAACACACCAAATTAATTTAAATTAATTTTGCAGCTCAAGAAACGAAGACATATTATTTTTCTTTATTGTTAAAACTTTAACTCACTTTTCCTTCAGTGAATAATTGCTAGACACCACTGCAAAGACCATAGAACATTAAGATAAGTAACGGCCATATATTCGTTTTGCAATATGAGGCTGCTTTTTCGATGGCAACGACAATCGCTTTCTCTCCGCTTCTCACAAAGTTGAGAGCGCAAATTTCTAAAAAATATAATGAATCTCGCTTGTATGAGTAAACACAAGAACAACCATGAGAATACGTGTGCACACAAACAGTCGGCAACTTTCGCTGTATGCGTAAAAGAGAGCGGCTGGCTCTAGAGCCAGCGAGAGAGAGCCTAAAGCCAAAGAGAGCCTGAAGCCAGAGAAAGCCTGGAGCCAGTTCAAAAGCCAGCCCGAAAAAATCGTGTGCAAAAAAATCGTATGGCGTTCGGCCTCTTACTCCTTATACACTCTTTGACCACTGGCACTTAGCACTGGCACATAGCAATAAATAACATTTATACTATTAAATATATATTTAAATAAACAATCTAATAAATAAATAAATAAAAAGGTAATTGTGTATAAATAAAAAAATAAATATAGTATAATGATGAAATAAATAAACAAATAATAACGAGTAATTTTGTCTTAAGTCTGGGTCGGGAAAAGAGTTATTCCGGGTCCAATAAGGGGATAGCCTTATACCCTCTGAAACCCGAATAATATTTTAATTCTATATTTACGTTTCCTCCGTAACGGACTCATTTTCTTCTTCTGAAGGACTTCTTTCAGACTTCCTCCTCGGCTTGAAAAGTTCCTAGCTCTCTTGATCGGATTTTCCTAGATTTTGTTCTGAAAAATCTCATTCCCGAATATTTGGAGCCTTCACCTCGCCTACCGATCACTCACATTAACTATTTTCGAAAATAAGAAGCGTTTATAACGTCGTTGCCCGATTATTTTTTGGACTCGCCCACATGGCGGTTATATTGCTCATATATTGGCTCGGTTCTGCCGATTCCCTTACCCACTTTTTATACCCTTGGAGAGTATTATAATTTTAGTTAGAAGTTCGCAACGCAGTGAAGGAGACATTTCCGACCCTATAAAGTATGTATATTCTTGATAAGCATCAATAGCCGACTCGGTCTAGGCTGCCCGTCCGTCCGTCCGTATGTGAATTTTTATGAATTTTTAGAAAATTATAACTTGGCTAGTTTTCAACATATTTTTATATATTTACATATTTTTATATATTTTTCGATATGGCCACTCAGTCGGGGCGATTTTCCCTCAGGGCGATATTTCCCTTTTGGGATTTTATCTTATTACGACGCAATTACTTCACCACCACAAGCTAAATATTTGTTTATTAAACTATTTAAAACTTTAACTTTAACTTTTTAAAAGTTTATCAATCATTGCTCTAATAAAATAATAAACAAGAAAGGAAGCTAACTTCGGCACGCCGAAGTTTGTATACCCTTGCAGCTTACAATTGGATCATTATAAATTAATAAAATGTTATCAAATGGAAAGTAAAACTAACAGGAATTGTATACAACATTAATACATATAAAAATTCGGTTTCACATTACGTATACGTAATATTTCCCGAACATTCCTATGACAGCTATATGATATATGTAGTTGTCCGATTTTGATCAAATTAAAACCGAAATTCTAGAGTAATATAAAATGGCCATGTCTTAAATTATATGAAGATATGTTGAAAATTGGACAAGTAATAATTTTTTTTCTGAAAATTTACCGATCGTTCCTATCGCAGCTATATGATATAGTCGTCCGATCCGGCCCGTTCCGACTTATATGGTAGTGAGAGCATATAAAAGACTACCTGCAAAGTTTCATTCAGATAGCTTCAAAACTGAGGGACTAGTTTGCGTATAATCGGACAGACGGACAGACTGACAGACGGACAGACGGACATGGCTAGATCGCCTCGGCTATTGATGCTGATCAAGAATATATATACTTTATAGGGTCGGAAATGTCTCCTTCACTGCGTTGCAAACTTCTGACTGAAATTTTAATACCCTGCAAGGGTAAAAAAATGAAAGTGTAAATGTGTGTAAAAGTCTATAACAAAAATGAAAAAATCTCGGTGTTCACATGTGTGTGTTTTTTTTTAGCAAAATAATTTTCTGATTTTTTTCCATACCGGTAAGAGTGAATTTCCTGGTGAGTCGAGCAGCGACGATGGCACCATGAACTGCCCTCTTACCGGTAAGGGTGAATAATATGGTATATAAGCCGAAACGGAAATCGGACGACTATATCATATAGCTGCCATAGGAACGATCGGTAAATTTTCAGAAAAAAAATTATTACTTGTCCAATTTTCAACATATTTGCATATAATTTGAGACATGGCCATTTTATATTATTCTAGAATTTCGGTTTTAATTTTTTCAAAATGGGACTACTATATCATATAGCTGCCATAGGAATGTTGTGGAAATATTACGTATACGTAATTTTAAACCGAATTGTTAATAATTTTCTCTGGATCATTTTAAATAGTTTAAAAAAGCAATAATTGGCTTATGGTGGAGAATTAATTGCGTCGTAATAAGAAAAAATCCCAAAAGGGATTTCACACTGAGCGAAAGCACGGATTTTTATCCTGAACGCAGCAGCGATCGATTCAGGTACCTGAATCTCCCGCTTGCCATTCCCGTTCAAAACAGTTATCTATACTGAGTCGTTCAGGGCATGAAGCAAAGTCAGACTGGGTAATTCTCGTTGCATTTATAGTTTAGAGTTGAGTGCTACTGCATTCACAAGTGTTTTGCGTATTATTTAAAGTTGCGTACAAGTGAAATAATATAATGAGGTAGGTAAAATTATAAGTGTTTGATTAATAAATTAACTTGCAGAATTGATGATAACATGGAACGACTTCAATCTAACCGTTTGCATGGGAAAGTCATAAGATTTGAGGAATTTTTTTACTTGAAACTGGTATGTACAAATCTAATACGTATTAAACAGATAGCATTAGTTTCTTAAAGGACCACGCACTAGGAATTAATGCAGAAATAATTATAACAATTAAGTGAATTTAAACGAAAATGTAAAATTTCAAAAATAAATAATATATAAGGAATACATTTTTAGAGAGATTTTCTATAGGTTTTTCTGGCGAATTCCGGCGGAATTCCGATACGAATTGCATTCCTCTATAATTCCGGGAGAATTCCCAGAGAAATCCTAGGGACTCCGAATTCTGGGTTTGATACGCATGCTCTGAACAAATTCCGTGCAAAAATCCGGGAAAATTCCGATCGAAGTGCTCAAACTCCGGGGGAAATCCAAAGGAAATTCTCTGGATTGGTACTTAAGGGTACATACATACATACATATGTATGTATGGCCAAACAATTAACTTAGTTATTAGTTACACTTAAACTTAAAGTGTGTAAACCAATTATACGGTAATCTAATGACATTCTCTAGTGAGGTTCTACATACATATATATATATACATATGTATGTACATTGTGAACAAGGTATTATATTTTTTTCAGAAGTTTGCAACGCAATTGATCAGCATCAACAGTCGGGTCGATCTAGCTATGTACATATGTACGTCTCTCCGTCCGACTGTCCGTTTTTATGTTAAGTAATCTCTCAATTTTAATGCTATCTAAGTAAATTTAACTTTTGCAGATAGTTTTATATATATTCTCACTACTTTGTCGGACAATTTTTAGAAAAAAAAAAATTATAACTTAGCCAGCGTGCAACATATTTTTATATACTGTGAGATATGGGCATTTTTTATTATTATAAAATTTCTCTTTTAATCTTATGAAAATCGGCGCGCAGCTTCCTTTCGCATTATCTTGTGACCCTTTAAGCATTTTTTCGCTCTTTAAAATTTTAGAATTTAATTATCGTACAGAATATGCAGAATGTTTGGAATTGAAGCGCATGTCTATGTCGAGTCAACGTCTTAGTGACTTATAATTTATGGCTTTTGAAAAAAATAGTTCGGTAGAGGATGATGAAATTATTCGAAAGTTTTTGGAAAATCTGAAAATTAAACTATTTTAAGTTATATTTTTGTATTTTCATTGCTCAGCGACACGTACCATGTTACGGCCTGCTTTCCGGTGGGAAAGCCTGCTAGCCAGTCTCCTCAGGCGAAGTTTTTCCGTAGATGCCCACATAATTAACAAAGTGCGCTTTTAACAATAAATTCGCCTCTCTCTCGGACGTAAGCTTGGGGCGTTATTGTTGATGACCCCGACGCACTCTCCCTTCGTGAGATCCGGATCAATTTCCATTTCTGAGATCTCCCTGGCATGAGGACCCGTCGGCTTTCTTCTGGCTACCGCTCTTCATTTCATCTTTCTCCCCCCAAATAATAAACGTCAAGCACTTCATCATATTCGATTTTATAATACTAAATCAAAAATTTCTTTCGAGTTTGTTCTTAAAAAAAAAACAACACAAAATAATGTCATCGAGATATAACAATGAGGTATAACAAGAAGAAGACTACGAGGACACGAGAATTTTCATGGGCATAAGTAAATATTTATATATGACGACTGCATTAAGTACCCTCACTTTTCGTTTTTACATTTCATCCTACCTCACTGAAGTTCCAATAAGGATTAGTGGCTGAGACGGATCTGTTCGGTTTTAATATTAATACCTCTACAAAGATCGTCTGGTAATCTCAAACGTATATAAGTTACTTTGGATTTTGACTTTTGTTGAATTATAATTATTGCTCGAACTCATGTGTGATTTATTTACATTTTTAAACCTTAAATTTATTTTTTTACCTACTAATACACACAAATTGATAATTAACACACCAAATTAATTTAAATTAATTTTGCAGCTCAAGAAACGAAGACATATTATTTTTCTTTATTGTTAAAACTTTAACTCACTTTTCCTTCAGTGAATAATTGCTAGACACCACTGCAAAGACCATAGAACATTAAGATAAGTAACGGCCATATATTCGTTTTGCAATATGAGGCTGCTTTTTCGATGGCAACGACAATCGCTTTCTCTCCGCTTCTCACAAAGTTGAGAGCGCAAATTTCTAAAAAATATAATGAATCTCGCTTGTATGAGTAAACACAAGAACAACCATGAGAATACGTGTGCACACAAACAGTCGGCAACTTTCGCTGTATGCGTAAAAGAGAGCGGCTGGCTCTAGAGCCAGCGAGAGAGAGCCTAAAGCCAAAGAGAGCCTGAAGCCAGAGAAAGCCTGGAGCCAGTTCAAAAGCCAGCCCGAAAAAATCGTGTGCAAAAAAATCGTATGGCGTTCGGCCTCTTACTCCTTTGACCACTGGCACTTAGCACTGGCACATAGCAATAAATAACATTTATACTATTAAATATATAGTTAAATAAACAATCAAATAAATAAATAAATAAAAAGGTAATTGTGTATAAATAAAAAAATAATTATAGTATAATGATTAAATAAATAAACAAATAATAACGAGTAATTTTGTCTTAAGTCTGGGTCGGGAAAAGAGTTATTCCGGGTCCAATAAGGGGATACCCTTATACCCTCTGAAACCCGAATAATATTTTAATTCTATATTTACGTTTCCTCCGTAACGGACTCATTTTCTTCTTCTGAAGGACTTCTTTCAGACTTCCTCCTCGGCTTGAAAAGTTCCTAGCTCTCTTGATCGGATTTTCCTAGATTTTGTTCTGAAAAATCTCATTCCCGAATTTTTGGAGCCTTCACCTCGCCTACCGATCACTCACATTAACTATTTTCGAAAATAAGAAGCGTTTATAACGTCGTTGCCCGATTATTTTTTGGACTCGCCCACATGGCGGTTATCTTGCTCATATATTGGCTCGGTTCTGCCGATTCCCTTACCCACTTTTTATACCCTTGGAGAGTATTATAATTTTAGTTAGAAGTTCGCAACGCAGTGAAGGAGACATTTCCGACCCTATAAAGTATGTATATTCTTGATAAGCATCAATAGCCGACTCGGTCTAGGCTGCCCGTCCGTTCGTCCGTATGTGAATTTTTATGAATTTTTAGAAAATTATAACTTGGCTAGTTTTCAACATATTTTTATATATTTACATATTTTTATATATTTTTCGATATGGCCACCCAGTCGGACTTTGCTCTATGCCCTGAACAACTTAGTGTAGATAACTGTGTTGAACGGGAATGGCAAGCGGGAGATTCAGGTACCTGAATTGATCGTTGCTGCGTTCAGAATAAAAATCTGTGGTTTCGCTCAAGGTGATATTTCCGGATCGGACGACTATATCATATAGCTGCCATAGGCACGATCGGTAAATTTTCAGAAAAAAATTATTAAAAAAAAGATCGACTTTATTATCCGGGAGTTTCTTTTTAACTAACTTAATAAAATTTTTAATTAGCCTAAGGGACTGCTACCGCTGCTGCCGCCGCTGTGTTGCTGCAGCCGCTGCTGACCTCAAATTGGGTCGCGCGATGGTGCGCCGTCGGTGCTGGTCCCACGGTGTGGGACTGCTGACCAAGCGCACGTGCCGGATGTCTTGCACGCGCTGTGCAAGGTGGGCAGTGCATTGGTGCACTATTTTTCTTAACTCCTCCCCCTTTAAATGCGGACGTCCTCGGTCGCGATGTAGAATCTCTTCTGCGTTGTTGTTGGCTCGGGATCTTCTGTAGGGGTTTCGGTTTCTCGACTGGTCTCTATGGTGATCTTCCGGAAGCCGTTCTTCTGTATTAAGAATCGCACTAGCAGTGCGGCCAATATGAGTAGCAATGTAGCTGAGATTGTACAGTTGATTGTCGTAACGATGTTATGGTTGCCGGTTATCAGTTTAAGTTTCCTTGTGTTGTTTATGTTGACTTCTTTTAACATCTGTAGAGATAACACCTCGTCTACTTTTGTTTTCTCCGCCATCAACTGGAGCAAGGGTGGTGTCGCTTCGACAGGTGTCATGGCCTTAGAAACGTAGCTGTCGTCTCCTACCTTTATCGTTAAATTCTCGAATTGAATGAGAAATGTCCCCTTCAGATTCATGATTTCTTCGTCTATCCCCACAGTACCCACGAAACCGTTCAGCATGAGTGTTCCAGTGAATAGCTCCTCGTGATCGGGCACATGTTGGCTGTTTATGTTTTTGCACTGCGGTACCTGGTTCCTCAGCAGGTGCGTAATGCATTTGTCGCCTCTTAGGTCTACTAAGTTATTCTTATTACAAACTTTCTTATCATTATGCGTTTCACAATTTTCTTTGATTCCAAAAATTTGCAGATTACATTTTATTATATTGGTGAATTTTATCTCATTTATTACTTCTCCTATTTTTACGGGTTTTAATACCATTGCGGTACATATTTCTCTTGATATTAAAGGGATA
Organism: Drosophila jambulina; assembly: GCA_018152175.1. Classification (NCBI taxonomy): domain Eukaryota; kingdom Metazoa; phylum Arthropoda; class Insecta; order Diptera; family Drosophilidae; genus Drosophila; species Drosophila jambulina. The sequence continues at coordinate 499,039 of JAECXH010000027.1, read as the reverse complement.
TTAATTATGTAAAGAAAATTCTTATTGTTTGATGCTATTTTAATTTTTGAGAATTCTAATAGTTCGTCTGGGTTTATGAATAGTATATCTTCTGTTTCTAGTATATCGGTTATTGTTTTTATTTCGATCTCTGATAGGACTAATGAATTTATGGTATTAGTTTTTGCCCAGTCCATTGCATAAATTAAATTGTTTAACTCTTCCTTAAAGGCGTGAATTTTGTATTTAAGTGTAGTTGTTTTTTGATCTTTAAAATCTCTATTGTCTTGCTCTGTTTTTATTATTGCGTTTGTAATTTGGTTTATTTCGTTTAATCTATCGTTTAGTATTCTGTTTATTACTATTTGTTTGTTGTTGTTTTCTTATTGATCATTTATCTTGTTTATAATTATTTCGTGGTCATTATGGTCCGGCGTGCCGGCCAACCATTTCCAAGCTGTCCCCAAAATATTTAACGCTCTGGTTTTTCTTTGAAATGGCTTGAGCCTTCGGAGAATTGGGTATAACGGGTGTGCCATTCCTATTTCTTGGGCATTGGTTCCTATTTTGGGCATTGGTTCGAACCCGCCCTGGGCATCCATGAGCTAGCCCGGAATGGCTCAGGAAAGGAAGCAGTTCCGTTACACTCTTATGTGGATACTTCTCAGCCAAGAGTGAAGCTGTGATGGAAGCATATTCCCCATATTTCACAGAATCAATTTTCTCCTTGCAATTAAGTACATTCAAGATCGTACCCAATGATTTCCTCGTCAATTCCAGTTATTTCTGCAGCAACATGGCAATTTTAAAAAACTCCGAGAACTATTTCCATCGCTTGAGTTTCCATATCCGGGTTTTGGGCAGTCCACTTTGAGCCCAAGTTGCTTTGAAAATGCTTCCTGTATACGAGATTTTCTCATTTTTTCTTTTTCCTTCCTTGTCAAATTGTTATTATCCCAGTCTTCGTTGTCCTGTGGAAGGGTGTAAGCCAATTTCAACAATAATTCCACGCCCCTAATCCGGGCGTGTAAAGGTGAGATTCTGTAGTCGTAGTTTGCCTCCTCGGTTGTTGAATCCTCCAAGCTTTCGACATTTTTTTTTTGCGTTTTTTTTGCAAATCCGGCATGAAAGTCGATTTGGTATTTGTCAATTCACTGACCACCTTTCCATCGACCATGGTCACGTGAAACTCGAAGCTGCATTCGATATATTTGCCTTCTTTGACCTCCAGAATAATGGGTCTAATAGCGTCAATTTCTCCTTGTATGTTTTCCACAGTTGTTTTTATGAGTTCCGGTGATTCCCTTGCAAATTGAAACCTTATTGGACGGCAATAATGAACTGATGAAGGCCTTTAATTTTTCCAAAGCAAGAATTCCTCTGATTTTTTTTACAAGGCACTGCTTTGGTCGGGTACACCCTGCCACGCGCCCGAATTTTCGGTCTTCGGTTTTGTTTCACTTCTTCTACCCAGTGGGACTTTCGAACATGTAAACTGTATACTCTTCATGCTGAAAAAGTCTCATTCGCTTTAATTACGCAGTCTTTTCCTTTCCTTCATGCCCTGAACGACTCAGTATAGATAACTGTGTTGAACGGTAATGTCTTTTTGTATGATCCCCCAGTTCAGCAAGGTGACAAGCGGGAGATTCAGGATAAAAATCAGTGCTTTCGCTCAGGGCGATATTTCCCTTTTGGGATTTTATCTTATTACGACGCAATTACTTCACCACCACAAGCTAAATATTTGTTTATTAAACTATTTAAAACTTTAACTTTAACTTTTTAAAAGTTTATCAATCATTGCTCTAATAAAATAATAAACAAGAAAGGAAGCTAACTTCGGCACGCCGAAGTTTGTATACCCTTGCAGCTTACAATTGGATCATAATGAATTAATTAAATGTTATCAAATGGAAAGTAAAACTAACAGGAATTGTATACAACATTAATAAATATAAAAATTCGGTTTCACTTTACGTATACGTAATATTTCCCGAACATTCCTATGACAGCTATATGATATAGTTGTCCGATTTTGATCAAATTAAAACCGAAATTCTAGAATAATATAAAATGGCCATGTCTTAAATTATATGAAGATATGTTGAAAATTGGACAAGTAATAATTTTTTTTCTGAAAATTTACCGATCGTTCCTATCGCAGCTATATGATATAGTCGTCTGATCCGGCCCGTTCCGACTTATATAGCAGTGAGAGCATATAAAAGACTACCTGCAAAGTTTCATTCAGATAGTTCCAAAACTGAGGGACTAGTTTGCGTATAATCGGACAGACGGACAGACTGACAGACGGACAGACGGACAGACGGACATGGCTAGATCGCCTCGGCTATTGATGCTGATCAAAAATATATATACTTTATAGGGTCGGAAATGTCTCCTTCACTGCGTTGCAAACTTCTGAGTGTAAATGTGTGTAAAAGTCAATAACAAAAATGAAAAAATCTCGGGGTTCATGTGTGTTTTTTTTTTGTGCACTATTTTTCTTAACTCCTCCCCCTTTAAATGCGGACGTCATCGGTCGCGATGTAGAATCTCTTCTGCGTTGTTGTTGCCTCGGGATCTTCTGTAGGGGTTTCGGTTTCTCGACTGGTCTCTATGGTGATCTTCCGGAAGCCGTTCTTCTGTATTAAGAATCGCACTAGCAGTGCGGCCAATATGAGTAGCAATGTAGCTGAGATTGTACAGTTGATTGTCGTAACGATGTTATGGTTGCCGGTTATCAGTTTAAGTTTCCTTGTGTTGTTTATGTTGACTTCTTTTAACATCTGTAGAGATAACACCTCGTCTACTTTTGTTTTCTCCGCCATCAACTGGAGCAAGGGTGGTGTCGCTTCGACAGGTGTCATGGCCTTAGAAACGTAGCTGTCGTCTCCGACCTTTATCGTTGAATTCTCGAATTGAATGAGAAATGTCCCCTTCAGATTCATGATTTCTTCGTCTATCCCCACAGTACCCACGAAACCGTTCAGCATGAGTGTTCCAGTGAATAGCTCCTCGTGATCGGGCACATGTTGGCTGTTTATGATTTTGCACTGCGGTACCTGGTTCCTCAGCAGGTGCGTAATGCATTTGTCGCCTCTTAGGTCTACTAAGTTATTCTTATTACAAACTTTCTTATCATTATGCGTTTCACAATTTTCTTTGATTCCAAAAATTTGCAGATTACATTTTATTATATTGGGGAATTTTATCTCATTTATTACTTCTCCTATTTTTACGGGTTTTAATACCATTGCGGTACATATTTCTCTTGATATTAAAGGGATATTAATTATGTAAAGAAAATTCTTATTTTTTGATGCTATTTTAATTTTTGAGAATTCTAATAGTTCTTCTGGGTTTATGAATAGTATATCTTCTGTTTCTAGTATATCGGTTATTGTTTTTATTTCGATCTCTGATAGGACTAATGAATTTATGGTATTAGTTTTTGCCCAGTCCATTGCATAAATTAAATTGTTTAACTCTTCCTTAAAGGCGTGAATTTTGTATTTAAGTGTAGTTGTTTTTTGATCTTTAAAATCTCTATTGTCTTGCTCTGTTTTTATTATTGCGTTTGTAATTTGGTTTATTTCGTTTAATCTATCGTTTAGTATTCTGTTTATTACTATTTGTTTGTTGTTGTTTTCTTATTGATCATTTATCTTGTTTATAATTATTTCGTGGTCATTATGGTCCGGCGTGCCGGCCAACCATTTCCAAGCTGTCCCCAAAATATTTAACGCTCTGGTTTTTCTTTGAAATGGCTTGAGCCTTCGGAGAATTGGGTATAACGGGTGTGCCATTCCTATTTCTTGGGCATTGGTTCCTATTTTGGGCATTGGTTCGAACCCGCCCTGGGCATCCATGAGCTAGCCCGGAATGGCTCAGGAAAGGAAGCAGTTCCGTTACACTCTTATGTGGATACTTCTCAGCCAAGAGTGAAGCTGTGATGGAAGCATATTCCCCATATTTCACAGAATCAATTTTCTCCTTGCAATTAAGTACATTCAAGATCGTACCCAATGATTTCCTCGTCAATTCCAGTTATTTCTGCAGCAACATGGCAATTTTAAAAAACTCCGAGAACTATTTCCATCGCTTGAGTTTCCATATCCGGGTTTTGGGCAGTCCACTTTGAGCCCAAGTTGCTTTGAAAATGCTTCCTGTATACGAGATTTTCTCATTTTTTCTTTTTCCTTCCTTGTCAAATTGTTATTATCCCAGTCTTCGTTGTCCTGTGGAAGGGTGTAAGCCAATTTCAACAATAATTCCACGCCCCTAATCCGGGCGTGTAAAGGTGAGATTCTGTAGTCGTAGTTTGCCTCCTCGGTTGTTGAATCCTCCAAGCTTTCGACATTTTTTTTGCGTTTTTTTGCAAATCCGGCATGAAAGTCGATTTGGTATTTGTCAATTCACTGACCACCTTTCCATCGACCATGGTCACGTGAAACTCGAAGCTGCATTCGATATATTTGCCTTCTTTGACCTCCTGAATAATGGGTCTAATAGCGTCAATTTCTCCTTGTATGTTTTCCACAGTTGTTTTTATGAGTTCCGGTGATTCCCTTGCAAATTGAAACCTTATTGGACGGCAATAATGAACTGATAAAGGCCTTTCATTTTTCCAAAGCAAGAATTCCTCTGATTTTAGCCGCAAAGGAACAACAGATGCCATAAACAAATTTCTATCTGATATGGTATCGTCATCTGTATTTATTGTTTATAAATACTTTGACCAGATGATCCATCGCAGCCCCATTTACTGACCAATTCCACATTCTCTGGTAAATTGTCGAACTCAGTATCCAAAAGACTCATTAATAAACGTTGAGCCTTGTGGTTCATCAGATCCTGCAAAGTAGCTTTTACGGAGACTTCAGTAATCTCTGTATTAATTGGTCTTGCGGTTTTCTTTGCGGCCGTAATGCGTTTGTATCCAGGTAATATATCCGCTCCATGTTGCATCAAACACGCTCGTAGAATCTCGTACTATTCCTTGAATAAATGTAAGTCCATAAGCAAGGCCAGGGCTTCATCTTCAGTCAGCTCCATGATGTTAGCGTTTAATGCTGGTGTTGGAATGCTGGCTCGAATCCTTTGGAGCCTATACATATTTAATAGATAGTGCTCTCGACAAATGTCCAGTGGTCAAAGTGTTGGTGACCTCAGAAATCTTCCCTTTTCTTGTGAAATCCGAGCATTCATCCATATTTTTCGATGTCCTTCTCCTTCCTCTCCTGGTAGATGTGCTGGGTTCATCATTGTCTTTCATTCGTATTTCCAGGTCGTAATCCTCCAGAAGCCCGTCTTTGAATGTTTAATTAAAACGTAAAACGCTTCGTTGAACTTCGTTCCACTTAATCTTCAACGTCTTGAAAGCCAAGGGAAGATTGGATTCTGCTTCGAAATTGCCTCTTAAGTCTCCATACCGAAGTACAAGTTCTTTAAAACACTCTTCTCTGAAACCATAGTAGACTGGATTGTCTCTAAAGATTTCAAAAAGTTATGTGTTCTTGATCTTTGACATCTTGTCATGTTCACTGATAGATTAATACTGGGCATATTCAAATTGCGCAATATATAGCCTAAGTTATTACCTGTTAGGTACCCTTTGGGTCAATAAATGGGTTCAACCTGACACCTGTTATACCTGAATTTTTTTAAATATCCCCTAAATGTAAATATCCCCTAAATTTATATTAATTAGGTAAGATATTGTCTACCTACCCACACAAAACTACCTTTTTTAATTTGGATAAGAGTTAATGAGTGTACCTGTCGTTTAAAAAATCATGACCAGTGGCTGTGTAGTGTTTGTGTAATATTACCTGAAAGTCGACTAATTTACATATTTTCTGTTGTATAACGCATACACGGAAAACAATTTCGACTTTGAATGCTCATATCTTCCACAAAGAATCTGAAATCCTTGGGAAATTCTCTGTCGAATTTCGAATGGTTTCAAACGATTTTACGATTACGAATTTTCCAATTTTTGAAACAGTTTTTGTTAAAGAGGCGCTACTGTGCAGCGGTTCGCAAATTCGAGTGAGATTGTGATAGGGGAAGGGAGGGAAGAAAATCTATGTCGAAAGAAAAAGGGTATCGTAGCGACTTCAGAATACTCTTTTTAAAATAAGTTAAAATATTTATAAGCATTTAATGTTCTATTTAATTATTTTTATACGTCTTTAATCGTTTTATCGGAATATTGGCACATACTCATACTATGCTTTGGGAAAAGCCAAAATGTTCATATGTTATTATATGTCTTATGTGGTTCAAATTACAAGGCACTGCTTTGGTCGGGTACACCCCTGCCACGCGCCCGAATTTTCGGTCTTCGGTTTTGTTTCACTTCTTCTACCCAGTGGGACTTTCGAACATGTAAACTGTATACTCTTCATGCTGAAAAAGTCTCATTCGCTTTAATTACGCAGTCTTTTCCTTTCCTTCATGCCCTGAACGACTCAGTATAGATAACTGTGTTGACCGGTAATGTCTTTTTGTATGATCCCCCAGTTCAGCAAGGTGACAAGCGGGGGAAATCCAAAGGAAATTCTCTGGATTGGTACTTAAGGGTACATACATACATACATATGTATGTATGGCCAAACAATTAACTTAGTTATTAGTTACACTTAAACTTAAAGTGTGTAAACCAATTATATGGTAATCTAATGACATTCTCTAGTGAGGTTCTACATACATATATATATATACATATGTATGTACATTGTGTTGCTCATATATTGGCTCGGTTCTGCCGATTCCCTTACCCACTTTTTATACCCTTGGAGAGTATTATAATTTTAGTTAGAAGTTCGCAACGCAGTGAAGGAGACATTTCCGACCCTATAAAGTATATATATTCTTGATAAGCATCAATAGCCGACTCGGTCTAGGCTGCCCGTCCGTCCGTCCGTATGTGAATTTTTATGAATTTTTAGAAAATTATAACTTGGCTAGTTTTCAACATATTTTTCTATATTTACATATTTTTATATATTTTTCGATATGGCCACCCAGTCGGACTTTGCTCTATGCCCTGAACAACTTAGTGTAGATAACTGTGTTGAACGGGAATGGCAAGCGGGAGATTCAGGTACCTGAATTGATCGTTGCTGCGTTCAGAATAAAAATCTGTGGTTTCGCTCAAGGTGATATTTCCGGATCGGACGACTATATCATATAGCTGCCATAGGCACGATCGGTAAATTTTCAGAAAAAAATTATTAAAAAAAGATCGACTTTATTATCCGGGAGTTTCTTTTTAACTAACTTAATAAAATTTTTAATTAGCCTAAGGGACTGCTACCGCTGCTGCCGCCGCTGTGTTGCTGCAGCCGCTGCTGACCTCAAATTGGGTCGCGCGATGGTGCGCCGTCGGTGCTGGTCCCACGGTGTGGGACTGCTGACCAAGCGCACGTGCCGGATGTCTTGCACGCGCTGTGCAAGGTGGGCAGTGCATTGGTGCACTATTTTTCTTAACTCCTCCCCCTTTAAATGCGGACGTCCTCGGTCGCGATGTAGAATCTCTTCTGCGTTGTTGTTGGCTCGGGATCTTCTGTAGGGGTTTCGGTTTCTCGACTGGTCTCTATGGTGATCTTCCGGAAGCCGTTCTTCTGTATTAAGAATCGCACTAGCAGTGCGGCCAATATGAGTAGCAATGTAGCTGAGATTGTACAGTTGATTGTCGTAACGATGTTATGGTTGCCGGTTATCAGTTTAAGTTTCCTTGTGTTGTTTATGTTGACTTCTTTTAACATCTGTAGAGATAACACCTCGTCTACTTTTGTTTTCTCCGCCATCAACTGGAGCAAGGGTGGTGTCGCTTCGACAGGTGTCATGGCCTTAGAAACGTAGCTGTCGTCTCCTACCTTTATCGTTAAATTCTCGAATTGAATGAGAAATGTCCCCTTCAGATTCATGATTTCTTCGTCTATCCCCACAGTACCCACGAAACCGTTCAGCATGAGTGTTCCAGTGAATAGCTCCTCGTGATCGGGCACATGTTGGCTGTTTATGTTTTTGCACTGCGGTACCTGGTTCCTCAGCAGGTGCGTAATGCATTTGTCGCCTCTTAGGTCTACTAAGTTATTCTTATTACAAACTTTCTTATCATTATGCGTTTCACAATTTTCTTTGATTCCAAAAATTTGCAGATTACATTTTATTATATTGGTGAATTTTATCTCATTTATTACTTCTCCTATTTTTACGGGTTTTAATACCATTGCGGTACATATTTCTCTTGATATTAAAGGGATATTAATTATGTAAAGAAAATTCTTATTGTTTGATGCTATTTTAATTTTTGAGAATTCTAATAGTTCGTCTGGGTTTATGAATAGTATATCTTCTGTTTCTAGTATATCGGTTATTGTTTTTATTTCGATCTCTGATAGGACTAATGAATTTATGGTATTAGTTTTTGCCCAGTCCATTGCATAAATTAAATTGTTTAACTCTTCCTTAAAGGCGTGAATTTTGTATTTAAGTGTAGTTGTTTTTTGATCTTTAAAATCTCTATTGTCTTGCTCTGTTTTTATTATTGCGTTTGTAATTTGGTTTATTTCGTTTAATCTATCGTTTAGTATTCTGTTTATTACTATTTGTTTGTTGTTGTTTTCTTATTGATCATTTATCTTGTTTATAATTATTTCGTGGTCATTATGGTCCGGCGTGCCGGCCAACCATTTCCAAGCTGTCCCCAAAATATTTAACGCTCTGGTTTTTCTTTGAAATGGCTTGAGCCTTCGGAGAATTGGGTATAACGGGTGTGCCATTCCTATTTCTTGGGCATTGGTTCCTATTTTGGGCATTGGTTCGAACCCGCCCTGGGCATCCATGAGCTAGCCCGGAATGGCTCAGGAAAGGAAGCAGTTCCGTTACACTCTTATGTGGATACTTCTCAGCCAAGAGTGAAGCTGTGATGGAAGCATATTCCCCATATTTCACAGAATCAATTTTCTCCTTGCAATTAAGTACATTCAAGATCGTACCCAATGATTTCCTCGTCAATTCCAGTTATTTCTGCAGCAACATGGCAATTTTAAAAAACTCCGAGAACTATTTCCATCGCTTGAGTTTCCATATCCGGGTTTTGGGCAGTCCACTTTGAGCCCAAGTTGCTTTGAAAATGCTTCCTGTATACGAGATTTTCTCATTTTTTCTTTTTCCTTCCTTGTCAAATTGTTATTATCCCAGTCTTCGTTGTCCTGTGGAAGGGTGTAAGCCAATTTCAACAATAATTCCACGCCCCTAATCCGGGCGTGTAAAGGTGAGATTCTGTAGTCGTAGTTTGCCTCCTCGGTTGTTGAATCCTCCAAGCTTTCGACATTTTTTTTTGCGTTTTTTTTTGCAAATCCGGCATGAAAGTCGATTTGGTATTTGTCAATTCACTGACCACCTTTCCATCGACCATGGTCACGTGAAACTCGAAGCTGCATTCGATATATTTGCCTTCTTTGACCTCCAGAATAATGGGTCTAATAGCGTCAATTTCTCCTTGTATGTTTTCCACAGTTGTTTTTATGAGTTCCGGTGATTCCCTTGCAAATTGAAACCTTATTGGACGGCAATAATGAACTGATGAAGGCCTTTAATTTTTCCAAAGCAAGAATTCCTCTGATTTTTTTTACAAGGCACTGCTTTGGTCGGGTACACCCTGCCACGCGCCCGAATTTTCGGTCTTCGGTTTTGTTTCACTTCTTCTACCCAGTGGGACTTTCGAACATGTAAACTGTATACTCTTCATGCTGAAAAAGTCTCATTCGCTTTAATTACGCAGTCTTTTCCTTTCCTTCATGCCCTGAACGACTCAGTATAGATAACTGTGTTGAACGGTAATGTCTTTTTGTATGATCCCCCAGTTCAGCAAGGTGACAAGCGGGAGATTCAGGATAAAAATCAGTGCTTTCGCTCAGGGCGATATTTCCCTTTTGGGATTTTATCTTATTACGACGCAATTACTTCACCACCACAAGCTAAATATTTGTTTATTAAACTATTTAAAACTTTAACTTTAACTTTTTAAAAGTTTATCAATCATTGCTCTAATAAAATAATAAACAAGAAAGGAAGCTAACTTCGGCACGCCGAAGTTTGTATACCCTTGCAGCTTACAATTGGATCATAATGAATTAATTAAATGTTATCAAATGGAAAGTAAAACTAACAGGAATTGTATACAACATTAATAAATATAAAAATTCGGTTTCACTTTACGTATACGTAATATTTCCCGAACATTCCTATGACAGCTATATGATATAGTTGTCCGATTTTGATCAAATTAAAACCGAAATTCTAGAATAATATAAAATGGCCATGTCTTAAATTATATGAAGATATGTTGAAAATTGGACAAGTAATATTTTTTTTTTCTGAAAATTTACCGATCGTTCCTATGGAAGCTATATGATATAGTTGTCCGATTTTGATCAAATTAAAACAAAAATCTAGAGTAATATAAAATGGCCATGTCTTAAATTATATGAAGATATGTTGAAAATTGGACAAGTAATAATTTTTTTCTGAAAATTTACCGATCGTTCCTATCGCAGCTATATGATATAGTCGTCTGATCCGGCCCGTTCCGACTTATATAGCAGTGAGAGCATATAAAAGACTACCTGCAAAGTTTCATTCAGATAGTTCCAAAACTGAGGGACTAGTTTGCGTATAATCGGACAGACGGACAGACTGACAGACGGACAGACGGACAGACGGACATGGCTAGATCGCCTCGGCTATTGATGCTGATCAAAAATATATATACTTTATAGGGTCGGAAATGTCTCCTTCACTGCGTTGCAAACTTCTGAGTGTAAATGTGTGTAAAAGTCAATAACAAAAATGAAAAAATCTCGGGGTTCATGTGTGTTTTTTTTTTTTGTGCACTATTTTTCTTAACTCCTCCCCCTTTAAATGCGGACGTCATCGGTCGCGATGTAGAATCTCTTCTGCGTTGTTGTTGCCTCGGGATCTTCTGTAGGGGTTTCGGTTTCTCGACTGGTCTCTATGGTGATCTTCCGGAAGCCGTTCTTCTGTATTAAGAATCGCACTAGCAGTGCGGCCAATATGAGTAGCAATGTAGCTGAGATTGTACAGTTGATTGTCGTAACGATGTTATGGTTGCCGGTTATCAGTTTAAGTTTCCTTGTGTTGTTTATGTTGACTTCTTTTAACATCTGTAGAGATAACACCTCGTCTACTTTTGTTTTCTCCGCCATCAACTGGAGCAAGGGTGGTGTCGCTTCGACAGGTGTCATGGCCTTAGAAACGTAGCTGTCGTCTCCGACCTTTATCGTTGAATTCTCGAATTGAATGAGAAATGTCCCCTTCAGATTCATGATTTCTTCGTCTATCCCCACAGTACCCACGAAACCGTTCAGCATGAGTGTTCCAGTGAATAGCTCCTCGTGATCGGGCACATGTTGGCTGTTTATGATTTTGCACTGCGGTACCTGGTTCCTCAGCAGGTGCGTAATGCATTTGTCGCCTCTTAGGTCTACTAAGTTATAAATAAGTTAAAATATTTATAAGCATTTAATGTTCTATTTAATTATTTTTATACGTCTTTAATCGTTTTATCGGAATATTGGCACATACTCATACTATGCTTTGGGAAAAGCCAAAATGTTCATATGTTATTATATGTCTTATGTGGTTCAAATTACAAGGCACTGCTTTGGTCGGGTACACCCTGCCACGCGCCCGAATTTTCGGTCTTCGGTTTTGTTTCACTTCTTCTACCCAGTGGGACTTTCGAACATGTAAACTGTATACTCTTCATGCTGAAAAAGTCTCATTCGCTTTAATTACGCAGTCTTTTCCTTTCCTTCATGCCCTGAACGACTCAGTATAGATAACTGTGTTGACCGGTAATGTCTTTTTGTATGATCCCCCAGTTCAGCAAGGTGACAAGCGGGGGAAATCCAAAGGAAATTCTCTGGATTGGTACTTAAGGGTACATACATACATACATATGTATGTATGGCCAAACAATTAACTTAGTTATTAGTTACACTTAAACTTAAAGTGTGTAAACCAATTATATGGTAATCTAATGACATTCTCTAGTGAGGTTCTACATACATATATATATATACATATGTATGTACATTGTGTTGCTCATATATTGGCTCGGTTCTGCCGATTCCCTTACCCACTTTTTATACCCTTGGAGAGTATTATAATTTTAGTTAGAAGTTCGCAACGCAGTGAAGGAGACATTTCCGACCCTATAAAGTATATATATTCTTGATAAGCATCAATAGCCGACTCGGTCTAGGCTGCCCGTCCGTCCGTCCGTATGTGAATTTTTATGAATTTTTAGAAAATTATAACTTGGCTAGTTTTCAACATATTTTTCTATATTTACATATTTTTATATATTTTTCGATATGGCCACCCAGTCGGACTTTGCTCTATGCCCTGAACAACTTAGTGTAGATAACTGTGTTGAACGGGAATGGCAAGCGGGAGATTCAGGTACCTGAATTGATCGTTGCTGCGTTCAGAATAAAAATCTGTGGTTTCGCTCAAGGTGATATTTCCGGATCGGACGACTATATCATATAGCTGCCATAGGCACGATCGGTAAATTTTCAGAAAAAAATTATTAAAAAAAAGATCGACTTTATTATCCGGGAGTTTCTTTTTAACTAACTTAATAAAATTTTTAATTAGCCTAAGGGACTGCTACCGCTGCTGCCGCCGCTGTGTTGCTGCAGCCGCTGCTGACCTCAAATTGGGTCGCGCGATGGTGCGCCGTCGGTGCTGGTCCCACGGTGTGGGACTGCTGACCAAGCGCACGTGCCGGATGTCTTGCACGCGCTGTGCAAGGTGGGCAGTGCATTGGTGCACTATTTTTCTTAACTCCTCCCCCTTTAAATGCGGACGTCCTCGGTCGCGATGTAGAATCTCTTCTGCGTTGTTGTTGGCTCGGGATCTTCTGTAGGGGTTTCGGTTTCTCGACTGGTCTCTATGGTGATCTTCCGGAAGCCGTTCTTCTGTATTAAGAATCGCACTAGCAGTGCGGCCAATATGAGTAGCAATGTAGCTGAGATTGTACAGTTGATTGTCGTAACGATGTTATGGTTGCCGGTTATCAGTTTAAGTTTCCTTGTGTTGTTTATGTTGACTTCTTTTAACATCTGTAGAGATAACACCTCGTCTACTTTTGTTTTCTCCGCCATCAACTGGAGCAAGGGTGGTGTCGCTTCGACAGGTGTCATGGCCTTAGAAACGTAGCTGTCGTCTCCTACCTTTATCGTTAAATTCTCGAATTGAATGAGAAATGTCCCCTTCAGATTCATGATTTCTTCGTCTATCCCCACAGTACCCACGAAACCGTTCAGCATGAGTGTTCCAGTGAATAGCTCCTCGTGATCGGGCACATGTTGGCTGTTTATGTTTTTGCACTGCGGTACCTGGTTCCTCAGCAGGTGCGTAATGCATTTGTCGCCTCTTAGGTCTACTAAGTTATTCTTATTACAAACTTTCTTATCATTATGCGTTTCACAATTTTCTTTGATTCCAAAAATTTGCAGATTACATTTTATTATATTGGTGAATTTTATCTCATTTATTACTTCTCCTATTTTTACGGGTTTTAATACCATTGCGGTACATATTTCTCTTGATATTAAAGGGATATTAATTATGTAAAGAAAATTCTTATTGTTTGATGCTATTTTAATTTTTGAGAATTCTAATAGTTCGTCTGGGTTTATGAATAGTATATCTTCTGTTTCTAGTATATCGGTTATTGTTTTTATTTCGATCTCTGATAGGACTAATGAATTTATGGTATTAGTTTTTGCCCAGTCCATTGCATAAATTAAATTGTTTAACTCTTCCTTAAAGGCGTGAATTTTGTATTTAAGTGTAGTTGTTTTTTGATCTTTAAAATCTCTATTGTCTTGCTCTGTTTTTATTATTGCGTTTGTAATTTGGTTTATTTCGTTTAATCTATCGTTTAGTATTCTGTTTATTACTATTTGTTTGTTGTTGTTTTCTTATTGATCATTTATCTTGTTTATAATTATTTCGTGGTCATTATGGTCCGGCGTGCCGGCCAACCATTTCCAAGCTGTCCCCAAAATATTTAACGCTCTGGTTTTTCTTTGAAATGGCTTGAGCCTTCGGAGAATTGGGTATAACGGGTGTGCCATTCCTATTTCTTGGGCATTGGTTCCTATTTTGGGCATTGGTTCGAACCCGCCCTGGGCATCCATGAGCTAGCCCGGAATGGCTCAGGAAAGGAAGCAGTTCCGTTACACTCTTATGTGGATACTTCTCAGCCAAGAGTGAAGCTGTGATGGAAGCATATTCCCCATATTTCACAGAATCAATTTTCTCCTTGCAATTAAGTACATTCAAGATCGTACCCAATGATTTCCTCGTCAATTCCAGTTATTTCTGCAGCAACATGGCAATTTTAAAAAACTCCGAGAACTATTTCCATCGCTTGAGTTTCCATATCCGGGTTTTGGGCAGTCCACTTTGAGCCCAAGTTGCTTTGAAAATGCTTCCTGTATACGAGATTTTCTCATTTTTCTTTTTCCTTCCTTGTCAAATTGTTATTATCCCAGTCTTCGTTGTCCTGTGGAAGGGTGTAAGCCAATTTCAACAATAATTCCACGCCCCTAATCCGGGCGTGTAAAGGTGAGATTCTGTAGTCGTAGTTTGCCTCCTCGGTTGTTGAATCCTCCAAGCTTTCGACATTTTTTTTGCGTTTTTTTTGCAAATCCGGCATGAAAGTCGATTTGGTATTTGTCAATTCACTGACCACCTTTCCATCGACCATGGTCACGTGAAACTCGAAGCTGCATTCGATATATTTGCCTTCTTTGACCTCCAGAATAATGGGTCTAATAGCGTCAATTTCTCCTTGTATGTTTTCCACAGTTGTTTTTATGAGTTCCGGTGATTCCCTTGCAAATTGAAACCTTATTGGACGGCAATAATGAACTGATGAAGGCCTTTAATTTTTCCAAAGCAAGAATTCCTCTGATTTTTTTTACAAGGCACTGCTTTGGTCGGGTACACCCTGCCACGCGCCCGAATTTTCGGTCTTCGGTTTTGTTTCACTTCTTCTACCCAGTGGGACTTTCGAACATGTAAACTGTATACTCTTCATGCTGAAAAAGTCTCATTCGCTTTAATTACGCAGTCTTTTCCTTTCCTTCATGCCCTGAACGACTCAGTATAGATAACTGTGTTGAACGGTAATGTCTTTTTGTATGATCCCCCAGTTCAGCAAGGTGACAAGCGGGAGATTCAGGATAAAAATCAGTGCTTTCGCTCAGGGCGATATTTCCCTTTTGGGATTTTATCTTATTACGACGCAATTACTTCACCACCACAAGCTAAATATTTGTTTATTAAACTATTTAAAACTTTAACTTTAACTTTTTAAAAGTTTATCAATCATTGCTCTAATAAAATAATAAACAAGAAAGGAAGCTAACTTCGGCACGCCGAAGTTTGTATACCCTTGCAGCTTACAATTGGATCATAATGAATTAATTAAATGTTATCAAATGGAAAGTAAAACTAACAGGAATTGTATACAACATTAATAAATATAAAAATTCGGTTTCACTTTACGTATACGTAATATTTCCCGAACATTCCTATGACAGCTATATGATATAGTTGTCCGATTTTGATCAAATTAAAACCGAAATTCTAGAATAATATAAAATGGCCATGTCTTAAATTATATGAAGATATGTTGAAAATTGGACAAGTAATATTTTTTTTTTCTGAAAATTTACCGATCGTTCCTATGGAAGCTATATGATATAGTTGTCCGATTTTGATCAAATTAAAACAAAAATCTAGAGTAATATAAAATGGCCATGTCTTAAATTATATGAAGATATGTTGAAAATTGGACAAGTAATAATTTTTTTTCTGAAAATTTACCGATCGTTCCTATCGCAGCTATATGATATAGTCGTCTGATCCGGCCCGTTCCGACTTATATAGCAGTGAGAGCATATAAAAGACTACCTGCAAAGTTTCATTCAGATAGTTCCAAAACTGAGGGACTAGTTTGCGTATAATCGGACAGACGGACAGACTGACAGACGGACAGACGGACAGACGGACATGGCTAGATCGCCTCGGCTATTGATGCTGATCAAAAATATATATACTTTATAGGGTCGGAAATGTCTCCTTCACTGCGTTGCAAACTTCTGACTGAAATTATAATACCCTGCAAGGGTATAAAAATGAAAGTGTAAATGTGTGCAAAAGTCAATAACAAAAATGAAAAAATCTCGGGGTTCATGTGTGTTTTTTTTTTGGTGCACTATTTTTCTTAACTCCTCCCCCTTTAAATGCGGACGTCCTCGGTCGCGATGTAGAATCTCTTCTGCGTTGTTGTTGGCACGGGATCTTCTGTAGGGGTTTCGGTTTCTCGACTGGTCTCTATGGTGATCTTCCGGAAGCCGTTCTTCTGTATTAAGAATCGCACTAGCAGTGCGGCCAATATGAGTAGCAATGTAGCTGAGATTGTACAGTTGATTGTCGTAACGATGTTATGGTTGCCGGTTATCAGTTCAAGTTTCCTTTTGTTGTTTATGTTGACTTCTTTTAACATCTGTAGAGATAACACCTCGTCTACTTTTGTTTTCTCCGCCATCAACTGCAGCAAGGGTGGTGTCGCTTCGACAGGTGTCATGGCCTTAGAAACGTAGATGTCGTCTCCGACCTTTATCGTTGAATTCTCGAATTGAATGAGAAATGTCCCCTCCAGATTCATGATTTCTTCGTCTATCCCCACAGTACCCACGAAACCGTTCAGCATGAGTGTTCCAGTGAATAGCTCCTCGTGATCGGGCACATGTTGGCTGTTTATGATTTTGCACTGCGGTACCTGGTTCCTCAGCAGGTGCGTAATGCATTTGTCGCCTCTTAGGTCTACTAAGTTATTCTTATTACAAACTTTCTTATCATTATGCGTTTCACAATTTTCTTTGATTCCAAAAATTTGCAAATTACATTTTATTATATTGGTGAATTTTATCTCATTTATTACTTCTCCTATTTTTACGGGTTTTAATACCATTGCGGTACATATTTCTCTTGATATTAAAGGGATATTAATTATGTAAAGAAAATTCTTATTGTTTGATGCTATTTTAATTTTTGAGAATTCTAATAGTTCTTCTGGGTCTCTGATAGGACTAATGAATTTATGGTATTAGTTTTTGCCCAGTCCATTGCATAAATTAAATTGTTTAACTCTTCCTTAAAGGCGTGAATTTTGTATTTAAGTGTAGTTGTTTTTTGATCTTTAAGATCTCTATTGTCTTGCTCTGTTTTTATTATTGCGTTTGTAATTTGGTTTATTTCGTTTAATCTATCGTTTAGTATTCTGTTTATTACTATTTGTTTGTTGTTGTTTTCTTATTGATCATTTATCTTGTTTATAATTATTTCGTGGTCATTATGGTCCGGCGTGCCGGCCAACCATTTCCAAGCTGTCCCCAAAATATTTAACGCTCTGGTTTTTCTTTGAAATGGCTTGAGCCTTCGGAGAATTGGGTATAACGGGTGTGCCATTCCTATTTCTTGGGCATTGGTTCCTATTTTGGGCATTGGTTCGAACCCGCCCTGGGCATCCATGAGCTAGCCCGGAATGGCTCAGGAAAGGAAGCAGTTCCGTTACACTCTTATGTGGATACTTCTCAGCCAAGAGTGAAGCTGTGATGGAAGCATATTCCCCATATTTCACGGAATCAATTTTCTCCTTGCAATTAAGTACATTCAAGATCGTACCCAATGATTTCCTCGTCAATTCCAGTTATTTCTGCAGCAACATGGCAATTTTAAAAAACTCCGAGAACTATTTCCATCGCTTGAGTTTCCATATCCGGGTTTTGGGCAGTCCACTTTGAGCCCAAGTTGCTTTGAAAATGCTTCCTGTATACGAGATTTTCTCATTTTTTCTTTTTCCTTCCTTGTCAAATTGTTATTATCCCAGTCTTCGTTGTCCTGTGGAAGGGTGTAAGCCAATTTCAACAATAATTCCACGCCCCTAATCCGGGCGTGTAAAGGTGAGATTCTGTAGTCGTAGTTTGCCTCCTCGGTTGTTGAATCCTCCAAGCTTTCGACATTTTTTTTTGCGTTTTTTTTGCAAATCCGGCATGAAAGTCGATTTGGTATTTGTCAATTCACTGACCACCTTTCCATCGACCATGGTCACGTGAAACTCGAAGCTGCATTCGATATATTTGCCTTCTTTGACCTCCTGAATAATGGGTCTAATAGCGTCAATTTCTCCTTGTATGTTTTCCACAGTTGTTTTTATGAGTTCCGGTGATTCCCTTGCAAATTGAAACCTTATTGGACGGCAATAATGAACTGATAAAGGCCTTTCATTTTTCCAAAGCAAGAATTCCTCTGATTTTAGCCGCAAAGGAACAACAGATGCCATAAACAAATTTCTATCTGATATGGTATCGTCATCTGTATTTATTGTTTATAAATACTTTGACCAGATGATCCATCGCAGCCCCATTTACTGACCAATTCCACATTCTCTGGTAAATTGTCGAACTCAGTATCCAAAAGACTCATTAATAAACGTTGAGCCTTGTGGTTCATCAGATCCTGCAAAGTAGCTTTTACGGAGACTTCAGTAATCTCTGTATTAATTGGTCTTGCGGTTTTCTTTGCGGCCGTAATGCGTTTGTATCCAGGTAATATATCCGCTCCATGTTGCATCAAACACGCTCGTAGAATCTCGTACTATTCCTTGAATAAATGTAAGTCCATAAGCAAGGCCAGGGCTTCATCTTCAGTCAGCTCCATGATGTTAGCGTTTAATGCTGGTGTTGGAATGCTGGCTCGAATCCTTTGGAGCCTATACATATTTAATAGATAGTGCTCTCGACAAATGTCCAGTGGTCAAAGTGTTGGTGACCTCAGAAATCTTCCCTTTTCTTGTGAAATCCGAGCATTCATCCATATTTTTCGATGTCCTTCTCCTTCCTCTCCTGGTAGATGTGCTGGGTTCATCATTGTCTTTCATTCGTATTTCCAGGTCGTAATCCTCCAGAAGCCCGTCTTTGAATGTTTAATTAAAACGTAAAACGCTTCGTTGAACTTCGTTCCACTTAATCTTCAACGTCTTGAAAGCCAAGGGAAGATTGGATTCTGCTTCGAAATTGCCTCTTAAGTCTCCATACCGAAGTTCAAGTTCTTTAAAACACTCTTCTCTGAAACCATAGTAGACTGGATTGTCTCTAAAGATTTCAAAAAGTTATGTGTTCTTGATCTTTGACATCTTGTCATGTTCACTGATAGATTAATACTGGGCATATTCAAATTGCGCAATATATAGCCTAAGTTATTACCTGTTAGGTACCCTTTGGGTCAATAAATGGGTTCAACCTGACACCTGTTATACCTGAATTTTTTTAAATATCCCCTAAATGTAAATATCCCCTAAATTTATATTAATTAGGTAAGATATTGTCTACCTACCCACACAAAACTACCTTTTTTAATTTGGATAAGAGTTAATGAGTGTACCTGTCGTTTAAAAAATCATGACCAGTGGCTGTGTAGTGTTTGTGTAATATTACCTGAAAGTCGACTAATTTACATATTTTCTGTTGTATAACGCATACACGGAAAACAATTTCGACTTTGAATGCTCATATCTTCCACAAAGAATCTGAAATCCTTGGGAAATTCTCTGTCGAATTTCGAATGGTTTCAAACGATTTTACGATTACGAATTTTCCAATTTTTGAAACAGTTTTTGTTAAAGAGGCGCTACTGTGCAGCGGTTCGCAAATTCGAGTGAGATTGTGATAGGGGAAGGGAGGGAAGAAAATCTATGTCGAAAGAAAAAGGGTATCGTAGCGACTTCAGAATACTCTTTTTAAATAAGTTAAAATATTTATAAGCATTTAATGTTCTATTTAATTATTTTTATACGTCTTTAATCGTTTTATCGGAATATTGGCACATACTCATACTATGCTTTGGGAAAAGCCAAAATGTTCATATGTTATTATATGTCTTATGTGGTTCAAATTACAAGGCACTGCTTTGGTCGGGTACACCCTGCCACGCGCCCGAATTTTCGGTCTTCGGTTTTGTTTCACTTCTTCTACCCAGTGGGACTTTCGAACATGTAAACTGTATACTCTTCATGCTGAAAAAGTCTCATTCGCTTTAATTACGCAGTCTTTTCCTTTCCTTCATGCCCTGAACGACTCAGTATAGATAACTGTGTTGAACGGTAATGTCTTTTTGTATGATCCCCCAGTTCAGCAAGGTGACAAGCGGGAGATTCAGGATAAAAATCAGTGCTTTCGCTCAGGGCGATATTTCCCTTTTGGGATTTTATCTTATTACGACGCAATTACTTCACCACCACAAGCTAAATATTTGTTTATTAAACTATTTAAAACTTTAACTTTAACTTTTTAAAAGTTTATCAATCATTGCTCTAATAAAATAATAAACAAGAAAGGAAGTTAACTTCGGCACGCCGAAGTTTGTATACCCTTGCAGCTTACAATTGGATCATAATGAATTAATTAAATGTTATCAAATGGAAAGTAAAACTAACAGGAATTGTATACAACATTAATAAATATAAAAATTCGGTTTCACTTTACGTATACGTAATATTTCCCGAACATTCCTATGACAGCTATATGATATAGTTGTCCGATTTTGATCAAATTAAAACCGAAATTCTAGAGTAATATATAATGGCCATGTCTTAAATTATATGAAGATATGTTGAAAATTGGACAAGTAATATTTTTTTTTTCTGAAAATTTACCGATCGTTCCTATGGAAGCTATATGATATAGTTGTCCGATTTTGATCAAATTAAAACAAAAATCTAGAGTAATATAAAATGGCCATGTCTTAAATTATATGAAGATATGTTGAAAATTGGACAAGTAATAATTTTTTTTTCTGAAAATTTACCGATCGTTCCTATCGCAGCTATATGATATAGTCGTCTGATCCGGCCCGTTCCGACTTATATAGCAGTGAGAGCATATAAAAGACTACCTGCAAAGTTTCATTCAGATAGTTCCAAAACTGAGGGACTAGTTTGCGTATAATCGGACAGACGGACAGACTGACAGACGGACAGACGGACAGACGGACATGGCTAGATCGCCTCGGCTATTGATGCTGATCAAAAATATATATACTTTATAGGGTCGGAAATGTCTCCTTCACTGCGTTGCAAACTTCTGACTGAAATTATAATACCCTGCAAGGGTATAAAAATGAAAGTGTAAATGTGTGCAAAAGTCAATAACAAAAATGAAAAAATCTCGGGGTTCATGTGTGTTTTTTTTTTTGGTGCACTATTTTTCTTAACTCCTCCCCCTTTAAATGCGGACGTCCTCGGTCGCGATGTAGAATCTCTTCTGCGTTGTTGTTGGCACGGGATCTTCTGTAGGGGTTTCGGTTTCTCGACTGGTCTCTATGGTGATCTTCCGAAAGCCGTTCTTCTGTATTAAGAATCGCACTAGCAGTGCGGCCAATATGAGTAGCAATGTAGCTGAGATTGTACAGTTGATTGTCGTAACGATGTTATGGTTGCCGGTTATCAGTTCAAGTTTCCTTGTGTTGTTTATGTTGACTTCTTTTAACATCTGTAGAGATAACACCTCGTCTACTTTTGTTTTCTCCGCCATCAACTGCAGCAAGGGTGGTGTCGCTTCGACAGGTGTCATGGCCTTAGAAACGTAGATGTCGTCTCCGACCTTTATCGTTGAATTCTCGAATTGAATGAGAAATGTCCCCTCCAGATTCATGATTTCTTCGTCTATCCCCACAGTACCCACGAAACCGTTCAGCATGAGTGTTCCAGTGAATAGCTCCTCGTGATCGGGCACATGTTGGCTGTTTATGATTTTGCACTGCGGTACCTGGTTCCTCAGCAGGTGCGTAATGCATTTGTCGCCTCTTAGGTCTACTAAGTTATTCTTATTACAAACTTTCTTATCATTATGCGTTTCACAATTTTCTTTGATTCCAAAAATTTGCAAATTACATTTTATTATATTGGTGAATTTTATCTCATTTATTACTTCTCCTATTTTTACGGGTTTTAATACCATTGCGGTACATATTTCTCTTGATATTAAAGGGATATTAATTATGTAAAGAAAATTCTTATTGTTTGATGCTATTTTAATTTTTGAGAATTCTAATAGTTCTTCTGGGTTTATGAATAGTATATCTTCTGTTTCTAGTATATCGGTTATTGTTTTTATTTCGATCTCTGATAGGACTAATGAATTTATGGTATTAGTTTTTGCCCAGTCCATTGCATAAATTAAATTGTTTAACTCTTCCTTAAAGGCGTGAATTTTGTATTTAAGTGTAGTTGTTTTTTGATCTTTAAGATCTCTATTGTCTTGCTCTGTTTTTATTATTGCGTTTGTAATTTGGTTTATTTCGTTTAATCTATCGTTTAGTATTCTGTTTATTACTATTTGTTTGTTGTTGTTTTCTTATTGATCATTTATCTTGTTTATAATTATTTCGTGGTCATTATGGTCCGGCGTGCCGGCCAACCATTTCCAAGCTGTCCCCAAAATATTTAACGCTCTGGTTTTTCTTTGAAATGGCTTGAGCCTTCGGAGAAATGGGTATAACGGGTGTGCCATTCCTATTTCTTGGGCATTGGTTCCTATTTTGGGCATTGGTTCGAACCCGCCCTGGGCATCCATGAGCTAGCCCGGCATGGCTCAGGAAAGGAAGCAGTTCCGTTACACTCTTATGTGGATACTTCTCAGCCAAGAGTGAAGCTGTGATGGAAGCATATTCCCCATATTTCACAGAATCAATTTTCTCCCTGCAATTAAGTACATTCAAGATCGTACCCAATGATTTCCTCGTCAATTCCAGTTATTTCTGCAGCAACATGGCAATTTTAAAAAAACTCCGAGAACTATTTCCATCGCTTGAGTTTCCATATCCGGGTTTTGGGCAGTCCACTTTGAGCCCAAGTTGCTTTGAAAATGCTTCCTGTATACGAGATTTTCTCATTTTTTCTTTTTCCTTCCTTGTCAAATTGTTATTATCCCAGTCTTCGTTGTCCTGTGGAAGGGTGTAAGCCAATTTCAACAATAATTCCACGCCCCTAATCCGGGCGTGTAAAGGTGAGCTTCTGTAGTCGTAGTTTGCCTCCTCGGTTGTTGAATCCTCCAAGCTTTGACATTTTTTTTGCGTTTTTTTTTGCAAATCCGGCATGATAAAGTCGATTTGGTATTTGTCAATTCACTGACCACCTTTCCATCGACCATGGTCACGTGAAACTCGAAGCTGCATTCGATATATTTGCCTTCTTTGACCTCCAGAATAATGGGTCTAATAGCGTCAATTTCTCCTTGTATGTTTTCCACAGTTATTTTTATGAGTTCCGGTGATTCCCTTGCAAATTGAAACCTTATTGGACGGCAATAATGAACTGATGAAGGCCTTTCATTTTTCCAAAGCAAGAATTCCTCTGATTTTAGCCGCAAAGGAACAACAGATGCCATGAACAAATTTCTATCTGATATGGTATCGTCATCTGTATTTATTCTCTGGTAAATTGTCGAACACAGTATCCAAAAGACTCATTAATAAACGTTGAGCCTTGTGGTTCATCAGATCCTGCAAAGTAGCTTTTACGGAGACTTCAGTAATCTCTGTATTAATTGGTCTTGCGGTTTTCTTTGCGGCCGTAATGCGTTTGTATCCAGGTAATATATCCGCTCCATGTTGCATCAAACACGCTCGTAGAATCTCGTACTATTCCTTGAATAAATGTAAGTCCATAAGCAAGGCCAGGGCTTCATCTTCAGTCAGCTCCATGATGTTAGCGTTTAATGCTGGTGTTGGAATGCTGGCTCGAATCCTTTGGAGCCTTTGTGGGCTAGCTATAGCAACTGATTTGGTAATTGATGATTTAGTTATTTGATGATCCTATACATATTTAATAGATAGTGCTCTCGACAAATGTCCAGTGGTCAAAGTGTTGGTGGCCTCAGAAATCTTCCCTTTTCTTGTGAAATCCGAGCATTCATCCATATTTTTCGATGTCCTTCTCCTTCCTCTCCTGGTAGATGTGTTGGGTTCATCATTGTCTTTCATTCGTATTTCCAGGTCGTAATCCTCCAGAAGCCCGTCTTTGAATGTTTAATTAAAACGTAAAACGCTTCGTTGAACTTCGTTCCACTTAATCTTCAACATCTTGAAAGCCAAGGGAAGATTGGATCCTGCTTCGAAATTGCCTCTTAAGTCTGATGAGCAGATGAGCCGGTAGCCTGGGGAGAAGCCAACGAACATGCCAGGGAGATCCTCGAGGTTAGCATGGACGGATCTCAGGTAGGGAGGGTGCGTCAGTTCCAGCGAAGACCCGAATCTGCGTCGGGAGTATTATGTTATGTCGATCACTTGTAGTTTTGTTAATGTTGTGTTTGTGGATTCCATGTCGAGTGGAATATATGGTGCGACCTGTGGGCACAGGGGAAAAATCCTCCCTGAAGATGACTGGCTAACCGGCCTTGCCCCTACGGAAAAGCAGGCCGTAACATAATGGCGCCCAAACTAAACCAGGAGTGGGGTGGCGAAAATCCTGTGAAAAGGACATTCGAACCCATACGCGGTGAAAAAAAAAAAAATAAAAATTCCAGTGGAGGGATGAATCCAAGTGGTTCCGGCAGACCAGGTTGGAACGTGTGCGATGTCTTATGTCGGCAATCCAAAAAGCTGAATATAATTGCTCGCCACGGAAAGACCTGTGATGCTGGAAAAAAATTAAAACCACAAAGTAATTGTTCTTTTTTGTTGTCATTTTGTTTTCTTGTACTCACCTAAAAGTAGAGATCCTCCAAGTGAAGGGTATGTCACTAGCGGCGAATACCGCCAGCTAGTATTGCGAACTATTCGGTGCCTGGTGGCGAACGGAGGACTCGCAATGGGATCAGTCGAAAGGAGGCTTCTGCTGGTTGTGGCGTGGATGTGCGCGAGGAAATGGCTGGTCTCCGGATGGCCCATGGGAACACAGGGTTCACCATGCGATGCATCCGGGACTGCCACAGAACTCGCAAGCGCATCCGCGACGCAACTAGACAAGAAGCAGAGTAGGTAGGTGAGCCCCCTCGATGCCCTATCTCCCATCGAGAAGATAGAGGATCCGATGGAGCTCGCCGGAACAAACAATCGATCGCAGATGTAGAAGACGCAGGAAAGCATGTGGAAGTTGGCTCCGGTTAGGCATCACTCCTTTTTCCCCCCTTCTTTTTGTCCAATGAAGTGTTTTTTTTTTGTTGTTTTCGTCTAGAAAAGAAAAAGAAAGCGTGTTAGAAATAAATTTAGCAGATATTACTAGAATAGGTTCATGTTTAGGAGGTACAGTTTACGGTCAAAAGCTAGGATGACGTCAAGAACTCCCCCGCTAGAAGGTCAGAAACCCAGAGCGGAAGATGGCGCGGCAGGCGTTGCAGCCGGCGATAGTTGGGAAATTTCTCCCCCACTGCAAGGCATCCCGAGCGATATCGCGTCGTCGGTAAACGCTGCGGTGGCCCAGGCATATGAAACGCACAGGGCGGCTCTATCCGACAACGTCAGTCGGACATTACAACAGGAAATTCGCCAAGGCTTCCTCGAGATGATGGCGATGATAAATGAGGTTGTCCAGCCGCTGAAACAAACCGCAGCCGCCGTGCAGTCGATACAGCAGCAGGCGATGCAAGGCGACTCCAGAGGTGGTCAGGAGCATGGAGGAGCACGCGGACGCCAGGAGGCGACGGGCGCGTATCCGAAGACCAAGCCAGAGGGACCGAATCCCTGGACGTCTCCACCCAAACCTCCAAGGACACGCGATGTACCCACGGACAGGGATGTCGGCGCCGGCGGATATCCGGAGGAGCAGCAGCGTCGTAGCAGCGGAGAGCGGAAAGGAGTCCCGGCGGAGTACCAGTCGACAAGAAGCACCACAGAGGGTCTCCGAGGTCCTGAAAGGAGAGACGAATTTATTAGAGGAGTCGGGATCGAAAAGTGGGAAATTTTCTTCGACGGCGACCAAAACAAGCTCGCCGTGGAGGATTTTGTGTTCCGCGTGGAATACCTGCAGCGGCAGTACCGGTATCCCTGGGACCGAGTGCTAGGTAGCTTTTACCACCTGGTAAGAGGCCAAGCCGCCGAATGGTACTGGCAGTACGTCTGAGAGAGCCCTCCGCAGACGTGGGAGGACCTCAAAGAGAGTCTGGTGGCGAGGTTCCGGAGCATCGGAGGCGAGTTTGAGCGCAGACGGGCACTCCAGGATCGGCGGCAGCAGCAAGGCGAGTCCGTCGAGGATTATTTCCGCGCTATGAGACGGCTGGGGAACCGATTGTTGGCACCGATGCCGGAGGCAGAAATGATCCGAGTGGTCAAAAAAGGACTTACCGCCGAGATCGCCCGGTTTGTTTACGCGTTGAGAGTGTTCAGCGTGGATCAGCTGCGGGAGGAGTGCCTAGAAGTGGAGGAGGCGTTCATGAAGCGGGACAGCCGAGGGTCTTATCGCGGGCCGGCCAAGTTCCCGACGACCGGACGACGAGTGGAAGAGGTGATCGTGGAGCCACCCGATGACGAGATGGGAGTGCAGTATCCGATCATCGAAGAAGTGTCCAGGCCGAGGATGAGCTGTTGGAACTGCGGACAGCCGAACCACGGATTCCGTGACTGCGCATCGCCGGAGCGGAGGATTTTCTGCTACCGCTGCGAAAAGCCGGAGGTGATCACTCCGAATTGCACGGTGTGTGCGGGAAACGGGAGTACGAGCGCCGGAAAGGTGGGAGACCCGCGCTCCAAGCACAAGCCCAGCCGCATGTAAGCTGTCCGCCGAAGTCACCCACAGATAGACCTGGAGTAGAAATTAAGCAAATCGTCTGTAAGAATAACGCTAGGAGCAATAGTTTAAGATACTTACCAGCAGAGGAACGGATGCAGAGGTACCTTGAGGTTCGGAACCGGATTTTTGCAGCTAACCAGATAGACGGGATGCGGAGCGTTAGCCGGAGGCTGTTAAAGGCCAGATCCAGGTTTCGGCAGAGGCACCAGACGCGACGGGCCGTGGTTGAAGCCGTTCGTCGTGGAATGGGAGGTGATCCCAGAGTGTTCGCCGAGGTCCGGATACAGGGCAAGCCCATTTCAAGTACACGTCGATTGTTGGACACAGGTGCGTCCATCAATGTCCTGGGAAAAGGCAGCCGCGAATTACTGGAGGAGCTCGGTGTCAGCATGGACAAGTACACGTCGATCGTGAGGACTGCTGCGGGAGAAGACCGATCCGTCATTGGTCGAGTACATGTTCCGGTAGAGTTCAAAGGAGTGGAGAAGGTGCTTACCTTCTACGTGTGCCCGTACCTGGAGCAGACTTTGTACCTGGGAATCGACTTCTGGAGGCGATTCGCGTTAGCACCAGCCGTCCTTGGAGAGATGCCGGCAAGGAAACCAAGTCCAAACGTGGAAGAAGTGTGGGTCGCGACGAACCCGTGGATAGATGGAAAAGCCCCGAAAGAATCGGTGATCGAGGAATGGGATCTGCAAGAAGAAGAAAAGAATCGGTTAGAGGCGGTGAAGAAGGAATTTCTAGCTTTCGAGGACGTCGGTCTAGGCAGTACCTTGGTGGAGACGCATCGGATCCAACTAATTCAAGGCGCAGAACCTTTTAAGGACCGGCATTACCCGCAGTCGCCAGCGATGCAGGAGGTTGTGTGGGCCGAAGTGGATAAGATGCTGGAGCTTGGCGTGATCGAGGTCAGCGAGAGTCCGTGGAGTAACCGCACGACAGTGGTGCGAAGGCCGGACAAAAACAGATTTTGTTTAGACGCAAGGAAGCTCAACAGCCTTACCGTGAAGGACGCTTATCCGCTGCATTGAGGGAATTCTGTCCAGGATCGAGCAGACACATTATATTTCAAGTGTCGACTTGAAGTTTGCCTTCTGGCAGGTGGAGTTGGATCCCGAAAGCCGTCCATACACAGCATTTACGGTTGCGGGGAGGCCCTTGTACCAGTTCGTCATGATGCCGTTCGGCCTGTGCAATGCGGCGCAGCGGCTATGTCGGCTGATGGACAAGGTGATCCCAGCGCAGTTGAGGTCAAACGTTTTCGTTTACCTGGACGACCTGCTGATCATCGCACCAGACTTCGAGACCCATCTGAAGTATCTCCGGTTGGTAGCGGAATGCCTAAAAAAAGCAAATTTGAGGATAGGCTTAAAAAAATCCAAATTTTGCTATAAGGCATTAAAGTACCTCGGCTTTATAATCGGTGGAGGCACGCTTCGCATGGACGTGGACAGGATCGTCGCAATCCAGAAGATTCCCGAGCCAAAATCGGTAAAGGAACTGCGAAGTTTCCTGGGAACAGCGGGATGGTATCGCCGGTTCATAAGGGACTTCGCAACCATGGCGGCCCCGCTTACCGACGCCCTGAAAAAAGGAAAGAACAGCCGGTTAATGTTGAGCGACGAGGCCAAGGACGCGGTATAGGCACTAAAGACAGCACTTACCACGGCTCCGGTCTTAGTTCACGCCGATTTCAGACGGCCCTTCGTTGTCCAGTACGACGCTTCGCACTATGGAGTTGGAGCAGTCCTGTTCCAGTACGACGAGGAAAAGAACGAGCGTCCGATTGCCTTTTTCTCTGCAAAGTTAAACAAGCACCAGATAAATTATTCTGTGACAGAGAAGGAGTGCTGGCAGCCGTTCTTGCCATCGAAAAAATTCCGGCCGTA
Organism: Drosophila jambulina; assembly: GCA_018152175.1. NCBI lineage: Eukaryota > Metazoa > Arthropoda > Insecta > Diptera > Drosophilidae > Drosophila > Drosophila jambulina. The sequence continues at coordinate 470,260 of JAECXH010000027.1, read as the reverse complement.
TGTGGAACTGACGCAGTTCACAGTCATCACCGACCACGCCAGTCTGAAGTGGCTGATGACCATGAAGGACCTCAGTGGGCGCCTCGCGCGATGGTCTCTAAGGCTGCAGAGCTTCGATTTTCAGATAGCGCATCGGAAGGGATCCGAAAACGTGGTGGCCGACACGCAGTCCGAACCGACGTCAGGGCATGGAGGTGCAAAAAAGACGCTACAGCGACTCCAGAGGCAGTATTACTGGCCGGGAATGACGACCCAAGTCCGAGACTTCGTGGCACGGTGCATACAGTGCAAGGAATCGAAGGCTCCGAATTATCGGACTCAGGTCGGGATAGGGCAGGAAGTGGTGACGGAGAGGCCATTTCAGAAACTCTATATAGACTTCCTAGGAAAATATCCGCGATCCAAGCGAGGGAAGGCCTGGATATTCGTGGTCGTGGACCATTTCTCGAAATTCACATTCCTGAAGGCCCTGAAAGAAGCCACCACGGCCAATGTCGTTGAATTCCTGGTACAGGAAGTGTTCTATCGATTCGGTGTACCGGAGGTAATCCACTCGGACAACGGGAAGCAGTTCACGGCCAAACCTTTCCAGGAGATGATGGAAGCGTACGGGGTCCAGCATATACGGACGGCGGTATACTCTCCGCAAAGCAACGCTGCAGAGAGGGTAAATCGGACAGTACTGGCCGCGATTCGGACGTATCTGGAGCAGGACCACCGAGACTGGGATGTGTATCTGCCGGAGATTGAAGTAGCGATCAGGAACTCTGTCCATGAAGCGACAGGCGTCACGCCTTTCTTCGCGGTATTCGGGCATCAGATGTACCTCCACGGCAGCTGCTACAAATTGGCCAGGAAACTGCGGTCAATGACGGATCACGAGGTAGTCACTTGGAACTCGCAGAACAAGAGGAGTCTAATCCGGGAACGCATTAGCCAACACCTACACCAAGCCTACGAGCGGAGCAGCCGACAATATAACAAACGCGCCCGTGAGTTCCACGTGAAAACAGGCCAAGAAGTGTTCCGGCGTAACTTCACCCTAAGCGATTTCGGGAAGAATTACAACGCCAAGTTCGCCCGGAAGTTTGCGAGATGCCGAGTCAGAAGGCCAGTCGGGAACAAAATGTTCGAGTTGGAGGACCTGGCGGGGAAGCCTATTGGCATCTACCATGCGAAAGACCTGCGGCTGTAAGGGAAGAAAAGTAGCACGCTGAAAATAGGGACAAAGTAAGATATTTACCGTGGGTGTGGCCTACGTTGGGGTAACCCAGGAGCGGTAGGGCAAGGGCCGATCGCCGGTTAGACACCGCAAAGCGTGTCCGAGAGTTTTCGCCTTAAATTTTTGTTTGTTTATGTTTTGGTGTAAAATGCTCGCGAATATTCCCCTCCTTGTTCGATTGGCGAATTTTCGCGTGGTGTTGCATTCTGACGGTGATCGATAGCCGCGGGCGAAACAAATATCGTCCGGAATGAGCACCGAATGTGGGTTGACATAGCCGAAGGGGAAATTTTACCCAGCAGGCAAGGTTGGCAGTCCCACAAGGAGGAGGGGAAAGGGAGAATTAAAGAAGAGCGCCACCTACCGTCCACACCCAAGAAAAGGGGAAGTGTGGAAGGTATGTGGAGAGAGACACGGATGGAGTGCATCCACGCACACCAAGGAAGGAATAGAGCACTGGCCTTGAATTCGGTTCTCGACCTATGCGAGGGAGAGTAGGAAGAAAAAAAAAAAAGAGGCAGGGAAGGGAACCGGCAGAACCGAGCCCATATATAGGGCAAGGTAACCGCCATGTGGGCCAGTGCACATTAATTTTCGAACCGCCGGTCACCAACCGAAAAAGACTTGTGAGTTCGGGTTAGGAGGTGAAAGCTCCAAAAATAATCGTGTGTGATTTGCAGGGAAAATAAGAAGCTAAAACCAGGAAGAAAAAAACCCGATCCGGAGATCGACGTAAGGAGAAAGAAAACCAGGCAGCCGGAAGCGAAGGGAAAACTGTGAGTCCGTTCCGAAAGGGAACTTAAAAAAATTTACTTATGAGATCTGGGTTTTAGGGCCCCGGGATATCCTCAATTTTGGACCCGGGGAGACTCTTTTTTCTTGGACCCGTGGCCGTTTCCCGATACGAGCGACTCCCGTCCGATCGAGCCCAACACCCAAATTTTATTATTTAATTAACACCTTTAATTAAAATTAATTATTTATTTATTTAAACCCATATATTTATATTCATATTGATCATTATTTATTTATTTATTTAATTTATTTAAGTGTTATTTAATTATGTGCCAGTGCTAAATATTATTTGTGAAATTATGTAATCTCTTCGTCTGTGTGTTGTTATTTATTCATTTTGGTGGCTATTAGTATGCCAAAAAAAAAAAAAAAAAAAATCGTAATCTTAAATATACGACATCCGCGAAAGGCCAGGCCGATCCTGTAGGGGTATGAACCTTTATTAAATCTCCATCACCAGACCCATCTCAGCCCCTGATCCTCAGTGGAGCTCCATTTAGGCAGGAATATCTGACGGAAATATGAAGGTCGATTTAATTAAATAATTTATATATACATATATATTTATAATTACATACCCGTGCAAAAGATTCGCTTCCTCCTAGTCCTCTTCCTGATCTTTCGTCGTCTTTGTTGATATTTGTTTACTTTGGCCCGGGGCGATGAAAGCCTAAAGAGAAGAGATTAATATGTTAATTTAAATAAGTTGGATAAATAAGTGAATATTATAATGAACATGAATTGCTAGTCTATTTATTGGGGGGGGGAAAGCTGAGCAGATGAGCCGGTAGCCTGGGGAGAAGCCAACGAACATGCCAGGGAGATCCTCGAGGTGAGCATGGACGGATCTCAGGTAGGGAGGGTGCGTCAAAAGGGTCAGTTCCAGCGAAGACCCGAATCTGCGTCGGGAGTATTATGTTATGTCGATCACTTGTAGTTTTGTTAATGTTGTGTTTGTGGATTCCATGTCGAGTGGAATATATGGTGCGACCTGTGGGCACAGGGGAAAAATCCTCCCTGAAGATGACTGGCTAACCGGCCTTGCCCCTACGGAAAAGCAGGCCGTAACATAATGGCGCCCAAACTAAACCAGGAGTGGGGTGGCGAAAATCCTGTGAAAAGGACATTCGAACCCATACGCGGTGAAAAAAAAAAAAAATAAAAATTCCAGTGGAGGGATGAATCCAAGTGGTTCCGGCAGACCAGGTTGGAACGTGTGCGATGTCTTATGTCGGCAATCCAAAAAGCTGAATATAATTGCTCGCCACGGAAAGACCTGTGATGCTGGAAAAAAATTAAAACCACAAAGTAATTGTTCTTTTTTGTTGTCATTTTGTTTTCTTGTACTCACCTAAAAGTAGAGATCCTCCAAGTGAAGGGTATATCACTAGCGGCGAATACCGCCAGCTAGTATTGCGAACTATTCGGTGCCTGGTGGCGAACGGAGGACTCGCAATGGGATCAGTCGAAAGGAGGCTTCTGCTGGTTGTGGCGTGGATGTGCGCGAGGAAATGGCTGGTCTCCGGATGGCCCATGGGAACACAGGGTTCACCATGCGATGCATCCGGGACTGCCACAGAACTCGCAAGCGCATCCGCGACGCAACTAGACAAGAAGCAGAGTAGGTAGGTGAGCCCCCTCGATGCCCTATCTCCCATCGAGAAGATAGAGGATCCGATGGAGCTCGCCGGAACAAACAATCGATCGCAGATGTAGAAGACGCAGGAAAGCATGTGGAAGTTGGCTCCGGTTAGGCATCACTCCTTTTTCCCCCCTTCTTTTTGTCCAATGAAGTGTTTTTTTTTTTGTTGTTTTCGTCTAGAAAAGAAAAAGAAAGCGTGTTAGAAATAAATTTAGCAGATATTACTAGAATAGGTTCATGTTTAGGAGGTACAGTTTACGGTCAAAAGCTAGGATGACGTCAAGAACTCCCCCGCTAGAAGGTCAGAAACCCAGAGCGGAAGATGGCGCGGCAGGCGTTGCAGCCGGCGATAGTTGGGAAATTTCTCCCCCACTGCAAGGCATCCCGAGCGATATCGCGTCGTCGGTAAACGCTGCGGTGGCCCAGGCATATGAAACGCACAGGGCGGCTCTATCCGACAACGTCAGTCGGACATTACAACAGGAAATTCGCCAAGGCTTCCTCGAGATGATGGCGATGATAAATGAGGTTGTCCAGCCGCTGAAACAAACCGCAGCCGCCGTGCAGTCGATACAGCAGCAGGCGATGCAAGGCGACTCCAGAGGTGGTCAGGAGCATGGAGGAGCACGCGGACGCCAGGAGGCGACGGGCGCGTATCCGAAGACCAAGCCAGAGGGACCGAATCCCTGGACGTCTCCACCCAAACCTCCAAGGACACGCGATGTACCCACGGACAGGGATGTCGGCGCCGGCGGATATCCGGAGGAGCAGCAGCGTCGTAGCAGCGGAGAGCGGAAAGGAGTCCCGGCGGAGTACCAGTCGACAAGAAGCACCACAGAGGGTCTCCGAGGTCCTGAAAGGAGAGACGAATTTATTAAAGGAGTCGGGATCGAAAAGTGGGAAATTTTCTTCGACGGCGACCAAAACAAGCTCGCCGTGGAGGATTTTGTGTTCCGCGTGGAATACCTGCAGCGGCAGTACCGGTATCCCTGGGACCGAGTGCTAGGTAGCTTTTACCACCTGGTAAGAGGCCAAGCCGCCGAATGGTACTGGCAGTACGTCCGAGAGAGCCCTCCGCAGACGTGGGAGGACCTCAAAGAGAGTCTGGTGGCGAGGTTCCGGAGCATCGGAGGCGAGTTTGAGCGCAGACGGGCACTCCAGGATCGGCGGCAGCAGCAAGGCGAGTCCGTCGAGGATTATTTCCGCGCTATGAGACGGCTGGGGAACCGATTGTTGGCACCGATGCCGGAGGCAGAAATGATCCGAGTGGTCAAAAAAGGACTTACCGCCGAGATCGCCCGGTTTGTTTACGCGTTGAGAGTGTTCAGCGTGGATCAGCTGCGGGAGGAGTGCCTAGAAGTGGAGGAGGCGTTCATGAAGCGGGACAGCCGAGGGTCTTATCGCGGGCCGGCCAAGTTCCCGACGACCGGACGACGAGTGGAAGAGGTGATCGTGGAGCCACCCGATGACGAGATGGGAGTGCAGTATCCGATCATCGAAGAAGTGTCCAGGCCGAGGATGAGCTGTTGGAACTGCGGACAGCCGGACCACGGATTCCGTGACTGCGCATCGCCGGAGCGGAGGATTTTCTGATACCGCTGCGAAAAGCCGGAGGTGATCACTCCGAATTGCACGGTGTGTGCGGGAAACGGGAGTACGAGCGCCGGAAAGGTGGGAGACCCGCGCTCCAAGCACAAGCCCAGCCGCATGTAAGCTGTCCGCCGAAGTCACCCACAGATAGACCTGGAGTAGAAATTAAGCAAATCGTCTGTAAGAATAACGCTAGGAGCAATAGTTTAAGATACTTACCAGCAGAGGAACGGATGCAGAGGTACCTTGAGGTTCGAAACCGGATTTTTGCAGCTAACCAGATAGACGGGATGCGGAGCGTTAGCCGGAGGCTGTTAAAGGCCAGATCCAGGTTTCGGCAGAGGCACCAGACGCGACGGGCCGTGGTTGAAGCCGTTCGTCGTGGAATGGGAGGTGATCCCAGAGTGTTCGCCGAGGTCCGGATACAGGGCAAGCCCATTTCAAGTACACGTCGATTGTTGGACACAGGTGCGTCCATCAATGTCCTGGGAAAAGGCAGCCGCGAATTACTGGAGGAGCTCGGTGTCAGCATGGACAAGTACACGTCGATCGTGAGGACTGCTGCGGGAGAAGACCGATCCGTCATTGGTCGAGTACATGTTCCGGTAGAGTTCAAAGGAGTGGAGAAGGTGCTTACCTTCTACGTGTGCCCGTACCTGGAGCAGACTTTGTACCTGGGAATCGACTTCTGGAGGCGATTCGCGTTAGCACCAGCCGTCCTTGGAGAGATGCCGGCAAGGAAACCAAGTCCAAACGTGGAAGAAGTGTGGGTCGCGACGAACCCGTGGATAGATGGAAAAGCCCCGAAAGAATCGGTGATCGAGGAATGGGATCTGCAAGAAGAAGAAAAGAATCGGTTAGAGGCGGTGAAGAAGGAATTTCTAGCTTTCGAGGACGTCGGTCTAGGCAGTACCTTGGTGGAGACGCATCGGATCCAACTAATTCAAGGCGCAGAACCTTTTAAGGACCGGCATTACCCGCAGTCGCCAGCGATGCAGGAGGTTGTGTGGGCCGAAGTGGATAAGATGCTGGAGCTTGGCGTGATCGAGGTCAGCGAGAGTCCGTGGAGTAACCGCACGACAGTGGTGCGAAGGCCGGACAAAAACAGATTTTGTTTAGACGCAAGGAAGCTCAACAACCTTACCGTGAAGGACGCTTATCCGCTGCCATGCATTGAGGGAATTCTGTCCAGGATCGAGCAGACACATTATATTTCAAGTGTCGACTTGAAGTTTGCCTTCTGGCAGGTGGAGTTGGATCCCGAAAGCCGTCCATACACAGCATTTACGGTTGCGGGGAGGCCCTTGTACCAGTTCGTCATGATGCCGTTCGGCCTGTGCAATGCGCAGCGGCTATGTCGGCTGATGGACAAGGTGATCCCAGCGCAGTTGAGGTCAAACGTTTTCGTTTACCTGGACGACCTGCTGATCATCGCACCAGACTTCGAGACCCATCTGAAGTATCTCCGGTTGGTAGCGGAATGCCTAAAAAAAGCAAATTTGAGGATAGGCTTAAAAAAATCCAAATTTTGCTATAAGGCATTAAAGTACCTCGGCTTTATAATCGGTGGAGGCACGCTTCGCATGGACGTGGACAGGATCGTCGCAATCCAGAAGATTCCCGAGCCAAAATCGGTAAAGGAACTGCGAAGTTTCCTGGGAACAGAGGGATGGTATCGCCAGTTCATAAGGGACTTCGCAACCATGGCGGCCCCGCTTACCGACGCCCTGAAAAAAGGAAAGAACAGCCGGTTAATGTTGAGCGACGAGGCCAAGGACGCAGTACAGGCACTAAAGACAGCACTTACCACGGCTCCGGTCTTAGTTCACGCCGATTTCAGACGGCCCTTCGTTGTCCAGTGCGACGCTTCGCACTATGGAGTTGGAGCAGTCCTGTTCCAGTACGACGAGGAAAAGAACGAGCGTCCGATTGCCTTTTTCTCTGCAAAGTTAAACAAGCACCAGATAAATTATTCTGTGACAGAGAAGGAGTGCTGGCAGCCATTCTTGCCATCGAAAAATTCCGGCCGTACGTGGAACTGACGCAGTTCACAGTCATCACCGACCACGCCAGTCTGAAGTGGCTGATGACCATGAAGGACCTCAGTGGGCGCCTCGCGCGATGGTCTCTAAGGCTGCAGAGCTTCGATTTTCAGATAGCGCATCGGAAGGGATCCGAAAACGTGGTGGCCGACACGCTGTACAGATGCGTAGAGGAGCTGAAGCTGGACGCCGACGATGCTCTCGGTTTCGCCACGACTGAGTTCGAATCTGAAGAATATAAAGAAATTCGGGATGAGATTCGGGAAAATCAGGATCGGTTGCCGGATGTCCGAGTGGAAGGGAGTCTCGTCTTCAAACGCAGCGGACTCGACAGGTTGGAGGATGAAGTCGAAGGAGCGACGTGGAAGCTGTGGATTCCAGCGTCACTCACAGCTGGGCTGATCGCGACGGCTCACGACGAACCGACGTCAGGGCATGGAGGTGCAAAAAAGACGCTACAGCGACTCCAGAGGCAGTATTACTGGCCGGGAATGACGACCCAAGTCCGAGACTTCGTGGCACGGTGCATACAGTGCAAGGAATCGAAGGCTCCGAATTATCGGACTCAGGTCGGGATAGGGCAGGAAGTGGTGACGGAGAGGCCATTCCAGAAACTCTATATAGACTTCCTAGGAAAATATCCGCGATCCAAGCGAGGGAAGGCCTGGATATTCGTGGTCGTGGACCATTTCTCGAAATTCACATTCCTGAAGGCCCTGAAAGAAGCCACCACGGCCAATGTCGTTGAATTCCTGGTACAGGAAGTGTTCTATCGATTCGGTGTACCGGAGGTAATCCACTCGGACAACGGGAAGCAGTTCACGGCCAAAGCTTTGCAGGAGATGATGGAAGCGTACGGGGTCCAGCATATACGGACGGCGGTATACTCTCCGCAAAGCAACGCTGCAGAGAGGGTAAATCGGACAGTACTGGCCGCGATTCGGACGTATCTGGAGCAGGACCACCGAGACTGGGATGTGTATCTGCCGGAGATTGAAGTAGCGATCAGGAACTCTGTCCATGAAGCGACAGGCGTCACGCCTTTCTTCGCGGTATTCGGGCATCAGATGTACCTCCACGGCAGCTGCTACAAATTGGCCAGGAAACTGCGGTCAATGACGGATCACGAGGTAGTCACTTGGAACTCGCAGAACAAGAGGAGCCTAATCCGGGAACGCATCAGCCAACACCTACACCAAGCCTACGAGCGGAGCAGCCGACAATATAACAAACGCGCCCGTGAGTTCCACGTGAAAACAGGCCAAGAAGTGTTCCGGCGTAACTTCACCCTAAGCGATTTCGGGAAGAATTACAACGCCAAGTTCGCCCGGAAGTTTGCGAGATGCCGAGTCAGAAGGCCAGTCGGGAACAACATGTTCGAGTTGGAGGACCTGGCGGGGAAGCCTATTGGCATCTACCATGCGAAAGACCTGCGGCTGTAAGGGAAGAAAAGTAGCACGCTGAAAATAGGGACAAAGTAAGATATTTACCGTGGGTGTGGCCTACGTTGGGGTAACCCAGGAGCGGTAGGGCAAGGGCCGATCGCCGGTTAGACACCGCAAAGCGTGTCCGAGAGTTTTCGCCTTAAATTTTTGTTTGTTTATGTTTTGGTGTAAAATGCTCGCGAATATTCCCCTCCTTGTTCGATTGGCGAATTTTCGCGTGGTGTTGCATTCTGACGGTGATCGATAGCCGCGGGCGAAACAAATATCGTCCGGAATGAGCACCGAAAGTGGGTTGACATAGCCGAAGGGGAAATTTTACCCAGCAGGCAAGGTTGGCAGTCCCACAAGGAGGAGGGGAAAGGGAGAATTAAAGAAGAGCGCCACCTACCGTCCACACCCAAGAAAAGGGGAAGTGTGGAAGGTATGTGGAGAGAGACACGGATGGAGTGCATCCACGCACACCAAGGAAGGAATAGAGCACTGGCCTTGAATTCGGTTCTCGACCTATGCGAGGGAGAGTAGGAAGAAAAAAAAAAAGAGGCAGGGAAGGGAACCGGCAGAACCGAGCCCATATATAGGGCAAGGTAACCGCCATGTGGGCCAGTGCACATTAATTTTCGAACCGCCGGTCACCAACCGAAAAAGATAGACGGCTCAAAATCCTCGACTTGTGAGTTCGGGTTAGGAGGTGAAAGCTCCAAAAATAATCGTGTGTGATTTACAGGGAAAATAAGAAGCTAAAACCAGGAAGAAAAAAACCCGATCCGGAGATCGACGTAAGGAGAAAGAAAACCAGGCAGCCGGAAGCGAAGGGAAAACTGTGAGTCCGTTCCGAAAGGGAACTAAAAAAATTTACTTATGAGATCTGGGTTTTAGGGCCCCGGGATATCCTCAATTTTGGACCCGGGGAGACTCTTTTTTCTTGGACCCGTGGCCGTTTCCCGATACGAGCGACTCCCGTCCGATCGAGCCCAACACCCAAATTTTATTATTTAATTAACACCTTTAATTAAAATTAATTATTTATTTATTTAAACCCATATATTTATATTCATATTGATCATTATTTATTTATTTATTTAATTTATTTAAGTGTTATTTAATTATGTGCCAGTGCTAAATATTATTTGTGAAATTATGTAATCTCTTCGTCTGTGTGTTGTTATTTATTTATTTATTCATTTTGGTGGCTATTAGTATGCCCAAAAAAGAAAAAAAAAAAACACACGCATAATCAAAAAAAGAAAAGAGACGATAGAAACTTACAAAAGCACGTGAACATTTATTAAAAGCGAGAAGGCACTGCATATGACACAATGATCAATTATAAAAAAAAAAAAAAAAAAAAATTTAATACAAAAAAATATATACATGTAACAAATGTAAAATTAATTCCTCGAGTCCAAGTAATTTTTAAAATCGTAATCTTAAATATACGACATCCGCGAAAGGCCAGGCCGATCCTGTAGGGGTATGAACCTTTATTAAATCTCCATCACCAGACCCATCTCAGCCCCTGATCCTCAGTGGAGCTCCATTTAGGCAGGAATATCTGACGGAAATATGAAGGTCGATTTAATAAATAATTTATATATACATATATATTTATAATTACATACCCGTGCAAAAGATTCGCTTCCTCCTAGTCCTCTTCCTGATCTTTCGTCGTCTTTGTTGATATTTGTTTACTTTGGCCCGGGGCGATAAAAGCCTAAAGAGAAGAGATTAATATGTTAATTAAAATAAGTTGGATAAATAAGTGAATATTATAATGAACATGAATTGCTAGTCTATTATTTGGGGGGGGGAATGCTGAGCAGATGAGCCGGTAGCCTGGGGAGAAGCCAACGAACATGCCAGGGAGATCCTCGAGGTGAGCATGGACGGATCTCAGGTAGGGAGGGTGCGTCAAAAGGGTCAGTTCCAGCGAAGACCCGAATCTGCGTCGGGAGTATTATGTTATGTCGATCACTTGTAGTTTTGTTAATGTTGTGTTTGTGGATTCCATGTCGAGTGGAATATATGGTGCGACCTGTGGGCACAGGGGAAGGGATGAATCCAAGTGGTTCCGGCAGACCAGGTTGGAACGTGTGCGATGTCTTATGTCGGCAATCCAAAAAGCTGAATATAATTGCTCGCCACGGAAAGACCTGTGATGCTGGAAAAAAATTAAAACCACAAAGTAATTGTTCTTTTTTGTTGTCATTTTGTTTTCTTGTACTCACCTAAAAGTAGAGATCCTCCAAGTGAAGGGTATGTCACTAGCGGCGAATACCGCCAGCTAGTATTGCGAACTATTCGGTGCCTGGTGGCGAACGGAGGACTCGCAATGGGATCAGTCGAAAGGAGGCTTCTGCTGGTTGTGGCGTGGATGTGCGCGAGGAAATGGCTGGTCTCCGGATGGCCCATGGGAACACAGGGTTCACCATGCGATGCATCCGGGACTGCCGCAGAACTCGCAAGCGCATCCGCGACGCAACTAGACAAGAAGCAGAGTAGGTAGGTGAGCCCCCTCGATGCCCTATCTCCCATCGAGAAGATAGAGGATCCGATGGAGCTCGCCGGAACAAACAATCGATCGCAGATGTAGAAGACGCAGGAAAGCACGTGGAAGTTGGCTCCGGTTAGGCATCACTCCTTTTTCCCCCCTTCTTTTTGTCCAATTGAGTGTTTTTTTTTTGTTGTTTTCGTCTAGAAAAGAAAAAGAAAGCGTGTTAGAAATAAATTTAGCAGATATTACTAGAATAGGTTCATGTTTAGGAGGTACAGTTTACGGTCAAAAGACCGTCATCCGACTAGGATGACGTCAAGAACTCCCCCGCTAGAAGGTCAGAAACCCAGAGCGGAAGATGGCGCGGCAGGCGTTGCAGCCGGCGATAGTTGGGAAAATTCTCCCCCACTGCAAGGCATCCCGAGCGATATCGCGTCATCGGTAAACGCTGCGGTGGCCCAGGCATATGAATTGCACAGGGCGGCTCTATCCGACAACGTCAGTCGGACATTACAACAGGAAATTCGCCAAGGCTTCCTCGAGATGATGGCGATGATAAATGAGGTTGTCCAGCCGCTGAAACAAACCGCAGCCGCCGTGCAGTCGATACAGCAGCAGGCGATGCAAGGCGACTCCAGAGGTGGTCAGGAGCATGGAGGAGCATGCGGACGCCAGGAGGCGACGGGCGCGTATCCGAAGACCAAGCCAGAGGGACCGAATCCCTGGACGTCTCCACCCAAACCTCCAAGGACACGCGATGTACCCACGGACAGGGATGTCGGCGCCGGCGGATATCCGGAGGAGCAGCAGCGTCGTAGCAGCGGAGAGCGGCAAGGAGTCCCGGCGGAGTACCAGTCGACAAGAAGCACCACAGAGGGTCTCCGAGGTCCTGAAAGGAGAGACGAATTTATTAGAGGAGTCGGGATCGAAAAGTGGGAAATTTTCTTCGACGGCGACCAAAACAAGCTCGCCGTGGAGGATTTTGTGTTCCGCGTGGAATACCTGCATCGGCAGTACCGGTATCCCTGGGACCGAGTGCTAGGTAGCTTTTACCACCTGGTAAGAGGCCAAGCCGCCGAATGGTACTGGCAGTAGGTCCGAGAGAGCCCTCCGCAGACGTGGGAGGACCTCAAAGAGAGCCTGGTGGCGAGGTTCCGGAGCATCGGAGGCGAGTTTGAGCGCAGACGGGCACTCCAGGATCGGCGGCAGCAGCAAGGCGAGTCCGTCGAGGATTATTTCCGCGCTATGAGACGGCTGGGGAACCGATTGTTGGCACCGATGCCGGAGGCGGAAATGATCCGAGTGGTCAAAAAAGGACTTACCGCCGAGATCGCCCGGTTTGTTTACGCGTTGAGAGTGTTCAGCGTGGATCAGCTGCGGGAGGAGTGCCTAGAAGTGGAGGAGGCGTTCATGAAGCGGGACAGCCGAGGGTCTTATCGCGGGCCGGCCAAGTTCCCGACGACCGGACGACGAGTGGAAGAGGTGATCGTGGAGCCACCCGATGACGAGATGGGAGTGCAGTATCCGATCATCGAAGAAGTGTCCAGGCCGAGGATGAGCTGTTGGAACTGCGGACAGCCGGACCACGGATTCCGTGACTGCGCATCGCCGGAGCGGAGGATTTTCTGCTACCGCTGCGGAAAGCCGGAGGTGATCACTCCGAATTGCACGGTGTGTGCGGGAAACGGGAGTACGAGCGCCGGAAAGGTGGGAGACCCGCGCTCCAAGCACAAGCCCAGCCGCATGTAAGCTGTCCGCCGAAGTCACCCACAGATAGACCTGGAGTAGAAATTAAGCAAATCGTCTGTAAGAATAACGCTAGGAGCAATAGTTTAAGATACTTACCAGCAGAGGAACGGATGCAGAGGTACCTTGAGGTTCGGAACCGGATTTTTGCAGCTAACCAGATAGACGGGATGCGGAGCGTTAGCCGGAGGCTGTTAAAGGCCAGATCCAGGTTTCGGCAGAGGCACCAGACGCGACGGGCCGTGGTTGAAGCCGTTCGTCGTGGAATGGGAGGTGATCCCAGAGTGTTCGCCGAGGTCCGGATACAGGGCAAGCCCATTTCAAGTACACGTCGATTGTTGGACACAGGTGCGTCCATCAATGTCCTGGGAAAAGGCAGCCGCGAATTGCTGGAGGAGCTCGGTGTCAGCATGGACAAGTACACGTCGATCGTGAGGACTGCTGCGGGAGAAGACCGATCCGTCATTGGTCGAGTACATGTTCCGGTAGAGTTCAAAGGAGTGGAGAAGGTGCTTACCTTCTACGTGTGCCCGTACCTGGAGCAGACGTTGTACCTGGGAATCGACTTCTGGAGGCGATTCGCGTTAGCACCAGTCGTCCTTGGAGAGATGCCGGCAAGGAAACCAAGTCCAAACGTGGAAGAAGTGTGGGTCGCGACGAACCCGTGGATAGATGGAAAAGCCCCGAAAGAATCGGTGATCGAGGAATGGGATCTGCAAGAAGAAGAAAAGAATCGGTTAGAGGCGGTGAAGAAGGAATTTCTAGCTTTCGAGGACGTCAGTCTAGGCAGTACCTTGGTGGAGACGCATCGGATCCAACTAATTCAAGGCGCAGAACCTTTTAAGGACCGGCATTACCCGCAGTCGCCAGCGATGCAGGAGGTTGTGTGGGCCGAAGTGGATAAGATGCTGGAGCTTGGCGTGATCGAGGTCAGCGAGAGTCCGTGGAGTAACCGCACGACATTGGTGCGAAGGCCGGACAAAAACAGATTTTGTTTAGACGCAAGGAAGCTCAACAACCTTACCGTGAAGGACGCTTATCCGCTGCCATGCATTGAGGGAATTCTGTCCAGGATCGAGCAGACACATTATATTTCAAGTGTCGACTTGAAGTTTGCCTTCTGGCAGGTGGACTTGGATCCCGAAAGCCGTCCATACACAGCATTTACGGTTGCGGGGAGGCCCTTGTACCAGTTCGTCATGATGCCGTTCGGCCTGTGCAATGCGCAGCGGCTATGTCGGCTGATGGACAAGGTGATCCCAGCGCAGTTGAGGTCAAACGTTTTCGTTTACCTGGACGACCTGCTGATCATCGCACCAGACTTCGAGACCCATCTGAAGTAGGTTGGTAGCGGAATGCCTAAAAAAAGCAAATTTGACGATAGGCTTAAAAAAATCCAAATTTTGCTATAAGGCATTAAAGTACCTCGGCTTTATAATCGGTGGAGGCACGCTTCGCATGGACGTAGACAGGATCGTCGCAATCCAGAAGATTCCCGAGCCAAAATCGGTAAAGGAACTGCGAAGTTTCCTGGGAACAGCGGGATGGTATCGCCAGTTCATAAGGGACTTCGCAACCATGGCGGCCCCGCTTACCGACGCCCTGAAAAAAGGAAAGAACAGCCGGTTAATGTTGAGCCAGCACTTACCACGGCTCCGGTCTTAGTTCACGCCGATTTCAGACGGCCCTTCGTTGTCCGGTGCGACGCTTCGCACTATGGAGTTGGAGCAGTCCTGTTCCAGTACGACGAGGAAAAGAACGAGCGTCCGATTGCCTTTTTCTCTGCAAAGTTAAACAAGCACCAGATAAATTATTCTGTGACAGAGAAGGAGTGCTTGGCAGCCGTTCTTGCCATCGAAAAATTCCGGCCGTACGTGGAACTGAAGCAGTTCACAGTCATCACCGACCACGCCAGTCTGAAGTGGCTGATGACCATGAAGGACCTCAGTGGGCGCCTCGCGCGATGGTCTCTAAGGCTGCAGAGCTTCGATTTTCAGATAGCGCATCGGAAGGGATCCGAAAACGTGGTGGCCGACACGCTGTACAGATGCGTAGAGGAGCTGAAGCTGGACGCCGACGATGCTCTCGGTTTCGCCACGACTGAGTTCGAATCTGAAGAGTATAAAGAAATTCGGGATGAGATTCGGGAAAATCAGGATCGGTTGCCGGATGTCCGAGTGGAAGGGAGTCTCGTCTTCAAACGCAGCGGACTCGACAGGTTGGAGGATGAAGTCGAAGGAGCGACGTGGAAGCTGTGGATTCCAGCGTCACTCACAGCTGGGCTGATCGCGACGGCTCACGACGAACCGACGTCAGGGCATGGAGGTGCAAAAAGATGCTACAGCGACTCCAGAGGCAGTATTACTGGCCGGGAATGACGACCCAAGTCCGAGACTTCGTGGCACGGTGCATACAGTGCAAGGAATCGAAGGCTCCGAATTATCGGACTCAGGTCGGGATAGGGCAGGAAGTGGTGACGGAGAGACCATTCCAGAAACTCTATATAGACTTCCTAGGAAAATATCCGCGATCCAAGCGAGGGAAGGCCTGGATATTCGTGGTCGTGGACCATTTCTCGAAATTCACATTCCTGAAGGCCCTGAAAGAAGCCACCACGGCCAATGTCGTTGAATTCCTGGTACAGGAAGTGTTCTATCGATTCGGTGTACCGGAGGTAATCCACTCGGACAACGGGAAGCAGTTCACGGCCAAAGCTTTGCAGGAGATGATGGAAGCGTACGGGGTCCAGCATATACGGACGGCGGTATACTCTCCGCAAAGCAACGCTGCAGAGAGGGTAAATCGGACAGTACTGGCCGCGATTCGGACGTATCTGGAGCAGGACCACCGAGACTGGGATGTGTATCTGCCGGAGATTGAAGTAGCGATCAGGAACTCTGTCCATGAAGCGACAGGCGTCACGCCTTTCTTCGCGGTATTCGGGCATCAGATGTACCTCCACGGCAGCTGCTACAAATTGGCCAGGAAACTGCGGTCAATGACGGATCACGAGGTAGTCACTTGGAACTCGCAGAACAAGAGGAGCCTAATCCGGGAACGCATCAGCCAACACCTACACCAAGCCTACGAGCGGAGCAGCCGACAATATAACAAACGCGCCCGTGAGTTCCACGTGAAAACAGGCCAAGAAGTGTTCCGGCGTAACTTCACCCTAAGCGATTTCGGGAAGAATTACAACGCCAAGTTCGCCCGGAAGTTTGCGAGATGCCGAGTCAGAAGGCCAGTCGGGAACAACATGTTCGAGTTGGAGGACCTGGCGGGGAAGCCTATTGGCATCTACCATGCGAAAGACCTGCGGCTGTAAGGGAAGAAAAGTAGCACGCTGAAAATAGGGACAAAGTAAGATATTTACCGTGGGTGTGGCCTACGTTGGGGTAACCCAGGAGCGGTAGGGCAAGGGCCGATCGCCGGTTAGACACCGCAAAGCGTGTCCGAGAGTTTTCGCCTTAAATTTTTGTTTGTTTATGTTTTGGTGTAAAATGCTCGCGAATATTCCCCTCCTTGTTCGATTGGCGAATTTTCGCGTGGTGTTGCATTCTGACGGTGATCGATAGCCGCGGGCGAAACAAATATCGTCCGGAATGAGCACCGAAAGTGGGTTGACATAGCCGAAGGGGAAATTTTACCCAGCAGGCAAGGTTGGCAGTCCCACAAGGAGGAGGGGAAAGGGAGAATTAAAGAAGAGCGCCACCTACCGTCCACACCCAAGAAAAGGGGAAGTGTGGAAGGTATGTGGAGAGAGACACGGATGGAGTGCATCCACGCACACCAAGGAAGGAATAGAGCACTGGCCTTGAATTCGGTTCTCGACCTATGCGAGGGAGAGTAGGAAGAAAAAAAAAAAGGCAGGGAAGGGAACCGGCAGAACCGAGCCCATATAAGGGCAAGGTAACCGCCATGTGGGCCAGTGCACATTAATTTTCGAACCGCCGGTCACCAACCGAAAAAAATAGACGGCTCAAAATCCTCGACTTGTGAGTTCGGGTTAGGAGGTGAAAGCTCCAAAAATAATCGTGTGTGATTTACAGGGAAAATAAGAAGCTAAAACCAGGAAGAAAAAAACCCGATCCGGAGATCGACGTAAGGAGAAAGAAAACCAGGCAGCCGGAAGCGAAGGGAAAACTGTGAGTCCGTTCCGAAAGGGAACTAAAAAAATTTACTTATGAGATCTGGGTTTTAGGGCCCCGGGATATCCTCAATTTTGGACCCGGGGAGACTCTTTTTTCTTGGACCCGTGGCCGTTTCCCGATACGAGCGACTCCCGTCCGATCGAGCCCAACACCCAAATTTTATTATTTAATTAACACCTTTAATTAAAATTAATTATTTATTTATTTAAACCCATATATTTATATTCATATTGATCATTATTTATTTATTTATTTAATTTATTTAAGTGTTATTTAATTATGTGCCAGTGCTAAATATTATTTGTGAAATTATGTAATCTCTTCGTCTGTGTGTTGTTATTTATTTATTTATTCATTTTGGTGGCTATTAGTATGCCCAAAAAAGAAAAAAAAAAACACACACGCATAATCAAAAAAAGAAAAGAGACGATAGAAACTTACAAAAGCACGTGAACATTTATTAAAAGCGAGGAGGCACTGCATATGACACAATGATCAATTATAAAAAAAAAAAAAAAAAATTTAATACACAAAAATATATACATGTAACAAATGTAAAATTAATTCCTCGAGTCCAAGTAATTTTTAAAATCGTAATCTTAAATATACGACATCCGCGAAAGGCCAGGCCGATTCTGTAGGGGTATGAACCTTTATTAAATCTCCATCACCAGACCCATCTCAGCCCCTGATCCTCAGTGGAGCTCCATTTAGGCAGGAATATCTGACGGAAATATGAAGGTCGACTTAATTAAATAATTTATATATATAATTAAATGCTTGTATATTCGTAAGTTAAAAAAAATATAATTTTATTTAACCGAATAATTTTACAAGTGGTTACAAGTATTGAAGAACACCGACCGAATAGTTTCGAGTCTCAAACTGAACTTAACTTATGGATCTATCTTGATTGGCGTTCAAGCCTCGGTCTCGAGCTTTCAAATATTGAGTTGGACATTTAAAGTTCTAAAGATAATTTGGAGAGAGCTTGGAGTTTTTAGTTAATCTTCTCTTGGATTCAAGTGCGTTTGCTCTTGGATACAAGTGCTCTTTTGTTTTATGATCTTGTTATCGAAATCTAATATTTTTGTTTGTGACTTGGCGAGTCCGAACTTTGAACGTGGGAACGTGACAATTTGGTGCTGACTTATGTCGTAAATGTTTAGTCTACAAGAAGGGATAGACTGGAGTTTCGGGTTGCATCCTGTGTTAGAGTTTTTGGGTTTATGGCATTAGCCTTGAGTTTGGGAGTCCTATGACTGTCTGGTATTTACTGGATAAATATGGGGTAGCAATGGGTGTGTTGAGCTAGTGTAACAAGTGTGGAGCTAGTGTAACAAGTGTGTACAGGGTATCATGGAGTATGTTGATTATTACTATTGTATGTGTACTTATAAGTAGGCATGTGCTAAGTCCGTAGGACTGTGGATATGTCACTCCCCCAACCTTTGAATTTGGCCTGTCCTCAGGCAGATAACGTTGGATATAACATAATGTTGTTTTCTGGGACTATTGTCTGATCATTTACAAGTTGATCTTGGATCGGTTGTTCTTCTTTCTTATATTTAACAATGAGTTTCTTAGGTATACTTTTAAACTTATACACTAAATACAGGATTAAACTGATTATTGTAATTGCAAAGGATGTGATACATATGATTTGGAATGTGGTGTAGTGTTTTACATAGGAATTTATAATTTCTTTTGTTTCTAAATATGATATTGGTTCTATTTTAGTGACATTGTTGTTAATATAAATTGTTTGTGTACAATCTGCAAAACTATTTGAAACTATGAATTCATCAATTTGCATTGTACAATTATTTATTTTGATCATGTTATTTCCTAAAATTGAAACTCTATTGTTTGTACAATCTTGGTTAATTACTGTTGTTGGGATATTCCATGTAATCAATATGTTTGGTTCTATGTAATTTATTTGAAAATTTCTATGAGTCTTGGTATATTTGCATTCAGTTGATTCTTGTTTAATAATGCCGTTTATACATTTGTTGGTAACTATTTGTCCTGTATGTTTATTATAAACCTTATCTTCATAAATGTAAAACTTATCAAATATCGGTTCCGTCAGGATGTACTTATATTCGTCTGGGTACGGGACTATTTCGAAAACTGGCACTTTGACTATTTCGCTTGGAACGTGGGAAATAATTAAAATCTCGTTTGTATCTGTTCTAAGCCAGGTTGAAGTTTTGATCTTAAGTACTTTTTCGGAGTTAACCTGTCTCAAATAGTCATGTTTGAGTAGTTTCGGATTGAAAATACCCAATCTTGTTAATTGCATGCCTAGTTCAATATCCTCAATGTATTCCGTGAATTGTTGTAAATTGAATATCAATACTGCTACACGCTGATCTGTTTCTTTCTCTATTTTGAGCTTATTAATAATGTCTATGCCATTGTTGATCACATCAATAATCATATTGAGATCATGGTTTTGTGCAGAATTTATAGACAAATTATTAATTCTTTCTTCTAGCTCATCTTTATCGTTCTGGTCCAAGGTGCCAAATAGATATTTGTAGGCTGTTCCCACTACATTAAGAAGACCTCTTTTGTTTCGTCTAATAATTCTTAAACCATTAATTTCCCTCTTTAATTTTTCAACTAAATATTGTATTTGTAAAATACTTGGAAATTCTTTCGCTTCTTTTAATAGGTTCTCAAACACTAGCATTGTCTTCGTTATGTTTATACTCAAGCAGTGGTATTCGTAGTTTACTGGGATTTCTGTGTTGCCTGTTTGAAAAATCAGATATCCATTTTTCGCATTAATCGGGTTTACTTCGATATTACTTCCTTGGGCCATAGTGATAATTGGGATCATGCATATGAGCAATATCGGGAGTACTGGGTATCGCCTACATTTCTTCGTCGGGTCTGGAAGTATCGTATTTACTTTTATTAATCTTCTTTTGCTTTTTAAACTTTGATTTATAATGTACGATTTTCCTGCCGCGGTTTGTCTCTTCGAAATGTTTATCGTCCACTTGTCTGATTTTTCCTGTTTTCCTGAAAGGATTAGTTACTTTGCTCTTGACGAGTGGGGCTTGCCTTTACTTGGTATTGGCATATAGGAAGATATCCGCCGGTGATCTTTTGGTAGTATTATGTTTGGTTTTGTGGTTATAAACATATAAGATTGATTCGAACTTCGTACATCGATCTTCTATATTTTCTTCGCTACCAATGATTCTTAATTTCTCGTTAACGGTCTTATGAAATCTTTCTATATCGGATACGCCATTTTTGCTAGTTGTTACCGATATATTTACACCCTCAGATCTTAACCAATTCTGGAGTGCTACGCACATGAAGGCTGAGTCCTTATCTGCTTTGATTTCCTGGGGTTTTCCCATATCATTAAATATCTTTATTATGGCTCTTTTTGCTTCTAGCCAATCTCTACTTTTCACTTCAACAAGTGTAGCGAATTTCGAATAGATATCTATGCAAGATAAAAAGATCTGATTTCCCGTAAGATAAAAATCAATTACGTATTTTTCACGGGCGTTAAATACTCCCGGTGTCGTTTCGAACATTAACTTTGTATCTCTATGTTCGGTTTTGGCGATATTACAGATTTCGCATTCGTTGATTATATTTTGAATCAATTTCTGACTGTCAGGATAGTAGTGTTCTTCTTTAAACCAGTTAACGGTTTTTTATATTCCTGGATGTAGAAATTCCTTATGTTTTTTCAGAATTAAATCCTTAAATTCAGCATAAGTCAAAATATCAATCAATTTCCTAGTACATTTTAACAATTTAGTTGAACTATCTACTATCTATCTATCTTTTTTGTGCACACATACTCCTTAATGAGTGATTTAGCCAGTTCGTTCGTCATATCTTTATAAGTTATTTTAATCTTTAACTTCTGAAAGAAATGACTTACGTCGGTATTGTCATGGTCTCCTTTTTCTACCTCTATCTGTCGAGAATAGAAATTTAGTGGCCTTTCTGAGATTGATATATAGTTTAAATTATCTTCACCTGCACTATGTACTGTTGCATCCATGCTATTCGCTATTTCGCCAAGCATGACCTCTTCTATTTTTGTACGGGAAAGAGCATCCGCTACATAGTTTTCTTTGCCAGGGAGATATTTAATTTTATAGTCGAATTCATTCAGCTTAATTTTCCAACGCTGAAGCTTCATATTTGGCTCTTTAATGTTGTTCAGCCATACCAAAGGTTTGTGATCACTTTGAATTTCAAATGGCCTGCCGAATAGGTATGACCTGAAATATTTCGTCGCCCAAACTATTGCTAGCAATTCTTTTTCGATAGTAGCGTAGTTCATTTCGTGTTCGTTCAGCGTTCTGCTGGCGTAACATACAGGCTTGTGGTTCTGTGATAGCACTGCACCTTTTGCTAAGTTACTTGCGTCAGTTGTCAGGGAAAAAGGTTTTGAAAAATCAGGATAGATTAAAATCGGTTCTGATGTTATCAATACCTTTAACCTTTCAAATGATTCAATGTAGTCTTTGCATTTGGTATCAATGGTAGCTCCTTTCTTCAGTTTGATAGTCATGGGTTTGACTACTTTGGCAAAATTAGGTATGAATTTCCTATAGAAGCCACACAATCCTAAAAATGACTTTATTTGCTTAGGAGTTTTCGGTAGTGGAAAGTTGATGATAGCTTTTGTTTTATTTGGGTTTGGTTTTATCCCGTTTGTCGTGACGACATGTCCCAGGAATTCGGTTTCCTTTTTCATGAACTCACATTTGTCTAGTTGTAGTTTTAGGTTAGCATCCCTTAACTTTCCAAAGACCTTCTTTAGTGATAGAATATGTTCCTCCAATGAAGTGGAAAAAATTATAATATCATCTAAATACACTAAACAATCTTTGTAGATCAAATCTTCCAAAAGATTATTCATGCATCTCTGAAATGTTGCTGGGGCGTTTTTCAGACCGAAAGGCATACGTGTGTATTCGTAATGTCCATGTTTGGTTGAAAATGCAGTTTTCGCAATGGAATTTTCGTCCATTTGAATCTGATGAAAACCTTTAGCTAGATCAATCGTGGTGAAATATTGGCATCTTCCGAGTTTATCCAGTATTTCGTCCATTCTTGGGATTGGGAATTTGTCGTTTATAGTAATCTCATTGAGATTCCTGTAATCGACTACTAACCGAAATTTTGGTTTCCCTGAGGCATCTGCCTTCTTAGGGACTACCCAAATAGGAGAACAATATGGGGATTTCGATTTTCGAACTATACCCTGCTCTATCATTTCCTTAATTTGCTTGTTTACCTCCTGATCGACACTCTGGGGATACTTGTATGGTTTACGATAGACCGGATCTTCATGTTGAGTTTGGATAACGTGTTTAATTGTACTTGTGAAAGTCAAATTTTCACCTTCCTTGTACTGAATGTCCTTATACTCGTATAGAGTATAAACATCTTTAAACATTCTATCTCCTCAACATTTAGGTGTTCGAGTCTATACTCGTTGCATTCGCGTAATTCGTTTTCAATCGCGAAGCTGACTATCTCGTTGTCAACGGACATAGGGTCAGATTCTGAATGATTTCCGCCCTTTGTGTCAGTTTTTGGAGTAAGACACTTTGAAGGTGCGGTCTTCTCCTTCTTTGGTTTAGGTTTTGCTCCTTTTGCAGGTTTAGCAATTTTTTGTTTTTGGTCGATTTGTTCTGCTGATGCAGACTCGTCTTTTACTTTCGGGTCAAGGCATCTTGTGGATGCGGTCTCGCCCTTTTTCTCCTCGTAACAGAATTTAAAGGTTCTTGAACCTAAAGTTACCGTCTCTTTCTCGTAATCAATCTTTGCCTTAGAATCTTCTAAGTATTGGCGACCTAACAGGAAATCATAGCTTTCAGAGAAATTATGCACATAGAATTTTTGCTCAGACGGACATACTGCATTGGGCTTAATCATAATGCTTTTGTTCAAATTAATAGGGCCCTTTATTGTATACACAGTGAGTTTTTCTACGCTTTCTTTTTCCTTAGCAAAATTCTCTCTTATGATGTTGATAGAAGAACCTGTGTCGATCATGCCTTTGTAAAGATTGTTTTTGTATGTTATTTTTACATAGGGACTGACTCTTCCTCCCCTGACTCCGGATTGTCCGAGGCAGTTTGATGAAAATTTACATCCATTCTGCTCTGTCCGCTCTGGCTTTCCCTTTGTCTTTTGATGGGTTTATTGTTGCTAGCGTTATTCGAAGTCGAAGGTTGATGATTCATTGGATTGTTCTGTCTACCCTGTATCAAATTATCTCTAAAGGTGTTTTAATTTCCCCTTTGATGAGGTGGAACATAACTTGAAGGATACTGACTTTGGCTGCTTTGGTTGTTAGTATTTGGTGTTTGAGACATGCTCTGATTAGCTGCCGAATAATAATTACTGTGTTTATTGTTATAATATCTTTGATTGTTTCTTTGATTCTTACTTCCCCCGTTCTTGCGATTGTGCCCTTGTGTTTTATGAAAATACTGATCTTCAGGATTTGCATCATAAAGACCAAGTTCCATAGTAGCGTGCTTTAACTTAGGAATTGTGTCAATATCTCTACGAGCTAGTGACATGTACATCCTATCGGGAAGTTTCCTGTCTATTGTTGTTTTGACAGTTCTTTTTAACATTTCTGTGTAGTTAGATTTATTTACAGGATCGCTTTCAAATTCTAACTTATCAAAGATATTTCTGTATTGTGCTTCCAACTTTTCGATAAACTTACTGATGCTTCCTGGATAGGTAGTTTCTTCCAGCTGCTTTACCAATGCGACATATGGCCTGTGGTCCTTGAATGAGGTGGACAACGCTGTCCTTATTTCTGTCCATGTGGTTGCTCCTGCTTGGATGACTGCTTCCAACGCCGCGTCTACAATTACTCTGATTGCTCCAAAGATGACATGTGCTTGCCGAGGGTCTTGTGTCGGGTACAAACTTAGCAGTTGTTCGACCTGACTTATGAACCCAGACAGCTTTCCCGGTGTGCCATCGTAGTAATGTAGTTCTTTGATCTGAGCCAGCAATTGGTTCAGGTGAACTTCAGAAAGTTGCGGGACTGCCATTGTTGTTATATTAGCAAGTTTTTTCGATCGGTTAATGGTTGGTTGTTTTTAATAAGTTGCAGAATTAAATAAATTCGTATTGAAATTTATTTTTCTGACCGCACGGGATTTTGGTTTAATTCACAGAAAAGTTTGCTTTCTGACCTCACGGGATTTTCAATGTCTTTTGAATCACGTAGATTCTTTTGCGGATCACTATTTAGAATCACTTTTCAATTCGCTGGTTTGGGATAGCTAGTTGTATAGCATATCCTTTTTATTAACCAGTACCGTATTTTAAGGACTCTTTATTTTTGGATCCTACCGACTGCGCCAATTAAATGCTTGTATATTCGTAAGTTAAAAAAAATATAATTTTATTTAACCGAATAATTTTACAAGTGGTTACAAGTATTGAAGAACACCGACCGAATAGTTTCGAGTCTCAAACTGAACTTAACTTATGGATCTATCTTGATTGGCGTTCAAGCCTCGGTCTCGAGCTTTCAAATATTGAGTTGGACATTTAAAGTTCTAAAGAGAATTTGGAGAGAGCTTGGAGTTTTTAGTTAATCTTCTCTTGGATTCAAGTGCGTTTGCTCTTGGATACAAGTGCTCTTTTGTTTTATGATCTTGTTATCGAAATCTAATATTTTTGTTTGTGACTTGGCGAGTCCGAACTTTGAGCGTGGGAACGTGACAATTTGGTGCTGACTTATGTCGTAAATGTTTAGTCTACAAGAAGGGATAGACTGGAGTTTCGGGTTGCATCCTGTGTTAGAGTTTTTGGGTTTATGGCATTAGCCTTGAGTTTGGGAGTCCTATGACTGTCTGGTATTTACTGGATAAATATGGGGTAGCAATGGGTGTGTTGAGCTAGTGTAACAAGTGTGGAGCTAGTGTAACAAGTGTGTACAGGGTATCATGGAGTATGTTGATTATTACTATTGTATGTGTACTTATAAGTAGGCATGTGCTAAGTCCGTAGGACTGTGGATATGTCACTATATATATATTTATAACTACATACCCGTGCAAAAGATTCGCTTCCTCCTAGTCCTCTTCCTGATCTTTCGTCGTCTTTGTTGATATTTGTTTACTTTGGCCCGGGGCGATGAAAGCCTAAAGAGAAGAGATTAATATGTTAATTAAAATAAGTTGGATAAATAAGTGAATATTATAATGAACATGAATTGCTAGTCTATTATTTGGGGGGGAAAGCTGAGCAGATGAGCCGGTAGCCTGGGGAGAAGCCAACGAACATGCCAGGGAGATCCTCGAGGTGAGCATGGACGGATCTCAGGTAGGGAGGGTGCGTCAAAAGGGTCAGTTCCAGCGAAGACCCGAATCTGCGTCGGGAGTATTATGTTATGTCGATCACTTGTAGTTTTGTTGATGTTGTGTTTGTGGATTCCATGTCGAGTGGAATATATGGTGCGACCTGTGGGCACAGGGGAAAAATCCTCCCTGAAGATGACTGGCTAACCGGCCTTGCCCCTACGGAAAAGCAGGCCGTAACAATATTAGATATTTTAAACAAAAATTAAGTTATATTATATGTTTTAAAAATAATGTTTTTGAAATTTTGTTAAGACAAAATTATTAGATGTTTTGTAAAAATCATCTATTTATATCTTCTGGTAGTTCTGATAGATTCCTAATGATCCAATTGACGCTATGACACAGTTTTCATTAATTAGAGTATTCGTTAGAACAGAGAAGGGCACGTCGTGGCTCAATTTGCTCACACTGCTTAAACCCTTATCTTTTTTCGGAGGCGCCAGCAAGTCGTGCCAGATGTTCGGTGCTCGCGATCAGCGAACCGTGAAGATTTACAAAAACAACAACAGCTGGCGTTGACTTTTGCACTAAAGGAAAAAGTTTGGATTTTTTTATTTTTGGCCGAGCTGCTACCCAAACCGTTAGATCTCGTGCCCGTCTCTGCATTAGAACCTTGAAAGAGAAAACTACATATGTTATTTTGATCGGAATTTTTCGGTCATACCGAATTAAGCAGGTAAACAATAACAAGAGCCGCAAGTCCTCGTCGAAGTATTCCTGCATTCACATTTGTGGAAATCCTTAAATTTTTTGACCTACTAATACAAACAAATTGTATGATTGACACCCAAAAGGTTAGGTTAGGTTAGGTTAAGCCGAATGACCCTGACGGAGCCGCGCATAGGCTAATGTAGCCCGTAGCTGTCCGGAAGTTACTAAGAGGACTTAGTAACTTTTGACGCGGTTTTCAAAGTCCTTGAGGATCAAGGTGTGTTTCGCGAAGGCAAGTAACTCGCCTGGATTCTTCCTGAAGGCATCTTCTAGTGATGCCAGAACCGGAGCGCCCAGGTATCTTATCCTTGCCGTCGCTAGGGCCGGACATTTAAAAATGAGATGCTCCAAGGTTCACATTTCGGGCATTTGGCGTTGTCGGTAATGCCTAGCTTGTCTGCATGCGCCGCAGCCAAAATGACCCCCAAAAAATTCATTTACGGGACTTGCGGCTCTGTATATTCTATACCTTTTTAATTTAGCCATTACAATATTTGTTCATTAAAGCAGTATTTTTTTATTGCTTTAAATTGGCATCTGGTATAATTTTTGTGGATTTGCCAACGCACTAAATCTCTATGGTGTTTTTAAATCTTTAATAAAACGTCTAAATAATACGGCAGTGTCATACTGGTGTAAGCATTTCTTAGATTTTTTCAGCCATCTAAGCAGTTCACCTAGAAATACAAACTTCAGTCACTTAAAGCTTGTATATTAACGAGTCTTTGATAAAGTAGATTCATTTTTATGAGGACACGGCATCGTTATCGTTTAAACGTCACAAAGGAAATCTCTAAATGACCACTTTCGATGCTGCTATAAAGGAATTAGTGCCAAATAGAATGGAAACAAAGCAGGATCAGCTGCTGGCCATTCGAATTTTGTCGAAATATGTTGATATTGTAGCAAACGAATGAGCTATAAAAAGCCTTGTGAAAATGTATACTAATGCCTGGTAAGATACAAGTTTAACGAACGGCTTATGAGGTCTTTCCACAGAGATACATCTGGCTAATATTAGATTAGGTTTACGCGTAGCGAAATTTCTAATTTTTTTCTCCGTCCGTTGTCCATCAGAATTCGATGTATATCTTTTGTCGATATGAATTCTCTGAATTCCTCTTCTTCTCGGTTGTTAATGCACACTTTGCTTACAATTTTTGTTTATTATTATTGTTTTTATTTGTTTTGTAAAAGCAAAGGTTGACCCTTGACTTGGAGCTCCTGCTCATAGATATATGGCAGGAGAATACCCACATTTATATAGCAGCTGGGCATGATATATCCGGGAAGGATGTCAGAAGAAAAGATGAGAACCTGACGAGAATGTACAAGTAACTATGATTGCGAGAATAAATTGTCAATTTAATCCGTTGAAATATTTTTCTTTTCAGGCTGGAGGAAAATAATACGGAGCAAAGCGGTCGGGCTCTATCAGTTTGACAGCACTTTGATTCACTGCATGGCTTTTTAGGGTCCTTCCGAGTCCACACATGGAACAGAATTCTGTGGACAACAAGAGTAACTTGTTCAGAAACCGATTTTTTGTTTACATTCAATTAATACGTTTTTATTACAGACTCAAAGGAACACTTCTTAGAGGACGTGGTCTTTGACTCCGAAGAGGGGTCAAACCTTAGGGGAAGTCGGCGTTCCGGCAGTCTGCCACCTGCAAAGCGTGCGAAGGGTGAAAAGTGAGCCGGTGGAGATGGTTCAGGAGAGGCTGGAGAAACTGTGGTCTCAAACGGATATTTTATTTAAAATGGCTGAGAGCCAAAAGGAGTTTCAATCGAAACTACTAGTGAAATAAATAAAATTACTTGAAAAGAAGGCGTACTTTATAACAACATCTTAATTGGTTATTGATCAGGCAATATTGTGCAATAACAGACCTTTTTTGTTCAGCAGGTTGGCTGAAATCTGAAAACATATTGAATCTATTTGGCTGTTCTCTTAAGTCATTTGCAGTTAGTTGCAAATTATTGCAATTGTGCTATTATGCTCGTTCAAAAGGTTGTGTAAAATTAATCACGTAAAAATAACTGCATTATTGTTTTTGTAGTGTCTGTCTAGTACCTTTTCAAAAAACCTAGTCCTGGCCCTTAAATGGCCAAATGTATTTTCTAATTGTAATTAAGAGTACCCTGTTTCAAAAAGGCAGTCGTAGAGAATGTATATGGCTTCATCAGATTTTGGGAAAAACGAAAAGACGAGACCCCAATAAACAGCACCTGGACTTGTACGCCACAAATTTTCAGCCTTTTCATGATGGAATGGAGTAACATCTATTTTCCTTGCCAGGATGGGCTTTGAACAATAACAGAGTCATTGCATCGCCCTGCAGAGCCGAAGTTTACATATGTAATTCTGTATCTGTAGTTAATACAAATTGGGATCAATTAGCAGATAGTACACATAAAGAGAAGGTCACTTGCGAGAGAGCGAATAGTACGATCCAGTACCACATTTATAATTGTTCAGGTTGGGAGGCCCTCAGTGTCGCCCTCTGCCCTGTCTCGACCAAGCCGGCCGCTCTCGTCCCATCTCGCAGCTTCCGCGCTCTGGACCGCTGCCCTCGTGTTCGGAACCGAACTCTACGGTCGGCCGCTGCCGATGTCCCGCTCTCGCTTTAGCGGAGTAAAGCGGGCGGGAGCGTGGTCTTATGCTTAAGTTTAGTTTAGTTACATATATGCAGCCGAATAACGCGGTCTGACGCTCCTCACGACGCCCCCGACTTTTTTTCTTCTGGGTTTTTTTCCCTTCCTGGTTTTGCGTCGTTGGAACCTTTCGTCCAACTCCTGCAAGGATCGTCAGCGGAAGGATCGCCCCCCTACTAAACAATGGTCCTTCGAGCCGGATTCGGATATCCTTCCGGAATACAGCCAGCAGTTCCGGTGATTTCTTCCGCTCAAGTTAAGTACGAGCTCCCTCCATCTCCCTCTCTCTGCCGGTCTTCAGCAGTGGTCCGAACATTAAATTTCGTTCACACTGCTGCAAGATTATTTCTTCCTTTTTTGTGTCAACTCCAGATCCGAGTTTTTCCAACACAGCGGCAGTTTGAGAAAAGTTTAATACCTCCCTAATTCCATCATCAATTTTTTTTCAATCCGTCTCCGTTTTGTGTGATCGCCATATTGCTTGCCGTTTTTTCCTTCGTTTCTCCGTTCCACTTGCCAACGGTCAAGGCATATGTGCATTCACATACAGACATACAGACGTGTGACAACTTATGCATATACTTATTCCGTGCAAGTCCGTCTCCGCAAACAAACAACCTCCGCCGACCAAAAGTGAACTTGTGTGGTAAAAAAAAAAGATAAAATAAAATAAATAAAACAAAAAGGCTCAATATCCGCCAACCCGTGTGCACTTGTTTCGGGAGTTCCTCTTTTCGCCGAACAATCCGCCGTGGTCAATATATACATATATTTATATGCAGAGCGGGCGTGTGTGGGGGCATGTGTTGAATGCTTCGCCTTGTGGTACAGTGGAAACACGATAAGTGGACTGTATTTGGAATTTGGCATATAAAACTGTGGAGCCTGTGAAACTTGCGTGGAGAAAGAAAAAAAAACAAATGACACACAATATTTATTTATATTTATATATGTATATATATATTTTTTTTTGTGTGCCATTTGTTTTTTTTTCTTTCTCCACGCAAGTTTCACAGGCTCCACAGTTTTATATGCCAAATTCCAAATACAGTCCACTTATCGTGTTTCCACTGTACCACAAAGCGAAGCATTCAACACATGCCCCCACACACGCCCGCTCTGCATGCCCATCTCCGAAAATATTTTCTGCCTCTAAAATATTGTTTGTACGCCCTCAGCAGTTCCGTTATCGGGTTTCCACTGTACAAATAAAAACCACAAATCCATACACATTTGCATGCTTATCCAATTACATACATATTTATTTATATTTTCTGTCATTTCATACAGGAATTAAATAACTCTCAAACAAACAACCGCGAAAAAAAATAACTAAGAATAATAATAATAATAACAATAATAACACACGAGTGCGACCGCAAGTGTTTTACTACTCCAAATCCACACCGCCGCAGCAGACGTGTTGTTATTGTTGCTGTTCTTTGGGTTCCGTTTTATCCTCTCTCCTGAGCTCTTCACTTATGTGTTTTGCCGACGGCTCGTCTTAAACCAAACTTCGATTTATGGTTGTTTCCGGATTCCCGTGTTAACCGCCGCCTCAGCCGTGCTGCTGTTGTTGTTGTTTCGTTTTCTCATAGGCGCCTGAATAATGCACTGCTTTGCCGACGGCATAAACCAGTGAGCTTTTTCCCCGAGTCAAAGCCAAGGTTTATTTTTAATTCCGCTTTTCCGACTTCGTAATAATTACGTGCAAATAATTAAATAATACACATTTATTATTTCCGACGTTAATATTTAATTCATTTTTAATATATTAATTTTATAATTTGATAAATTAATAAATTAAATTTCCAATTGATACAACAAATAAAATATCCAATTTATATCCGAGCCACGGAATATATATATATATATAGAATATACAGTTGGTTCCTGAAGTCCAGAGTCCAAGTCCGACATCCTCAAATAATTCGAAGGGTATCTCCGCATAAGGCATCCTACGGCCTGCAGCAGCATTCGCTGTAGTTTTTTTTCTGTCCCATTCAGCCACCTGTGCTTCGTGGCCGAACTTCTCCGCTGAGGACTCGCCTTTGTTTTCCTTCGTCTGCCGCTGACAGTCTTTTTTCGTGGGTGCTGTTCCGTTGGCGTCACACGAACCATATTTGGGTCTTCTTTCCTTAATTCGTGTGTATCCTTTGGGCCACGATTAGCGTCCCAGCGACCCAGATCGTGCCGAGCGCATTAATGTGACCTTTTGTGAGTCCGAGAATGCCCATAGGTGACGACAAGAAACCACGTCCGCTTCCGTCAATCCGTTTGGACCGGTCCCAATCCGCATCTCCGCGCCTGTGTCCGCGCTCAACTCCGCTAAAGTCAAAGGAAGCCATTGCCATCTCGAGGGCAAAAAGCGACAATTCCGTGAACCTTTGCCCCGGTCCAGCGCCAAAAGTTACTCGATCCATGTCCAAGATGGCCCAAAATGCGGTAGAGGTTGCCCTTAAAAAGTTTATTGCCACGACAGACCGTGTTAGCCATTTCGAAGCTAACCTGCACACTCCGGCTGCCCCTGACACAGACAGATTGTCCCCTGGCATGTGCCAAGTCCACCGGGACCAAGTCCGGGCCCTGTGGGAAAAGGTGGAGAAAAGCTACGAGAGCTGCTCCGACCTCCTGGCCGAGTCCGACGACACTACGACCACTGCATCAGTGCTAGAATCGAAGTATAATTACTGCTATTCTGTGTATTCGAAGTGTGTGGTCCAGCTTCAGGACGTCATTGACAAGGCCGCCTCCCAATCCACACAGACTTCCGTCACTCCTCAACCACTCCCTTCTACGGGTTGCCGCCTGCCACCGGTCGACACCGAAGTCTTCGCTGGTGACTACCTTAGGTGGCCCACCTTCAGAGACCTCTTTTCCGCAATTTATATCCAGAATTCGCGCCTAACGCCTGTGGAAAAGTTGTTCCATCTCCTCTCCAAGACAAGTGGGGATGCGCACGCCATCGTTTCCAAGGCGCCACTGACCAACGAGGGTTTTAACTCTGCGTGGCGAAGCCTTACGGAGCGCTTCGAAAATAGGAGGTTGCTAGTAAACAGCCAGTTAAAGATTCTCTTTAACATCCAGGCTGTCCCCCAAGAGTCCGGAGGCGCTTTAAGAGAGCTGCAAGGCACGATTCAAAGTTGTCTCACAGCCTTAGAGATGTCCTCTATTCAGGTCGAGGCGTGGGATTGTCTCCTTGTTTACATGGTGTCCTCAAAGCTTCCCAAACTTACTCTTTCTATGTGGGAGCAATCCATTCATAATAAGGCCGAGATTCCAACATGGAATGAGCTAGACGCCTTCCTGACGGAGCGCCATCGCACGTTAGAGGCCATTGACGACGTTAGGCCTAGGGGTTCTGGGCAGCTTCCGCCAAGGTCGTCAAATATTGCACCTCTGCGCAGGCTCAACTCCTACGAGGCCAGAGTAGCTCCAGCTCCGAGGGGGTGCGATATCTGCTCCAGGGAAAACCACCCAGTTCGCTTCTGTCCCCGCTTCCTCGAAATGAATGTAAATGGTCGTTCCGACTACATCAGAAGAAAGCAACTCTGCTTGAATTGTTTTGCCCGAGGCCACCTACAGCGATACTGCACTAGTCCCCACTCCTGTTTTACGTGCCGTGGCCGGCATCATACTCTTCTGCATCGCGACGATCCGGTCGCTACCGTTTCAAGACCTTCCGCTCCTTCTAGTCCACGACCCGCTCCCGTTGCGACACGCGCAGCAGTTTCTGACGACCACGCGAATTTGCAAGTGTATTTTGCGTCAGAATCAAGAGCTGTCCTGCTCGTCACGGCGATTATTAATATCTGCCATCTTGGTCGCAACTTCGAAGCCCGCGCTTTAATTGATTCTGGTTCCGAAGCAACATTTATTACTGAGAAACTCTTCAACCGAATCAAACTTCCATTTAAGCCAGTTCAGACCCAAGTTTCCGGACTCAATGACACAGTTGCAGCCCAATCCACGAAGTCTTGCAATTTTTCCATTTGCGCTCCCTCCAGACCCGGGCTGAGGTTGGAAACAAATACTTATGTTCTTCCTCAACTAGCCGGAAAACTTCCATCATACCCCATTCCAAGAGATCTCCTGAAGGAGCTTCCGAATCTCACCTGGGCGGATCCGACGTCTTTCGAGAGCTCCGCAATTGACGTCCTGATAGGAGCTGATATTATTCCGTCTGTGCTTCTGGGCGGCTCCAAGAGCAGCATTCTGGGCTCTCTTCTGGCACAAGAGACAATTTTCGGATGGGTACTCACGGGCCCAGTGTCCACGACAACCGCGCGCACCGTATCTGTGTTCTCCATGCGAGTTTCCTATACATCCAAGGGTCCGTTGGGCAGATGTTTTGCCACTCGCAGTACGGCTGCCTTTGAAGGCAGGCGTTCCAAAAGCACTCACTCCTACCGGTGTCGAGTCTGCAACGGAATCCACCCGCTTCGGAAATGTCAACAGTTCCTCAGGCTCAATGCAGAGAAGAGGTTCCGAGCGGTTCTTGACAACCGCTACTGTTCGAACTGTTTGGCTCACGAACATTCCGAGGGAACCTGCCGCAGTGGTGACCGATGCAAGACGTGCAATAAGCACCACCATACGCTCCTGCATATGCAAGAACATCAAGTGCATATGCCCCATTCGCAGCATCGGGCACCTCCGTACTCCTAAGTCACACATTACAGACCATCACTTATACTCTATTTTCTTCATTCAGACCAGATCCGATGTATCCACTTCCACCCAACGCATCCTAGTTGAAAAGCAGACGTACCCGAGGTACTGAGTCGTACCATTGCCGAGTCTGCGCGGAATCCATCTGCTACGGAAGGATCAAGGTTTCCCTACGCTCTGTGCCGATCAACTTCGATGTTTCAACGCTAAGGGCGCCCCGATTCAGCATCCGTCATCAACGGATTCATTGCAATCCGACGCCGCTCCTCGGCACCTGTCTCGACCAAGCCGGCCGCTCTCGTCCCATCTCGCAGCTTCCGCGCTCTGGACCGCTGCCCTCGTGTTCGGAACCGAACTCTACGGTCGGCCGCTGCCGAAGTCCCGCTCTCGCTTTAGCGGAGTAAAGCGGGCGGGAGCGTGGTCTTATGCTTAAATTTAGTTTAGTTACATATATGCAGCCGAATAAAGCGGTCTGACGCTCCTCACGACGCCCCCGACTTTTTTTCTTCTGGGTTTTTTTCCCTTCCTGGTTTTGCGTCGTTGGAACCTTTCGTCCAACTCCTGCAAGGATCGTCAGCGGAAGGAACGCCCCCCTACTAAACAATAATGTATAACACATGTACACCTGCATTCGTCGCAGACGGTTTTATTTCAATATGGCATCCATTTAGAATATACATATATATATTGTTATAAACTTGAATTTCTTTAATGCACTGATTTCTTACCAATTGCTAGATACTGAGGAAGTCCGATTTGACGCACACGTCAAATAGTCGGGGGACATACAATTGCCAGAAAGTTCAACAATGCAGAATTTTGCAAACGGTGTATGGAGCAACACCGAATAGCCTGTCAACTGCGCGAAACTCCAAGGATTATTCCAAGGTGTACAAGGCTATAGTATTTCACTTGAAAAGAGTGGTCAATTTTCCATTTTCGCTTATTCGCCAAACTTTGTTTACGTTTTTTATGAACCACAACTGTTCGATCAACTTTTATCCGGCTGTAAATTCCAACAGTTTCACACGGATGTGTAGGTAGTCAATTTTGTCAACATTGAAAAAATGAGGCAATAGAAAAAGAAGTTTCTTATGCTTTGCTTTCTCGGGTACTAACATGAGCTAATTTTTGAAACCGAAAAAACTTCGGAAACGAACAAAATGTTACGAGCAAAAAACTGAACAGCTGTAAGATTCAAAGTGAAATAAAAATAATTGTATAAAGTTCGAAAGACAAGATGGAGAAAAATTTTAAAGATTACAGTCTTGCTCACATGGAAAAAATATACGACAGGAAAATGTTAGTTTAAAACAAGAAAGAAAGCTAACTTCGGCACGCCGAAGTTTGTATACCCTTGCAGCTTACAATTGGATCATTATGAATTAATAAAATTTTATTAAATGGAAAGTAAAACTAACGGGAATTGTATACAACACTAATACATATAAAAATTTGGTTTAACATTGCGTATACGTAATATTTCCCGAACGTTCCTATGGCAGCTATATGATATAGTAGTCAGATTTCGATTAAATTAAATCCGAAATTCTAGAATAATATGGAATGGCCATTTCTCAAATTATATGGAAATATGTTGAAAATTGCACAAGTTATAATTTTTTTTTCTAAAAATTTACCGATCGTTCCCATGGCAGCTATATGATATAGTCGTCCGATCCGGCCCGTTCCGACTTATATAGTAGTGAGAGCAAAAAAAGCTTTCTCTCTTCCAAGTAAACGGACGTGTTTTTTTCTTGCGCTCTCGTTTTGTGAATATTTGGCATCTAAAACCACCGGGGTTTTACTTAAATCTTCTACCTTGTGTTAAATAAAGTTCCCGTTCACTTCGCGTGCATGCAGCTTTCTTAATTTGTGCATTTAATCCTATTTATTTTCACAATTTTAGTTTGTGCTGCCAGTGATTTGCTTGTGCTAATTTTTCACTCCTTTTTGTGCCTTCTTCGTTTAGCAGTTGTTTGCGCCGTCGCGACAGCTAAACGTTAATCTAGTAAGCTTTTGCTCCCCCGCTCACCCGCTCACCCGCTCTCTCTCTCTTCTGTTCTCTGTGCAGCTGCACTGTTTTCTTATCTCTGCGTAAAGGTACAGTGGTAAATAGTTAAAATGTCCGCTATTGTCTGTGCTATTAAAACCTGCAAGAAGGTAATTGCAGCTAATGATCTTTCGATCGGCTGCTGGCTGTGCGACAACATTGTGCATGCCAAGTGCATTGGATTTTAACATCCCAGGGGCTATTTGGTCCTCTAATAATTCCACAAACTCACTTTTTACCACAACACAGCATGATTTTATTGCTGGCTTGTTTGACATTTCGCTGTCTCAAGTCAACCATGTACGAAATTCTTTAGAGCAATTGCTTGATCTCTGTTTTGTTTCAGATCCTGCGAGAGTAAGTTTATCCAGGGTGGCGCCGCTGACGTTACCCGAAGATCCCTATCATCCTACTTTCGATGTGACCCTCGACGTTGGGGCCGATTTACAGAATATATCTGACCGTCCAGCCGAAAAAGTCCTTTGTTTTCGCAAGGCTGACTTCGAACGGCTAAATAATCTTATAGCTCATTTTAATTGGTCCGATCTATACATGTGCACTGACATGGCGGAAGCCGTGGATATTTTTTACAGTGCCATGAAGTCATGTTTTACTGAATGTGTTCCGTTATACTACCCGTCAACCTCAAATAAGCCTCCTTGGTTTACGAGAGAGTTGAGTAGCCTTAAAAACAAAAAGTCTAGGCTGTATGCTAAATTTAAAAGTACCGGTTCTCAATCTGCCCTCTCCTCATATTTATCGGCTCGGTTAAGCTTCACCGTGTTGAACGCGCAGTGTTACAAAAATTATCTAGCTCGTTGTCGGGCCCAGTTTTCTGAGGACCCAAAACAGTTCTATAATTTTGTTAACACTAAACGTAAGCCAATTACTCATCCTTCCTCGCTCTCATTTGAAAATACAACCGTAAATAATGATCAGGCAATAGCCGATCTATTTGCGCAGTTTTTTCAAACTACATATTCTAACTCTACTGACTCAAATCAGACTTATTCATACATCATTCCCAAATCGAACTTAATTTTCAGTCCTAGTTTAAACGAAAGCTCCATTCTTTCAGATCTTCTCCGTGTAAAGCCAGTTTATGCGCCAGGTCCCGACGGAATTCCTGGCTGTGTGCTTAGGTATTGT
This sequence comes from Drosophila jambulina, assembly GCA_018152175.1. Lineage (NCBI taxonomy): Eukaryota > Metazoa > Arthropoda > Insecta > Diptera > Drosophilidae > Drosophila > Drosophila jambulina. The sequence continues at coordinate 433,499 of JAECXH010000027.1, read as the reverse complement.
GCCGACGCCCTGTGCAATCCCCTTCTGAAATTGTTTACCTTATCCTTACAAACCTCCCACTTTCCCCTTATTTGGAAGGAGTCGTTTGTTATTCCTCTCCACAAAAAAGGTAGCAAATTGGATGCCAACAACTACAGAGGAATCTCTAAGCTGTCGGCCATCCCAAAACTTTTCGAAAAAATTATTACTCCACATTTGCAGCACCTTTGCAGTTCTATCATTTCTCCATGTCAGCATGGATTCATAAAGCGAAGATCAACCACTACTAATCTTTTGGAGCTCACTTCCTTCATTATAAAGGGCTTCCATAAAAACTTTCAAACAGACGTAATCTATACTGATTTCAGTAAAGCGTTCGACTCTGTTAACCATTCTCTTCTTGTTCGGAAACTCGATTTAATAGGATTTCCAGTTGATCTTCTCAGTTGGATCTCTAGTTATCTGAATGGCCGGACGCAACAAGTCCTTTTTAAAAATACCTTGTCAAATGTTCTCATGGTTACCTCTGGCGTCCCGCAAGGGAGCCATTTGGGACCCTTGTTGTTTACATTATTTATTAACGACCTGCCCAAAGTTCTAACTAACTCCAGAGTACTTATGTACGCGGATGACGTCAAACTTTGCGTGCAATATAAGGACGCTTCTTGCCAGTCAGATTTACAAACAGATCTTATTAATTTTCAAACATGGTGCCGCGTTAACTTATTAAATTTAAACGGCTCTAAATGCAAGCTAATGACATTCTCTCGTGTCGTTCCCAAGCTTGCAACTTACACGCTAAACTGTTGCTCTTTGGAAAGAATTGCTATAGTTGACGATTTGGGAGTCCGCCTGGATCCCAAACTTGACTTTATTGATCATATTTCGTGCATGGTAAATAAAGCCAGAGGTGTACTTGGTTTCATTAAACGGTGGTCGAAAGAATTCAATGACCCCTATGTTACTAAAACACTTTATATTTCTTTAGTTCGTCCTATCTTAGAATATGGATCTTGCGTTTGGAGCCCTCAGTATGGGGTCCACAGTAAACGCATTGAGTCAGTTCAAAAGAACTTTTTACTTTTCGCTTTACGCGGTTTAAACTGGGATGCAAACCAGAGGTTACCCTCTTATTCCAGTAGACTCCTACTAATCAATTTACCATCCTTATCAAATCGTAGAACCATGCTTGGTATTACCTTTATTTATAACCTTATTAATGGTGACGTTGAAAGTGCTGACCTTTTGGGTCAGCTTAACTTTCACGTCCCAAGTAGAAATACTAGATCTTATATACCCTTAGTTTTGCGCCACGTTAGAACGTCCTTTGAATTGCATGAACCTTTTAGAGTCTTATGTGCAAATTATAATGATTTGTACATAATAACATCAACTGTAGATACCCTTCCCAAACTAAAAACTTTAATTCTAACCCACTTAACACGCATGCACGTAAACAATCTGGTAGCACGCCAGTAGTCATTTCCTCGTATTCCTTTTTCTATACTTTCATTTATCGCGCGTACTAACACCTAACACGAACAAGCACGTGCTTGGTGTCATACGGGCCACTTGAATGTACTGATCGTAGTGCATCAACGTCCAGTAAAAAAAAGTCTATCTGCAAACTTTCATTCAGATAGATAATCGGACAGACGGACGGACAGACGGACATGGCTAGATCGACTAGGCTGTTGATGGTGATCAAGAATATATATACTTTATAGGGTCGGAAATGTCTCCTTCACTGCGTTGCAAACTTCTGACTAAAATTATAATACCCTGCAAGGGTATAAAAAGCCGTAATGATAAGATAGATTATATGAGATTTAGTTGACAAATGATATTTTAAATACAGATGTAATCTGTTATTGGGTGGCGGCGAAGTTGCCGCCGGCGGGTTTTGGTTGGAATTGGAGATTCTCTGATGATTTTTCTCTAACAAAGAGCAGATGCCCTGAAAAGCTTTCATGGTGGGTGTTAAGTTGGGGGGCGATCCTTCCGTTATAAAAAATAAGTTCGTGAAGAGGAGAGTTTGTCCAACGACGCAGACGAAGAAAAAATAAGTCGGAAAAAAAGTCGGAAGCGTCGTGGAGGAACAATTCATTTATTTCGGCTTCATGCATGTAACTAAAAACTAGGCAAAGACAAAGAGGCCAGGGAAGCTGGCTGCCGCGAGCGGGTGAGATCGGCAGCGGCCGACCATGGTGTTCGGAAAGAGAGGTGCGAAGCCCGAGAGCGCGAATGCATTAAAGAGGGCGAGAGCGAAAGCTCCGCCCGCTCAGCGTGCAGCGGCACACCATAGGCCGCTGAACTAAACATCCCGCCCCCCCTTGCAATCACTCGGGTTGCAAAGGAGCCGTCCTTCTCATGGCTGGTGACAAGCTCCGGACACGACCCATCCAAAGACGGTGCTCTGGGTCACCGGCAATCCGTCGTCGATCTTGCGAAAGCCCGGTTTCACCACCCGGGGGTACATGTCGGCGCCCAAGACCACGGACACTGACGCGGGGAGGTAGAACCGCTCGTCGGCCAGCGTGATATCCCGGAAGTGGGAACGCACCGTGTTGCTGAGCTCCCGAACTGGGGTGCGAATGCGCACGTGAGGCTCAATCTTGAAAATAAAGTCGAGTCGGACGGCGCTGTCGATCTTGGAGCCGACGGTGGCAGAACAGACGTTGGTAGTCGGCAAGCGAAACGCTGCCGCTAGCGACGCGTCGATGCAGCTCGTAGGCGTGCCCGGATCGATAAGCGCGGCCGTGTCGAAACCCCGAGTCCCGGTGTGGATCTGCACCAACGCAGTCGGTAGAACGTTTACGCTGTGCCGCTGCAGAAGCGACGACAGCGACGGAGCAGCAACCGCGTTCGGCTGAGCACCCGAGCGAGCGGCGGAAAAATGCCTAGTGGTGTCGGGCGAGGGGCGAGGAGCTGTTGACGAAGGGCGTGGATTGGCGGACGAGGGCCGAGTAGCGACTGACGCAGGCTGCGTAGTGGCGGACGAGGGCCGTGACGCGGCTGAGGAATGCCTTGACATGGCAGCGGTATTCCTTGCCCGGCGTGTTGCAGGGCGAGACTGGCGTGACGACATCGGCGGCTCGGAGAGATGCAGGAGAGTGTGGTGATCCTGGCCGCACGTTTTGCAACGATCACCTCGACGACATGATCCGTCGGAGTGCTCGTGGGCCAAACAGCTGGGGCAGTACCGGTTGGCCAGGACGGCCCGGAGCCTCTTCTCGACACTTAAGCGGCGGAACTGACGGCACTTCCGTAGCGGATGGATCCCTCTGCAGACTCGGCAGACCCTTGATTTCGGGTTCAACCACGGCGAGGAGAGGGCCGCCAACAACAAAGTGCCCATGCGTAAGTGCCAACAAGTCGGCGGGATGTTCGGACATTGGAGAGAGCGAACGCGAATTCAGACACGCCTCTATTTTAGCCAGAAGTGTGGACAGCTCTTCAAACGTGTACTTTCGCGTGGCCGTAGACTTGTAAAACAAGGTTTTGAAGCTTTTTACGCCTGCTTCCCACAACCCTCCCATGTGGGGTGCTCCCGGAGGAATGAACTGCCAGAGCAGCTGCTGGTGACTATAGGCCCCCGTCACCGCCTCTTTGAAAACGTGGAGAAAGTCTCGGGAGAGTTGGGCCGCCGCCCTCACAAAGGTCTTTCCGTTGTCCGACTGAACTTGACGGGGGCATCCTCTTCGGGACACGAAACGGGCGAAAGCGGCGAGAAACTTTTCCGTAGTAAGGTCGGACGTAGGCTCTAAGTGGATGGCCTTAGTGGAGAAGCACACAAACACCAACACAACCCTTGGTGATGAGACAGGCTCGTCCCGTATAGTTCTTGATGTCGAAGGGACCGGCGTAGTCCATGCCGGTGTATGTGAAAGGACGCGAGAAGGAGGTCCGTTCCTTTGGCAAGTCTCCCATGAGTTGCGTTTGCAACTTCTTTTTGTGGATGACGCATACCTTGCACGAATAGATGACAGACTTAACCAAATTCCTCACCCTCGGGATCCAGAACTTGGAACGAATCAGGCGGATAATTAGCTGATTACCGCCATGCAGCGTTATCCGATGCGTAAAGTGGACGGTGAGCCGAGATAGATGGCACTCGTATGGGAGAAGTTCGGAAGTTGTGACCCGGCCGCATGCTCTCATGAGCCCATTAGAATCAAGGAATGGGTTCAAATTTTGAACCAGACTGGATGTTGGAACTGGTCGGTTTTGGCTTAAGCAGCCCATCTCAAGGACGAAGTGCCTGCGTTGCGTAACGGAAATGAGAAGTCGCTCAGTTGACACGATTTCAGAAGCTGTCAAGGGATCCTCTATCGACGACACGAGCTTCCGCGAGCGCTGGATGAAGCGATGGACGTAGGCGAGAACTCGCAGCGCCTTGTCGAGTGAGAAAAAACGCTCAAGAATGTCTTCAGGCGGAATCTTCGCAACGTGGACTTTAACTGCTCGTTTCTCGAGGTCAGTTACAGGGGAAACATCGTTTTGACTGGGCCACTCGCTACGGGGCCTTCGCAACCAGGCAGGACCCTGTTGGCTGTCCGCGAGGTCTTGGAGCGCTATTCCCCGGCTGGCGAGATCTGCCGAGTTATGCTCGGAGCGAACATGTGCCCACTTCTCCACCTTGGTAAACTGCGTGATCTTGGTCACCCGATTTGCCATGAACGTCGTCCAGTGACACGCTGGCTTATCCAACCAGGCGAGAACGGTTGTAGAGTCCGTCCAACAGTGCAAGGCGGACGCAGGCCCTGGCATCTTTGGAAGGATGGAGTCAGCCATCTCGGACAAGAGCAAGGCTCCGCACAGCTCGAGCCGCGGAAGCGACAACGTTTTTACTGGGGCCACACGCGTCTTTGCCGTTAGTAAGGTCACCTCTACCGTAGACCCAGCCTCCACCCGGACGTAAATGGCGGCACCGTACGCTTTCTGGGATGCGTCGCAGAATCCATGATGCTCGATATTCAAATGCGGCCGGAACCTGACCCATCGGGGGATACGAATATTGTCAAGTGCGGAGTAACTTTCCAGGAAGTCAACCCATCTTTGATAAAAATCTTGAGAAAGGGAATCGTCCCACCCTAGCTCCTGGAGCCAAATGTCCTGCATAAACATCTTTCCCCGGACAACGAAGGGGGCTAGCCAGCCTGCCGGATCAAAAAGTTTGGTAATTTGAGAGAGAACCTGACGCTTAGTGAACGACGATCCCGAGATCAATTTTAGCGGAATGAAGAAAAACTCGTCAGACGTCGCTTTCCACCGCACGCCGAGAGTTTTAGCCGTGCTCTCTGAGTCGATTTCCAGGAAATCGGAGTGAAGGAGATGGTCACTCGGGATGTTGGCCAAAATCGCCTTACTATTGGAGGTCCACTTCCTAAGTGGGAACCCCGCCGAACTCAGGGCCCCCTGGAGCTCGCGGATAGCCACCTGCGCCTCAGCTTTGGAGTCGGCCCCCGCGAGAACGTCGTCGACGTACATAAACTGTAGAATGATCCGACTGGCCTGCGGATACCTCGACTCTTCGTCGTCGGCGAGCTGTTGCAGGACTCGGATCGCTAGGAAAGGGGCACAATTGACTCCGAAGGTGACCGTTTTCAATTCGTAGTCGCGGATTTCCCCCTCGGGATTGCGAAACAGAATGCGCTGAAATGGAGTATGGTTGGGGTCCACCCAAATTTGCCGATACATCTTCTCGATGTCGGCATTGAAAACGAACCTAAAGTATCGCTACTTAAGGATTTGAATTGTGAGGTCGCACTGTAAGACCGGGCCCGCGTAGAGAATATCGTTAAGGCTTGTCCCGTTTGCGGAAGGGCTAGAGGCGTTGAAGACCACCCGCACCTTGGTGGTTGTGCTTTCGGGCTTGAGAACCGCATGATGCGGAAGATAATACGTGGCTGAGCGGCTCTGCGAAGAAACCTCGGCCATGTGACCTAAGTCGAGGTATTCTTGGATCACAGAGTCGTATCGAGCTTTGAGGGGAGGATCTCTTTTAAGGCGCTGCTCGTTACGTAGAAATTGAGCCAGAGCGAGGGATCGTGAAGATGAGAGCTCGGAACCACTATGCTCTGGGTCGCGTAAGGGGAGCGTCACAACGTACTTGCCACAACTGTCCCTTCGTGTCGTTCGGACAAAGTTGTGTTCACAGACAGAATCAGACTCGGAGACGATCTGTTTGGCCACTTCCTCTACTTCTCAAAATTTGGTGAGGAGCTGGTCTAGCGAGTCGTCGACGCTGCAGGTGACTCGTGTGGAGAAGGCGGACACATTTCGGGAGGCCATCGGAAATATGGGACCTGTCAACACCCATCCGAAAATTGTTTCCTGGCCGAAAAGAGAACCACAAATATTCGCCTTGGAGTTGCCTAGGAGGATTGACGGAAGAGCTCCTATCAAAATATCGATTTGGGAGCTCTCAAAGAACTTGTGGTCCGCAAGAGGGATGTCAGGAAGTCCCTTCAGAAAGTCTGGTGGGACGGGGTACGAAGGCAGATTCCCGGCCAACTGCGGAAGGACGTACGCTGCCGTTTCCACCTGCAGTCCGGGTCTGGAAGGCGCTCGAATGGGGAAATGGCAAAGTTTTGTGGACTGAGCGGCAATTGTTTGGTTAAGGCCAGAGACTTGGGCTTGAATGGTCTTAAACGGCAGTTTGACGATGTTGAATAGCCTCTCCGTGATAAAGGTCGCTTCGGAACCAGAGTCGATCAAGGCACGCGCTTGGAAAGTGCACCCTAGGTGGCAAATATCGATAAGCGCGGTGCCCAATAGGACGGCTTTTGAGCCAGAAGCGAAGCACACTTGCTCGTCAGAGTGGTCTTCTGTAGTGCTCGTATTTCTTGGGGACGCCGCGGGTCGAGGCCTTGCTGGCGCAGACGGAATTGGAGCGGTCGCGAAAGGATTGCCACGGTGCAAGAGGGTGTAATGACGGCTGTGACATGTGAAGCATCTATGGGCACTCGTACAGTCCCGCTGCTGCTGCCCTCGAGCGAAACAGTTCAGGCACAGCTGCCTCCTCTTAATGTAGTCGGAGCGACCGTTCACATCCATTTCAAGAAAGCGCGGACATACGCGAATAGGATGGTTTTCCCTGGAACACAGATCGCCCCCTCTGGGGGCTGGAGTCACTCTGGCCTCATATGAGTTGAGCCGGCGCGCTGAAGCACTCGCAGGGGTCGACCTGGGCGGAACTTGCCCCGAACTGCTAGGCCTGATATCGTCGATGGCCTCCAGCGTACGGTGGCGCTCTGTCAGAAACGAGTCTAACTCGTTCAATGTTGGAATTTCGGCCTTGTTGTGGATGGATTGCTCCCACATGGACAGTGTGGTTTTGGGAAGTCTTATGGAAACCATATATACCAGGAGACAATCCCATGTTTCGACCCGGATGGAGGACATCGATAAGGCTGTTAGGCAACTCTGGAGGGTGCCTTGCAGCTCTTTCAGAGCGGCTCCTGACTCTTGGAGGACTACCGGAAGGTCGAATAGAATTTTCAACTGGCTATTGACGAGTAGCCGTCGATTTTCGAACCGGTCGGTGAGGCTTTGCCATGCAGAGATGAACCATTAATTTGTGAGAGGAGCCTTTGACACAATGGCATGTGCATCGCCACTTGTTTTTGACAACAGGTGGAACAGCTTTTCCACCGGTGTGAGACGCGAATTTTGGATGTAGATCGCAGTAAAAAGGTCTCGGAACGTTGACCACCGAAGATAGTCCCCAGTGAAGACTTCGGTGTCAACTGGTGGAAGACGACAACCCGTAGGAGAGGGTGGTTGACTACTGGCGGACGCCTGTGTGGATTGGAAGGCGGCCTTGTCAATTACGTCCTGAAGCTGGACCACACACTTCGAATAGACCGAATAGCAGTAATTGTACTTTGATTCTAGTACTGATGCCGTGGTCGTAGTGTCGTCGGACTCGGCCAGGAGGTCGGAGCAGCTCTCGTAGCTTTTCTCCACCTTTTCCCACAGGGCCCGGACTTGGTCCCGGTGGACTTGGCACATGCCAGGGGACAATCTGTCTGTGTCAGGGGCAGCTGGAGTGTGCAGGTTAGCTTCGAAATGGCTAACACGGTCTGTTGAGGCAATAAACTTCTTAAGGGTAACATCTACCGCATTTTGAGCCATCTTGGACATGGATCGAGTAACTTTTGGCGCTGGACCAGGGCAAAGGTTCACGGAATTGTCGCTTTTTGCCCTTGAGATGGCAGTTGCTGCCTTTGACGTTGACGGAGTCGAGCACGGAGACGGGCGCGGATTTGCGGATTGGGACCTGTCCAAGCGGATTGACGGAAGCGGACGTGGCTTCTTGTCGTCACCTGTGGGCATTCTCGGACTCACAGATGGTCACACTAATGCGCTCGGCACGATCTGGGTCGCTAAGAAGCTAATCGTGGCCCAAAGTATACACACGAATTAAGGAAAGAAGACCCAAATATGGTTCGTGTGACGCCAACGGAAACGGCACCCACGAAAAAAAGAGTGTCAGCGGCAGACGAAGGGAAACAAAGGCGAGTCCTCAGCGAAGAAGTTCGGCCACAAGCACAGGTGGCTGAATGGGACAGAAAAAAAAAACCACAGCGAATGCTGCTGCAGGCCGTAGGATGCCTTATGCGGAGATACCCTTCGAATTATTTGCGGATGTCGGACTTGGTCTGTGGACTTCAGGGACCAACTGTATATTCTATATATATATATATATATTCCGTGGCTCGGATATAAATTTGAAATTTTATTTATTGTATAAATTGGAAATTTAATTTATAAAATTATAAAATTAATATATTAAAAATGAATTAAATATTAATGTCAGAAATAATAAATGGGTATTATTTAATTAATAGCACGTAATTATCACGGAGTCGGAACGGCGGAATAATAAAATCATGGCGTTGACTAGGAAAAAGCTCGCTGGGTTATGCCGTAGCGGCCGGTTGGCAGCGTTAGTATGGGTGGAACCAAAACAAATAAAATAATTTTTATTTTGTAGAGAATTTATTATGCCTTTGTATTTATTGTTTGGATGGAGAAGTTTTATATTTATTTATTAAATTGCCGGAAAAAAATTGTGTATATTATATTAAATATTATATATAATATATTATATATAAATTATTAAATAGTAGATATATAGTAATTAATTTAATAAATAGAATGTAACCATTGGATATACTTTGATGGATAAGCGTGTATTAGTTTATTTCAATATCAATAATTATTAATTTTAAATTGGAGTGGAAACGGTGGAATCGAAACACCTTGCTTATTTGTTGCGAAAAAAATAATAGTTGGGACACTGTGACGGCAAAGCAACGCTCTTGTCGGTATGTATGTATGGCAATGCAAAGCTCTTGCATGTATGTATGCATGGTGAAATAATATAAAGGTGTTCCATTTAACATTCCTGCTCTCCTACGGGGTACTTATTTTTTGTCATTATGAATTGAAATTTTGAAGTGAGCAGTCTTGTTGTGGAAAATTTTTTGATTAAGTACTTAGAAAATGTCGAAACAATTCTGTTGCATTTGTCGCGCAAAGACAACAAATAAAGTTTTTCATGTGCCAAAAGACGCAAAAAAAAAGGGAGCTGTGGGAAAAGAGCGGAAATCAAACGCTGATTGTGGACAATAAAATATGCGAAAGGCATTTTGATGTTGAGGATTCCAACTTTTCATCGAAAAGTAGTAAGCGGCGACTTAGCTTTCTCACTATTCTCTCATACTCACTGCTCTCTTTAAAAAATAAGTACCCCGCCAAGACGGAATGGAACACCTTTATATTATTTCACCATGGTATGTATGTACGCGTGCGCAGGTGGCGGCGGCGGGACAAGTGCATGCAAAGAAAGAGGAGGCTCGATCGCTGCTGAACTATGTAAATATGTATGTATGTAGGATCAGCATGCAAATGTGTATGGATTTGTGGTTTTTATTTGTACAGTGGAAACCCAAAAACGGAACTGCTGAGGGCGTACAAAAATATTTTGGAGGCAGAAAATATTTTCAGAGATGGGCATGCAGAGCGGGTGTGTGTGGGGGCATGTGTTGAACACTTCGCTTTGTGGTACAGTGGAAACACGATAAGTGGACTGTATTTGGAATTTGGCATATAAAACTGTGGAGCCTGTGAACCTTGCGTGGAGAAAGAAAAAAACAAATGGCACACACAAAAAAAAATATATATATTTATATATATATTGACCACGGCGGATTGTTCGGCGAAAAGAGGAACTCCTGAAACAAGTGCACACTGGTTTGCGGATATTGAGCCTTTTTGTTTTATTTATTTTATTTAATTAATTTATTTTTTTTTTCATTACACAATTCCATTTTCTTCACTTTGTTGTTTATTTTTTCGGAGACGGACGGAGTTGTCACACGTATGTATGTATGTATGCACATATGCCTTAACCGTTGGCCAGTGGAACGAAGAACGAAGAAAAAAAAACGGCGGCAATATGGCGATCACACAAAGCGGAGACGGATTGAAAAAAAGTGACGATGGAATTAGAAATTTTCTCAAACTGCCGTTGTGTTGGAAAAACTCGGATCTGGAGTTTACACAAAAAGGAAAAATTAATCTTGCAGCAGTGTGAACGAAATTTAATGTTCGGACCACTGCTGAAGACCGGCAGAGAGAGAGAGGGAGATAGAGGAAGCTCGTACTTATCTTGAGCGGAAGAATCACCGGAACTGCTGGAAGAATATTCGGGCTCGATGGGACCAAATGTTAAGTCGGGGGGCGATCCTTCCGTTATAAAAAATAGGTCCGTGAAGAGGAGAGTTGGTCCAACGACGCAGACGAAGAAAAAATAAGTCCAATGGAAAAAAAGTCGGGGGCGTCGTAGAGGAACAATTCATTTATTTCGGCTTCATGCATGTAACTAAAAACTAAGCAAAGACAAAGAGGCCAGGGAAGCTGGCTGCCGCGAGCGGGTGAGATCGGCAGCGGCCGACCACGGTGTTCGGAAAGAGAGGTGCGAAGCCCGAGAGCTCGAGTGCATTAAAGAGGGCGAGAGCGAAAGCTCCGCCCGCTCAGCGTGCAGCGGCACACCATAGGCCGCTGAACTAAACAGTGGGAAAGGCTTTCAAAATCTATCAAAAATATGGTAGAAATAGAGATTTTATATTAAATAGTAGTAGTGATTGATGTCGAGAAAAAGAAGAATTCAGAGTTGCGCCAAAAAACCATCGCCGAACTATCGGCAAAAGAAGTACATCAAATTCTATTGACAACGGACGAAGAACAAAATGAGAAATTTTTGGAACGGGAAACCTAATGGACCGTCCGTTTAACGGGCGGAGAATAGCCAGATGTTTCTCTGTGGGAAGACTCTATTACAAACATATGTTTCCATATTCTTCCGTCAAAAATACTCAATGAGAATAGGCTATTACGAAGACAAACTCAATACATCGATTTTTTTCATAATCATCAATACAAACAAGTGGGCCTCGTTTTTGTGTGTACTTCTGCTTTACGTATTAATATTTCATTTAAGATTTTGCAATTTTATCGAACACAAACAATAAAATGTGAAGTTATACTTCCACAAAAAATTATTGCCCTTTGGTGCACGATAACTTTACACAACCAACTAGGTTTAACGAGTTGCAATTTATCTGTTTAACATTACAAACACACTGCAATAAAACAAATTTAATGTACATCTAAGTCAATTTTCAAGAAAAAACTCGTTTGTATATTTTTTATTGATCATCAATAATCATCATATAACATATTGTTATTACCTTACATTTTAGGAAATTACACTTAGGGCTGTATGTAGAGCCTGGTAGAGCAACGTATATCTAACGAAACAAACAAGCGTTCTCTGTTTTATTTTGGTCAAAAAGGCTCAAATGCAGGACAATCGCAATAACTATAACAGCTGCAACCATGTTTCAACTCTTTCGCACACAAAAATGCACCGTAATTTCAAACTCCTAGCTGATCCACAGTTGGTAAAATGCGGTGTCAAGCTATATCGCTACGACGGTGTTGTGCCAGGTGACCCGACCTACCCAACAATAACACCAAGGGATCCCCGAAATCCGCTTATTCGCATTCGTACCAGACCGGTCGATCCACTCATGCTGCTTATACCTAGGTGAGATTATAAATGAATATAAATATATGCTAACGGTTAAAACTTCACACGCAGGTTTGTAATTGATTCTGATTACGTTGGACAGCCACCTGCTATTGAAGTTACGGTTGTCAACCTGAATGACAACATTGATCGGCAGTTTCTGTCCAGCATGTTAGACAAGTGTGGAGCGTTCGATGAAATAAATATTTATCATCATCCTACAACAAACAAACATATGGGCATTGCCCGCATCGTTTTTGAAAGTGCCAAAGGAGCCAGACAGTTTGTGGAAAAATACAATGAAAAGTCGGTGATGGGAAAGGTATGGCAAATGTTAATTTTTTTGTAATCAAATTCTAATATTTTTACTTTAGATATTAAATGTGTTTTGCGATCCTTTTGGTGCTATTTTAAAAAAAACTCTCGAAAGCCTTACAAACCGAAGTGTGGGGAAACCTATAACCGGTACCAATGTATCTACCCATTCCCAGCCAGATGGTGATTTTAATCAGAGTTATACTGAAGTTGACTCATTGGATCATTCAAATTCTGGATACAACCCTTTACAAAATAATATTGATCTTGGAGTACGCTGTAGAGAACGTAACTGGAATCGCGGTAGAGATAGAGAGAGAGATCGTCATTTTAAAGATCGTAGTCGACAGTCATTGGAAAGAACGTATAATCATGAGCATGGAGTACGTGAAAAACATTCCTCTTTTTTTAAATATGATCGGCAATATTTTAGACAACGGTCTAGAGATAAAAGTCCTGAAGTTTCGAGGGACAGAACATTTATTGGAAGAGAGCGTGACTATCACCGCTCTGGGGAAAGAGATGCAATTCGGGACCGAATAAGATCCCGAGAACAATTAAGAGCAAAAAAAGAACATCGATATACCTCGCCCAAAGAACGAGATTACCGAGACAGAGATCGCGAGCGGTATTCCGAAAAAGATAGAAAAGACAGAACTAGTCTTAAATATAATAAGCGGCACTGTCATGAATTTTCCGAAACTGATAAAACCTCTTCAAATTTAAAACGGGATCAATACTATTCTGAAGTTTCTGGGTCTACTTTATCTACTGGTCACTTTAGCTACAATAGTTATTCATACTCTTCGACCGAAAATATTCAACCACGGGTTAGACATAAAAAATGGAATGCGTCCCAAACTAACGTCCATTCTCAATTAAATCCACAGGAACCTAAAGAAGAGGAAGAAAATTGGGACGATGTTAATCTCGAAAAAAATGTTATTGCCTCATCTTCGCAAACAGTGACTGCGAAAAGTCAATCGCCCAAGTCGGTGAATTTTGAATATGAGTCCAAAGAAAAAACTGAAAGAGAAGAGAGTTCAGAACCCGAAAATGTAGACTTAGATACTCGAATAGCATTAATATTTAAAGGTAAAACGTTTGGAAATGCACCACCATTTCTTCAGATGGATAGTAGTGACTCTGAAACAGATAAAGGCAAGCAATTTAAATCTATAGACATTAATTCCGATTCCAATAACTCAGAGAATAAAACGAAACCAATTCATAAAAGTATAATAGCTGTACAACCGCAACATGGGGCAAGTGATATTTCAAGTGACGATGAAATCCTGGTTAAGAAGAACAGTTCTAAAATCGATTTTACGACTCAGAACGACAAAAATGATGACATGTCTTTATCGAGCTTATCTTCTCATGAGGATCCGAGCCAAGATATATTGACTTCGGAAGATGGGACAGCTAGGAAGCATACTATGTCCTCGTCCTATATATATCAAAATCCAACTAATCAACATCCCTATTATTATCAAGCTTCAGGCTATGGACACTATCCTTCCACTCTCCCACCGGATTCTGGTTTAACCAGTCGATATTTGTCAAACGCCGCTTATATGCAGCCGGTGTATTTGGCAGGCGTTACAGCATTTAGTTTGGATCCATATGATAAAGCATTTAACTATCAATATACCATTTCAGATCAGAATGATGAAATGACAACAAAATTAAAACAAGTTATAAGCTATATTGTTGAAGAGTTAAAGCAGATCTTAAAACGAGATGTAAATAAACGAATGATTGAAGTAATAGCTTTCAAAAATTTTGAAGCATGGTGGGACGAGCATACAATAAAAGCTCGTTCTAAAACTGTACTAGATTTAACTGAATCTGCATTCAATTCCACCCCAAATGTTCAGAAAGAAATTGCTTGGAATGAGAAAGCTCCTGATATTAATCAATTCATTAATACACAACGAGAAATTTTAGATTTTCAATCATTTTCAAGTATAGGTATAAGAGCGGCAATGCCTAAGCTGCCATCTTTTCGACGTATTCGAAAACATCCTAGTCCTATTCCAAACAAACGGCATTCAATAGATAGAGATCTTAGTGATCAAGAAGAAATGGTACAACGTTCGGACTCTGAAAAAGAAGATTCTAATGTAGGCAGTTCTGATGTTTTAAGTTCTGGTTTGAAGGAGAGCATTTTAAATCAAGATTCGCTGCCACCTTTTGTTAATTTGAAAAGAAAGGAAAGTATTTCAAGTTTCTTTTCGTCTTCGTCATCTTCATCCAGTGATGCTGAAAATGAAATTAATGAGTGTGGTGGAGTCGAAAGGAGCAGTGAGGATGATAGTCTTGAAGAAGAGCATCAACAAAAAAATCGAACCCAACGTCATAAACTTATAAAAAATAAAGGTAATTTAAGTCTAACACCTACTAAGAATATGACAATTAAAAATATATACTCGGACTCTGATGAGGACAGAAAATTAAATAAGCAATTTGGCTTTGCAAGGCGTGGCCGTACGAAAAAAATTAATATTTATTCCGATACAGATGAAGAAAATGAAAATACTGTAAAAAATAAGATCATTTTATCTTTTCCCTCTGATCTTGAAGATATCAGCAAAGATAGTAGTTTCGGTTTAGGGGAAAATGAAAATGACACCACATTCGTGTCATCGGTTAGGGTAACAGAAAAAATTGATGAAGAATGTCGACGCTCTCCTACACCTGTTCCTCCACCAGATTACAATGAAGAGGACATTGGAAAGATAGATGATTATAAACAAAAATGCTCTTTTGAATATGATCGAATTTACAGCGACTCGGAGGAAGAGCGTGAGTATCAAGAGAGAAGGCGTAGAAATACAGAGTACATGGCCCAAATTGAACGTGAATTTTTGGAGGAACAAGAGAGGAAGAACGAAAACCATTTAGATAAGCACCACAAGATGGCTTCGGTGGAAAGCCAAAAATCGCCGCTTCATGAACCTGCAGAGAATCCCGTTATTTCAAAACTTCAATCAATAATATTAAATAATTTAAATGAACAAGACGAGAAACTTTCTGTCAAGAAAAGTAGCCCACAAAATGATATTTGCGATGAAAAAGTTAAAAAATTGGGATATATTGATAAACCAAATTTAAATAATGATGACTTGAGTTCATTTAAACCTTGCGATGGCGATGCTCACGGTTACAAACAATTATGCACAAGTACCAATGAAGAAATTAAAATTAATCAATCACCGGCCTCGTCTGACGGAGGCTCTAGTCAGGCATCACAAGCAAGTCAAGTTGCGCTAGAACATTGCTACTCATTGCCGCCACAAGCGCAGCTTGTTTTCTCCAGCATCCCATGTTTTAAGCTTGATGATCAGAGTAGAAATATGTTGAATCATGAACGGGAAAATAATATGATTGGTGTTGGCCAAATAATACGATCAGGGCCAGGAAGACCCCGAAAGGATTCTAGTCGTGCTCAAAGAAAAAAGAAGGAAATAATTCCTCGACCGACGAATGTAAAGATGAAAATAGAACCAATTAAAAACTCGTTTGCCGAGCTAACACGACAAACAACGAGTTTTGTTCCACATAAAATGTATAAAGCTCGTGATCAAAATGAGGAAATGGTTATATTATACACTTTTCTTACAAAAGGCATTGATTTAGAAGATATTAACTACATAAAAATGAGCTATTTGGAACATTTGCAAAGAGAACCATATGCGTAAGTATTATTTTTACTCAAATTATGTAATATAGTAATGTATCTTTTTTTCTAGCATGTTTCTAAACAATACGCATTGGGTAGATCACTGTACAACTGATCGCGCATTTTGGCCATCTCCGCCAAAGAAGCGAAGAAAAGATGACGAACTAATGCGTCATAAAACTGGTTGCGCCCGGACTGAAGGCTTTTATAAATTGGATGTCAGAGAAAAGGCCAAACACAAGTACCATCATACCAAAGCAAATACAGAGGATGCCCACAATGAAGACCGTACTGAAGATCCTACAGCACTTACCAATCATCACCACAATAAATTAATTTCCAAAATGCAAGGCATTTCCCGAGAAGCGCGGTCAAACCAGAGACGACTTTTAACAGCTTTTGGTTCAATGGGCGAATCTGAGCTTTTGAAATTTAATCAGCTCAAGTTTCGGAAAAAACAGTTAAAATTTGCAAAGTCGGCTATACATGACTGGGGTTTGTTTGCAATGGAGCCTATAGCTGCAGACGAAATGGTTATTGAATACGTAGGTCAAATGATTCGACCTGTGGTTGCCGATTTAAGAGAAACAAAGTATGAAGCGATTGGAATTGGTAGTTCTTATCTATTCCGGATTGACATGGAAACTATAATTGATGCTACTAAATGTGGAAATTTAGCTCGATTTATTAATCATAGTTGCAATGTAAGAAAGGATTCTTGTATTGCTGAATATCTGATATTAAAATTTTTAACATGATTTTTATTTAATTTCAGCCGAATTGCTATGCAAAGGTCATTACCATTGAGTCTGAAAAAAAAATTGTTATATATTCAAAGCAACCTATTGGCATTAATGAGGAAATAACATACGATTATAAATTTCCGTTGGAAGAAGAAAAAATACCTTGTCTATGTGGAGCCCAAGGATGCCGTGGTACTCTTAACTAAAGCTTAAAATATGTGTATACTCCTATAAATCTGTCGCTCACATTAAAAGTTCTTGACAAATGAAAATTTATTGTCTCAGATAAAGATGTCTACAAATACAAGTTATATTCATTTTACTTGCGATTCCTCTGTAAAATTAGAAAATCCCGTAATTGTATGAGTAATGATAGTTTTATATAATTATTAGAACATTTTTAATTAAATTACAAAAGTTATTTAAGAATAATATGTAGATATATATAGATACAGATTTGTAAATATTAAAATTAATAACACTAAAAATAAACATATGTAAACAAAAAAAAATATCAAAAATGTTTGCTTCAGAAAGCAATTTATTTGTAGAATATACTGTGAAGTTGTAATATCGAATTAGAACTATAAGTATCTCCAATCAAGCATGAATATGTGATATGCGGGTTTAAACGTGGGCGCATCAAAATCTTTAAACGTCTTTTTTTCCACTCAAAAATTTTCCGTTTTAACCTAGGTTACGGAAACGATTCATAAAAAACTGCACCATATCGGAGTGAATCAACAAGTATAATCAGCATGAAATTATCCTCTATTTGTCGGTAATAAAAATAAGTTGTTTTATTTCTTAACGGTGATGGGAAAATCAACTTTTTTGGTTTAAAACTAATTAATTTGTCACCATTTAATTTAGAGATCTTAGGTTTAAATAAAAGATTTACGTATAATAAATACACATATCGAGAAGCTGCAGCATTTACTCCATAAGTCTGTCATTTTGCAAAATTTAGTTTACGCAATTTCTTTGCATATCATCGCCAAGCACTATTCCTAAAAAAAAACTGCGAAAAATTGTTGACCGTTTACATGTATTAACCCCCTTAAAAACCAACTATTTAAAAAAAAAAAAATCGATTTTGAGTTAATGGAAACTAGATTTATGTGTGGTTTGCATGTCCAACTGAGCTTGAGCAATATTTTCCAAGACTGACTGAATTTTTTCCAGTAAAAGCTCTCCTTTTTGTACGACAATTTCAAGTTGAAGCGCCGTTTCTTGATTTTCCATTTCTAGCCTCTTAAGGCTAGAATTCTGTAACTCAATGGAACTGTCTTCATTTGGTAACGATTCTATTAAAGTGTCAATATCCTTGGCACATCTGGCAATTAATTGCGCGAATAGCTGAGCATAATCCTCTTGGGGTTGATTAGAAGTTGGCGTTTGCGATCCAGTTCTGTCGAAATTGGCAAACTTACTTGGATAAGATGTTTGTTGAATAACACCTATCGCATTGCAAAAGTGCTCTGCTTGCTGTAAAAAACGCATTTCAACTTAAGTTAAGAAATATCACAAATATTTGAATTTACCTGGTTAACAGTGTCTTGCAACTGCGTAAGTCTGTCCGCCATTTTAGTGGATAAAAATAGCATAAGCGTAAAACAAATTTTGGCAGACTATTTTTGTTATCGTTAGGATATCAAAATATTCCATCGGTTCTAATTATAATCAAAACTCGTATACGGTGTTTCCACTATGCAAGCATTACTATCAAACACACTTTCAACATTTTGTGAGCGCAATTTCAATATATTTCGTGTAGGAAATATGATAAAGATATTTTCAGATGGTTTTGTAAACAAACTTTTTAAGTAATATTAAAATATTGTCGAACGGATATTGGTATAAAGTATTATTGTTGTATTATGTCGCAATGGAGCTAAAAGACAAATGACAAAAGTCGTTAACGTTTTCGCCGGCCGATAACCGATTGACACGCATCTACATTGGTAATAGCAAAGACCATAGAACATTAAGATAAGTAACGGCCATACATTCGTTTTGCAATATGAGCCTGCTTTTTCGATGGCAACGACAATCGCTTTCTCTCCGCTTCTCACAAAGTTGAGAGCGCAAATTTCTAAAAAAATATAATGAATCTCGCTTGTATGAGTAAACACAAGAACAACCATGAGAATACGTGTGCACACAAACAATCGGCAACTTTCGCTGTATGCGTAAAAGAGAGCGGCTGGCTCTAGAGCCAGCGAGAGAGAGCCTAAAGCCAAAGAGAGCCTGAAGCCAGAGAAAGCCTGGAGCCAGTTCAAAAGCCAGCCCGAAAAAATCGTGTGCAAAAAAATCGTATGGCTTTCGGCCTCTTACTTCTTATACACTCTTTGGTAATAGGGTCTTCACACTGAGATACATCTGGCTATTCTCCGTCCGTTGAACGAACAGTCCATAAGGTTTTCCGTTCTCAAATTTCACATTTTGTTCTCCATTCGTTGTCCACCAGAATTTTATGTACATCTTTTGCCGATAGTTTGGCGATGTTTTCGGTGCAACTCTGAATTTTTATTTTGGCATCATTCCCATCGAAAAACAAAGTTGGCCCATAACGATTGAAATAGGGTAAACGCCAAAGTTTAAAGTATGACCAAAAAGCTCGTGGGTGCATACATATATTCCCCACAAAATGTCTTCAATTGTTACTAATTAATATAAATCCTCTATTTCTACTTTATTTCAATAGATTTGTGAGCCCTTACCACCATTGACGCTCTTCAGGGTACTTGCTTTTTTTTTAGGAAAATCATTAGAGAATCTACAAATTCTTGTTATCTTATTTAATTTAATCGATTAGAGTTCTTGGAAAAATAAAATACGCGGAAAAGCAAAATATGTCGCTATACTTTCGATCTGAAATGTTCGCGCAATCCAATTCTCCAGTCTATAATTTATACGCCAAATAACTTAGAAACTCTCGATGCTTTTTTTTTGTTTGTAGGGGGGGCGATCCTTCCGAAAAAGAATGAATATCCACACGTAGAAAAGATCCCAAGGCACAAGCAAAAAAAATTTGGAGGTTTAAAAAATGAGAAGTCAGGGCGTCGTGGTATAATCGTCAGCTTTATTTCGCTGCATACATCGAATAGATCGACATGGGCCAATCGTGGAGTTCGAAAGACGGGCCGTGAGGCGCATCACTGAGCGTTGAAATCTCGAAGATGATCGGTACTGAAAAAAGACACGCATATTTTTTCGTAGCGGATGGATTCCGTGCAGACTCGGCAGTGGTAGGACTAATTACTGGTTCAATAAATTTTTATTTAATAAATAATTTTATATTTAATTATGATTTACTATATTTTTGTTTATTGTGTGCTTTTTTAGTTAAGATACCAATATTTTTAGTTCATTTATGATTACCTAAAGCTCATGTAGAAGCTCCTGTTTCTGGGTCAATAATTTTAGCTGGTATTATATTAAAATTAGGTGGGTATGGTTTATTACGAGTTATTTCTTTTCTTCAATTAATAAATTTAAAATATAGTTTTGTTTGAATTAGAATTAGATTAGTTGGGGGAGTTTTAGTTAGTTTAGTTTGTTTACGTCAAACTGATTTAAAATCTTTAATTGCTTATTCTTCAGTAGCTCATATAGGAATTGTTTTAGCTGGATTATTAACTATAACTTACTGAGGATTATGTGGTTCTTATACATTAATAATTGCTCATGGATTATGTTCATCAGGTTTATTTTGTTTAGCAAATGTATCTTATGAACGTTTAAGTAGACGAAGTTTATTAATTAATAAGGGGTTATTAAATTTTATACCTGCAATAACTTTATGATGATTTTTATTAAGTTCTGCTAATATAGCAGCTCCTCCTACTTTAAATTTGTTAGGAGAAATTTCTTTATTAAATAGAATTGTATCTTGATCTTGAATTTCTATAATTATATTATCTTTGTTATCTTTTTTTAGAGCTGCATATACTTTATATTTATATTCATTTAGTCAACATGGAAAATTGTTTTCTGGTGTTTATTCTTTTAGAGGAGGTAAAATTCGTGAATATTTATTAATATTATTACATTGATTACTTTAAAAATTTATTAATTTTAAAGTCTGATACTTGTATATTAATATTATATTTAAATAGTTTAATAAAAATACTAATTTGTGGTGTTAGTGATATGAAATTATTCATTTTAGATCGTGAAATATTTGTCAATTTGTAGAATTAGATTTATTAATTTAATTTTTATTAGTTTATCTTGTTTTTTATTAAGATTATATTTTTTATTAAATAACTAGCAGACCTGACCCGCTTTGCTGGGTCCGAGCTAATGCTAGCTAGAACGTTGTTTTGCCATGTATATCATTTGTAGAAAACTATAAAAGTATGCTTTATTTATTTATTGTACAATATATTTGGTTAGTCAGATTACAATACGATCATTATGAATTAATAAAATTTTATCAAATGAAAAGTACAACTAACAGGAATTATATAAAAAATTATATAGCGTACCCTGTGCACACTTCGTAGTGCATTTAGGAAATAAAATTTGGGACGTCATACTCGAAACGCGAGAATCGTTGCTTCATTAAGAGTTTCTCAAAGTGATGAGCAGCGTGCGGCTACGAATTCTGCTGTTTCTGCTGCTACTAATCGTCGTCGTGCAGCTATTCGAATGCAACAAAATCCGGTTCGTCATATTGTGCTTGAAAGAGCAGCATTTGGTTATGATTCTACTCTTGATTACGCTTCACATAGAACTGTATTGATCGGTGCAATGGATCAAGTATGCAAGCATTGTAAAGCATTGAAGTTTAAAACCGAAACACCTGGATTGTGTTGTGCTAATGGTCAAATAAAGTTACCTGATTTGATGCCACCGCCGGAACCGTTGTGTTGTTTGATTTTGGGTGGTGCACCGAATTCGAATCATTTTTTGAAGTACATACAGACGTACAATTCGTGCTTCCAAATGACTTCATTCGGTGCTACGAACATAATTAGTGATAACTTTATGCCGACTTTTAAGGTAAATTAACATTTTACAAAAATTAATGTTTCTTTTGATGATAAAGCAACGTTCGACTTTGAACATTTCGATTCTCAACAGATTCAAGGCCAAGTATACCATCAACTTGGTTCTTTGTTGCCCTTCCCTGACCAAAGTTATCAATTTTTGCAAATTTACTTTGTGGGCAAATTTACGTGGCCGTACCATATCGATGTTAAAATTGGTTCAAATTAAATCACACCAATTTCCAAAAACAACTGGAAAAAAAACTTTTGCTGTTTTTTTCACTTTACGACTGTGTGTCGCTATTCATGCCGAATAGAGAATGAGCCTATACGTCAGCATTCCCCAGAATGGGAAAAGGCTGCCGCCGGGCCCACTTCGACCCAGCCAATATTTTATTTAAACCTTTTTACGAATTATACATATTATAGGTTTCTGGTCACTATTATAATTATTATTAGTTATTCATCCGCTCCAGCTCTGGAATGGGCGATCCTGCAGGGGAGGTCAAGATCTCTGTTTCGTCTCAAGGCACATCCATCGGTAGTAGAGGGGTATTAGTGTTATACACTGTGTAGTAATAACTCCGTGGACCAGATACCGGTAGAATTCGTTGAACTTCAAGTGCACGCTCTAGCTCACGTTGTTGCCTTAGTCTCACTTTGAGAAACTCTTAATGAAGCAACGATTCTCGCTTTTCGAGTATGACGTCCCAAATTTCTACGTGGCCGTACCATATCGATGTTAAAAACGTTCATAACTTACGAACCAAAGCACATACAGGCATCGTATATACATACAAACCACCGTATTGATACCACCTTTCAAACAAAAAAAAAATTTTTGAAATCGGTCAACGCACTGAGCCTAACACTGATTACAAACACTTTTTGCGTTTAATTTTTATATATATAGATATAGTTTATTTTATTGAATGAGAAGTAGTTTCATTAAATTCTACTAGAATTGTAATAACATTTTTATTTGACTGAATAAGTTTATTATTTATATCTTTTGTTTTAATAATTGCTTCTTTAGTTATTTTTTATAGTAAAGAATATATAGAAAGAGATGAAAATATTAATCGATTTATTATGTTAGTATTAATATTTGTTTTATCAATAATATTACTTATTATTAGACCAAATTTAATTAGAATTTTATTGGGGTGAGATGGTTTAGGGTTAGTTTCTTATTGTTTAGTTATTTATTTTCAAAATGTAAAATCTTATAATGCAGGTATATTAACTGCTTTTTCTAATCGTATTGGAGATGTAGCTTTTTTATTAGCAATTGCTTGAATATTAAATTATGGAAGATGAAATTATATTTTTTATTTAGAAATTATACAAAATGAATTTGAAATATTAGTAATTGGTAGATTAATTATATTGGCTGCTATAACTAAAAGAGCTCAAATTCCTTTTTCATCTTGATTACCTGCTGCGATAGCAGCTCCAACTCCTGTTTCAGCTTTAGTGCATTCTTCTACTTTAGTAACAGCTGGTGTTTATCTATTAATTCGATTTAATATTATTTTAAGAACTTCTTGATTAGGACAATTATTATTACTATTATCTGGTTTGACAATATTTATAGCTGGATTAGGTGCTAATTTTGAGTTTGATTTAAAAAAAATTATTGATTTATCAACTTTAAGTCAGTTAGGTTTAATAATAAGAATTTTATCTATAGGGTTTTATAAATTAGCTATATTTCATCTTTTAACTCATGCTTTATTTAAGGCTTTATTATTTATATGTGCTGGAGCTATTATTTATAATATAAATAATATTCGTTTAATAGGTGGATTAAGAATTCACATACCATTAACTTCAGTTTGTTTTAATGTTTCTAATTTAGCTTTATGTGGTATACCTTTTTTAGCTGGATTTTATTCTAAGGATATAATTTTAGAAATTGTTATAATTAGAAATATTAATATATTTTCTTTTTTTTAATATTTTTTTTCTACTGGATTAACTGTAATATATTCTTTTCGGTTAGTTTATTATTCAATAACAGGAGAATTAAATTGTGGAAGTTTGAATATATTAAATGATGAAAGTTGAATTATATTGCGAGGTATATTAGGTTTATTAATCATGAGAATTATTGGAGGTAGCATATTAAATTGATTAATTTTTCCTATTCCGTATATAATTTGTTTACCTATATATTTAAAATTATTAACTTTATTTGTTTGAATTTCTGGTGGGTTATTTGGGTATTTAATTTCTATAACAAAAATTTATTCGTCTGCTTTTGAACTGGTATGCCTTGCGTGGAAGTGGATCTGGTCTGAACGAAGAAAATATGACATAAGTGATGGTCAGTAGTGTGAGCATGGAGGTGCCCGCTGCTGCAAATGGGCCGCGTGCACTGGATGTTCCTGC
This sequence comes from Drosophila jambulina, assembly GCA_018152175.1. Lineage (NCBI taxonomy): Eukaryota > Metazoa > Arthropoda > Insecta > Diptera > Drosophilidae > Drosophila > Drosophila jambulina. The sequence goes on along the minus strand of JAECXH010000027.1, from coordinate 409,283 downwards.
CTATGCAGGAGCGTATGGTGGGTGCTGATTGCACGTCTTGAATCAGTCACCACTGCGGCAGGTTCCCTCGGAATGTTTGTGCGCCAAACAGTTAAAAATATAGCGATTATCAATAACCGCGCAAAGCCTTTTCTCAGCATTAAGCCTGAGGAACTGTTGGCACATTCTCCAAAATTAAATAGTTAAATTTATTATTTTTCGGCGAGAGCGCGCGTCTCATAAGTTTTCTAAAAATTCTTAGTTCTAGGAAAACTCTGAGTGCAAAACACGACTGTGTTGTCTAAACATTTCGTTTGGCAATTTTTTTAAATATTTTTTTACAATATTGATTGAATTCATTGTGAATACATACACACACACTGACGCACGCGGATAGAGAGGAAAACAACAATAACAACAATTATTGCTGGCGCGCAAATACACACAATTGCAGTGAGGCGAATAACAACAATTGATAAATTGCTTATATGCTAAATGAGTCAATTATGCTTGTAAAATTAAAGCCGAGCTGCTTTTTGTTCCTATTTTGCGAGCTGTTTTACCGCATTGTCTTACTGCAATAGTGTGGACAACCCTGATAAAAATGCCACAGCTGAACGTTGGCAGTACAAACCATCGAAGGACCAATCGCTGGGGCAGCAGGTGCAGCAGCAGCAGCAGCAACAAATGCAGCAGCCACAGGAACAGGATCAGCCCCAACAGCAGCAGCAACAGGCCACGCCACAAAAGAAGGTAATATCGCCGGACGAAAACAAGGCCACCAAGAAGTCCCTGGTCATCGTGGCGGCGACTTTCGTGCCCAGCCTGGCCACCATGCGCTATGTGTACGCCATATTCCCCGAGCTGAACGCATCGGAAAAACAGCATTTAAAAATACAGTGATATCCGAGATGCTAAAATGCTGGCCAAGGTCCTCGATCTACAAGGACATGTACTACTTCGAAGTGATGTTTGGCGTCGTGGTCGCCTACGTATTCTTGCAAACATTTGCCATTCCCGGATCGCTGTTCCTGTCGATTCTGCTTGGATTCTTGTACAAATTCCCGATAGCCCTGTTTCTGATCTGCTTCTGCTCGGCGCTGGGCGCCACCTTATCCTACACAATTTCCAATCTGGTGGGACGTCGCCTGATCCGGCACTTTTGGCTGAAGAAGACCTGCGAGGGGTACAAGCACGTGGAGGAGTACCGGGACAGTCTGTTCAACTATATGCTATTCCTGTGCATGACGACGATCCTGCCAAACTGGTTCATCAATCTGGCGTCACCGGTGATTGGAGTGCCGCTGGACATTTTCGCCCTGGGAACCTTTTGCGGTGTCGCACCGCCATCGGTAATTGCCATCCAGGCGGGGAAGACCCTACAGAAGATGACCAGCTCGAGCGAGGCTTTTTCCTGGACCTCGATGGGCATCTTGATGGTCTGCGCCTGTGCTTCCCTTTTGCCCGGCCTCCTCAAAAACAAGTTCAAGCACAAGCAGGAGAAGGAGGCGTTATCTGGAGTCTAAACTGGAGCCTGTCAGCTTGAACCTGTAAACTTAAGAACCGGAGAGTCCTCAATCCGATATATATGCTGTATGCTATTCCCCCAAACAGAAATCAAAACAAAACCCGAAAATCATTAATTGTAAATTATACACAAAAGAGCAAAACTTTGAAAAAACTTCGGGTCTCGAACCACTACGTTTAAGTGTACTACAAATGTCTGTGTTTATTTTATTATTATTGTTATTATTATTATTATTATTATTATTATTTAATCATTAATTTTTCAACAAAAAAAAAAAAAAAAAAATTCAAAATTCCTACGATAATCTTTTGCATCTTATAATTCGATCAATTGTTTTTAAATTAGTGAATTTTTTTAGTGCTGTTGCAGTATTTACTAGAAAAGTTATCATATAAGTAAATCAAATTAGCAGAAATAAATCCATTGAATTAAAAAAAAAAAAAATAAAAATAAATAAAACGGAAGCGGGTGGAATCCGTTGTAGACTCGACACCGGTAATAGTGAGTGCTTTTGGAACGCCTGCCTTTAAAAGCGAGTAAGCGAAGGAAACTAGAGCTCGAGCGGAAAATCATCTTCTTTGCCAGAAGAGAGCCCAAAATGTTGCTCTTGGAGCCGCACTATGGTATTTTTGCCGTTTTTTTTTTTCATAAACTCTAATTTTAAACCTATTGAATTGAAATTTGGTTTGAATACATTTTTTAAGCTCCCAAGATGACCTACCAAGTTTCAAATGATTTAGGGCACTATTTCATATAGCTGCCATATAATCGATCTGGCCGCTTTGCCCCGACTTTTTTGTTTATCAAGCTATTGCTTTGAAATTTAGTTTGTATAAATTTTTTAAGCTCCCAAGATGACCTACCAAATTTCAAACGATTTGGGGCCCTATTTCATATACATAGCTGCCATATAACCGATCTGGACGACATGCAAAAAAGCTCCATTAAACATTTTTATTTCTTATTTTTATTATATTTAATGAAAAAAAAAACAATTATCCAAGATCACATTTAAGTATTCATCTCCATTATTAGCCTGCAGTACCAAGCCGGGGGAATTTTCCAGGATTTCCCCCGGACTTAGAGCACTTAGGAAATCTGTCGGAATTCCAGAGGAATGGTAGGGGAAATCCTCCGGAGTTTTGAAGGTGGACCTGAATTTCGTAGTAAATTCACAAGGAATTCCGCTGAAATTCCACTGGAATTTGCGAAGAAAAAATAGCGAAACTCCACTGGAATTGTTCCGGAATTCTGCCGGAATTCTGTGGAAATTCTTCCTGAATTCTGCCGGAATTCTTCCGGAATTCTCCCGGAACTCGGCTTGAATTACAGGGGAATTCGTCTGGAAACATAGAGAAAATCCCCCTGGAAATCATGACAAATATTTCTATATTTATTTACATACTTATATATTTTATAATATTAATTTTTTTTATTTTTTTTCTAGCTAAGATTATTTTTTGCACAGCTCAATGCGTGTGCTAGAGCCTTTTCAGGCGTCTGGCTCTTGTCTTCCAAATTGCTAATGGCTTCTGTAAAAATAAATTAATTGGAATAAGTAAAAAAATATCTGCTACATTATGCCAAAAAATACATACCGATCAAAATAGTGTAAAATTTGGGGAAAGCCTTCAACTTTCTCTTCCCATTGACACCGTCGATGTTGAAGTCCACTAAAATGACCTCGGCCATCACGTTCCTTAGGGACTTCGAAAGAGTTCCCCTCTTCAGTAGGCTGGTAACAGCGGTGGTCTGGAAAAAGATTATGTTTTACACATACATATATTTCAATTATATTGTATTTATAAATATTTCACTTAAATACGAGGCCTGTGTCTCCGGGCCTAATTTAAGCTCTAAAGCACTGCTCAAACCGTTATCTTTTTTCGGAGGCGCCGGCAAGTCGTACAAGATATTCGGTGCTCGCAATCAGCGAACCGTGAAGATTTACAAAAACAACGACACTGACTTTTGGCGCAGGTAGCAAGCACATCGCCGCGATCTCGAGTTTGCAACAACACAACCCGTGGCTGCGACGCGTCGCGACGCTAAGGGTTGTTGTTGTTTTTTTTTCTTCTGGCTGAGCTGCTTCCCAAACCGTTAGATCTCGTGCCCATCTCTGCTCTAAAGCCAGGAGAGCCTCACCATCCGGGACCGGGAAATCAAAATTGACTCCCACGCTTTTCCTTTTCCTTTCCCTTCAAAAACACCTCCATCATGGCAGTCAATCTGGATACCGCATTGTAATTATTTTTAATAAATTTAAATTAAAATAAATAAATAAAATTTTTATAACAATAATAATTAATTGATAAATAACAAAAATAATTACAAAAAGGTGTTAATAAAGATAGTGCTGTTTATTAATAAAATATAAATTATTATCATATTTTAAATAATAATAATATTTTAAAAATTGTGAATGAATAGAACTAAACTATAATAAATAAATGTGTAATTTATTAAAATGTGAAATCATTTAATTTTTGTCAGTGTAGCCGCGGGCAATCGAAAACCAAACTGCATGCTCGTTTACCGTTATGTTGAAGTTTAACTGCACAATTGGATTCTGTTCTTAAATGCCGCGATGCCCTTATGCACGGAATTAACAAAATCCAATTGCGCAATTAAATTTAACGTATTACTCGACTTACCTGATTAAAATGTATGCACCACAAAATTCATGCACCACTTTATCCACCAAAGTTTCACTTCAAATGCAAAGAGAATGGGCAGAAGCAAGACGAAACCGAAAACCGACGACCGAAAATTCTGGCGCGTGCCACATGACGCAGCACACTTTGCTTTCGACATAGATTTTCTCCCTTCCCCCCTATTTGCATCTCACTCTAATTTGCGAACCGCTGCTCCGAATCAGTTCGAAAACAATAACAAATATACAGTCCCAACTTCGTGCAACATCGACAGTAGCCGAACGTAGGTAGAAACTTTGTGAAATAAGAAATAATAAAATAATCAAAGAAATAGAAATAAAAACTGTAAACGAAGAAACAGAAAGAAAGAGAATAACAAGAAAAGAAACAGAGAAGTCAAGCGTAGAGAGAAAGAATTTTGAATTCAAACGAAGGGCGCGCGCGCGCCTAAGCGCGCGCACAAGCGGGCACACTGCGGGGAGAAGGCGTTAGGCACAGTAGGGAAAGGGGCTAACGCCTGATAGGCGGACAGGCACACTGAAACCTGCCGGATCCCTATATAAGGCGAGCCTCAGCCCTTATCGTGACTCAGCAGCCGACAGCGATCGGGTGAGGTAAGCCTCCCAAGTAGTCAGCAGCCAAGTCACTTTTTGGGCCCAGCCAGATCTTCTGATCCGGTCGGCTAATAAATCGTAGTTAGCTACCCTAGTAGTTACTTTGTTCCCCCCTAACCCGCCTTCCCCCGGCTCGGTTCACCGATCCGCATTACGTCTATCCCGTGGCCGACCGAGAGGTTCCCGGGTTAAGTCTCTCGCTCGTGGTCGACTGAAAAGTTCCCGAGATATATCTCGTCTCTCTCGCTCGTGGTCGACTGAAAAGTTCCCGAGTTATATCTCGTCTCTCTTGCTCGTGGTCGACTGAAAAGTTTCCGAGTTATATCTCGTCTCTCTCGCTCGTGGTCGACTGAAAAGTTCCCAAGTTACACCTCGTCTCTCGCTCGTGGTCGACTGAAAAGTTCCCGAGATATATCTCGTCTCTCTCGCTCGTGGTCGACTGAAAAGTTCCCGAGTTATATCTCGTCTCTCTTGCTCGTGGTCGACTGAAAAGTTTCCGAGTTATATCTCGTCTCTCTCGCTCGGGGTCGACTGAAAAGTTCCCGAGTTACATCTCGTCTCTCGCTCGTGGTCGACTGAAAAGTTCCCGAGATATATCTCGTCTCTCTCGCTCGTGGTCGACTGAAAAGTTCCCGAGTTATATCTCGTCTCTCGCTCGTGGTCGACTGAAAAGTTCCCGAGTTATATCTCGTCTCTCACTCGCGGTCGACTGAAAAGTTCCCGAGTTATATCTCGTCTCTCGCTCGCGGTCGATTGAAAAGTTCCCGAGTTAAATCTTGTCTCTCTCGCTCGCGGTCGACTGAAAAGTTCCCGAGTTAAATCTTGTCTCTCTCGCTCGCGGTCGACTGAAAAGTTCCCGAGTTATATCTTGTCTCTCGCTCGCGGTCGACTGAAAAGTTCCCGAGTTATATCTCGTCTCTCTTGCTCGTGGTCGACTGAAAAGTTCCCGAGTTATATCTCGTCTCTCTCGCTCGTGGTCGACTGAAAAGTTCCCGAGTTACACCTCGTCTCTCGCTCGTGGTCGACTGAAAAGTTCCCGAGTTATATCTCGTCTCTCTCGCTCGGGGTCGACTGAAAAGTTCCCGAGTTACATCTCGTCTCTCGCTCGTGGTCGACTGAAAAGTTCCCGAGTTATATCTCGTCTCTCTCGCTCGTAGTCGACTGAAAAGTTCCCGAGTTATATCTCGTCTCTCACTCGTGGTCGACTGAAAGTTCCCGAGTTATATCTCGTCTCTTACTCGCGGTCGACTGAAAAGTTCCCGAGTTATATCTCGTCTCTCGCTCGCGGTCGACTGAAAAGTTCCCGAGTTAAATCTTGTCTCTCTCGCTCGCGGTCGACTGAAAAGTTCCCGAGTTAAATCTTGTCTCTCTCGCTCGCGGTCGACTGAAAAGTTCCCGAGATATCTTCGCTCGCTCTCGCGGTCGACCGAAAGGTTCCGAGACGGCGTCTTATCGTTCCAGCCACAGACAGCGATCAGCTCAAGTCAGGGCACCCAGCGGACACTCCGCAGACGGTTGCGTTGCCTTGAGAGGCGACAGGCATCATCCAGGACACCGGACCGGGAGCCGAGCACACAGATCCTGACGGAAGGAGCCGAACGAGCGGACACGCCATCCAATTTTCACTAAATTGTAAATCTAAACCTGAATAAACGTACTCTTTAACTAATTACTAAGTAATTCCCCGTGACTTATACTCTGGGACCGGGTCGGAAATCTCTTCTAGCAGCTACACCTGACACAAATAAATACCTGCGACAGATCCTGGCCATCCCTGAGCCGCCCGACCAACGACGGATCGTCACAACTTCTTTGCCTACATTGTTTCGGACTTCAGAATACGAAGCCCATGTGATTTGTTTTTGTTTTTCGGAAACGTCGCCAGGAATCGGGCCGGACGGGATTTTTGGTACTGAAGGGTAGTGCTTCATTCTAAAATTAAAGATACATTTTACAAAATTTTATATAAGTTTGTTTATGTTACTTACTATAGAAGTTACTCAATTTTCTTCTAGTTCAAAGTATTCATCTTCTGAAGCAATAACCTCAAGTCCGTCCAGTTCTTCAAAATCTTCGTCAAAACGAATTCTGTGTGGAATCTGGATCATCATTTTCACATTGAATTTCCAAATGTGGTGCTTGTAGTAGAGATATAAATTCTGCTGGTATGGATTTCTTTTTGATTGTATTTAGTCGATCTTTTAAATATGTACTGGACAGCAACGGATCGGAACTATCCATGGATCTATTGAATACGTCTGTAATATTGTCTAATCGACTACATTTTCTAGCGTGGCCTCTTCTATCGCTCTTATATAATTTATTCCGGGACTCTGATGCATGTTCCCCAAGGCATCCTACAGGAACTAAACAAGTGTCTATTATTTGGTAGCCATGAACTAAGACTTTGTGAACTGTGGGCGACATCGGATACAAAGGATATTTTTTCTGATATGCCACAAAAACTTTAGCACAGAATTCTTTAAGCTTTTCCGAGTTTATTTCGTACTCGCAGTTAATTGTTATCAGAATTGTATGAAAACGTTGTAAAATATCATAATCAAAACCAAGAATTGATGACAGTAAAGCTGCATTGGAAGCATTGGAGTTTCCACTGCCATTTGAAAGAGGCTTGTCCACATTTAGGCCCATTTCTTTAATCATTTTTAATTGTAAGTCTTTTTCGTTCTTTTAGTTTAGGCTTATCGCTGTCCTTGACATGCCACTTCTTAAGCTCAATTCTATATGAGATTTTTAAAACAAACTCGAAAAAGCGGACCAAGCATGTAAAGGACTGATTTCATATTGAAGAGCGTGTGCTTAGCCATAAAAGCCTTCGAGTTTATGTCTTTAATGTTCAGTTATTGTTTTAGCTTCGCCCCACAGATTGGGCAAGACTGACAAGAGTTGGTGCCTGTTAACATGTTTAAGACTTTACCATCTATTAAAGTCATGTGCCCAATATACTCGACATATATATTTTTATACCCTTGCAGGGTATTATAATTTCAGTCAGAAGTTTGCAACGCAGTGAAGGAGACATTTCCGACCCTATAAAGTATATATTCTTGATCAGCATCAACAGCCGAGTCGATCTAGCCATGTACGTCTGTCCGTCCCTCTGTCCGATTATACGCAAACTAGTCCCTCAGTTTTTAAGCTATCTGAATGAAACTTTGCAGATAGTCTTCTATATGCTCTCACTACTATATAAGTCGAAACGGGCCGGATCGGACGACTATATCATATAACTGCCATAGGAAAAATCGGTAAAAAATATTATAACTTAACCAATTTTCTACATATTTTCATATAATTTGATATATGACCATTTTATATTATTCTAGAATTTCGGTTTTAATTTGATCAAAATCGAACTACTATATCATATAGCTGCCATAGGAATGTTCCGGAAATATTACGTATACGCAATGTTAAGCCGAATTTTTATATGTATAAATGTTGTATACAATTCCTGGTAGTTTTACTTTCCATTTAATAAAATTTTATTAATTCCTAAAGATCTAATTGTAAGCTTCCTTTCTTGTTTTTTTTATATTTATATAAATATATTTATATAAATATATGCATGTTGCGAATCTGGGCATCCAAATTTTCATTTTCTTTTAAAATAAGAGAGGTAGTTTCCTTAATTAACTCTATCTTCAACGGGCGGCAAAATCTAACAGATTGCGGAGTCTTATTGAGCCAAATAATTTGTTCCGTTTCATTTGTCAGTTTTAACGGGACAATTGTAGAACAATCGTGGATCTGGAAACTCTGTTTGTATAAACTCTGGCCGAACGAACCATCATATCCATAGCTGAAGAATAACTTGCATTGTACCACGTTGGGAAGTGTTTCAAGGACCTCGTGTTGCAATTCAAGAATGCGGGATGATGTATGATCTAAAAGATCTTGCAATGATACAAGTGCTTTATTTTCAAAATATTCTATTCCTTTTGGCCTGAGCTTTAATTCAGAATTAAGTAGTAGGGTATATATCACATCCGTGCATTTTTGCATTTCGTTGTATATTTATATACTTACGTTTTGTAAATCCGTTTTTCATTAAAAATGCACGGGCACTGTCAGCTGACAGTTGTTTGGGCTCATCTGCAAAAAGCTTCTTTTTTACTTCAGATTTCGCAGCTGCTTTTAAAACAATAGCCAAGTCTTTTTCCTTCGATTTTTTAGCTGAAACTGGCAGCATGTACAGGAGATACGTTGTTATTCTCCTCTGAAAATTCCGCGGCTAATTTTCTTTTGAGACGAGGACCAGCGCTTTCGTAGTTACATTTTGGGCAACCCGCTTTATTTGGCAATGCGAAATGACCAGTGAATTCTATGAACAAGCTATTCCCAAGCCATTTTGCGTGCTTTACCTTAAATCTTTGTAGAGTTGAATTTGCATTTAGGCAAGGGTTTATTTAAATAACTGACAAAGCCTTTCTCTTTTTCATTAATCGACTTTATGGTTTCGTTATCTAAATGTTTTTGTGCGATCACTCCCAATATGTGCTGTTGAACGGCGTCTCCTGAGCGATTGTCGTTGCTCCAAATGTCAACCAGCTCAGCGCGACTGAACACATATTGTACTAGAAAATGTAGATTTTTTTTAAAACGTGTGGATTCGGACAAAAAGGGTTAGTGTCTCATTAATCTCCACACTTTGGTTAATAGTTTCCCGTTTACAACTTTTTGCACCTCTTTGCTATGCAAAAGTACTGATCCACGAAACACAACTACACTTGTTAAGCTCGTTCTAAAAAAAAACATAAACAATACACGGTACAATTGGACAAAAACACACAACAACAACACAAACGTTGGAAAATTTTAGTTTTGCTTACCTGGACAATCGTTTTCCATATTATATCAATTAACTTTTTCGAAAACTTTTGCCACAACAAACGATCAATGTCGCACAATTTTTCGCGCCAATTTCATACAATACATACATAATCAGCTGACTTTAACAGCTCGCCAACAGAACAGTGTTGCTCCATATGTTAAAGTTACATATTTTTTTATCTGTCTAGGGTATTTAAAAAATAAAAATAAAAAAAAAATTAAAATAAAAACAAAAAAATTTTTGAATTTATGCCAAAAAAACGGCAAAAAAACCATAGTGAGCCGCCCAGAAGCACAGACGGTCCTGTCAGGACGTCGATTTCGGAGCTCTCGAAAATTTTCGGATCCGCTAATGGGAGATTAGGAAGCTCCTTTAGCAGACCTCTTGGAATGGGGTATGATGGAAGTCTTCCTGCTAGTTGAGGAAGAACATAAGCACTCGTTTCTAACTTCAGCCCGGGTCTGGAGAAAGCGCAAATAGAAAAATTGCAATGCTTCGTGGATTGGGCGGCAACTGTGTCATTGAGCCGGAGCGACCATTTACATCCATCTCGAGGATGTGGGGACAAAAGCGAACAGGACGGTTCTCCCTGGAGCAGATATCGCACCCCTTTGACCTGATGTCGTCGATGGCTTCTAACGTGCGATGGCGCTCCGTCAGGAAAGCGTCCAACTCGGTCGAGGTTGGAATCTCGGATTTGTTGTGTATAGATTGCTCGCATTAGGAAAGTGTGATCTTGGGTAGCTTTGAGGAAACCGTATATATGATTTCCAAGGAGGCAATTCTATGCCCCGACTGGAATAGGGGACATCCCTAAGGCTGTCAAACAGCTTTGACTGGTGTCTTGCAGCTCTCTTAAAGCGACCCCGGACTCTTGGGGGTCATCCGGAAGGTTGAATAGAATCTTCAGTTAGCTATTAACCAAGAAACGTCGGTTCTCGAAGCGTTCCGTAAGGCTTCGCCACACGGAAATAAGCCCTTCATTGGTCAGAGGTGCCTTTGAAACAATGGCGTGAGCATCGCCACTTATCTTGGAAAGTAGATGGAATAACCTTTCCACCGGTGTAAGTCTCGAATTGTTTATGTTAATCGTCGTAAAAAGACTTCGGTGTCCATTGGTGACAAACGACAACCCGTAGACGGGGGTCTGGAAACTCTGAGAGGAGCCTGAGTGGACTGGGAGGCGGCCTAGTCTATTATGTCCTGAAGCTGGACAACACACCTCGAATAGACGGAGTAACAGTAACTGTACTTGTTTTCAAGCACTGTCGAGGCGGTCGTACTGTCGGTGGACTCGGAAAGAATATCAGAGCAGCTTTCATAGCTCTTCTCCACATTTTCCTACAAGGCCCGGATTTGGTCCCGATGGACTTGGCACATGCGCCAAGGGAAAATCTTTCAGTTTTTTGGGTGCTCGGAGTGTGGATATTCGCTTCGAATTGACTAAGCGGTCTGTTGTGGCAATAAACTTTTTTAGGACGATGCTTACAGTTGGAGCCATTTTGGATACCGATCGAGTAAGCAAGACGAGGGGCCGGGGATAATATCAACGGACTTGTCGCTTCTTGCACTTGGAATGGCAGTGGCAGCCTTTGGCTTTAAGTGAGACGGCCGCGGAGACGAGGATTGGGACCTGTCCAAGCGGGTTGATGGGATCGTACGCGGCTTCTTGTCGTCGTCTATGGGTATGCCAGTACTCAGACTGATTACCTGATCAGAATTTTTCACAGACTCGATAGGGGTTTAAATTGAAAGCAGAGAGCTGGAAAAATTTGAAAATCCAAAAGGTTGGCCGAAGAAGGAAATAAGTTGATTCGAATTTTGGAGTCGGAAGCAATTTAAGTTATTGCCACTGGCACGTAAAGTGTTGACTTGGAAAATTTTCAGAAGAAGAAATGAAATAAGGGGTCGTAGTTCGTTTGTTTTTGTATTTATTAAAATAATTAAAATATTTATTATTTTGGAATATTATTTATTTATATCATAGATGTATGTAAGTGTGTAAAGGCAGCGGCCCAAGAAACATAAGCACTGCCCCTGCTGCAGCTTGTAATACACGGATTTTCACTGGGTTATGCCGTCGGCAGTGCAATGCGAATGTAAGAGCAGCGGTCCAAGAGAAAACAACAACCACGAAAGCAACAACACCGCTGAAGCTGCTAAGTTGGGAGTCGAAAAATAACATTATCACACCCGTGTTTGGATTAGAATTGGGCTTTTAAAAATTATTTATTTTGTCGACTATAAAGTTTTTCATTGGAATATTTTTATTATAAAGTTATTTCCTGTTTTGGAGGCAGAAAGCCGTTATGTTCTGTCACCACACAATTTCACTGTTCACTGTTGGCGAATTTTTCGCTGGGGTAAAGTTGAAGTTGAAAAAATTTATTTTGCAGCAGTGCGAACGAAATTTAATGTTTGAACCGACAGCGAGAGGGAGACGGAAGATGCTCGTACTTATCTTTTGGGGAAAATCACTGAACTGCTGGCAGAAGGACGCAGGGATATCCGTATCCGGCTAGAAGGACCAATGTTTGTAGGGGGGCGATCTTTCCGAAAAAGATCCTTGGAATTGTTAAAAAAATATCCGACGATGCAGGCGAAAAAAATGTAGAAGTTGAAAAAATGTCGGGGGCGTCGTGATATAATTGTCAGCTTATGAAAACACGTCCACACTGTTTGGTTGGTTAAGGAAGAAGAGAACGGAAACGAGCGAAAGTGTTGACTAATATGTATATATTGTTTTGCTGTTTTTCTGTTGTTAAACAGGAAAATAGTTTGAAATCTGTTAATTTTAGTTCCGCAGCATGCATTTAAGCCATCTTTGTTTACGTTTTGCATGACTTACCCTTGTTCGATCAGCTGTTATCCGACACATCTCACACATCTCACATCTAGGTATAAGTCCCAACTGCTTCACACGGATAGACTGTGTGGGAAGGCAGCATAAATCGTTCCGCTCAAGCTATAATATTCGTAATAAATTTTCCCCCAAACATGTTTTTCGAAATAAAATTAATTTATTTTGCCTCCAAAAGCAAAGCTGTTTTTTCTTGCGAAAACGCTTTACATTTTTCGCGAACATCTTTCTTATCTTTATTCCCAGAGCAACTTATAAACATAAAGTTTTCCTCTTTCTTTTTTCGCTCCGTTTTTAATTGAGCTTTGCCGTTTAAGCTAAGTACTGAGAGATCGAAAATCCGCTTGGCCCATCCGCTCCTTCCTTTCTCCCTCCAATGACCTATGTGACTTCATCAGCTTAGTTCCGCCGAGAGTTCCGCCGTCGCTTCCCACGTCCTTGGGTTCTACATCATCAGCGGCACCAGCGTGTTCACACTGATTTCCGCCTCCAGAGCAGCCCTCTCCTCATCAAATCAACGGCACTAGAAGACGACGTGGCGTGCATGTTTTAATTTACTGGATCCGCAATTCGGAAAGCCATCCTCGTCGTCATGGCCGAACCGCTTAAAGTAGCTACGGAAGCAGATAATAACAGCCGTTTTTGTTTCCCGTACCCGGGGCGGGGGCTTCGGATCCTAACTGCGCCGAGCATTTTGTTTCGGGAGTGCGGTACGGATCTCACTCTCCATCGTGATCGTGACGCTGACCTTTGACTCTGCCGCGTCGCCAAGGACCCGAGAGATGCTGTCCCTAATGCTGTCCCACTCGGCACTCTTTGAGCTCTCTCCAGCAGCATTGACTGTCCCTTCGAAGTCAGTCAGCTGGCTGTCTTCCCTTTTCGTGACCAGGATCTCGATCAAGCTTTTCCCTGGTACTTCTACTATCACCGCATCAGGGTGTGTTCTGCGGGTCTGTTTTTTTTTACTTGACCACGGTGCTCCACAAGTTTACGGTAGTCCCGGGCTCGGGTTCAGGTGGATTTACTGCCGAGGTTCTGGTATCCGAGGTATCGCTGGGGGAGCTGGGCGACCCTTCTGGCACCGTTTCTTGCCCGGATTAGAGGGGCTCGCCAGGGGACTTTACTACTCCCGGTCCTTCTTCGGCACTGAAGCGGTCTCCTATGCCTTGCTTACACCAGGCTTCCACCAAGAAGCTCAGAGCCCTTTTGCAGCATAAGGTCTCCAGAGCTCTCGGTTTCGGGGACGCCTTAGACCTAACTGCCGACTGCACGATGACGGATCAGACTGCATTTCTTGAAAGCAGCTGCATCTCCCTTCCTCGTTTCTTCCTCCTGGCTTGGTGCATTATTTAACGTGGCGGCCAGGTCAGCTACCGCCACAATAGGGTGTGTTGGAGTGTTTGGTAGGGCCTCCAGAATCCTTGCCCTAACCGTTGGATTTTCACTCTTGTGGCTGCCACTTGGAAGAATTTTGTTATTCATAGACATTCCAGTTAGTTGCATTGTCGCCCAATTCAAGGCTGCATTTTATACCTTCTGCTAGGTGCTAAAGTTGCCGATCAGTATGGGTTTAGTTTTTGGTGCAGCTAGAGCCTGCTGCCAGACGTGTGCTCTTGCCGGCCACTATGGCACAGACGAAAACCACGAGGCCGCCATGGGACAAACGCTACGCGAAGGGGTAAGGAGGGGCGGCGTGTGCGCTTACGAGGTCCCACGATGGCCAGGAGTTCCCCGTGACTAAGCAGGTCGGAGTTATACTGCACCCACTCGGCCACCAGAGCCCCGTTTAAAGGTGTAGGGCACAGCGGTGTGGTAGGCTATTGGTCTGCTCCTTGACCTTTACCACTTTTTTTGTTCCTTATGTTCCTCTGTGCGATCCTTGGTTTCGGGTTTCACCCATTTTCCACTACCTCATGCCAATGATCAAGAGCAACAGCCCTAAAAGTTATGCTACCTCCTGCGTCTGCACATCGCATAGGTAGCTTCCGTCTGCGCGTAAGCTGGCGCGATAGCGCCTCCTGTCGGTCGAGTAGCCCATCGTCACAATGGGTCACAACTGCCACATTTACCGCGAGAGAAAATTTCACGAATGGAATGGAATCTTTAGATTGAAAGATCGAATTCACTGGATCCTCCGTGAACACCACAGGCATAATGCTGCAGGTGAAAATCTCGACAGCTTCACGCGGAAGGTCATACCCGATTTCGCAACTTGGCGAATTCACACACACACATTCCCTGCACCCTGATCCTGCTTGAATGCGTGGCGGGAGTCAGGAGGACGAATTATTTTAAGTCCAATTGGATAATTGGATAAAATGTGAAAGTCGATATGTTATGAAATATCAAAAAGAGTGTTGTTGATTAAAGCTACAATAAATAATTATATTTTGAGTTAAAATTACTGTAAATAAATAACTGTAGGGACTGCATCAAGTAATAATGATTTTTTTGACCATGAACATCATCCACGAAGACGTGTGCCTGTCAGGAAGGCTGTGTTGCATTACTTGGAATTATTGGAATTTGTCAAGTGATGTTTGATTTGGTGGCGACGGAACGTTCTCATTGAACGGACGGTCACTTCGACTTAAACTTTTGTCGCGATCCTAACGTCGCTAGCAGTATGGAAAATACTTGCAATATTCTCCGATTATATATTATGAAATACTTAAACTTTTGATAAAGCTCCGTATGAAGCAAAGCTAAAATTTCGACACCCATTGAGTACAAAAGGGATGCCTATATGATTTTGATTGCCTGTTCAAGAAGTCGGTATGGAGCACCGATTTGATTAATACTATGATGATCACAAGCGTTTAGGGCTATCGAAAGAATAAAAAATATTATCTTTAGCTCCGTATGGAGCAGAGCAAAAATTTAAGTTGACTAAAACTGTATATATTTCAACTACGGGCTTGTGTGACCAGGTTTAAGAGTATTCATCAAAAATCCATAACCTATAAGCGCAGCAGTTGCGTTTATTCCGTTAGGAATAAGAAAATATTAATATGAACAAAAAAGAAAGCTAACTTCGGCACGCCGAAGTTTGTATACCCTTTCAGCTTACGATTGGATCATTATGAATTAATACAATTTTATCAAATGAAAAGTAAAACTAACAGGAATTGTATACATTTATACATATGTATAAAAATTCGGTTTAACATTGCGTATACGTAATATTTCCCGAACATCCATATGGCAGCTATATGATATAGTTGTCCGATTTTGATCAAATTAAAACCGAAATTCTAGAATAATATAAAATGGCCATTTCTTAAATTATATGAAAATATGTTGAAAATTGGACAGGTAATAATTTTTTTTCTGAAAATTTATAGATCGTTCCTATGGCAGCTATATGATGTAGTCGTCCGATCCGGCCCGTTCCGACTTATATAGTAGTGAGAGTATATAGAAGTCTATCGGCAAAGTTTCATTCGGATAGCTTCAAAACTGAGGGACTAGTTTGCGTATAATCGGACAGACGGACAGACGGACCGACAGACAGACAGACAGACGGACATGGCTAGATCGACTCGGCTGTTGATGCTGATCAAGAATATATATACTTTATAGGGAAATGTCTCCTTCACTGCGTTGCAAACTGACTGCAATTATAATACCCTGCAAGGGTATAAAAATGCACCATTGAGATATGGAGATTTATAATCGTGCAATTTAATTGGGATTTGGGCTGTGCCTGTGTCCTGATGTGGGTCCACATATCGTATAAGTAAACAATATTTTTGAGAATTTATAGAAAAAGTTTGTAGTCATTTGCATAATATTTGTTTTCCACAATTAATACTTGAAATTTAAAGCCTAGTATTGTATTAGCCCTAAGCATACATTTTTTTTTTCTACACACCCTTCTGTACATAGTAGCCCTAAGCATTATACACATACCCTCTAATGACAGCCCTATGCAACACTGATATTTAAGAGAGTCAGGCTTGCGAGTGACACCGTATTTTACTCTGCTAAAATATTAGAAGTTGGCGCGAGACCTCGCGCCGAAAGCTATTTCTGCAAGACTTTTAACAAAAAAACATTTATAATGGAACCCATAAACGCAAATGATTTTTCGAGCAACCAACTACGCAATTGGTGTTTGGAGTTGAAATTGGCCACTCATAGATGCAAAAAAGTACATTGGCAGCACGATTGAGTGATGTGCTCTTTCGCTGAAAATGTCCAAGCTTAGCAAAGGATGCGATATTTTTTAATAAAGGTCGACCACTTACATCAAACGAAGTGGAGAATGCACAGAATGTTCCAGAAGGAGAGAAAATATCGAACACAGTAACGATCAACGAAGAAGAAAAATAATCAAACGAGATGGCAAAACACGATGAGAAGACGAATTAGAAAAAGATGCAAACGTCGAATCAAATGATGAGCAAGAAGGAGCAGAATTAAAAGGAGCGGCAAAGGAGAAACAAATAAAGAAAAGCAACCTTATATTCTAAACCTATTAAACGTGTTAAAATTGACTTATGGATTGACAGAAAATATGGTACGGTCTCTTATTTTTAGCAAAGTCAAATGTGATGCACAACCTGGATGTACTCAAAGCCTGAGTTTGCAAATGAAAATATCGAAACTTTGTTGACATCGATGGAGAAGGCCTTTCTCCAAAAGAGAGTGCCATTATGTTGCGCAAGAAGCTTGAAGCGCGCAAATGGCAAGCAAATGAGTCGTTCACCTCTTACTTCAACACGAAAGTAACATTGTCGATGGGATTAGAAATGCCAGAATAAGAGCATATTGACTATATAATTCATGGTATACCGGCTGGCGTCACCATGAAGCGTCCAGCCACGTATTTTGGTTTAAAATCTAGCAAGTTAATTGTTCTTAGAAAAATATACTGGGCAACGCCGGGCTATCCCGCAGTCCGCACAATGAAACACCGATTAATCGGACGTCTCGGAAAAACTCCTCACTTACACGAAACACATCCCTAACACAAAAAAGGTAAACAAACAAAAATATAACGACTTTTTTCTGAAATGGAATTGGTGGCATTTATGGAGTCGCCACGACGCTCCCACCCAACCTGTGGTGCCTCCGGTGTATCTAGGGGCACCACCCATCTCCAGCGGACCGTAGTCTACTCCAGGCGGCCTGGCGGGCGGCCCATCTCCCCAGGTAAATGCTCTTATTCCGTGTTCAATTTAAATTAAATTTTGCCAATCCCTGACACAAGTTAGGAGTCGCGGAAAACGAGGAACATCGAAAAGTACAAGTAAGTTAAATAAATAATTCACATAAAAGGAACTTTACAACAAAATGGTTTATTTTTTTGCAGCAACGTGAAGGCAAATTAAATTCAGGGATTTCGAGAGGCTTCGATAGTGAGCGCGGCCAGCAGTTTTAGCCTTATGGCAGCGGCGAGCCCGAATAAATTGGGACATAAAAACCACGGCCACGTCGTTTTAGGTGAGTAGTTACAGGCAGGGCCAATCACTGCCCCAAAAATTTATATAACCGCACCGGATTCCAGGTTGGCCAGATGGATGACCGGTGACGGGTGGGCAGTCATCTATTGCAATGCTTCCCAAATCTGCTTAGTGACTCTGCTCGTTGATCTCTTCAGAAATATCCGCTATGTAGCGTCGGCGGCAGGTAAGCTTCACAGCACTCAATTTTTAAATAAAAGATGCCGTGGCCAGTGATTTTATCACTGCCACGCTGAAATTATCATCCATTTAATAAAAAATCGTTTTTTCACTTTCTCTTTGCGTGCACCCACGTTTTTAATTTAATTCCTATTTTCAGGAAATTAGCTGCGTTTCACTCGACTTCTCGTTGCTACTGCCCTTTTTCATGCTGCCCATTCCTCCCTATATAGCCTCGGTCCGTCATCCGAGTTCCGACTTAGGAACCGTTCTTTCCTCGGTGAAACGGCCAAGCCCAAGGGTAACAGCCCTTTCTCTTAAATTCCTCATTCTAAGCCTGTTACATATTCCCGGTTCACTCATTCAAATCCCTGCCCCCCTGGTCCTACGGATCCTACCTCTATCGATATATCGATAGTCCTCTAGCCCATTCCTATTGAAAATGCAACAGTTCATTACGATTAATGATAAAAAAAACTTTAAATGCTAGTTGTTCGGGATAATTCAATGAATGGAAAAGTTGTTGCGCTAGCATTGTGTGGGCGAATATGAGATTAGTTTGACAAATGAAAATGCAAACGAGCAAACGAGATATATGATTAATTCGAATGATATGGATAAATTAGATAATGAGTTAGTTTAAGGGTAAATAAAATTAAGTATGATAAAATTCCTTTCATAAATTTGTTTCACGAATGGTATATCAAAGCTTTTCGACCAACGACACCAGATGCCTTTCCTATGCTGAAAATAACGATTTGCAAAACATTTTGGATAAATATATTGCTTTGGGTTATTTAAGACCGAGCAAGTCTGACTTTGTGTCACCGATTGTGTTAGTAAAAAAATCGAGCGAAATTGGGCTTTGACTATAGAAAATTATAGAACTTCGTTATGGAGATTTAAGAGGCAATTTTGAAGCAGAATTAAATCTTCGCTTGGCTTTTAAGACGTGGAAGAGGAAGTGGAACGAAGTTCAACGAAGCGTTTTACGTTTCAATAATTCAAAGACTAGCTTCTGGAGGATTAAGACCTGGAACTATGAATGGAAGACGATGATGAACCCAGCACATTTACCGGGAGAGGAAGGCCATCGGAAAATATGGAAAAATGCTCGAATTTCACAAGAAAAAGGAAGATTTCTGAGGCTACCAACACTTTGACCACTGGACATTTGTCGGAAGCACTTTCTATTAAATATGAACAGGATCATCAAATAACTAAATCATCAATTACCAAATCAGTTGCTATAGCTAGCCCACAAAGGCTCTGTTAAGTCGCGACAATAACAATAATATATAATTTGTAATTCGTCAAACGCAGCAATATCAATTGAAGCCACAATAAAGTAAATTACCAGGTCAAGCGCATATATATATATTCTGCTGACGACGATAAAGTGGAATGGGGCAATGGTCTCATTTCCGCATATTCAATAAGCAACCATTACTCTTTCACACTAAATTCTTTAAAAATAAGCATATTTTTTAACCACTTTTAGCTTTAAATACCCTTATGTTTTAACCAATAAAGTAGTAATCGTCTTCAACTCAAAAGGCATTTTACTCTTGCACAAACCTCAGTCCACCTAGTTCAAGTACTAGTTGCGACCACTCAAAGGCAATTAGTTCATGTACTATTTGCCAGGCATCTAAGCCTCCTTACACATACATAAACATTTTGGTGACCCCGACAGGAAAGTTCCGTAACTCTTGGGAACTCTTCCTAGACACAATCAAAACCAAAAGGAAAAGTTCCGTACCCCTTGGGAACCTTCCTGGACACAATCAAAAACCGAAAGGAAAATTCCGTACCTCTTGGAAACCTTCCTGGACGTTTAAAGTTTCGAAAAAATTCTTTTTGCTAGAACTCAGCTTCTAGTAAATCCCCCAAGTATATTGAACACTTGATAATTCCTTCGACCACCAACGGTTGCGAATAGGAGCGTATCCAGCTATCAAGCGAATAAAATACTCCCATCGGTCAGGAATTAAATAAGTTTCAATATGACTACCAAGGAGGAGCAAGCAGTCACAGAGGCGTTAGACTTGCAGGAAAAGATCAGCCAAGAGATCTCGAAACTTATCCGCAACTTCAAGAAAGATTCAGCGGAATGAAAGCTAAATCCAACTTACTACCAATCAAAGTTGGCCGCAATCGATGAAGCATGGAATCGATTTGCGGATAATGATCGTAATATTCTTGAGAAATACAGGACCTCAGAATATTTGAATTTCTATAGAGACTGTCAAGAATCATATGACAAGTATAGAAATGTTATAACTGACGCAATGGCTCAAACGACGAGCCATGCCCAGGGGAACACAGACGCTGCCAGCATCCAGCAGCCTGTGAACAAGCTGATATCGGCATGTCGCCGACAAAAAGCGATAGCTGATTCAATCAATCGGGCTCTGAAAGAATTTTCAGAGACCGGAAAGACCGGAACCAGTGATTTGATAAAATCACTATGGTCTTAATCCCAAGAAATCAACTTTTCGGTTCATGAAGAATACGAGGACCCGGTCAAGGCAGGATATGACATGAAGTCTTTTCTCCGACTTGAAAGGGACATTCAAGCAGTGTTGGGAGCAAGATCAAACGCATCAAGCAATGAAGATGTGCACTTGCCCAGAGTTAGCATCCCAAAATTCGATGGTGATCTACTCAAATGGACACAATATTTTGATTTATTCAAATGCATGGTCCATGACACTAACATGCCGACAGTACGGAAAATGTGGTATCTCAAAACCACCGCAACTGGAGAGGATTGATAAGACATATCGATCTTTAAGAAGAAAATTACGGAAACGCATGGGGTATATTAGTTGACGCATACAATCCCCGACATGTCGCGGACACAATTCTTAACCGTTTCTTGCAACACCACACAAACAATGACGATCCAAAGTCATTGAAGGAGTTGTACATCACCACTACCGAGTCTTTAGCATCCTTAAAAGGACTAGGCATCGATGTCTCAAGCTGGGACACAATATTGATTGCTTTGTTAAGCAAAAATTGAATTTAGCTAACAGAGCCTTGTACGAACAGTCGTTAGATGGATCTAGACAACTAAAAGGTCTCGACACGATTCTCAGTTTCCTTGACCAACGAATTCGAGTTCTGGAAACAGGGAAAAGAGTTCAACAATCAAGAAAGGAACAGAAAGGGACAACGTGTACGTCCGCCAGCACTGGAAAATTACCAAACTGTCCATTCTGCAAACGGAATCATTGGCTTTATAAATGTGAAGACTTCCGCAATAAAAGCATACCCGACCGACTTAATTGGGTACAAAAACAACGACTGTGCGTCAACTGTTTTAGCAGCGACCACAATACAAAGGAATGCCGAGGCCGTATGTGTTTTAAATGCGATAAAAAACACAATACATTGCTGCATTTGAAACATCAGGTGCAGCAACCGAGCCGAAATCTCCGTCTGTAGGTGTAACAAGAGTTACAATCTGCTGGCCACAGCCAAAGTATCATTGAAAGCAAGCAATGGTCAGGTCAGCTACCTTCAGAGCTTTGCTTGATTCAGGGTCATAAATAAACTTCATCTCTGAACGAATGGCGTCAATGCTGTCACTAAAACTCCACGGTACTTCACTACGAATCGAAGGTATTGGAGGAAATCCAAAGACTAGCCGAGCTAGAGTTAATGTGCTCATGAAATCAATGCACAACAATTTTGCTCAGCAAGTCGAAGCCTTTGTGTTACCACACATTATAGCTGATCAACCAGCTCATCAGCTAGATTCGACAGATTTACGACTCCCTTAGAAAATTGATCTGGTAGATGCAAACGACAAGCCTGAAAAAATAGACATTCTCATCGGAGCTGAGCACTACTATTCTCTACTTCTGCCAAATCAGATGATGTTAAAACCAAATGGCCCTATCCTTCAAAATACAAAATTAGGTTGGATTGTCGCCGGGAAAATATCTGCAGAACACAACCCATCAGCAATTTGTGCAACGGCTACTACAGATGAAAAAATCGGCAGACTGTTAGAACGATTTTGGACGCTGGAGAACTTAGAAACCAGCAAGAAACCTCAATCACCAATAGAAGCGCATTGCGAAAAACACTTCGCAGAAAATCTCCAAGTCGCAGAAGATGGAAGGTTTATTGTGAAGCTCCCGTTCTCCGAACAATCAACAGCCCTGGGGGAATCGCGGAAAATTGCAACCAACAGGTTCCTGGCACTAGAGCAGAGAACGTCACCTGAAGTCTTGATAGGGTACGTAGAGCTTATGGAGGAATATGAAGGACTTGGACACATGAAAGAAGTGAATTCAAAGAACATACCTTCGGATCATTATTTCATCCCACACCACTGTGTGCTGAAAACCGAAAGCACCACTACTAAACTAAGGGTAGTTTTTGATGCTTCCTTTGAAACCACAAGCAATAAATCATTGAACGATATATTGTATGCTGGGCCCACCGTACAGAGCGAGCTGTTTGCAATCTTGCTTCGGTTCCGCACTCACAAGTACGTATTTACAGCCGATATAGAGAAAATGTATCGCCAGGTATGGATAAACCCTGAAAATCAATTTCACCGATTGATCGTCTGGAGAAAGAAACCATCAGACGAACTAAAATATTATCGTCTTAAAACCGTAACATACGGTACAACGTCAGCCCCGTTCCTAGCCACCAAATGCTTGGACTACTTGGCTGAGAAGGCCAGAAAACATCTTCCGCTTCCGCATCAGTCCTCAAACATGACTTTTATGTCGACGACTGTCTCACAGGAGCAAATATCATCCCAGAAGCAGTTCAAATACAACAAGAGCTAAACAAAATACTGCTACCATCCGGATTCAAGCTTTGTAAGTGGTGCTCCAACAATAACGAAGTTCTGGCTTAAATTCCAAAGGAAGACATTGTCAACCACGTCAAATTAGACGAAACGTTACAGCACTACAGTGTTAAAACGTTAGGTTTGCTTTGGATACCACATAAAGACCTATTATGTGAGCGATCCCAAAAAAGTGAAGCATCAATTATCACCAAACGAGTGGTAAGCTCAGAAGCGTCACAGATATTTGATCCACTTGGGCTATTGCCCCTGTTGTGGTAATATTAATGCAAAGCCAACTGCTTCAAAATGAGTGGAAAAGTTATCGTGCGGATCTGCAATCATTGAACGATTTGCAAATTCCAAGGCACATCTTTGAAGGAAAAGTGCCCGTGGACCAGGAAATACACACGTTTGTCGATGCATCAGAGCGCACGGAGCGGCAATTTATGTCCGCGCCACATATAAGAACAATCAAGATCTGTCCGGCTGTTGTGCTTAAAGTCAAGAGTAGCACCAACAGCAAAAGAAACATTTCCGCGCCTAGAATTATGCGCCGCAGTCTTGGGAGCTAAACTAGCTCACAGGGTACGGAAAGACTTACGGATACCTAGCGAAAGTGTTCCTGGATATCTATGGTTAGATTCAACTGTGGTTCTGTCCTGTATAAACGCATCAGCGTCATCATATTATACGTTCTCGGCAAATCGAATCACAAAAATTCAAGCTGTTTCAGACCAATCTCAATGGCGACACGTGTCATTGGCTAACAATCCAGTAGATGTACTATCAAGAGGAATTGCCGCCAGTAAATTAGCGGAACACAATCTCTGGCTATATGGACCACTATTTCTACATGGCTCTCGCGACAAGTGGTCTGAAGTACCAACCATCACCCCCAGCGACCTGGGACGCAAGTCCAAACAAGTTAGCCTGCCAACTTGTCAAGATGAGCTTGGCCGCGTACTCTACAATTGCAATCACAGCAACCCTTCAATAAACTGCAACGTATTCTAGCTTATATGATGCGTTTCTGCAACAAGATAAACAGATCACCCACAACCACATTGTGTGTCGGTGAATTAACTAATGCAAGGACCATCATCCTGCGGACCATTCAGCAAATTGACTTCAGTAGCGAGTACAAACAACTTCGTATTCACAAAACGGTGGACAAAAAGAGCTCGATCGTGTCCCTTTCTCCTATAATCGGAAATGACGGACTGATCAGGGTCGGAGGTAGATTGGAAGAATCTAACCTTCCATATAACGCAAGGCATCAAATTTTGCTTTCATACAACGATGCTCTCGTGAAGATTCTGTTGCGAGAAATGCATGAAGAGAACATGCATTGCGGGGCTCAATCCTTGAGAGCCATTGCCAGACAACAATATTGGATTCTGAATGATAAAACAATGGCACGGAGCATTATTCACAGCTGTGTCAGATGTACCCGAGCACGGCCCAAATTAATGCAACAAATCATGGGCAATCTACCGGCTGACCGAGTAACACAGGCTCGGCCGTTCTTCAACTCCGGTATTGACTACTGTGGACCAATTTGGATTCACCACAAGATCCGTGGAAAGAGACCCGATAAGGCATACATTGTAGTTTTCTGCTGTTTTGCAACGAAGGCAGTACATCTTAACAACAGATGCAATTTTAGCTGCTCTTCAACGGTTCTTGAGTCGACATGGAAAATGTCAGAACATTCATTGCGACAGTACAACTAATTTAGTCGGTGCCAACAGTCAGTTAAGGCCATTGCAAATCAGGCAAGTAGAGTTGAAGCTGCGGTAAAATCAGCGAAGCGGTTGCTGGTATCAGTCACAGTAGTAGATGTGAAGACTGCATCTGGGATCTTCAAACGACAAGTAAAAGAAAATGAAGCCATCAAACGTCCTCACAGCGCCATCGAAGATACGACGCCGGCTGAAGAAATGCCAACACAAAAGAGGAAGGTGTCAGCTCCGATTCTTCCGACGCTGCTGGCTCATTCTGCCACTAGCAATGGGACAACAAGCAAGTGTCACACATTTCGCAACTCGGCCAGGAATATTCTATGAACGAATTAAGACGTCAAGAATGGCGATTTCCGAATGGAATATCATCGTGTACTGAGATTTGCAGCCATATTGGAGTAATATGAGAATATTAAATGCCGGCATAGCTGAACTCAAACACAAGTGTTCAGAATTACGAAAAATCAATGCCTGTAACTCTATATATGCGCATTTTCAACATTTAAACACCGAGTTACAATCCGGAAATGAGCTGATTAACCATTTACGGCAGCGCAGATCACCATTGAATATAGTCGGTAACGTGGCGAATTCATTGTTTGGCGTGCTTGATTACAAATACGCTGAAGACATGTCCAAGGTCATAAATAATGTCAAATCCAACGAGGACATATTGATGATGCTATTGAAGAATCAAACTTCAATTCTGGATTCCACTATCAATGTAGTGAGGAAAGGAAGTTCAGCTTCTAACGATCGCATCCTAACTATAGAGTGACAAATGGATGCTCTCAACAAAGAGCGAGGAAAATACCAAGGCGACTACTTGCAACAAGCATTCATGGTCTTAACAGCCCAGCTAACTCTACTGGCAACTGGAATGCAACGGATGCAAACTGAGATAGCCAACGTACTTACCGACATTCGCCACCGAACAATTAGCCCCATGCTCGTGTCTCCTAAGCAGCTGAGGGATCAACTTGATCAGATCAGGGAGCATGTCCCGCCGGATGAACAGCAGCCAGTATCATCCAATGATGTTGTTCAACTGTATAGAATCATGCATGCCGAGGGAACAACCACTACGGACCATGTTGTCTTCAAAACAACACTACCGTTAGTGTCCACGGCACAGCAAGAAGTCTTTAGCATCAAGGAAGGAAGCTGGCATGAATTCAAGCTTAAAACAGAGATCATAACCGTCAATGCCCATAGAGGTTTGAGCAATGTCTACAACTACCGAATGATGAGCACATATGCATCAATCATCAAGCTACCTTTAGCGTGGATAATCGATGTGAATTTCAGTTATTCAATAACAGGACTGAAACAATATGTGAAATGGTCCAATCGAAAGCCGATCTAATTTGGACAGCAACACATCAACGAAACAGATGGATGTTTGCAACCCACAGCCCAATAGAACTTCAAGCTGTGTGCAAGGGAATTCCGTCTACAGTACACATTGATGGAACTGGTTTGTTATCACTTGCTTCAGGTTGCACTGCGCGCAACTCAAAAATCAGTGTTAGCACATTCAGCTCTCAGCTTAGCGGGACAAAATCAACGTATGTTCGTTTTGGATACATCACCCAGATCAACGTAGAAGAAACATCAAAACCAGTTGGAGAAGCTACAACCAAGGTAGCCGATGCCGAACTAGGCGAATTAGATTTCCTACAACAGCAGCTGGACAAACTGAAGGATGCAAAATGGGAGAATGAAGTCAGCGCTGTACAGCATCATCAAATAGCGGCCTACGTGGCCCTAGCAGTATCAATTATACTTATCATTACAGTTGGTATAAAACAACGACGCAGCAATTGGAACCCACGACGACGAAGTTCTAAGCCCCGGACAACAAGTGAGCAGCCAGCACCCGAACATGCCCCACGGAGTTTTGCGTTCGTCGTCAGCGACGGTAGAATACCCGTTCAACGGCCGGGAGAATGTTAAGTCGCGAGAATAACAATAATATATAATTTGTAATTCGTCAATGGCAGCAATATTATATGAAGCCACAATAAAGTAAATTACCATTACGACGATGAAGTGGAATGGGGCAATGGTCTTATTTCCGCATATTCAATAAGCAACCGATATTACTCTTTCACACTAAATTCTTTAAACATAAGCATATTTGTTAACCACTTTTAGCTATAAATACCGTCATATTTTTACCAATAAAGTCAGTAATCATCGTTAACTCAAAGGCATTATTACTCTCCCAAACTCAACCTCAGTCCACCTAGTTCAAGTGCTAGTTACGACGATGCAAAGGCAATTAGTTTATGTACTATTTGCCAGGCATCTAAAACTCCTCACACATACACAAACAGGCTCTATTCCCACAACAGCATTCCCACACCAGCATTAAACGCTAGCATCATGGAGCTAAAATCAGAGGAATTATTGCATTGGAAAAATGAAAGGCCTTCATCAGTTCATTATTGTCGTCCAATAATGTTTTAATTTGCAAGGGAATCACCGGAACTCAAAAAGACAACTGTGGAAAACATACAAGGAGAAATTGACGCTATTAGACCCATTATTCTGGAGGTCAAAGAAGGCAAATATATCGAATGCAGCTTCGAGTTTCACTTGACCATGGTCGATGGAAAGGTGGTCAATGAATTGGCAAATACCAAATCGACTTTAACATGCCCGATTTGCAAAAAAACGCAAAAAAATTTCGAAAGCTTGGAAGATTCAACAACCGAGGAGGCAAACTACGACTACGGAACCTTTACACGCCCGAATTAGGGACATGGAATTTTTGTTGAAATTGGCTTATACCCTTCCACAGGACAACGAAGACTGGGATAATAACAATTTGACAAGGAAGGAAAAAGAAAAAATGAGAAAATCTCGTATACAGGAAGCATTTTCAAAGCAACTTGGGCTCAAAGTGGACTGCCCAAAACCCGGATATGGAAACTCAAGCGATGGAAATAGTTCTCGGAGTTTTTTAAAATTGCCATGTTGCTGCAGAAATAACTGGAATTGACGAGGAAATCATTGGGTACGATCTTGAATGTACTTAATTGCAAGGAGAAAATTGATTCTGTGAAATATGGGGAATATGCTTCCATCACAGCTTCACTCTTGGCTGAGAAGTATCCACATAAGAGTGTAACGGAACTGCTTCCTTTCCTGAGCCATTCCGGGCTAGCTCATGGATGCCCAGGGCGGGTTCGAACCAATGCCCAAAATAGGAACCAATGCCCAAGAAATAGGAATGGCACACCCGTTATACCCATTTCTCCGAAGGCTCAAGCCATTTCAAAGAAAAACCAGAGCGTTAAATATTTTGGGGACAGCTTGGAAATGGTTGGCCGGCACGCCGGACCATAATGACCACGAAATAATTATAAACAAGATAAATGATCAATTTGAAAACAACAACAAACAAATAGTAATAAACAGAATACTAAACGATAGATTAAACGAAATAAACCAAATTACAAACGCAATAATAAAAACAGAGCAAGACAATAGAGATCTTAAAGATCAAAAAACAACTACACTTAAATACAAAATTCACGCCTTTAAGGAAGAGTTAAACAATTTAATTTATGCAATGGACTGGGCAAAAACTAATACCATAAATTCATTAGTCCTATCAGAGATCGAAATAAAAACAATAACCGATATACTAGAAACAGAAGATATACTATTCATAAACCCAGACGAACTATTAGAATTCTCAAAAATTAAAATAGCATCAAACAATAAGAATTTTCTTTACATAATTAATATCCCTTTAATATCAAGAGAAATATGTACCGCAATGGTATTAAAACCCGTAAAAATAGGAGAAGTAATAAATGAGATAAAATTCACCAATATAATAAAATGTAATCTGCAAATTTTTGGAATCAAGGAAAATTGTGAAACGCATAATGATAAGAAAGTTTGTAATAAGAATAACTTAGTAGACCTAAGAGGCGACAAATGCATTACGCACCTGCTGAGGAACCAGGTACCGCAGTGCAAAAACATAAACAGCCAACATGTGCCCGATCACGAGGAGCTATTCACTGGAACACTCATGCTGAACGGTTTCGTGGGTACTGTGGGGATAGACGAAGAAATCATGAATCTGAAGGGGACATTTCTCATTCAATTCGAGAATTTAACGATAAAGGTAGGAGACGACAGCTACGTTTCTAAGGCCATGACACCTGTCGAAGCGACACCACCCTTGCTCCAGTTGATGGCGGAGAAAACAAAAGTAGACGAGGTGTTATCTCTACAGATGTTAAAAGAAGTCAACATAAACAACACAAGGAAACTTAAACTGATAACCGGCAACCATAACATCGTTACGACAATCAACTGTACAATCTCAGCTACATTGCTACTCATATTGGCCGCACTGCTAGTGCGATTCTTAATACAGAAGAACGGCTTCCGGAAGATCACCATAGAGACCAGTCGAGAAACCGAAACCCCTACAGAAGATCCCGAGGCAACAACAACGCAGAAGAGATTCTACATCGCGACCGATGACGTCCGCATTTAAAGGGGGAGGAGTTAAGAAAAATAGTGCACAAAAAAAAAAACACACATGAACCCCGAGATTTTTTCATTTTTGTTATTGACTTTTACACACATTTACACTCAGAAGTTTGCAACGCAGTGAAGGAGACATTTCCGACCCTATAAAGTATATATATTTTTGATCAGCATCAATAGCCGAGGCGATCTAGCCATGTCCGTCTGTCCGTCTGTCCGTCTGTCAGTCTGTCCGTCTGTCCGATTATACGCAAACTAGTCCCTCAGTTTTGGAACTATCTGAATGAAACTTTGCAGGTAGTCTTTTATATGCTCTCACTGCTATATAAGTCGGAACGGGCCGGATCAGACGACTATATCATATAGCTGCGATAGGAACGATCGGTAAACTTTCAGAAAAAAAATTATTACTTGTCCAATTTTCAACATATCTTCATATAATTTAAGACATGGCCATTTTATATTATTATAGAATTTCGATTTTAATTTGATCAAAATCGGACAACTATATCATATAGCTGTCATAGGAATGTTCGGGAAATATTACGTATACGTAAAGTGAAACCGAATTTTTATATTTATTAATGTTGTATACAATTCCTGTTAGTTTTACTTTCCATTTGATAACATTTAATTAATTCATTATGATCCAATTGTAAGCTGCAAGGGTATACAAACTTCGGCGTGCGAAGTTAGCTTCCTTTCTTGTTTATTATTTTATTAGAGCAATGATTGATAAACTTTTAAAAAGTTAAAGTTAAAGTTTTAAATAGTTTAATAAACAAATATTTAGCTTGTGGTGGTGAAGTAATTGCGTCGTAATAAGATAAAATCCCAAAAGGGAAATATCGCCCTGAGCGAAAGCACTGATTTTTATCCTGAATCTCCCGCTTGTCACCTTGCTGAACTGGGGGATCATACAAAAAGACATTACCGTTCAACACAGTTATCTATACTGAGTCGTTCAGGGCATGAAGGAAAGGAAAAGACTGCGTAATTAAAGCGAATGAGACTTTTTCAGCATGAAGAGTATACAGTTTACATGTTCGAAAGTCCCACTGGGTAGAAGAAGTGAAACAAAACCGAAGACCGAAAATTCGGGCGCGTGGCAGGGTGTACCCGACCAAAGCAGTGCCTTGTAATTTGAACCACATAAGACATATAATAACATATGAACATTTTGGCTTTTCCCAAAGCATAGTATGAGTATGTGCCAATATTCCGATAAAACGATTAAAGACGTATAAAAATCTATATATATAAAAATTAAACGCCAAAAGTGTTTGTAGCCAGTGTTAGGCTCAGTGCGTTGACCGATTTCAAAAAATTTTTTTTTGTTTGAAAGGTGGTATCAATACGGTGGTTTGTATGTATATACGATGCCTGTATGTGCTTTGGTTCGTAAGTTATGAACGTTTTTAACATCGATATGGTACGGCCACGTAGAAATTTGGGACGTCATACTCGAAACGCGAGAATCGTTGCTTCATTAAGAGTTTCTCAAAGTGATGAGCAGCGTGCGGCTACGAATTCTGCTGTTGCTGCTGCTACTAATCGTCGTCGTGCAGCTATTCGAATGCAACAAAATGCGGTTCGTCATATTGTGCTTGAAAGAGCAGCATTTGGTTATGATTCTACTCTTGATTACGCTTCACATAGAACTGTATTGATCGGTGCAATGGATCAAGTATGCAAGCATTGTAAAGCATTGAAGTTTAAAACCGAAACACCTGGATTGTGTTGTGCTAATGGTCAAATAAAGTTACCTGATTTGATGCCACCGCCGGAATCGTTGTGTTCTTTGATTTTGGGTGGTGCACCGAATTCGAATCATTTTTTGAAGTACATACAGACGTACAATTCGTGCTTCCAAATGACTTCATTCGGTGCTACGAACATAATTAGTGATAACTTTATGCCGACTTTTAAGGTAAATTAACATTTTTCAAAAATTAATGTTTCTTTTGATGATAAAGCAACGTTCGACTTTGAACATTTCGATTCTCAACAGATTCAAGGCCAAGTATACCATCAACTTGGTTCTTTGTTGCCCTTCCCTGACCAAAGTTATCAATTTTTGCAAATTTACTTTGTGGGTGACGCAACTGGTGAAGCAAATCGACGTTGTGATATTTCATCAAATTTGAAAAGGCATATCGTTCAGGAATTGCAAGCCATGTTGCACGACGTAAATGAATTGGTTAGACTATTTCAAACTGCTCTCGACCGAATGCCTTCTGACAGCTATTCCATTGTCATTCATGCCGATAAAACACCACCAGGTCAGCATACTAGAAGATTCAATGCACCGACAATCGATGAAGTGGCTATTGTTATCGTTGGAGATGAATTCAATTCACGTGATATTGTCTTGCATCGGCGAAATGTTGGGCTTCAGCGAGTTTCTGAAACTCATCGTTGTTATGATGCATTGCAATATCCATTACTGTTTGCACGTGGTGAAGATGGATATCATTTCAACAATAAAATGATCAATGCTTCTACCGGTTAGTATTTTTTATTTACATTTTGTTATGATAATTTTATTTGAAGTTTTGGTTCAATTCATTTTAGGAGCGGAAACGAATAAGAAGGTCAGCGCAATGAATTATTATTCATACCGGCTCATGATTCGTCAAAATCAAGTCAACCACATTTTGTATTGTCGTCGGCTTTTTCATCAGTATTGTGTTGACATGTATGCCAAAATTGAAACTGAACGCTTAAATTTCATTCGTTTCAATCAGAAAAAATTGCGATCAGAAGAATATATTCATTTGCGTGATGCGATCAATAATGATGGAAATGTTCAAGATATCGGTAAAATGATCATATTGCCTTCGTCGTATACTGGAAGTCCACGTCATATGCACGAGTATGCACAGGATGCTATGACGTTTGTGCGTAACTATGGTCGGCCAGACCTATTTGTAACGTTTACTTGCAATCCGCAATGGAGCGATATTAAAGATAATTTGTTTGATGGTCAAAATCCAACGGATCGTCATGATATCACTGCACGCGTTTTCAAACAAAAATTAAAAGCGTTCATGGATTTCATCGATAAATCAAAGATTTTTGGCGACGTCAAGTGTTGGATGTATTCTGTTGAGTGGCAGAAGCGTGGTTTGCCGCACGCTCACATCTTAATTTGGTTGGTTGACAAAATAATGCCAGAGCAAGTGGACGATTTGATTTCTGCTGAAATACCGGATAGCACTATTGATCCTGAATTGTATGATGTCGTTGTTACAAACATGATTCATGGTCCATGTGGTGAATTAAATATTCACTCACCGTGCATGATTGATGGTAAATGCAGTAAGCGATACCCGAGGGCATTAGTTTGTGATACAGTGACTGGCAATGATGGCTATCCGTTGTATAGACGCCGTTCTACTGAAGACAATGGAAGATCGGTTACTATCAAAGTAAGAAATACAGATGTTGAAGTTGACAATCGTTGGGTTGTTCCATATTCACCATTACTTTCCAAGACATTTAAGGCTCACATTAATGTCGAATACTGTAATAGCGTGAAGTCGATAAAGTACATATGCAAGTACGTCAACAAAGGAAGCGACATGGCTGTTTTTGGTGCGTCTGATCCAAATCGAAACGATGAAATACACCAATATCAAATGGGGCGTTATATTAGCTCAAACGAAGCAATTTGGCGCATTTTCTCATTTCCAATTCATGAGAGACACCCAGCTGTTGTTCACTTAGCTGTTCATCTCGAGAATGGGCAACGTGTTTATTTCACTGCGCAAAATGCAGCTAAAGTAGCTCTGGCACCACCTAATACAACTTTGACAGCATTTTTCAAATTGTGTGCATCGGATTTATTTGCTGCAACTTTATTGTATGCAGAAGTGCCAAAATTTTTTACATGGAATGCATTGAAAAAAGTATTTGAGCGACGTAAGCGAGGAAATCGAGTCGATGGTCACACAAATCTTTTTTCAAGTGATACTTTGGGACGTGTCTATACTGTTCATCCAAATAATGCTGAATGCTATTTTTTGAGATTGTTATTAGTAAATGTTCGTGGTCCAACATCGTTTCGAGCATTGAGAACTGTGGATGGAGTATTGTGTGCAACGTACCGTGAAGCGTGTCAACATTTGAATTTGTTAGAAAACGATTTGCATTGGGATCAAACACTTGCTGATGCAGCTGCTTCTTCTCATCCATATCAAATACGTGTTTTGTTTGCAATCATTTTGGCTACATGTTTCCCATCGAATCCACCAGAATTGTGGTTGAAATATCAAGATTACTTAGCTGAAGATATTTTGTTTCGAGTACGTCAAGCAAGAGGTAATCCGGTTTTGGAATTTACACCGGAAGTTTATAATGAAGCTTTGATTCAAATTGAGGATTTATGTCTGGCAATTGTGAGTAAGACATTAGCACAATTAGGAATGCCATCTCCTAATCGATCAATACGCGATTTACTCGAGTTAGAATTGCAACGTGAACAACAGTACGACCGAAACGCATTGAATGCATTTGTGCAAGCAAATCTAACGAAATCGAATGCTGAACAGAAAATCGCTTATGACAAGATCATGCAAGTTGTTATAAGTGGTGTTGGTGGATTTTATTTCTTGGATGCTCCAGGCGGAACTGGAAAAACGTTTTTGATATCATTGTTGTTGGCAACAATGCGTTCTCAAAGTAAAATTGCATTGGCATTGGCTTCTTCCGGTATAGCTGCTACGTTATTGGATGGCGGTCGAACGGCTCATTCTGCTTTGAAACTACCATTGAATTATCAAGGCAATGAAACTCCAACGTGCAGCATATCAAAGGGATCTGGCACAGCTAAAGTATTGCAGCAATGCTCCATTATTATTTGGGATGAATGTACGATGGCACACAAGAAATCAGTCGGAGCATTGGATAGAACTTTGAAAGATCTTCGAGGTAATGCGGAGTTGTTTGGTGGCGCATTGATTTTATTGGCTGGTGATTTTCGACAAACATTGCCAGTCATTCCGAAATCAACACCTGCTGATGAGATTAATGCTTGCTTGAAATCATCATATTTGTGGAGACACGTCAAAACATTGAAATTAACTACCAATGTTCGTGTTCAGTTGCAGAATGATCCATCTGCTGATACATTCTCCAAGCAATTGTTAAAAATTGGAAATGGTGCTATGTCAGTCGATGAAAATGGATTGATAACGTTGCCTAATGATTTTTGCCGTTTTGCTCAATCCATGGATGAATTGATTGAAAGTGTTTTTCCAAACATAGCACAACATTATAAATGCCATAATTGGTTAGGTGAAAGAGCAATTTTAGCTGCGAAAAACAAAGACGTCAGTGAATTGAACTTAGTCATACAATCAAAAATTCCTGGCGAATTGATTTCGTACAAGTCATTGGATACGGTTATCGAGGAAGAAGATGTCGTTCAATATCCAACTGAATTTTTGAATTCTTTGGAATTTCCTGGACTACCACCTCATAATTTACAATTGAAAGTTGGTGTTACTATAATAATGTTGCGTAATATCAATCAGCCGCGTTTATGTAATGGAACCAGACTCGCAGTTAAAAAGTTAATGGCAAATGTGATCGAAGCAACTATTTTAACTGGCAAATTCAAAGGTGAAGATGTATTGATACCACGAATTCCAATGAAATCATCTGATATGCCCTTCGAGTTTAAGCGTTTGCAATTTCCAGTGCGCCTCGCGTTTGCTGTTTCTATCAATAAGGCACAAGGCCAGTCGTTGGGAATTTGTGGTGTGAATTTAGAGAATCCAGTGTTTTCACATGGACAACTTTATGTTGCATGTTCACGTGTTGGAAAACCATCTGTTCTCTATGTATTCGTTAGCAATACAAATTCAAAAACAAAGAACGTTGTGTACCATACAGCACTTCAATAAAATTGTTTTTCATTTCACTTTATAAAATAAGGGTTTTTCATTTTTTGCTTTTGTTTCAATTTTATTTCCTTAATGCACTACGAAGTGTGCACAGGGTACGCTATATAATTTTTTATATAATTCCTGTTAGTTGTACTTTTCATTTGAAAAAATTTTATTAATTCATAATGATCGTATTGTAATCTGACTAACCAAATATATTGTACAATAAATAAATAAAGCATACTTTTATAGTTTTCTACAAATGATATACATGGCAAAACAACGTTCTAGCTAGCATTAGCTCGGACCCAGCAAAGCGGGTCAGGTCTGCTAGTAATTAAATAGAACATTAAATGCTTATAAATATTTTAACTTATTTAAAAAAGAGTATTCTGAAGTCGCTACGATACCCTTTTTCTTTCGACATAGATTTTCTTCCCTCCCTTCCCCTATCACAATCTCACTCGAATTTGCGAACCGCTGCACAGTAGCGCCTCTTTAACAAAAACTGTTTCAAAAATTGGAAAATTCGTAATCGTAAAATCGTTTGAAACCATTCGAAATTCGACAGAGAATTTCCCAAGGACTTCAGATTTTTTGTGGAAGATATGAGCATTCAAAGTCGAAATTGTTTTCCGTGTATGCGTTATACAACAGAAAATATGTAAATTAGTCGACTTTCAGGTAATATTACACAAACACTACACAGCCACTGGTCATGATTTTTTAAACGACAGGTACACTCATTAACTCTTATCCAAATTAAAAAGGTAGTTTTGTGTGGGTAGGTAGACAATATCTTACCTAATTAATATAAATTTAGGGGATATTTACATTTAGGGGATATTTAAAAAAATTCAGGTATAACAGGTGTCAGGTTGAACCCATTTATTGACCCAAAGGGTACCTAACAGGTAATAACTTAGGCTATATATTGCGCAATTTGAATATGCCCAGTATTAATCTATCAGTGAACATGACAAGATGTCAAAGATCAAGAACACATAACTTTTTGAAATCTTTAGAGACAATCCAGTCTACTATGGTTTCAGAGAAGAGTGTTTTAAAGAACTTGAACTTCGGTATGGAGACTTAAGAGGCAATTTCGAAGCAGAATCCAATCTTCCCTTGGCTTTCAAGACGTTGAAGATTAAGTGGAACGAAGTTCAACGAAGCGTTTTACGTTTTAATTAAACATTCAAAGACGGGCTTCTGGAGGATTACGACCTGGAAATACGAATGAAAGACAATGATGAACCCAGCACATCTACCAGGAGAGGAAGGAGAAGGACATCGAAAAATATGGATGAATGCTCGGATTTCACAAGAAAAGGGAAGATTTCTGAGGCCACCAACACTTTGACCACTGGACATTTGTCGAGAGCACTATCTATTAAATATGTATAGGATCATCAAATAACTAAATCATCAATTACCAAATCAGTTGCTATAGCTAGCCCACAAAGGCTCCAAAGGATTCGAGCCAGCATTCCAACACCAGCATTAAACGCTAACATCATGGAGCTGACTGAAGATGAAGCCCTGGCCTTGCTTATGGACTTACATTTATTCAAGGAATAGTACGAGATTCTACGAGCGTGTTTGATGCAACATGGAGCGGATATATTACCTGGATACAAACGCATTACGGCCGCAAAGAAAACCGCAAGACCAATTAATACAGAGATTACTGAAGTCTCCGTAAAAGCTACTTTGCAGGATCTGATGAACCACACGGCTCAACGTTTATTAATGAGTCTTTTGGATACTGTGTTCGACAATTTACCAGAGAAAGTGGAATTGGTCAGTAAATGGGGCTGCGATGGATCATCTGGTCAAAGTATTTATAAACAATAAATACAGATGACGATACCATATCAGATAGAAATTTGTTCATGTTGTTCCTTTGCGGCTAAAATCAGAGGAATTCTTGCTTTGGAAAAATTAAAGGCCTTCATCAGTTCATTATTGCCGTCCAATAAGGTTTCAATTTGCAAGGGAATCACCGGAACTCATAAAAACAACTGTGGAAAACATACAAGGAGAAATTGACGCTATTAGACCCATTATTCTGGAGGTCAAAGAAGGCAAATATATCGAATGCAGCTTCGAGTTTCACGTGACCATGGTCGATGGAAAGGTGGTCAGTGAATTGACAAATACCAAATCGACTTTCATGCCGGATTTGCAAAAAAAACGCAAAAAAAAAATGTCGAAAGCTTGGAGGATTCAACAACCGAGGAGGCAAACTACGACTACAGAATCTCACCTTTACACGCCCGGATTAGGGGCGTGGAATTATTGTTGAAATTGGCTTACACCCTTCCACAGGACAACGAAGACTGGGATAATAACAATTTGACAAAGAAGGAAAATGAAAAAATGAGAAAATCTCGTATACAGGAAGCATTTTCAAAGCAACTTTTTTTCTTTTTTCTTCTCTCTCTTCCAAGTGAACGGACGTGTTTTTTTCTTGCGCTCTCGTTTTGTGAAAATTTTACTTGAAAACCACCGGGGTTTTACTGTAATTTTCTATCTTGTGTTTAATAAAGTTCCCGCTCACATCGCCTGCATGCAGCCTTCCTGCTTTGTGCCTTTTATTTAATTATTTTCACAATTTTAACGTAATCCTTTTCTATACTTTTATTTGTCGCCTACCAACACCTAACGCGAACAAGCACGTCCTTGGTGTCATGCGGACACTGATCGTAGTGCATCAACGCCCATAATAATAATAATAAAAAAAAAATTAACTAAAATCGAACTGAATAAATTTAATAAAAATAATTCGAATT
Organism: Drosophila jambulina; assembly: GCA_018152175.1. Classification (NCBI taxonomy): domain Eukaryota; kingdom Metazoa; phylum Arthropoda; class Insecta; order Diptera; family Drosophilidae; genus Drosophila; species Drosophila jambulina. Next base: position 371,398 of record JAECXH010000027.1, on the reverse strand, counting down.
TGGGAGTTTGTATTGCCAAAAACTGATATACTGATTAAGTCAACAATAAACTAAGTTACCGAAACCAACACACTAACGTAACAAAACCACACTTAATAACACATAAATCCTAAACTCAAATACAAAAATTTGGAAAGATTTCTACGTTCACTGCTTCCAAACGCTTTCGCAGCAACGCTAGAACTGCAAGTGACCACCTTTCTAATGCCCTTGCGTCAGACATTTTGAATCTGCCCAAGGTGCGCTTTCAGGAGCAAACAGACGGGATTACTGCCTTCGCAAGGAAACGGAGAAGCGCATACTCAGTGGTCTCTCGGATCTACTGGAACCTTTTGCTCGTGAGGTGAAGCAGACTGGAGAGCGGGTATCTTGCCTGAAGCGGGAGGTAGTTGATCTACGCTCACAGCGGGACCAGCTGAGTGCCCTTGTTGACCATCTCAACCAGGAAGTCGCGGACATGCGGGAAGGGAAAGAGAGAGTGGGAAGTGTGGAGGCTAAGCTGGCTGTTTACCATGCGGCTAGCAATGTGCTTGACCTCTGCACACATGACATACCATTTGTTGAGGGTGAACTTTTAAAATCTCTTTCCCACGGTCTGTGTTTTACATTTCACATAAAGCTGTCACGGCGTTTCAGTGACATTTTTCGGAACGATCAAATGTCGACCCGGTCATTATTGATAAGTTGGATAACTTGCGAGAAAAAATAAAAATATTTGCAGCGTATTGGCGAGAACAAAAAATCAACTGAGCTTAAGTCACGTGGCAATCAACTCGATGCTCCGATCTATGTTAATATTATTTACCAAACGTCGCACACGAGCGCCTTTTCTCATTTTAAGTTTGCAAAAATCAGAACTTTTGAATAAAATAAGATAATTGAAAAATGTAAACGGCATTTGGCAGGTAATTGTTGTAAAATGTACATATGTACTGTATAATGTGCCACAAATTCGCCATTTTATAGGGTATCAAAGTGAAAAAATAAATTTTTTCTTATGAAAACGAATTTATTAAAACAAAATGTTTTTTTAATTTTTTGCTTTGTTTTTGTTTATTTGATCAACTAAAAATATTTTGAACACTGAAAATTTTTTTTTTTTAATTTTTTAGAATTTTGTTTTATTTTTGGATCATTTTGACTACTTATTTCTAAATATATGCTTATATTTGGGGAATATCTAATAGACTTAGCATTTCTGGACTATAATTACTTGATTCTATCTCTTTTCGTGACTTTACATGCCGCAGAGATGCAATAAATGGGTCAGATGATGCAGCCAACATGTTGAAGAGGTCCTCATTTTGCCTTGGTCTTGATGACTTGTAAGAGTTGCAGTATCTATATTTCTTATAGAATTTATTCAGCGATTCCTGGGCTTCTTTCGAAAGTTCTCCAATAGGCAAAGATTAATATTCAATTATATCTTAACCATGTTGCAAAGTTTTGTGGACTGTCGGAGTCAATCTCTTAAGTGGATACTTCTCAGCCAAGAGTGAAACTGTGATGGAAGCATATTCCCCATATTTCACAGAATCAATTTTCTCCTTGTAATTGAGTACTTTCAAGATCGTACCCAATCTTTCAATGATTTCCTCGTCAATTCCAGTTATTTCTGCAGTAATTTATTTATTTATTTTCTTCCTTCCAAGTGTGTTTTTCTTGCGCATTTGTGCATTTAATTTAATTATTTTCACAATTTTAGTTGTGCTGCCAGTGTTTTGCTTGTGCTTTTTTTTTGTATTCCTTTTTGTGCCTTTCGTTTAGCAGTTGTTTGCGCCCTCGCGACAGCTAAACGTTAATCTGGTAAGCTTTTGCTACCACGCTCATCCGCTCACCCGCTCTCTCTACCTCCTATTTTCTGTGCAGCTGCACTATTTCTTATCTTCACGTAAAGGTACAGTGGTAAGTCCCTATAATATCCGCTATTGTCTGCGCTTTTAAAACCTGCAAGACGGTAATGGCGGTTAATGATCTTTCGCTCGGCTGCTGGCTGTGCGACAACATTGTGCATGCCAAGTGCATTGGTGTTGTAGCGCGGACAGTAGACGATTTGAGAAGGAACATCGGTTTGCGTTACTGCTGTGATGCCTGTCGCGAGGTTGGAAGCGAAATTATGTCTTTTATGCGGCAAACCAAGAGCGGTTTTAAGGACTATTATCGAGTTTTCGCAAAACTCATGATATGCTCTCAGCGCTAGATACTCAATTTAATAGCCTTAAGCTATTAAATGAGTCTCCTAGGCGAAAAAAACTGCTACTGGTCTGCAACATAACGACGGATCCCTTAAATCCGCAGCGGGCTCTCAACAGCAGCCTCCCTCGGATCAGCCATCGACCTCAGGATTAAATCCAAGAATTCTGAGGTCGAGTGTCAGAAAAGATTCGGTACCCGAATGTACTGCTGGAGGGACCGTGCCCCCGGTGATTTCCGTTTTGTCCCGTGGTGGATCGCAAATTACGACCCCTCAGACTCCCATCAATGTATCTCCCCAGGGCGTCAGGCCCGGATTACCGGCCGACATTGGCAATCCAGACAATGCGTCTGCATTGCCGAAAGCCCTTACTGTTGTCCCACCTACGAAACAGATATTTGTTTCGCGGCTTTCCCCTGATCAGACATCGGAAGATGTAATAGCCTTTATTCAAGGCAAAACTAAAGCCGATGAAATGAAAATTAAGGTGGAAAAATTCAAATTTTCCTATGCTAGGGACATTTCATCTTTCAAGATAAATGTCCCAGCTCTTTGACACAATATGCTCTACCAAATTCTGGCCGGAGTATATTGTCGCTAAAGAGTTTGAAGCTAAGAAAAAGAAAAAGGCGGCCTGTAGGAATCAGTCTTCCCAGGCGTGACCAGACCACTCCCACCCCAAAAAAGTAACTGACTCCCTCTTCATCTCCTATCAGAATGCAAGAGGTTTACGTAGTAAGCTTCACAAATTGTATTCTGATAGTCCTTCTGGTTAAAGCCGGAGATTTTGAGCTCCGAAGTTTTTCCAGCTGCGTTCACGGTTTACAGAGTGGATCGGCCTATCAGACGGGGGGGTGGTGTCCTTATAGCGGTTGACTCCAGTCTCACGTCTGAATTATTAACTTTTGAGGTGTGCACCGATGTTGAATTCCTTTGTGTGAAGCTATCAGTTAATGGTAGCTCCGTTTTCATTACTTCTTCCTACATTCCTATTTATTGGAACCATCTTTCGGATATTCAGATGGTCTCTAATCGTCTTTCGGATAATGGTGATTTTAATATCCCAGGGGCTATTTGGTCCTCTAATAATTCCACAAACTTACTACACTACATGTGCACAGACATGGCAAAGAGTTAAGTCGCCTTAAAAACAAAAAGTCTGGGCTGTATACTAAATTTAATCGCACCGGTTCTCAATCTGCTCTATCCATTTATATATCGGCTCTGTTAAGCTTCACCGTGTTCAACGCGCAGTGTTACAAAAATTATCTTGCTCGTTGTAGGGCCCAGTTTTCTCAGGACCCAAAACAGTTCTATAATTTTGTTAACACTAAACGTAAGCCGGTTACTTATCCTTCCTCGCTCTCATTTGAAAATACAACCGTAAATAATGATCAGGCAATAGCCGATCTATTTGCACAGTTTTATCGAACCACATATTCAAACACCACTGACTCAAATCAGACTTATTCTTACATCATTCCCAAATCGAACTTAATTTTCAGTCCAAGTTTAAACGAAAGCTGTATTCATTCAGATCTTCGCCGTGTTAAGCCAGTTTATTCGCCAGGTCCCGACGGAATACCTGGCTGTGTGCTTAGGTATTGTGCCGACGCCCTGAGCAATCCCCTTCTGAAATTGTTTACCTTATCCTTAGAAACCTCCCCCCTTATTTGAAAGGAGTCGTTTGTTATTCCTCTCCACAAAAAAGGTAGCAAATTGAATGCCAACAACTACAGAGGAATCTCTAAGCTGTCGGCCATCCCAAAACCGGTTGATCTTCTTAGATGGATCTCTAGTTATCTGAATGGCCGAACGCAAATGGTCCATTTTAAAAATACCTTATCAAATGTTCTCAGGGTTACTTCTGGCGTCCCGCAAGGGAGCCATTTGGGACCCTTGTTGTTTACATTATTTATTAACGACCACCCCGAAGTACTGACTAACTCCAGAGTACTTATGTACGCGGATGACGTCAAACTTTGCGTGCAATATAAGGACGCTTCTTTCCAGTCAGATTTACAAACAGATCTTAATAATTTTCAAACATGGTGACGCGTTAACTTATTAAATTTAAACGGCTCTAAATGCAAGCTAATGACATTTTCTCGTGTCGTTCCCAAGCTCGCAACTTACACGCTGAACTATTGCTCTTTTGAAAGAATCAATATATTTGATGATTTCGGAGTCCGCCTGGATCCTAAACTTGACTTTATTGATCATATTTCCTGCATGGTAAATAAAGCCAGAGGTGTGCTTGGTTTCATTAAACGGTGGTCGAAAGAATTTAATGACAATGACCCCCTGTCTTTACATTCCTTTAGTTCGTCCTATCTTAGAATATGGATCTTGCATGTGTAGCCTTCAGTGTGGGGTCCACAGTAAACGCATTGAGTCGGTTCAAAAGAACTTTTTACTTTTCGCTTTACGCGGTTTAAACTGAGATCCATTTAAGAAGATCAACCGGAAATTCCATTAAAGCAAGTTTCCGAACAAGAAGAGAATGGTTAACAGAGTCGAATGCTTTACTGAAATCAGTATAGTTTACGTCTGTCTGAAAGTTGTTATGGAAGCCCTTTATAATGAAGGTAGTGAGCTCCAAAAGATTAGTAGTAGTTGATCTTCGCTTAATAAATCCATGCTGACATGGAGAAATTATTGAACTGCAAAGGTGCTGCAAATGTGGAGTAATGATATTTTCGATCAAGATCAAGCAAGCGCTCTAAAGAGTTTCGTACATGGTTGACTTGAGACAGCGAAATTTCAAACAAGCCAGCAATAAAATCATGCTGTGCTGTTGTCAGAAGTGAGTTTGTGGAATTATTAGAGGACCAAATAGCCCCTGGGATATTAAAATCACCATTATCCGAAAGACGATTGGAGACCATCTGAATAGTGGAAAGATGGTTCCAATAAATAGGAAGTTCCGACAAGGGAGGAATGTAGGAACAAGTAATGAAAATGGAGGTACCATTAACTGATAGCTTCACACAAAGGAATTCAACAGCGTTGCACTCCTCAAAAGTTATTAATTCAGACGTGAGACTGGAGTCAACCGCTATGAGGACACCACCCCCAGGTCTGATAGGCCGATGAGAAGTTTGTAGAGTCCACTCGAGTCTGCGAGAGAAAGTTTGAGAGTCCCCTCGGGTCTGCCAATTAATGAGAACTCGGATCGGTAAACCGAATCGCGGATGAGAGGGATGACGGGAAGTAATACCAGGTTATTAATTACCACGCTTGTTTACCAGATTCCTTTCCTGCGAGTATTCCTTCCTGCCTGTTGCTGGTCAGTTGGCTGCTGTGAGTTGCTCCTTCACCGATCGCCGGCTGGGACTAAGTGCCGATAAAAGGGCTGCGGTTCCCGTTATATAGGGATCTCGCGAGTTCCAGTGTGCACACCCGCATGTCTAGCGTCAGCCCCTTCCTTGGGTGCGCCTAACGCTTAGGCGCAGTGTGACCGGTCGCTCTTGGTCAGTGTGACCTTCTGCGCCTGGCCGTAGGCGCGCGCGCGCTCTGTGTTTGAATTTGAACTCCGGCTTTCTTTCTCTTCCCCTTTTCCCCGTTCCGTTGTTCTTCCATATTGTTTCTCTATGTTTTATTATTCCGATGTTTCCTTACATTATTGTTCTTATTATCTATTTTACTTCATTTGTATCCTTATGTCTATAGTAATCCATATGTTTCCTTATTCTATTTTCGTGTATATTTGTGCGCGTTCCGCGTCACAAGCTTCGAACTCTTTAACGACAATATACTCCGGCCAGAATTTGGTAGAGCATATTGTGTCAAAGAGCTGGGACATTTATCTTGAAAGATGAAATGTCCCTAGCATAGGAAAATTTGAATTTTTCCACCTTAATTTTCATTTCATCGGCTTTAGTTTTGCCTTGAATAAAGGCTATTACATCTTCCGATGTCTGATCAGGGGAAAGCCGCGAAACAAATATCTGTTTCGTAGGTGGGACAACAGTAAGGGCTTTCGGCAATGCAGACGCATTGTCTGGATTGCCAATGTCGGCCGGTAATCCGGGCCTGACGCCCTGGGGAGATACATTGATGGGAGTCTGAGGGGTCGTAATTTGCGATCCACCACGGGACAAAACGGAAATCACCGGGGGCACGGTCCCTCCAGCAGTACATTCGGGTACCGAATCTTTTCTGACACTCGACCTCAGAATTCTTGGATTTAATCCTGAGGTCGATGGCTGATCCGAGGGAGGCTGCTGTTGAGAGCCCGCTGCGGGTTTAAGGGATCCGTCGTTATGTTGCAGACCAGTAGCAGTTTTTTTCGCCTAGGAGACTCATTTAATAGCTTAAGGCTATTAAATTGAGTATCTAGCGCTGAGAGCATATCATGAGTTTTGCGAAAACTCGATAATAGTCCTTAAAACCGCTCTTGGTTTGCCGCATAAAAGACATAATTTCGCTTCCAACCTCGCGACAGGCATCACAGCAGTAACGCAAACCGATGTTCCTTCTCAAATCGTCTACTGTCCGCGCTACAACACCAATGCACTTGGCATGCACAATGTTGTCGCACAGCCAGCAGCCGAGCAAAAGATCATTAACCGCCATTACCGTCTTGCAGGTTTTAAAAGCGCAGACAATAGCGGATATTATAGGGACTTACCACTGTACCTTTACGTGAAGATAAGAAATAGTGCAGCTGCACAGAAAATAGGAGGTAGAGAGAGCGGGTGAGCGGATGAGCGTGGTAGCAAAAGCTTACCAGATTAACGTTTAGCTGTCGCGAGGGCGCAAACAACTGCTAAACGAAAGGCACAAAAAGGAATACAAAAAAAAAAGCACAAGCAAAACACTGGCAGCACAACTGAAATTGTGAAAATAATTAAATTAAATGCACAAATGCGCAAGAAAAAAACACGTCCGTTCACTTGGAAGGAAGAAAATAAATAAATAAATTACTGCAGAAATAACTGGAATTGACGAGGAAATCATTGAAAGATTGGGTACGATCTTGAAAGTACTCAATTACAAGGAGAAAATTGATTCTGTGAAATATGGGGAATATGCTTCCATCACAGTTTCACTCTTGGCTGAGAAGTATCCACTTAAGAGATTGACTCCGACAGTCCACAAAACTTTGTAACATGGTTAAGATATAATTGAATATTAATCTTTGCCTATTGGAGAACTTTCGAAAGAAGCCCAGGAATCGCTGAATAAATTCTATAAGAAATATAGATACTGCAACTCTTACAAGTCATCAAGACCAAGGCAAAATGAGGACCTCTTCAACATGTTGGCTGCATCATCTGACCCATTTATTGCATCTCTGCGGCATGTAAAGTCACGAAAAGAGATAGAATCAAGTAATTATAGTCCAGAAATGCTAAGTCTATTAGATATTCCCCAAATATAAGCATATATTTAGAAATAAGTACTCAAAATGATCCAAAAATAAAACAAAATTCTAAAAAATTAAAAAAAAAAAAAATTTTCAGTGTTCAAAATATTTTTAGTTGATCAAATAAACAAAAACAAAGCAAAAAATTAAAAAAACATTTTGTTTTAATAAATTCGTTTTCATAAGAAAAAATTGATTTTTTCACTTTGATACCCTATAAAATGGCGAATTTGTGGCATATTATATATGTACATTTTACAACAATTACCTGCCAAATGCCGTTTACATTTTTCAATTATCTTATTTTATTCAAAAGTTCTGATTTTTGCAAACTTAAAATGAGAAAAGGCGCTCGTGTGCGACGTTTGGTAAATACTATTAACATAGATCGGAGCATCGAGTTGATTGCCACGTGACTTAAGCTCAGTTGATTTTTTGTTCTCGCCAATACGCTGCAAATATTTTTATTTTTTCTAGCAAGTTATCCAACTTATCAATAATGACCGGGTCGACATTTGATCGTTCCGAAAAGTGTCACTGAAACGCCGTGACAGCTTTATGTGAAATGTAAAACACAGACCGTGGGAAAGAGATTTTAAAAGTTCACCCTCAACAAATGGTATGTCATGTGTGCAGAGGTCAAGCACATTGCTAGCCGCATGGTAAACAACCAGCTTAGCCTCCACACCTCCCACTCTCTCTTTCACTTCCCGCATGTCCGCGACTTCCTGGTTGAGATGGTCAACAAGGGCACTCAGCTGGTCCCGCTGTGAGCGTAGATCAACTACCTCCCGCTTCAGGCAAGATACCCGCTCTCCAGTCTGCTTCACCTCACGAGCAAAAGGTTCCAGTAGATCCGAGAGACCACTGAGTATGCGCTTCTCCGTTTCCTTGCGAAGGCAGTAATCCCGTCTGTTTGCTCCTGGAAGCGCACCTTGGGCAGATTCAAAATGTCTGACGCAAGGGCATTAGAAAGGTGGTCACTTGCAGTTCTAGCGTTGCTGCGAAAGCGTTTGGAAGCAGTGAACGTAGAAATCTTTCCAAATTTTAGTATTTGAGTTTAGGTTTAATGTGTTATTAAGTGTGGTTTTGTTACGTTAGTGTGTTGGTTTCGGTAACTTAGTTTATTGTTGACTTAATCAGTATATCAGTTTTTGGCAATACAAACTCCCAAATTCGAATTATTTTTATTAAATTTATTCAGTTCGATTTTAGTTAATTTTATTTTTATTATTATTATTATGGGCGTTGATGCACTACGATCAGTATCCGCATGACACCAAGGACGTGCTTGTTCGCGTTAGGTGTTGGTAGGCGACAAATAAAAGTATAGAAAAGGATTACAAGGAAGTGACTACTGGCGTACTGCAGGATTGTTTGCTTGCATGCGTGTTAAGTGGATTAGGATTAGTTTTTTTGGGAAGGGTATCCACATTAGACCCTATTATGTACAAGTCTTTGTAATTTGCACGTAGGACTCTAAGGGGTTCATGCAATTCAAAGGACATTCTACAGTGGCGCAAAACTAAGGGAATATAAGATCTAGTATTTCTAGTTGGTATGTGAAAGGTTAAGCTGACCCAACAAGTCAGCACTTTCAACGTCACCATGAATTACGTTGTAAATAAAAGTAATGCCTAGCATGGTTCTACGGTTAGACAAGGATGGTAAGGTGATTAGTAGGAGTCTACTGGAATAAGAAGGTAACCTCTGGTGTGCATCCCAGCTTAATCCGCGTAAAGCGAAAAGTAAAAAGTTCTTTTGAACCGACTCAATGCGTTTACTGTGGACACCATACTGAGGGCCCCAAACGCAAGATCCATATTCTAGATAGGACGAACTAAAGAAATATAAGGAGGTTTAGTAACATAGGGGTTATTGAATTCTTTCGACCACCCTTTAATGAATCCAAGCACACCTTTGGCTTTATTTACCATGCACGAAATATGATCAATAAAGTCAAGTTTAGGATCCAGGCGGACTCCCAAATCATCAACTATATTAATTCTTTCCAAAGAGCGACAGTTCAGCGTGTAAGTTGCGAGCTAGGGAACGACACGAGAGAATATCATTAGCTTGCATTTAGAGCTGTTTAAATTTAATAATTTTACGCGGATCCATGTTTGAAAATTATTAAGATCTGTTTGGAAATCCTTGTTTGAATTCGTATTTAAACATGTGTTCTGAGAAGGATGGTACTCTGCATTCGGATATCCGTCCCGTTAGGAGTGTAAAATCTAGCCCGGTTGACTAGGTAGGACCTATAAAGGTGTGCTCCTCGCCTAAGTTTCCTATATATAAATTAGTGAAAAGTATAAAGTCCAAGAGTGACTCACTTCTGCCCTTTTTGTTGCGACTTACCCAAACATTGTGGTGTACGTTCGCGTTGGCTGGCTTCTACCAGTCTGCTGAGTTCCTCTGGTAGGGTTATCTTCGCTCCCCTGCATCACCACAGTCAGATCGTCAGAGCTGCTATATGACATAAGGTTAGCATGGAGACCTCAGCATGAAGGCTCAGCGCGGTTCTCGCCAATCGCTTCTGTTAGAACTGTTTGGCTTACAAACATTCCGAGGGAGCGTGTCGCAGTGGTGACCGATGCAAGATGTGCATTCGGCACTAACCTACGCTCCTGCATGTGCTTCAACATCCATCAAGACATATAGTTCGCACATTACTGACCATCATTCTGAATGCTATACTTTTTTGTTCAGATACTATCAACGCAACTCGCCCTTGAAAGCAGACATACCAGAGGTACATAGTCCTACCGTTGCTGAAATCTCTTCTTAGGCTCAGTCACAATTAATTGCGATGTCTTCATGTCCGGTGCTGTACTCCAGCCGTTCTCTTCATCGCACAGCTGCCTTTTACAACGTTCTTAAGCCTTTCCCAGACACTCGTCGGGCTGACTTGTGAACTGGCTTCAGGCTCTCTCTGGCTTCGCTCTAGAGCCATCCGCTCTCTTGTACACATACAGCGACAGTTGCAGACTGGTTGTGTGCATGTTAACACTGTTAAATAGTAATCATAAGTCGATACAGATCTTGGGTGATTATTGGATTGGATTTAGTTGCAAAATCAGCATAAACATCTTTAGGGGCCGTGCCTGGTTCTTATTGGTGCACTGTATGGTGAGTTATGTTGGTTTTGCTAGTGTCAGCACTTTGATACACGAGCGGTCGGCTTGCCGGCCGCGCATAGCTTACGTAAAATCATATAAGTTTTCAGTTTTACTTTGACATTCAATAAGAGCATTGGCTTGACTATAAAACTCCGGCATTGGCCGTCAACATTTACTTTATTAATTGAAATTGGTTATCGAGCCTTAAGAGCCGTTAGCAACGAAGTTAGTTACTCCCGACGTAATCTTCATAAGAAGAGAGAAGAAAGTCAGTGGCAACCGCCCGGCTCATACACAACAGCAGCCAGCCACGGTGGCAATTGCGTCATCACCCCTTCCCCCGGACCAGCCACGGTGGCAATTGGATCTAGCCCGGTTGACTAGGTAGGACCTATAAATCTATATATCGACAATATACTCCGGCCAGAATTTGGTAGAGCATATTGTGTCAAAGAGCTGGGACATTTATCTTGAAAGATGAAATGTCCCTAGCATAGGAAAATTTGAATTTTTCCACCTTAATTTTCATTTCATCGGCTTTAGTTTTGCCTTGAATAAAGGCTATTACATCTTCCGATGTCTGATCAGGGGAAAGCCGCGAAACAAATATCTGTTTCGTAGGTGGGACAACAGTAAGGGCTTTCGGCAATGCAGACGCATTGTCTGGATTGCCAATGTCGGCCGGTAATCCGGGCCTGACGCCCTGGGGAGATACATTGATGGGAGTCTGAGGGGTCGTAATTTGCGATCCACCACGGGACAAAACGGAAATCACCGGGGGCACGGTCCCTCCAGCAGTACATTCGGGTACCGAATCTTTTCTGACACTCGACCTCAGAATTCTTGGATTTAATCCTGAGGTCGATGGCTGATCCGAGGGAGGCTGCTGTTGAGAGCCCGCTGCGGGTTTAAGGGATCCGTCGTTATGTTGCAGACCAGTAGCAGTTTTTTTCGCCTAGGAGACTCATTTAATAGCTTAAGGCTATTAAATTGAGTATCTAGCGCTGAGAGCATATCATGAGTTTTGCGAAAACTCGATAATAGTCCTTAAAACCGCTCTTGGTTTGCCGCATAAAAGACATAATTTCGCTTCCAACCTCGCGACAGGCATCACAGCAGTAACGCAAACCGATGTTCCTTCTCAAATCGTCTACTGTCCGCGCTACAACACCAATGCACTTGGCATGCACAATGTTGTCGCACAGCCAGCAGCCGAGCAAAAGATCATTAACCGCCATTACCGTCTTGCAGGTTTTAAAAGCGCAGACAATAGCGGATATTATAGGGACTTACCACTGTACCTTTACGTGAAGATAAGAAATAGTGCAGCTGCACAGAAAATAGGAGGTAGAGAGAGCGGGTGAGCGGATGAGCGTGGTAGCAAAAGCTTACCAGATTAACGTTTAGCTGTCGCGAGGGCGCAAACAACTGCTAAACGAAAGGCACAAAAAGGAATACAAAAAAAAAAGCACAAGCAAAACACTGGCAGCACAACTGAAATTGTGAAAATAATTAAATTAAATGCACAAATGCGCAAGAAAAAAACACGTCCGTTCACTTGGAAGGAAGAAAATAAATAAATAAATTACTGCAGAAATAACTGGAATTGACGAGGAAATCATTGAAAGATTGGGTACGATCTTGAAAGTACTCAATTACAAGGAGAAAATTGATTCTGTGAAATATGGGGAATATGCTTCCATCACAGTTTCACTCTTGGCTGAGAAGTATCCACTTAAGAGATTGACTCCGACAGTCCACAAAACTTTGTAACATGGTTAAGATATAATTGAATATTAATCTTTGCCTATTGGAGAACTTTCGAAAGAAGCCCAGGAATCGCTGAATAAATTCTATAAGAAATATAGATACTGCAACTCTTACAAGTCATCAAGACCAAGGCAAAATGAGGACCTCTTCAACATGTTGGCTGCATCATCTGACCCATTTATTGCATCTCTGCGGCATGTAAAGTCACGAAAAGAGATAGAATCAAGTAATTATAGTCCAGAAATGCTAAGTCTATTAGATATTCCCCAAATATAAGCATATATTTAGAAATAAGTACTCAAAATGATCCAAAAATAAAACAAAATTCTAAAAAATTAAAAAAAAAAAAAAATTTTCAGTGTTCAAAATATTTTTAGTTGATCAAATAAACAAAAACAAAGCAAAAAATTAAAAAAACATTTTGTTTTAATAAATTCGTTTTCATAAGAAAAAATTGATTTTTTCACTTTGATACCCTATAAAATGGCGAATTTGTGGCATATTATATATGTACATTTTACAACAATTACCTGCCAAATGCCGTTTACATTTTTCAATTATCTTATTTTATTCAAAAGTTCTGATTTTTGCAAACTTAAAATGAGAAAAGGCGCTCGTGTGCGACGTTTGGTAAATACTATTAACATAGATCGGAGCATCGAGTTGATTGCCACGTGACTTAAGCTCAGTTGATTTTTTGTTCTCGCCAATACGCTGCAAATATTTTTATTTTTTCTAGCAAGTTATCCAACTTATCAATAATGACCGGGTCGACATTTGATCGTTCCGAAAAGTGTCACTGAAACGCCGTGACAGCTTTATGTGAAATGTAAAACACAGACCGTGGGAAAGAGATTTTAAAAGTTCACCCTCAACAAATGGTATGTCATGTGTGCAGAGGTCAAGCACATTGCTAGCCGCATGGTAAACAACCAGCTTAGCCTCCACACCTCCCACTCTCTCTTTCACTTCCCGCATGTCCGCGACTTCCTGGTTGAGATGGTCAACAAGGGCACTCAGCTGGTCCCGCTGTGAGCGTAGATCAACTACCTCCCGCTTCAGGCAAGATACCCGCTCTCCAGTCTGCTTCACCTCACGAGCAAAAGGTTCCAGTAGATCCGAGAGACCACTGAGTATGCGCTTCTCCGTTTCCTTGCGAAGGCAGTAATCCCGTCTGTTTGCTCCTGGAAGCGCACCTTGGGCAGATTCAAAATGTCTGACGCAAGGGCATTAGAAAGGTGGTCACTTGCAGTTCTAGCGTTGCTGCGAAAGCGTTTGGAAGCAGTGAACGTAGAAATCTTTCCAAATTTTAGTATTTGAGTTTAGGTTTAATGTGTTATTAAGTGTGGTTTTGTTACGTTAGTGTGTTGGTTTCGGTAACTTAGTTTATTGTTGACTTAATCAGTATATCAGTTTTTGGCAATACAAACTCCCAAATTCGAATTATTTTTATTAAATTTATTCAGTTCGATTTTAGTTAATTTTATTTTTATTATTATTATTATGGGCGTTGATGCACTACGATCAGTATCCGCATGACACCAAGGACGTGCTTGTTCGCGTTAGGTGTTGGTAGGCGACAAATAAAAGTATAGAAAAGGATTACAAGGAAGTGACTACTGGCGTACTGCAGGATTGTTTGCTTGCATGCGTGTTAAGTGGATTAGGATTAGTTTTTTTGGGAAGGGTATCCACATTAGACCCTATTATGTACAAGTCTTTGTAATTTGCACGTAGGACTCTAAGGGGTTCATGCAATTCAAAGGACATTCTACAGTGGCGCAAAACTAAGGGAATATAAGATCTAGTATTTCTAGTTGGTATGTGAAAGGTTAAGCTGACCCAACAAGTCAGCACTTTCAACGTCACCATGAATTACGTTGTAAATAAAAGTAATGCCTAGCATGGTTCTACGGTTAGACAAGGATGGTAAGGTGATTAGTAGGAGTCTACTGGAATAAGAAGGTAACCTCTGGTGTGCATCCCAGCTTAATCCGCGTAAAGCGAAAAGTAAAAAGTTCTTTTGAACCGACTCAATGCGTTTACTGTGGACACCATACTGAGGGCCCCAAACGCAAGATCCATATTCTAGATAGGACGAACTAAAGAAATATAAGGAGGTTTAGTAACATAGGGGTTATTGAATTCTTTCGACCACCCTTTAATGAATCCAAGCACACCTTTGGCTTTATTTACCATGCACGAAATATGATCAATAAAGTCAAGTTTAGGATCCAGGCGGACTCCCAAATCATCAACTATATTAATTCTTTCCAAAGAGCGACAGTTCAGCGTGTAAGTTGCGAGCTAGGGAACGACACGAGAGAATATCATTAGCTTGCATTTAGAGCTGTTTAAATTTAATAATTTTACGCGGATCCATGTTTGAAAATTATTAAGATCTGTTTGGAAATCCTTGTTTGAATTCGTATTTAAACATGTGTTCTGAGAAGGATGGTACTCTGCATTCGGATATCCGTCCCGTTAGGAGTGTAAAATCTAGCCCGGTTGACTAGGTAGGACCTATAAAGGTGTGCTCCTCGCCTAAGTTTCCTATATATAAATTAGTGAAAAGTATAAAGTCCAAGAGTGACTCACTTCTGCCCTTTTGTTGCGACTTACCCAAACATTGTGGTGTACGTTCGCGTTGGCTGGCTTCTACCAGTCTGCTGAGTTCCTCTGGTAGGGTTATCTTCGCTCCCCTGCATCACCACAGTCAGATCGTCAGAGCTGCTATATGACATAAGGTTAGCATGGAGACCTCAGCATGAAGGCTCAGCGCGGTTCTCGCCAATCGCTTCTGTTAGAACTGTTTGGCTTACAAACATTCCGAGGGAGCGTGTCGCAGTGGTGACCGATGCAAGATGTGCATTCGGCACTAACCTACGCTCCTGCATGTGCTTCAACATCCATCAAGACATATAGTTCGCACATTACTGACCATCATTCTGAATGCTATACTTTTTTGTTCAGATACTATCAACGCAACTCGCCCTTGAAAGCAGACATACCAGAGGTACATAGTCCTACCGTTGCTGAAATCTCTTCTTAGGCTCAGTCACAATTAATTGCGATGTCTTCATGTCCGGTGCTGTACTCCAGCCGTTCTCTTCATCGCACAGCTGCCTTTTACAACGTTCTTAAGCCTTTCCCAGACACTCGTCGGGCTGACTTGTGAACTGGCTTCAGGCTCTCTCTGGCTTCGCTCTAGAGCCATCCGCTCTCTTGTACACATACAGCGACAGTTGCAGACTGGTTGTGTGCATGTTAACACTGTTAAATAGTAATCATAAGTCGATACAGATCTTGGGTGATTATTGGATTGGATTTAGTTGCAAAATCAGCATAAACATCTTTAGGGGCCGTGCCTGGTTCTTATTGGTGCACTGTATGGTGAGTTATGTTGGTTTTGCTAGTGTCAGCACTTTGATACACGAGCGGTCGGCTTGCCGGCCGCGCATAGCTTACGTAAAATCATATAAGTTTTCAGTTTTACTTTGACATTCAATAAGAGCATTGGCTTGACTATAAAACTCCGGCATTGGCCGTCAACATTTACTTTATTAATTGAAATTGGTTATCGAGCCTTAAGAGCCGTTAGCAACGAAGTTAGTTACTCCCGACGTAATCTTCATAAGAAGAGAGAAGAAAGTCAGTGGCAACCGCCCGGCTCATACACAACAGCAGCCAGCCACGGTGGCAATTGCGTCATCACCCCTTCCCCCGGACCAGCCACGGTGGCAATTGGATCTAGCCCGGTTGACTAGGTAGGACCTATAAAGGTGTGCTCCTCGCCTAAGTTTCCTATATATAAATTAGTGAAAAGTATAAAGTCCAAGAGTGACTCACTTCTGCCCTTTTTGTTGCGACTTACCCAAACATTGTGGTGTACGTTCGCGTTGGCTGGCTTCTACCAGTCTGCTGAGTTCCTCTGGTAGGGTTATCTTCGCTCCCCTGCATCACCACAGTCAGATCGTCAGAGCTGCTATATGACATAAGGTTAGCATGGAGACCTCAGCATGAAGGCTCAGCGCGGTTCTCGCCAATCGCTTCTGTTAGAACTGTTTGGCTTACAAACATTCCGAGGGAGCGTGTCGCAGTGGTGACCGATGCAAGATGTGCATTCGGCACTAACCTACGCTCCTGCATGTGCTTCAACATCCATCAAGACATATAGTTCGCACATTACTGACCATCATTCTGAATGCTATACTTTTTTGTTCAGATACTATCAACGCAACTCGCCCTTGAAAGCAGACATACCAGAGGTACATAGTCCTACCGTTGCTGAAATCTCTTCTTAGGCTCAGTCACAATTAATTGCGATGTCTTCATGTCCGGTGCTGTACTCCAGCCGTTCTCTTCATCGCACAGCTGCCTTTTACAACGTTCTTAAGCCTTTCCCAGACACTCGTCGGGCTGACTTGTGAACTGGCTTCAGGCTCTCTCTGGCTTCGCTCTAGAGCCATCCGCTCTCTTGTACACATACAGCGACAGTTGCAGACTGGTTGTGTGCATGTTAACACTGTTAAATAGTAATCATAAGTCGATACAGATCTTGGGTGATTATTGGATTGGATTTAGTTGCAAAATCAGCATAAACATCTTTAGGGGCCGTGCCTGGTTCTTATTGGTGCACTGTATGGTGAGTTATGTTGGTTTTGCTAGTGTCAGCACTTTGATACACGAGCGGTCGGCTTGCCGGCCGCGCATAGCTTACGTAAAATCATATAAGTTTTCAGTTTTACTTTGACATTCAATAAGAGCATTGGCTTGACTATAAAACTCCGGCATTGGCCGTCAACATTTACTTTATTAATTGAAATTGGTTATCGAGCCTTAAGAGCCGTTAGCAACGAAGTTAGTTACTCCCGACGTAATCTTCATAAGAAGAGAGAAGAAAGTCAGTGGCAACCGCCCGGCTCATACACAACAGCAGCCAGCCACGGTGGCAATTGCGTCATCACCCCTTCCCCCGGACCAGCCACGGTGGCAATTGGATCTAGCCCGGTTGACTAGGTAGGACCTATAAAGGTGTGCTCCTCGCCTAAGTTTCCTATATATAAATTAGTGAAAAGTATAAAGTCCAAGAGTGACTCACTTCTGCCCTTTTTGTTGCGACTTACCCAAACATTGTGGTGTACGTTCGCGTTGGCTGGCTTCTACCATTCTGCTGAGTTCCTCTGGTAGGGTTATCTTCGCTCCCCTGCATCACCACAGTCAGATCGTCAGAGCTGTTATATGACATAAGGTTAGCATGGAGACCTCAGCATGAAGGCTCAGCGCGGTTCTCGCCAATCGCTTCTGTTAGAACTGTTTGGCTTACAAACATTCCGAGGGAGCGTGTCGCAGTGGTGACCGATGCAAGATGTGCATTCGGCACTAACCTACGCTCCTGCATGTGCTTCAACATCCATCAAGACATATAGTTCGCACATTACTGACTATCATTCTGAATGCTATACTTTTTTGTTCAGATACTACGCAACTCGCCCTTGAAAGCAGACATACCAGAGGTACATAGTCCTACCGTTGCTGAAATCTCTTCTTAGGCTCAGTCACAATTAATTGCGATGTCTTCATGTCCGGTGCTGTACTCCAGCCGTTCTCTTCATCGCACAGCTGCCTTTTACAACGTTCTTAAGCCTTTTCCAGACACTCGTCGGGCTGACTTGTGAACTGGCTTCAGGCTCTCTCTGGCTTCGCTCTAGAGCCATCCGCTCTCTTGTACACATACAGCGACAGTTGCAGACTGGTTGTGTGCATGTTAACACTGTTAAATAGTAATCATAAGTCGATACAGATCTTGGGTGATTATTGGATTGGATTTAGTTGCAAAATCAGCATAAACATCTTTAGGGGCCGTGCCTGGTTCTTATTGGTGCACTGTATGGTGAGTTATGTTGGTTTTGCTAGTGTCAGCACTTTGATACACGAGCGGTCGGCTTGCCGGCCGCGCATAGCTTACGTAAAATCATATAAGTTTTCAGTTTTACTTTGACATTCAATAAGAGCATTGGCTTGAATATAAAACTCCGGCATTGGCCGTCAACATTTACTTTATTAATTGAAATTGGTTATCGAGCCTTAAGAGCCGTTAGCAACGGAGTTAGTTACTCCCGACGTAATCTTCATAAGAAGAGAGAAGAAAGTCAGTGGCAACCGCCCGGCTCATACACAACAGCAGCCAGCCACGGTGGCAATTGCGTCATCACCCCTTCCCCCGGACCAGCCACGGTGGCAATTGGATTGCATCTCCTCACCCCCACGGACAGCGGCGAGGGACTGCGTGTGGCTCCAGAACTAATTTATAATTTACACACGTATTCGCATCGTTGTTCTTGTGATTACTCATACAAAAAAACGCAATATATTTTTCGAATTTTACGATCTTAACTTTGTGTGAGCGGAGAGAGGGCGATTGTCGTTGCCATAAAAAAATCAGCCTCATATTGCAAATCCTAATAATTATATCGTTTTAATCGTTTTTGGTTAAAGGTTTCCTTACCTTTTTTTCTGAGCTCGCACAACTTCCTACTTTATGATTTATCTATGCCATCCAGAGAGTTTAACTTCAACTCAGGCACGGGGTTCTTTCTTGTTAGGGAAAATGAAGGTGGGCTTACCCCCTTATGTCGGGAAAAGACTCCCATCCCCTCGTGTTTTTTATTTTTTAAATTTTTTCCTAATACGTCATCTTAGTACCCACTTGTAACAAGCCTGGTTAGATAAGTAATAAGATAAGAAATAACAAAGAGTGTAAAATAATAAACTAAGAAAAGTATTAAATAACAAAGAAAGAAAAATAGTAAATAATAAATAAAGACTATTAAATAAACTAAATGCTAATAGCCGGACACAAGAATCAGAAATGGGATTTATCCAAAGCGCAAGTGAAATGGTGTTGAACTTTAAAGACATAAAAGTGGTGCAGCTAAAGGGGTGATTGGAGTTATTAAATATTCAACAAAAGGCATCAAAACTAAGCTGTTTGCTAGGCTGGAGAAGGTTCCGGAAGATATTCGAGGTAGCGCTCCCGAAGACTGCGAGGAGTCAGTCGAAGCTAAGCTGGTTGAGCAGGACGAGGAGGATGTCGTCGAGCTAAAAGATGGAGTTGAAACCCCCATGAACTTGCACGCACAGATTGCGAAAGCGCAAAAAACCTTGGATGGTCTGAACCAACAGATCGGCAACATGCAAAATTCCAGTGAAGCCAACAGTTCGGAGAACGTGAACGAAGCCCGGAGAAACAGAAGCAGCAACAGAAGTTTCGAGCATTTTGAGCAGCGGCCTGCAGAATGGTATGTAACGGAACTGCTTTCTTTCCTGGGAAATGCCTGGCTAGCTCATGGATGCTCAGGGCGGGTACGAACCAATGCCCGCAGTCCGCACAATAAAATACCGATTAATCGGACGTCTCGGAAAAATCTAATCACCAACAATACTCACACAAAAATGTAAACAAAACAAATCCGACGACTTCTTCGGACCGAATTGGTGGCGTTGATGGATTTGCCACGACGCTCCATTGATGCCTCCTGGACATCTCGGGGCATCACCCATCTCCGGCGAACCGGAGTCTATTCCAGGCGGTCTGGCGACCGGCCCATCTCCCCAGGTAAACAAATTTACTCCACGTTCATCTCACTGTTTTTAATTCCTTATAAATTTCAGATCCTTATTACTAACATGGCAGGACACTTAGGTTGACAATAGCAAGTGCCCGCACGTTCCACTGGGACCTATTCCCGGCGAAGCCGTGACCCTAGCCAGGGATGCGCTTGCGCCAAGGCTGCCACGAGAACCTCAAAGAAGTCGACGGCTCGGCACTTTCGCCGGCAAATCTGGCCAAAAATCCGGCCGTTAACGAGAAGGACAACCCCTTTCCTACCTAGGGTTCCTACTGGAGCTCCAAAAGAAACCACAAGGGTGGGTCAGTTTATCAATATTCTGTTTTAAATCTTTTTAATTCTCCTGTTTCATTTACCTGTGTTGCACCAATCCCGGACCCGACTCCGGAAACGCGGAGGACAAGACACATTCTTGGAGGCGTCGCTAGCTTGTGCGGCCCCGACCCGAGCAACCGGGAGAAAAAATAAGGGAACCCGGCCGCCATGTCACGGCAGGCCAGGCACTCTCGCTGAACGGACTCACCGGATTCCAGTTGGCCAGAGGGATGGCTCTGCTGACCGATGGGCGCCGACCGGCTGGATTGCTTGGCTCTGATGGCTGGCAGCTGCTCCTCAAATTATTCCGCCCAATAGCCGTTGGCGGCGGGTAAGCACCAAGCACAAAAAAACATTCCACAATAAAAGATTTCGTGGCCAGTGATTTTGTCACTGCCACGCTGAAATAAAACCTCATTTAAATACAAATGTTTTTCCACTTTTTAATATTTTCACCCACGTTTTTATTTCTAGCTTCCGAAACAGCTTTCCTTCTGGCTGCTAATCTTCCTTGTTGCTACTGCTGTTTCGGATTCTTCTTCTTTGGATATGATATCTCCAGCGCAGTTCTGTTTGGTGCCCAACGCTGGGCCCACGCTAAACGGGAAGTATTTATGCTTTCGAGGTTCTGTTCTAGTATACTTTGTTTGCCCTTCATTCCAGATCAGATGGGATATCTTTGCCGTGGTAAACGCCCAGACTCCGGCCTTGCATGTCTTCCAGCTCATAAGCGTTGATGCCCATGGCCTTCACCACTCTGGCTTTGAGGAATTTCCTGGCAAACTTGGGATTGAACTGCTTCCCAAAGTCGCTGAGGACAAAGTTCCGGCGATACACCTCTTGCCCTGGCCTCGCGGTGAACACTCTGGCCCTCTGGTCGTATCGCTGGCGACTGTGGTCATAAGCTGTCTCCAAGCTCTTGCGTACCTTCTCCTGCACGACTCGAAGCTTATCAGCCGTCGGCATTCCGGCCATTTCGTGGTCACACATCGACTGTAGCTTCCTGGCCAGCCTGTAGCTGGAACCGTGCAGGAACATATGATGCCCGAACACTGTGAGGAATGGTGCCTCGCCTGTAGCCGAATGGACTGCGTTCCGGATGGCCACCTCGATCTCAGGAAGGTAAGCATCCCATTCCCGATGATCGTTCTCCAGGAACCCTCGGATAGCTGCCAGGACACTTCGATTCACCCGCTCCGCTGCGTTGCTCTGGGGAGAGTAGATCGGGGTCTTTAAGTGCCGGATTCCGAAGCTCTCCATCGCCTCCTCGAAGATCCTCGAAGTGAACTGCCGCCCGTTGTCTGAGTGCACCACCTCCGGTACTCCAAACTTGTAGAATACCTCTGTAATGAGGAAATCTACTACGTCCGAAGCTGTCGCATGTCTCATCGCCTTGAGAAAGGTGTACTTTGAGAAGTTATTCACCACGATGAAGATCCAGTCGTGTCCCTTCTTCGACCTCGGATATTTGCCAAGGAAGTCGACGTACAGTTTCTGGAAAGGCCTTTCCATCATCGGGGCCTTCGACTCCTAGCAAACCTGGCGTCTTCGGACGACATCGCGGATCTGCATCACCATCACAGGCCAGTAGAACTGCCGCCGCAGGATCTCCAGCGTATTCCCTATACCGCCGTGAGCTGCCTTTGGATCTGTATGCGCTCGCTCAACCAGGCTGTGGGTCAGACTCTGCGGTATCCAGAGCTTCCATGCGGATCCTTCAACTGCGTCATCCAACGTTGCTGGGGAGACTCGCTTGAAGATGAGACCGTCCTCAATCCTCAGATCTGGTAAGTTATCCGCATTCTCCTCCACTTCTCGGACTAACTCCTGTTATTCATCTCCAGCAAACTCAGTGGTCTCAAAACCCAGCAACTCGGTCGGCTCTACGGAGATCTCCTCGACGCATCGCGAAAGCATGTCTGCCACCACGTTCTTGCTGCCCTTCCGGTGCTCGATCTTGAAGATGAATCCCTGGAGCTGCAAGGACCACCTGGCCAGGCGTCCCGAGAGATCCTTCATGGACATCAACCATTTCAGGCTGGCGTGATCCGTGATGCAGGTGAATGGCATCCCTTCCACATACGGACGAAACTTCCGGATCGCCAAGAGCGCTGCAAGGCTCTCTTTCTCGGTGACGGTGTAATTCTGGTGCCTATTCATCTTGGCCGAGAAGAAGGCTATCGGCTGCTCCTGGTTGTCCTCATCCTTCTTTAACAGAACCGCTCCAACTCCGATGTGAGACGCGTCGCACTGGATGTAAAAGTGCCACTTGAAGTGCCTCTATTCTCCTCTGGACCAGGACCGCCAGCTGCGCCTCCGGACTCAAAGAAAACTTTGGGTTCCCGGTCTTCTTGAGCGCTTGGGTGAGCGGTGCTGCCAGCGTCGCGAAGTTCCTGACCAAGCGCCGATACCATCCAGCCGTGCCCAGAAATGCTCGCACATCCTTCATCGTCCTCGGCTCTGGCATCCTACGGATTGCAGCCACTCTTCCTGGATCCATTCGCAGACGACCTCCACCTACGATGAAGCCTAGGTAAGTCAACAACTTGAAACAGAATTTCGACTTGCTAAGCCCAATCGTTAATCCTGTTTCCCTTAGGCATTCGGCGACTCGTCGTAGGTACCGGAAGTGCGTCTGGATGTCCGGTGCCAGGATGAGCAGATCGTCCAAGTAAACAAATACGTTGGATCGGATTTCAGCTGGGATTACTCGGTCCATGTGTCTCACCAACCGCTGCGCCGCATTGCAGATCCCGAACGGCATCACTCAGAACTGATAAAGGGGCCGGCCAGGAACCGTGAACGCAGTCAACTCCTTGTTTTTCTCGCCCAGTTCGATCTGCCAGAACGCGAATTTCAAATCCACGCTGGAGATGAAGTGCGTTTGATCGAATCTGGATTCAGGATTCCATCGATACTAGGCAAGGGGTTAGCGTCCTTGACGGTCACGTCGTTCAGTTTTCTGGCATCCAAGCAGAATCTGTCCATTCCAGGTCTCGACACCACCGTCGTCCGGTTGCTCCAAGGGCTCTTGCTCTCCTCGATGACTCCCAGGGCCAGCATTTTGACGACTTCGTCCTCGACCACCTTCTGCTTCGCCGGAGACATCGGATAGGGCCGATCCTTAAAGATTCTAACACCTTCAACCAGCTCGATGGTGTGCTTCTCCAGGCTCATGGTTCCCAAGCCATCTTTCTCGAACGTGAGGAACTTCCGCTTCATCTCCTCCAGCTTCAGAGACTCCGCCTGGGATAGTGTCCAAGATTCGGGATTGGCCTTCTCGTCGTCATCGTCCTCCTGGTCGGCGTAGTGCTCCATTTCCCTGGCGTGGATTTCTTCGGCCTTCTTCACGCCTTAAGTCGGAGCCAGGCCAAACGTCCGCCAAAAGTCGACTCCGAGATACTCCGGCTGCTCCAGGTAAGGGCAAAGATAAAAAAGAATGTTTTCTACCCTTCCCTTGTACTCCACAGGTAGCTGAATCCGTCCGATGATCGACCGATCATCGTCTGCGGCAGTACGCACTACCGAGAAGTACCTCTGGACCGGCACCCCCAACGCCTCCACCAGTTCCCTGCCGCCTTTGCCGAGCAGACTGACGCTTGCTCCGGTATCCAATAACCCGGTCAGCTGCTGGTTGAGGATTTTGATCCCGGCGAAGGGTCTGGGATCCTGGCTGCCGCCTCGCTTGACCGCCGCCACGACCTCTCTGCGTTTTTCCCGACGTTTCTGAAACCGAAATCGTGCTTTCCGCACCGTTCGGGACACTCTGCGCATGCCAATCCGGCTCCTTATCTCTAAATACCGTCGCATGCGCTCTTCATAGGGTAAGTATCTTAATGTTTTATTATTATTATCCTTACGAACTACTGATTTTATTTCCGGCTCTCTTAGTTTCTCACGGGATTCCTCGCTGGACGAGTTCCTCCCGCTCTCACATCGCCCAGCCGCCCGTTTCCCGTGCAGTTCGGGCATTTTGGCGCGACGGTGTCGGCCTTTCCACACCGGAAGCAGAACACCTTCCTCATCTCCTGCTCACAGTCTCGGAAACCGTGGTCCAGCGCCCCGCAGTTCCAGCAGCCAGCTCGGAACGGATTCCTTGGCCTCTCACGGACTTCCTCGACTTCGAGGGGGTCGGAATCCTCATCTGGCTCCGGTACAGCCACCTCGCTGACCCTGTTCCGCTCTCCTGCCGGGTAACGCATCGCTGGAGGGAATGGCGTGCGACTCCTTCGTCCGAAGCTGCGCTCGACCTCGACGCTCTCCTGCCGCAACTCATCCACAGTGAGCAGCTCCATCGCGTAGATATAACGCGCGATTCCTTCTCGCAAACCCTTCTTCATCACCTTCACCTAATGCCGCTCTGGCATTGGCTTCATCAGGCGAAAAGCAAGGGTCTGCATCGCGTGAAGGTAATCATCTACGCTCTCTCCTGGCTGCTGCTCACGCTGCAAGAGCAGGTGCATCCTCTGGTGCTCCGTCTCGTGGCTCTGGAACCTGTCTAGCAGAGCCCGACGCAACTGACTCCAGTGGTCCAGTCGGTGCTGCTGCACGTACATCCAGTACCACTCCAGAGCCCGCCCCGACAGCAACGTATGGAAGTTACGCAGAACTTCGGACCACGGACAGCGAGTTTGCCTCTGGAGGTACTCTAACCGGAAAAGGAAGCCCTCGACATGGTTTCTCTCGTCCTCGCCATTGAACGAGACGTTCCAGCGCTCCACTCTGGTGTAGTGTGAGCTGCCTCCCGCGTCCCAGTTGACGTACGCTCGTCCTGGAACTCGCCCGCTCTGCGATCCTCCACTCGCCAGTTCCAGCCTCCGCCATCGTCTCGACGTAGCTCCTCGGCCTCCGTGGACCCACCTGGACTGCTGCTGCACGTCCCGTACAGGTCCGGTGTCCCCCTGGGCGGCTTAGGTGAAACCTGTGGAGCCCTTGGTGCTGGTCCACTGGCCGTCGGGAAGCTTCGGGGTACTGCTCCGCGACCGCCCTGGAGTGCCTCCATCGATCGTCCCATGTGAGGCGGTTGCTGCGGTCTTTTTGCTGGAAGAGGTTGTTGCTGCCGTCCTCCTGGATGCGGCTGTTGCTGTGAAGCTGCTGAAAGTGGCTGCTGCTGCTGGACCGGGATCCCCTCTGGATCCTGTTGGTGAGTATCTGACGGCCTCAGCACCTGATTCATCAGTTTCATCATTTCCAGGAACCCGGCCCGCAACTCGTCCCGCAAGGTTTGGCCGATCCCAGCCTCCTGCGACTTGCGGTATGTCTCCGCCGCCAGCGCCAGGGCGATGTTCACCGCCGACTGGACGATGCAATCCATGGGAGGCTCCTGGAAATGAACCGACTTTGCCTCCGGATCCACATCCAACAGCTGGTCTGCTGCGTCCCCGATCGCTTTGCTGTCCTGGCCGTCTTGACGGAGGTGTCCTCATCAACCCCGTCGAAACCCGCGGGGGCACGAGCCCAATAGCCCCTTTCGCATCCGTGGACCACACCTCATCTTCCAGGGCTGGAGGAACCTTCGACCTAAGCTGATATTCGTGTCCTTTCTGTGCCATTATTATTTCTTTTCTAATTCCTAAACACCTAACAATTTATTTACGGCAACCACTAACAAATATCTTAATCAAGAAAATAAATAAATAACCAACGACGAATAACCAAATATACGAAGAAATTAAATTAATAAACATGCAACCATTATATAAATAAATATGCAAATAATAAATAAATAAAAAGGCAATAAATAAATTAATAAATAATTAAGCAATAAATAAATAAGTGATATTTATTTAATATCGAAAAATAAATAAATAATGCTGCAAGTGAATAAATAAATAATTTCCCATATATAAATGAATAAATAAAGTTGTTACCCTATAATTTCACTTAACTAATTCTTTTTTTCTCTTTCTACATTTCAGGGAAGATGGAGCTGATCACCCGCCGGTGGACTCCGTGCCAGTTTTTCTGCGTCTTTAATTCGCCCAAGTCGTCTCTACTCCGGCCGTTCGTCAACTGGACTAACTTTCAGCTGTGCTGAAAGTCGCCAGTTAAGGACATCGGCCTTCTGCATTATCCCGTAGGATTTTCCTTGATGCCTGTGGCTTGAGGTGTTCCGAATTGTGATGGCCGTGCAGCGCGCAGAGAGTCCTGCGGGTCACGATACCAACTCCAAGATGATTCCAAAAGCCACATACACCAAGAAAACCCAAGGATCTGCACATAAAAACAATTAAACAATTAAACAAAAGACTTTACGTTAATAAATAAATAAATAAAATGTATCCCTATCCTCTATATTACAGTAGTTTATCACAGTGTTCTATAGGTGCAACTTGCACGAATCCGTGGCCCACGGGATGCATATCCGTCGCTTGCACGCCCGGATGCCACCTCCTCGCCACAGCAGAACCGCTGCGAACTGTGCCCGGGAGCAATTGTTCGCTCTTTTGCGGCACAAGCCTCCCGACCTGACAAAGAAAAAAACAAATATACAAAACTGTCTACGCCTTGACCACCAGTCTCCCGCTTCTCGGTGCAATTGCAGGCCGTAAAATAGGCCTCGCAAGCCACCGTTCGTGGGGGGCTGGATGGTCCAGGACGTGACTCGAGGAGACGTCGTCATCCCGCTATCTTTTCTATTGGTTTTTTTGTTTGCGCGCCATATTGTAACGGAACTGCTTTCTTTCCTGGGAAATGCCTGGCTAGCTCATGGATGCTCAGGGCGGTAACGAACCAATGCCCGCAGTCCGCACAACAAAATACCGATTAATCGGACGTCTCGAAAAAATTGAATGACCAACAATACTCACATCTCTAACACAAAAATGTAAACAAAACAAATCCGACGTCTTCTTCGGACCGAATTGGTGGCGTTGATGGATTTGCCACGACGCTCCAGTGATGCCTCCTGGTCATCTCGGGGCATCACCCATCTCCGGCGAACCGGAGTCTATTCCAGGCGGTCTGGCGACCGGCCCATCTCCCCAGGTAAACAAATTTACTCCACGTTCATCTCACTGTTTTTAATTCCTTATAAATTTCAGATCCTTATTACTAACATGGCAGGACACTTAGGTTGACAATAGCAAGTGCCCGCACGTTCCACTGGGACCTATTCCCGGCGAAGCCGTGACCCTAGCCAGGGATGCGCTTGCGCCAAGGCTGCCACGAGAACCTCAAAGAAGTCGACGGCTCGGCACTTTCGCCGGCAAAAATTGGCCAAAAATCCGGCCGTTAACGAGAAGGACAACCCCTTTCCTACCTAGGGTTCCTACTGGAGCTCCAAAAGAAACCACAAGGGTGGGTCAGTTTATCAATATTCTGTTTTAAATCTATTTAATTCTCCTGTTTCATTTACCTGTGTTGCACCAATCCCGGACCCGACTCCGGAAACGCGGAGGACAAGACACATTCTTGGAGGCGTCGCTAGCTTGTGCGGCCCCGACCCGAGCAACCGGGAGAAAAAATAAGGGAACCCGGCTGCCATGTCACGGCAGGCCAGGCACTCTCGCGGAACGGACTCACCGGATTCCAGTTGGCCAGAGGGATGGCTCTGCTGACCGATGGGCGCCGACCGGCTGGATTGCTTGGCTCTGATGGCTGGCAGCTGCTCCTCAAATTATTCCGCCCAATAGCCGTTGGCGGCGGGTAAGCACCAAGCACAAAAAAACATTCCACAATAAAAGATTTCGTGGCCAGTGATTTTGTCACTGCCACGCTGAAATAAAACCTTATTTAAATACAAATGTTTTTCCACTTTTTAATATTTTCACCCACGTTTTTATTTCTAGCTTCCGAAACAGCTTTCCTTCTGGCTGCTAATCTTCCTTGTTGCTACTGCTGTTTCTGCCTTCACCTCCCTATATAGGCTCGGTTCCGACTTAGGAACCGTTTTTTTCTTAGCGCAACGGCCGAGGCAAAGGGTAAAAGCCCTTTCTCTTAAATCCCCTAATCTAAGCCGGTTACATATTCCCGGTTCGCTCATTCAAATCCCTGCCCCCCCCCCTGGTTCTACCGATCCTTACCCCTATCGATATATCGATAGTCCTCCAGCCCATTCCGACTAGAAATGCAAGAGGTGGCCGGACAGAATTCGGAAATTTTTCGTCTCCTGGGTTCAACATGGCCAGTGAGATGCTCATGGATTTTGGCGATAAGGTGTCGGTGCGATCGTTGATCGATCAATGGAATAGCATATCGACCCTATACAACCTGTCAGCAATATCTTGCGGCGTATCTTGCTGATTAGCAAGCTTAAGGGGTGACTCGATGGAGTGGCTATGTGGGTGCGGGACGGATTACGACTCCAAGGAGTGAACTGCTGCAGTTCAAGCTGGCGTTTGGAGGCGTTGAATCGAAGTCTTCATTACGTCGCAAGTTTGAGGCGCGAGCTTGGTCGCCGAACGAAAAATTCGCAGTAAACTGGCGCGGGATGTCGCAATGAAAGAAGACGTTTTGCTGGATGGACTCATAGATGGCATTCCAGTTTTGGGTTTCCGCACGCAGGCCAAGCTCCAGTGTTTTGACAGCCCAGGAAGAAGGATTCCAGAAAAAGCCCCAGCATCGACGAAATTGCCTGCAGCAAAGGTGGTTTCGGGCATCAGCGAAACTCGCTGCTTCAGTTGCAACGGAAAGGGGTATTGGAAAGGGGAGTGCACCAAACCCAAAAGTAAGGCCCGTTCGTGCTACGGGTGCGGTGCAGAAGATCACCGAATTGCGGAGTGCCCTCAAAACAAGAAGAAGGCGGAAAATAATTATGTAAGATATTTTAAAATTTTTTGTAGCGAAAATCCTAACCAGCCGATTATTACAGAGTGCCAAATAGATTCAGGAAGCCCAGCCTGGTTCATAAAACAGTCATGCTTATCAGCAAAAATAAAATTAAAACCTCAAAAAGAGAATTATTTTGGTATAAACAAGAGCTTACTAAAAAGTTATGGGAAAGTATTATGTTTTATATTAAGAAATGAAATAAAGATTTGGTTTGAATTAATCGTAGTGGCTAATGAATCTATGGGCTGCAATATTGTGTAGAGATTTCACGGATGTGTGCAATTTAAAAATTGATTTAGAAGCATTAAAAACAGTTACGGTAGAGATTATTGAAACAATATAAGAATGCTACGGAAGTGGAAGTACTTTCCAATAATGATATAGAAATTAAGAGTTCTGAAAATTGGTTAGAGGATCAACTGGAAAATTTTGGAAGAAAGTTTGGTAAGGAAAATTCATCAAGAAGCATAGATAAAAGCAACTTGAGGGATAATTTAGGTGAGAAAAGTGTAGGTACAATTTTAGGGGAGAAAAGTTTAGATACAAGTTTAGGTGAGAAAATTCTAGGTTCAAGTTTAGATGAAAATATTTTAGGTACACGATTAGATGCAAATAATTTAGATACATGTTTAGATGAAAATAATATAGGTACAAGTTTAATTGAGATTGGTTTAGGTACAGGTTTAAATGAGAAAAGTTTAGGTACAAGGTTAGGTAAAGAAAGGTTTGGTAAAAGGTTAGGTGGGAAAATTTTAGGCACATTTCAAAGTGAGAATAAGTTAGGTAAATATTTTGATGAGAAAGTTTTAGGAAAAGGTTTAGTTGATAAGAATTTAGGTACAAGCTTAGGGGGAATGAGTTAGGCAAGAGTGCAGGTGAAGATGGTTTAGGTACAAACTTAAGGAGAAACGATTAAGGTACAAACACGAGTGGAACATTTAGGTACAATTTTGAATGAAATTAAGGGACATATCAGTTGGAATGAAGTTAATAAGGGCACAAGTTTAGGGAATGAAATGTTAAGTACAAGAGTTACGGGAACAAAAAGGAGTATTTGAGTAAAATTTTGAAAAAAAACGTTACAAATTAATATGGTAGAACATGTGAATAACAAAATGGTTTACAATATTGGGAATCCGGTTATTTATACAGATAAATTAAAGCTAATAAAGGTTTTAGAGTCGAACTATATGGATGTGCCGAGCCCTGAGTTGCCGAAAAATAGATGCGATTAGTATAACTTTAGACAGCACAAAGCCATTTAGCTCTGCACCTCGGAGACTGTCGTATAGTGAGAAGGAAGCGTTGCAGAAACTATTAGATGAGTACTTCGAAAAAGTAATTATTCAGAGTAGTAGGTTTGAATAGGCTTCACCAATAGTGTTAGTGAAGAAAAAGAATGGGGAGCTCAGATTATGCATTGATTTAAGGAGGCTAAATTAAATTATGGCCAAAAATAATTATCAAATTCCCCTAATTGATGATTTATTGGATAAGTTAGTAAGAAAATCGGTGCTTACAAAACTTGATTTAAACAAGAAAGAAAACTAAATTCGGCACGCCGATCTTTGGATACCCTTGCAGCTTACAATTGAATCATTATGAATTAATAAAATTTTAACAAATAGAAAGTAAAACTAACAGGAATTGTGTACAACATTTATACATATAAAAATTCGGTTTTAACATTACGTATTCGTAATATTTCCCGAACATTCCTATGACAGCTATATGATATAATATAAAATGGTCATATATTGAATTTTATGAAAATATGTCAAAAATTAAACAAGTTATAATTTTTTTTCTGAAAATTTACCGATCGTTCCTATGGCAGCTCCGATCCGGCCTTTTCCGACTTTTATAGCAGTTGTAACGCTTGGATACAGAGCCCAGTGGCGCAATCTATATGTCATTTGGGACTGTGAAGTGACACCTAGCGAGCGGGCCCTGATAGCTCTTTGAGAAAGAAGGAAGTTAAGAGAAATCAACAGGGGCAGATTTCCGACTTTCGCCCGAGAAGTTGTTCACTTCAGAAGGGGCCGATCGGCTCCTATTCGGTGAGGCAAGCATTTTAATACCACTCTGACTTTGCTGCCGATCAGTTGTGTTTAGTTCCAAAAATTTAAATTTAGTGGAATACAGGAACAGGAAAATTATTAAGCCTATTGTGGACCCCTAACTACGGTCGATGCGATCTGTGAAATTTCTTGACGTCAATCATAGTCAGCGGCAATATCGTCCAGCGCCAAGCGCGCAGGCCGAGTCGCCTCGAGGTGAGCGGAGGGGGAAAATAGCAAAGTGGAGAAGTGAAGCTAAGCAGTTTTTCCTAGTGCGGGCAACCAGCGTCCGCCAGAGGAGGAAAAGGGAGAAGGAAAAGGCAAAGCGACAAACGGAGCCAAGCGGTTGTTTCCATCGCGGGAGATCAGCGTCAGCAGCGAAGCGGAGAAGCGGAGAACCTCACCCCCCTTGCCACAAAGATGCGCTAATATTTCGGCAGTTGCGCAGCCGCTTTTGATATTTGATTTTATTTTTGGGTGTTCCGTTGTTTTGTGTGCCGCTAATATGAGCGACTGTTAATTTTGTTGTGTCCTCATCTCCGATTTATAAGGCCCTAACTTTTGTCGATTTTTACATATTTATATCGGCGGAGTGAGATGCTGCCGCAAGCCTGAAAGCAGAAGTTTATTTTTCTTGGAGCGAATTGCCGCAGATGCCGCAACAGGCGAAGCGTCGCACAGTAGCGCCTTTTCTCATTTTACGTTGCAAAAATCATAACTTTTGAACCAAATAAGATAATTGAAAAATTAAAACGGCATTCGACAGGTAATTGTTGTAAAATTTATATATGTACTGTATAGTGTGCCACGCCCACAAATTCGCCTTTTTATAGGGTATCAAAGTGAAAAAAAACTTTTTTGCTTTATTTTTGTTTATTTGATCAAATAAAAATATTTTGAACACTAAAAAAAATTTTTTTTTTTTTGTTCATTTTTTGATCATTTTGACTACTTATTTCGAAATATATGCTTATATTTGGGGAATTTCTAATAGACTTAACATTTCTGAACTATAATTACTTGATTCTATCTCTTTTCGTGACTTTACATGCCGCAGAGATGCAATAAATGGGTCAGATGATGCAACCAACATGTTGAAGAGGTCCTCATTTTGCCTTAGTCTTGATGACTTGTAAGAGTTGCAGTATCTATATTTCTTATAGAATTTATTCAGCGATTCCTGGGCTTCTTCCGAAAGTTCTCCAATAGGCAAAGATTGATATTCAATTATATCTTTACCATGTTCCAAAATTTTGTGCACTGTCGGAGTCAATCTCTTATGTGGATACTTCTCAGCCAAGAGTGAAGCTGTGATGGAAGCATATTACCCATATTTTACAGAATCAATTTTCTCCTTGCAATTGAGTACATTCAAGATCGTACCCAATCTTTCAATGATTTCCTCGTCAATTCCAGTTATTTCTGCAGTAACATGGCAATTTTCAAAAAATCTCCGAGAAGTATTTCCATCGTTTGAGTTTCCATATCCGGGTTTTGGGCAGTCCACTTTGAGTCCAAGTTGCTTTGAAAATCCTTTGGAGGCATAAGTTGCCCCTTCTCAGGTATAATAAAAAACTTAAAACTTCATACAAACCCATTTCAAATGTATGTTTTGTCAATCAGTACAAAACAAAACATTCAATATAACAAATAAAGGCTTCAAATCAGTTCCGCCCTACAGTTGGTATATTTGTAGGTAAGCACATACTTTTTTTTGGTATTTTGGTATATTTTACCCTGAGTTGCTTTGGTTTTTTGCTTCGCAATGACAGAGTCGCAGCTGGACGCAGCCGATCTAAACGGATTCTGATTCAGGAAAGATACACGCAATGTGTAGTCATAGTGTGGTTACCAGCTCTGGGCAGCTTCAGAAGTAATAGACTACTTTAGCCAGAAAAAGGTGAAAATAATGGACACCTGGCAGGTAGCGATTTACCTGTACAAGCCCACACAAAACTACCCTTAATTAACCTTTAATTTGGATAAGAGTTAATGAATATACCTGTCATTAAAAAAAAAAATCATAACGATTGGTTATGTAGTTTTTGTGTAATATTACCTGAAAGTCGACTAATTTACCTATTTTTTGTTGTATGACGCATACACGGAAAACAATTTCGACTTTGAATGCTCATATCTTTCATATCTTCATACAGATTCGGAATCCGTGGGAAATTATCCGTCGAATTTGTATAGTTTAAATCGATTTTGCGATTACGAATTTTCCTATTTTTGCAACGGCTTTTGTTCGAGAGGCGCTACTGTGGCGACGGTTGTCTTCAGTGAGAAATAATGCTTGCATTTCTATTGATTCATCGGAGGAAAGAACGCGATCACTGTCACCAGCAACCCAATGCTCAAGCAACGCCGCCGTTACTCAGTTCACAGTGTCCGTCATAGTGCCCGTCCCTACTTCCTCCTACCGATGCACCGACTATGTCGGCTTGTGGGCTCACTACTACGGTCCCCTCTATTACTACAGTAACATCGACGACAAAAACAACTTTAACGTCAGTGGCTACTCAGTGGCCTATCTCAACCGCAAGTACTCACCTCTACTGACTCTGTTACGAACAATACGCTTGTTCAGACCGGGTTCGATCGGTATGTACAAATCAAAAGAAAGCTCAGCCCACAAAAAAAAAACAGTAAACCCACACTTGCCAAAGTGCCGATTTACAATACTTGGCGAGGTCGACAAAGATCAGATGCTTCTGTATGGCCTGAACATACCATCGTTCATGAATTCGTGAATAAAAGTAAACCTCGGGCTCATGAGCCTCAGACTTCCTTAACTAGGCCTCCAAAAAACTAACGGATTCGTTTATCCTACACTATCAAAATGTTCTTAGTTTACTGGGGAAACTCAGAAAACTGCACGTTAATAGTGTCTCCTTCGATGCCAATGTTATTGCCTTTACGGAAACGTGGCTTAACTCCTCTGTCCCTGATAGTGAAATATTTGCAGGAAACTATGTTGTCAATAGGCATGACCGTCCAATGCGCATCGGCGGCGGTGTCCTTATCGCGGTTAAATCCGATTTTGCTTATGATTTGGTTCCGATAACTGACATAGATAGCTCTTTAGAATTTGTTGCCGTTCGTATCCAAGTTTATGACTACATTGTCTATGTTTCATGTTCGTACATTCCTCCTCGATCTGACAGTAATATATACCTACAACACTTATGTGTAATCCAGACTATTCATTCTAACCTCGGTGCTCATGATCATTTTATTGTCTTGAGGGACTTCAACCTGCCTTCTATTTCATGGATGCCCTCACCTGAATCGAATGTTCTTATTCCCACTGCACATCATGATTTAATTCACGGTCTTATTAATCTTTCATTGGGACAATTGAACTTTATACGGAATCATTGTGATAAAGTCTTAGATATAATTTTTGCGTCTTAGTTTGCCAATGCTTGCGTCTCGAGAATTGACCCTCTCTCCTGCCCTGAGGACGCATACCACCCCACACTGGAGATAACTCTAGAAGCCTCGGCTCCTTTACTACCTTGCTCTGTAGCTGAACCAGCAACTTTTCGCTGGTTTCGTAGAGAAAACTTTTCCGACATGAATACATACTTATCGTCAGTCGATTGGACTTTTTTGGACTCCTCCACTGACGATCCCTTAAACATGGTTGAGAGTTTTTATGTCGTACTTTATTCTGCCTTTGACATGTATGTTCCATCGTTTCCCTCTCCTGGCGTCTCGCGTAAGCCTCCCTGGTTTTCCCGTCGACTTTCATATTTAAAAAATGTGAAGTCTAGACTTTTTAAAAAATTTTAAAAAATTCAGAAGAACCGGGCTGCAAGTCGACCAAGCCAAATATTTAACAGCTCGCTCCGACTTCCTGACTCACAACTCCCAATGTTACAAAAATTACCTAAATCGGTGCAGAAATGAGTTTCAGGCTAATCCTAAACAATTTTACGCGTTTGTGAATTCTGAACGAAAGTCTCAAACTTTTCCGTCTCGTCTCCAACTCAATAACGAATCAGCTTCTAATGAACTTGACATCGGTTAAGCTTCACCGTGTTGAACGCGCAGTGTTACAAAATTTATTTTGCTCGTTGTGGGGCCCATTTTTCTCAGGACCCAAAACCGTTCTACAATTTTGTTAACACTAAACGTAAGCCAGTTACTCATCCTTCCTGGCTCTCATTTGAAAATACAACCGTAAATAATGATCAGGCAATAGCCGATCTATTTGCGCAATTTTTTCAAACCACATATTCAAACTCCACTGACTCAAATCAGACTTATTCTTACATCATTCCCAAATCGAACTTTATTTTCAGTCCTAGTTTAAACGAAATAAATATATGTACTGTATAATGTGCAACGCCCACAAATTCGCCTTTTTATAGGGTATCAAAGTGAAAAAATCAATTTTTTCCTATGAAAACGAATTTTTAAAAACAAAAGTTTGTTAATTTTTTTGCTTTATTTTTGTTTATTTGATCAAATAAAAATATTTTGAACACTGAAAAAAAATTTTTGTTTTTTTTGTTAATTTTTAGTATTTTTTTATTGTTGGATCATTTTGACTACTTATTTCTAAATATATGCTTATATTTGGGGAATTTCTAATAGACTTAACATTTCTGGACTATAATTACTTGATTCTATCTCTTTTCGTGACTTTACATGCCGCAGAGATGCAATAAATGGGTCAGATGATGCAGCCAACATGTTGAAGAGGTCCTCATTTTGCCTTAGTCTTAATGACTTGTAATCTTGTATCTATATTTCTTATAGAATTTATTCAGCAATTCCTGGGCTTCTTCCGAAAGTTCTCCAATAGGCAAAGTTTGATATTCAATTATATCTTTACCATGTTCCAAAATTTTGTGCACTGTCGGAGTCAATCTCTTATGTGGATACTTCTCAGCCAAGAGTGAAGCTGTGATGGAAGCATATTACCCATATTTCACAGAATCAATTTTCTCCTTGCAATTGAGTACATTCAAGATCGTACCCAATCTTTCAATGATTTCCTCGTCAATTCCAGTTATTTCTGCAGTAACATGGCAATTTTCAAAAAATCTCCGAGAAGTATTTCCATCGTTTGAGTTTCCATATCCGGGTTATGGGCAGTCCACTTTGAGTCCAAGTTGCTTTGAAAATGCTTCCTGTATACGAGATTTTCTTATTTTTTCCTTTGGAAGCATAAGTTGCCTCTTCTTAGGTATAAATAAAAAAACTTAAAACTTCATACAAAACCATTTTAAAGGTATGTTTATCAATCAATACAAAACAAAACATTTAATATAACAAATAAAGGCTTCAAATCAGTTCCGCCCTACAGTTGGTATATTTGTAGGTAAGCACATACTTTTTTTTTGGTATTTTCGTATATTTTACCATTTCGGTTTTTTGCTTCGCAATGCCAGAGTCGCAGCTGGACGCAGCCGATCTAAACGGATTCTGATTCAGGAAAGATACACGCAATGTGTAGTCATAGTGTGGTTACCGGCTCTGGGCAGCTTCAGAAGTAATAGACTACTTTAGCCAGAAAAAGGTGAAAATAATGGACACCTGGCAGGTAGCGATTTACCTGTACAAGCCCACACAAAACTACCCTTTTTTTAATTTGGATAAGAGTAAATGAATATACCTGTCATTTAAAAAAAATCATAACGATTGGCTATGTAGTTTTGTGTAATATTACCTGAAAGTCGACTAATTTACCTATTTTTTGTTGTATGTCGCATACACGGAAAACAATTTCGACTTTGAATGCTCATATCTTCCACAAAAAAAATCTGAAAATTTTTTGGTTACAGATTAGGAATCCTTGGGAAATTTTCTATCGAATTTGTATAGTTTAAATCTATTTTGTGATTATGAATTTTCCTATTTTTGCAACGGCTTTTGTTCGAGAGGCGCTACTGTGCGACGATTGAAATCCAAGATTTGGAAAGGTTTTGGGAATTAGAAAAAGAAGATAACAGTGACATAGAAACCGAATTTTGTGAGGACAATTTTATAAACACTACCACAAAAGATGCTAGCGGTAGGTATATTGTTAGAATTCCATTTAAGGACGATAAAACCTTAGGGGAATCAAAGCCACAAGCAATGGCACGACTCATTAGCATGGAGAAAAAGTTCCAGCGAAATGAAAAACTTAGAGAGGCTTATAAAACATTTATGAGGGAATATATTGACCTGGGTCATATGATTGAATCCAAATATGAAGGAAAGTATTATTTACCCCATCAAGCCATACAAGAAAATTCTGTGGTTGTGTCTCAACTCGAGAAAGACGGGATTGAGTGGCATTTTATTCCCCCGGCAGGACCTCACTTTGGAGGTATCTGGGAGGCCGGCGTAAAGTCGATGAAATACCATCTAAAACGGGTAATTGGAGATAGTATATTGACGTATGAAGAGTTGTCAACCTTACTATGCCAAATAGAAGGAGCGTTGAACTCACGACCCCTGTATCTATCGGATAATGATATAGAGGATAATGAGGTTTTGACACCTGGTCATTTTTTAATAGGACGACCACCGTTAGAAATTATTGAGCCTATGAATAATACCGAAAAAATAGGAAATTTAGATAGGTGGAGATTGATACAAAAAATTAAAAGAGATTTTTGGAAGAAATGGAAGGAAGACTACTTGCATACCCTACAAAGGAGGTATAAATGGAAAAAGGATACTCCAAATATAGAAGAAGGACAAGTGGTACTCTTGAAAGATGAAAATTGCCACCCAGCCAGATGGCCAATGGCAAGAGTAGAAGAAACTTACAAGGGCAAGGACGATAGAGTAAGGGTTGTTAAATTGAAAACCCAAGACGCTTCATTTACAAGACCTATCACAAAAATTTGTCCTCTAAGGGGTGTACGACAGGTAGATGAGGCAGTAAAAATTCCGGTAGCAGATAATTAAGGTTCCTATCAATACCACAGTCAGACTATAATGTACTGGCTCTCAAATAGAGTTGTTCAATCTGCCTCAACAGGGGGTCTTGAGTATCGCGCCATACTGTACGGCAAGAACCGAGGATAAAATCTTAGTTGCCCACCATAATCTTTTGTCTGAAAGCGAAGAAACATTTTCAACACCGTATATAGGAGATGTTAATGAAGTTCCTAAGATTACTTGGGATCCGCTAAAACTAGCAACATTAAATCATACTGCTGAATTTGAACGTTTAAATAATGAAATTAAATATATTAAAGAACATCATCCTAAACTAAAAGATTTGAATTTCTATCATATTTCCGGACATGCTGGTTTAATAATCGCTTTAATAGTAATGCTAATTTTAGTAATATGTTTTATTCGAGAATGTTATGTAAGACAAAGACTGCAAGCAATAACCTTTGCCGGTCCATTGCCAGGAATATAAATGCCAATATTAAAAAAAAAAATAAAATTGTAAAAAATATATAAAATTCAGTCCACTAAATCGTTGTTTAATTAAGTAATGTATTTCAGGCAAATGTAATCGACTGTTTAAAAATTTGTAAACATATACTTAGTCTAATTAACCTTTTCGATGTACATTTTATATAAACGCCAATCTTGCTGGCCCTCGGCAGAATGTTCACACAGGAACACGCACAAATAAAAATAAATATCTTTTGGTTATTTGAACCTCTGCAGCAGTGCACTGTCTAGCACATGTGTGTATATCTGTAAGTACAGTCGCCGCTTGGGCCTAGCATAAAACATGTATCTAGAAAACAAACAACACGATAGGTGACCTCCTGCGAGTGGTCACCACATGTCTCTAAAGATAAGGCATATCGGACAGCGGAAAATTTCCGCTTCTACCTAGAGCCTTTAGGGAAACAGATACCCCTGCGTGGGTCTGTTTAGAGATAAGTCTATGCGATGTTCATATTAGCTACCTAAGCTAGGACTTTAAGGAAATAAATTCAGTTTGAAATATCAACTCAACGAATGTAGACGTGTCTTTTATTTAGCACCTCTCTCACAAGACCTAATAGCGACTCAGAGTCGGACAGTGAGCGGTTGCCTATAACCTCTACACCTATGCAGGCAGCCACTAGTGCCGCTTCTAATACATTCAGGCCGCCGTCGCCAATGCCTTAAAAGATTAGGTAAGGGAAGAACATATGCGCCAAACCATAAATCATTTGGCCGCTCAAATTGCAGCTGTGCAAGCCACACCCGCGCCGGTTACAGCTCCAGCAATCAAAGTTTACGAACCCATTGACATCAAAAACAATATTCAATGCAACGAGCCTCTAGATGCCGTCAA
This sequence comes from Drosophila jambulina, assembly GCA_018152175.1. NCBI lineage: Eukaryota > Metazoa > Arthropoda > Insecta > Diptera > Drosophilidae > Drosophila > Drosophila jambulina. The sequence goes on along the minus strand of JAECXH010000027.1, from coordinate 331,906 downwards.
ATGCTTGCCCGAATTTACGGGAGCCCAGGTCACATATGTCTCTTGGCGACAAGCGGCAAAAGCAGCTTATTTTATATTCGAACAATACAAAGATAGCTCACGCCACTACCAGGCTGTAGTTATAATTAGGAGTAAAATAAGAGGCCCTGCCGATGCAGTACTATCTTCGTTTGGCACTGTATTGAATTTCGATGCGATCATAGACCGTCTTGATTTCACATACAGTGACAAACGCCAGATTCATGTCATCGAGCAGGAGATGGGCACCCTCATACAGGGTAGCCTCACACTCCTACAGTACTATGACGAGGTGGAGAAAAAACTCACCTTGCTCACCAATAAAGCTACCATGTCGTACGACAGCTCGGCGGCAAGAACCCTATGCGACAAATTCCGGGATGACGCGCTCCGTGTATTTATTTCGGGCCTCAAACGCAGTCTCTCCGATGTTCTCTTCTCGGCGAAGCCGAAGGATATGCCAACTGCGTTGGCATTAGCCCAGGAGGTAGAATCAAAGCATGAAAGGTACAGCTTCGCAACATCGCTTGCAAAGAGTCTGGAAGATAGGGATAGGAAACAGGCCCCAAAGGCGCAAGAACGCCAACAAACTCCCTATCAAGCACACTCTCAAGTAAGTGCGGGTTAAAACCCACACTTTACTAAAGCATACAAGGCTCAGGTGCACTCTGCCCCGCACAATGACAGGTCTCGCGAGAACACGCCAGAACCCATGGAGGTTGACCCTTCTATGTCTAGGATGCTAAAACCATCACAGGCGCCGGCGTACCAAAATAGGAAGCCGGCTGTGTCCGACAAATCGGGCTCCATAAAAGACAGAGGATAAATCACATTACACAGAGCACCGAGAAGACTGATGAAACATATACCACAACAGCTTCCAACGCGGCTCAAGAAATTGACGATGACGCCATCTGCGAGTACGACTCCGATGCCGTTCATTTTTTAGGGGAAAATCCTTGCTACCCGTCATCAGACGAAGAGTAGCGGGGATAAACATGAAACTTCTTATTGATACGGGCGCTGCCAAAAATTTCATCCGTCCTCATGAAGGATTGAAAAGCGTACCGGTCGAAACCCCCTTTAAAATCCATTCCATTCACGGCGTTGCCACTATCACTAGGAAATGCTTCATACAACTTTTCAATTTGAAGGCCACGTTCTTCATTTTACCTGACTTGTCTTCCTTTGATGCGATCATCGGCCTCGACCTACTTAAACAGGCTGGGGCATTGATTTCCACTCATGCCCCGATGTTAATTTTACTGATGTGGACTGCTCAGATGCGCCGCCTTCAGTTAGAAACGCATTTCTAAAAATGCTCCGCGACAGGAAAAAAGCCTTCGCGAACCCCAATGAGGCCTTACCTTATAACACGTCGGTAGTAGCTACCATCAGAACGGTTGATAGGGAGCCCATTTATGCCAAGCTCTACCCATACTCAATGGGAGCGGCTGACTTCGTCAATAGCGAAATTCAAGAGCTGCTACGAAATGGCATAATACAAAAGTCGAAATCCCCCTACAATAACCCAATATGGGTAGTAGACAAGAAGGGAACCGACGAAACGGGCAACCGTAAAATGCGACTCGTGTTGGACTTTCGCAAATTGAACGAGAGAACCATACCAGATCGATACCCCATGCCAAATATCTCTATGATTCTAGGGAATTTAGGCAAGGCCAAATACTTCACAACACTCGATTTAAAGTCTGGCTACCACCAAATCACGCTGGCAGAACGCGACCGTGAATAAACTTCCTTTTCCGTTAATGGAGGAAAGTACGAGTTTTGCAGAATCCATTTGGACTAAAAAATGCCGCTAGCATTTTCCAAAGAACAATAGATGACATACTGCGAGAGCAGATCGGTAAATTCTGCTATGTTTACGTTGATGATGTGATCGTCTACTCGGAGGATGAAAACCCCCACATACAGCACGTAGATTGGGTTCTCAAGAGTCTATACGAGGCTAACATGAGGGTATCAACACAAAAGTCTAAGTTCTTCAGAAAGAGCGTTAGCTTTTTGGGTTTCATAGTCACCAACAAAGGGGCTACCACTGACACAGAAAAAATCAAGGCCATTCAGGAATTCCCTGAACCAAAAAATGTGTTTAAGGTTAGATCGTTCCTAGGCCTGGCCAGTTATTATAGATGCTTCATTAAAGATTTTGCGTCCGTAGCTAGGCCCATTTCGGATATTCTCAACGGAGAAAATGGGAGTGTCAGCAGACACAGGTCCAAAAACATCCAGGTGCAGTTCAGCGAGCCGCAACGACTAGCCTTTCACAAACTGCGTAATATTCTGGCTTCGGAGGATGTCATCCTCAAGTACCCAGACTATAAAAAGGCGTTTGATCTAACGACAGACGCCTCAGCATACGGCATCGGCGCGGTGCTATCCCAAGAGGGACGGCCCATTACTATGATCTCTAGAACCTTACAGGACAGTGAGGTTAACTATGCTACCAATGAAAGGGAGCTGTTAATAATAGTCTGGGCCTTGGCCAAATTGCGCCATTACTTATATGCAGTTAGAGATATCAATATCTTTACTGACCATCAACCATTAACCTTCGCAGATCGGAATCAAATCCGAATGCGAAAATGGTGGGAAAGGTGGAAAGCTCGCATCGACGAGTCCAAAGGAAAACAAGCCCGGCAAGGAAAACCTCGTTGCGGATGCCCTCTCAAGACAGCAACTTAACGTTCTGGGAGAGGAGGAAGCTTTTTCAAGCACAGCCACAATTCACAGTGAGCTGTCGCTTACCCACACCATTGAAACCACGGACAAGCCTTTGAATTGCTTTCAAAACCAGATAACTCTGGAGGTAGCACGCTTTCCGTCAAAACGCAGCTTCGTACTCTTTGGAAACAAGAAACGACATAGCATTGACTTCGTATGCAAAGAGGCATTGCTTGAAGAGCTCGCGAATATTATTGTCCCTAAAGGCGTAAACGCCATTCACTGCGATTTACATACGCTCGCAATGATACAGGACGAATTAGTTCGGCAATTCCCGGCCACTAAGTTTTGGCACTGCACAAACCGTGTAACGGACATTTTTGCAGTCGCCGAGAGACGAAAAGTCCTCACTGTTGAGCACAATCGGGCTCATAGATCGGGACAGGAAAATGTGAAGCAGGTACTCTCGGAGTACTATTTCCCAAAAATGACTAAACAAGCGAGCGAAATCGTCGCTAATTGTAGAACATGCGCTAAGGCCAAATATGATAGACATCCCAAGAAGCATGAGCTTGGCGAGACGCCAGTCCCATCTCATGTAGGGGAAATGCTACATATAGATATTTTTTCCACGGACAAAAAGTATTTCCTTACATGCATTGACAAATTCTCGAGGATCTCAAACCGGCATTACTAATGCTGATGAATGTTTTCCCTAAAGCCAGAGTCATATATTGCGACAACGAACCATCGTTGAACTCGCACACTATTTTGACCATGCTGGAAAACAATTTCGGCGTCAGTGTTTCAAACGCACCGCCCCTCCACAGTGTCTCGAACGGACAAGTGGAGCGTTTCCACAGCACTCTAGTGGAGCTTGCCAGATGCCTTAAAATCGAAAAAGGTATCACTGACACCGTGGAGCTAATCTTGCCGGCCACAGCCAGATACAATAAATCTATCCATTCGGTCATCGACAAGAGGCCGGCCGATGTTATTTAAACACAGACGGATGAGCCGCTTTATGAGGTTCAGGATAAGATAAAACTTGCCCAGGATAAGCTCAGGAACAGGGAAAATGCTTCCCGACAAAACAGGGCGTTCGAGGTTGGCGAAAAAGTCCTGGTGAAATCAAACAGACGACTAGGCAACAAACTCTCCCCATTGTGTGAAGAGAAAGTTGTGGAAGCGGACATGGGGACCACAGTCCTCATTAAGGGGAGGGTGGTCTACAAGGACAACCTTAGGTAGACGGAGCTTGATCTTACCGACATTCGTCTGATAATTTTTACTATCCTTTTTATATTTTTTATCCTTAGCCACTTGGCAAATGTTTTATTATCATATTTTTTATTCCTAGCCACTTGGCATAGTTTTTTTCCATTTTTTTTATATTCCTTTTCTTAAGCCGCTTGGCACAAGTTATATTATTATCATGGTTTTTATGTTCATTATTCATTTATACCCATTTTTATTCACTACGCTTTATTTTACATGTTTGGTGGTGGGCTACTTAAATGTTGAAAAACACTACAATAAATCCGAATATTACAGGTTCACTTCTTTACCTCTGTTATTCCTTTTGACCCTAACATCGGCCCACGTCACGGACTACTCGCAGGCCAAGTACATTCCCATCATTGATGGTCAAATTTTAGTATGGGAAGAATTTGCATTCGTGAGACATTCAGCAAACCTCTCAGAATATAGGCGCGTGGTGGAAGAGACTGGTGGCATGCTTAACATGTTTCCCCAGTCGCACATGCAGAAACTTTTGAGCGTAGATGTCGCTCACCTGCGTGACCTGCTCGATTCATTGAGCATCCACCATAGGGTAGCTAGAAGTTTAGACTTCTTGGGGACGGCATTAAAGATAGTGGCGGAAACGCCAGACGCGGAGGACTTTGAGAAAATTAAGCTTACCAAATTTCAACTCATAAACGCAAACAATAGACAGGTTAATATTAACAACAAAATACAAGAACAAATCAATAGTATCACCGCCACTGTTAATAAAATTCTGAGGTCGGCTAAAGACTCCCAAATTGACTCGGGACACCTGTATGAGATGTTATTGTCTCGTAACAGAATGATTGCAATGGAGCTGCAGAATTTATTGCTGGCAGTAGCTCTTGCCAAAGTCAATGTCGTTAGCCCTAGCATTCTAGATCATGCAGACCTGGAAAATGTGTGGATTGAGGAGCCCACCGATACCCCTATTAAAGACATTTTGTCCGTTGCGTCCGTCAAAATATTACAGTCCATTAACATTTTGCACTTTATTATTAAATTCCCTAAAGTTAAGTCAGCTTGTGTTAAAATCACCGTTTTCCCCGTGTCACATCATGACACAATGCTTAAACTAGAGGACCAGGTCATTGCGGATTGCAACGGAGAAATTCACACAGTCAAGAATTGCTCTATAACAACGGGAGCCACTTTCTGCCGACTGGCGCAAAGAAGATCATGCGCCCAAGAACTCCACGCTGGAGGGGTTGCACACTGCGCCATCCAACCCAGCGACCTGCATCCGGTCACCTTCGTGGACGAAGGTATCAGCATTATCAACGATCGCCCGGCTCATGTGTGCGTGGACAATGGCACTTGCGTTCAGCTGCGAGGAACTCACCTTGTCACCTTTGCCGAATGTGCCACAGTTAATGAAACCCGGTACGCCAGCTATGGCGCGGCCCAAAAGAGGGTCCCAGGAGTGGCTAGCTCGCCCTCCCTCAATATCACCCTAGAACATGATATACTTAGCCTCCCTTACCTTCACCGATTAAGTGAGCGTAACCTGGAACATATTAAAAGATTCGGGGAGGATGTCAACGACTATCGCTCACACCAGATAGTGCTAGTTGCTGGAGCAATTTGCTGCGGAGATACCGGCACCAGCCATCCGGCTAATACTTATTGGAGACAGCGGCGAGGGAGTTCGCATAGTTACCCCCATCCCCCCATTTCCATTAATTGACACACAGACGGACATGGCTAGATCGACTCGGCTGTTGATGCTGATCAATATATATATCTTATATGGTCGGAAATGTCTTCTTCACTGCGTTGCAAACTTCTGACTTAAATTATAATAACGTGCAAGGGTATACAAAACAATAATTAAAATATTTTCTTTATTTATTTCTCCCTGTAAAATAAAAATTCGGTTTTAATTTCAGTTATTCCTTTTAATGTATAAAATGTTTCATATAAATATACAAATATAGGGCCAATATGCTTCATGAGCATTCTTCTTGACTTTTTCGAACACATCGAGCAACTTTACGTTTAAGTCGGTGTATGATTCTCTCCATTCCTTGGCGGCATCTACATTTGCTGGAGACTCGTCATTAGGATCAGCCAGCATAGATATCACCGATATCAAAATAGTTTCCACCGTATGAACAGGTAACCAGCGCTCCGATGCTTTTTCATAGCCCCACTTATCATCCCCGGGCTAATGTAGAATAGAAATACAGACATCTCCATTTTTTTCGATATTTGGGTGCCAAATTTCTGTGACAAACTTCATCCGTGGAGGGCGCAACGGATATTCTTTAGGAAAATACAGATGGGCCTTGAAAAATCCATCTTCGCTGTGGGTTAAAGATAATGAAGAACGAAGAATAATTTTTTAATAATGTACTGAAACCAAAATATTCATAAATTACTGAATATATACAAATGCTCAAGTTTTCGAGCGCGAAAAGTGTGATTTTAACAGCATTCCTTTTTTTTTTACTTTACCTAACTTTCCTACGTTTTAAACATTTGGGGATGTTTTCTCTCTTCCAAGCGCTCTTGTTTTTTTGCATAAAATACATCTTAAATCTTCTATTTTGTGTTTAAAAAGTTATATTTTATTCTAATATTTGCATTTAATTACTATTATTTTTTGTCTTTGTTAACGTCCGAGCGAAACCGCTCGGAAACTTTCCGACTGCCATTGGGGCGGCGGATCCAGATCGACAAGATCAGAAAGTAATCATTTTAAAATAAAATGCGATTCTGAAAATGTGAAATATTTAATTGATTCATTGTCTGCTGTTTTCGGAACATTAATGGATAACTTAATTAACTAAGGGTAGCATACTTGATTTATAAATAATTCTTTTGAGGTTGCACCACAGAATCGGAACGATTTTAACATTCCGCAATATTGCAAATTCACCGTCCCTGTTTTAGTTTCCGAGTGGAAAAGTCGAAACTGAGAGGGACATTATAAGAGTTGTCAGAATACAAAAAAAAAAGCTAACTTCAGCAAGCCGAAGTTTGTATACCCTTGGATCTTACAATTGGATCATTAAAAAAATTCTATCAAATGAAAAAAAAATTAAAACAGGAAATTCTAAAATAATACAATATGGCCATGTCTCAAAAATATGTTGAAAATTGGCCAAGTTATATATATATATACATATATTTTTTTTTTTTTTAACATTTACCGATCGGTCCTATGATAGCTATATGATATAGTCGTTTAATCCGGCTCGTTCCGACTGATATAAAAGTGAGAGCATATGGATGGCTATCTGCAAAGTTTCATTCAGATAGCTTAAAAACTGAGGGACTAGTTTGCGTATAATCGGACAGACGGACGAACGGACATGGCTAGATCGACTCGGTTATTGATGCTGATCAAGAATATATATACTTTATAGGGTCGGTAATGTCTCCATCACTGCGTTGCAAACTTCTAACTACAATTATAATACCCTGCAAGGGTATAATGATGGAAATATTTATTTGAACATTAAATAAATTTTGCTGTCAATGGATTAGAAATAGTCACTATCAACTTGGCATTCTTGAAATCTTCATAGGTGGCGCCACTCCCACGCAGGGGCTGCAAAAGTCAGCTGTTTGCACGCAAGCCAACCATTAATGTTAAAGTGCATACACAAGCGTAATTTTAAAATTACGAAAACTCGGAAAAAACATTCCAAAATTAACAAATTTTTTTATTGAATCTGTGGGGCTTAAGCTACTTTTTTTGATATGTGAAATGTTAAAAGTTGTTGTGATGTATTTGTAGTTCGATGTTAAAGTGTAAATAAAGTTATTTTAGTTAAAAATTTATTTTTGTAAAAAGTAAGTCCCTCTTTGAGACATATTGCGATTTGTAAGGAATTTCTTACTTGTTAATTTACATAAAATTTAGTTCAAATTTTATAAAGTTAGTTAAGATGATATATTCTTAGAGTAATCAAAGTTTTACAAATTTATCTCAAAATTTTCAAAACGTTCCTATGAAAGCTATAGGATATAGTTTCCTGATCATGATCATTCTATAAGTACAAAATGAGTCCCACTTCGAGACATATTGGGATTTGTAAGGAATTTCTTACTTGTTAATTTACATAAAATTTAGTTCAAATTTTATAAAGTTAGTTAAAATGATATAATCTTAAAGTAACCAAAGTTTTACAAATTTATCTCAAAATTTTCCCAATCGTTCCTATGAAAGCTATAGGATATAGTTTCCTGATCCGGATCATTCTATAAGTACAAAATGACCATTGATAAAGTTTCAAGTTGATACCTTTTAAATCTGCGGAGATAAGTGGTCGGCTGGAACATAGTGCATTGCTACCAGAAAGCTGACCGGCATACGCAAGTTTAATTTAAACAATGTAAGAAATAAATAATAATAAAGCATAAAAATCAAAAACAGGAAAACATCTTCATCTTCTTTATGGAGAAAGCCCAAGATCTTGCCAGGGGCTACTCCAAGGGAGACCGAGTTAGGTTGGAAGCCAGAGCATGACAGTATTCAATCAGCCCCTAATTAACAAAATTCTGGAAAAACAAACACAGCTAATATTTTGTTGCATTTCCAGTCGGAATGGGCTGAAGGGACATCGATATATCGATAGGATAGGAGTGATAGGGTTAGTGGTGAGGGAATTCAAGAGCGAACCGGGAAAAAGGGAAACAGTGGCGTCCCCTAGATCTCGGCCAGCTTCTTTTTTTTAAGAGAAAGGGTTTTTGCCCTTGAACTCGATCGTTGCCCTGAGCGCCAAAACGAACGGGGTATCGAAGGCGGAATTTTGGGCAACGGAACGAGCCCATATAGGTAGGAGTAGGCAGGCAGGGAAAAGGCAGTAAATGATAGGAGCGGAAACACGCAGGCAGCAATACAACAGACTTTTGCATCTAAAAATTTAAAGAAAACGTGAGTTAAAGTGGCCGAAAAGGTTAAGGCAAAAATAAAAGAAGGTGTTTTTTTTTATGTTTCAGCGTGGCAGTGGAATCACTGGCCACGGCACCTTTATTTTTAATAGCCGGATTTAATCTGGTTATGGTGGAGTGTTGTGCTTTGTGCTTACCCGCCGCCAACGGCTATTAGGCGGAGTAGATTGAGGAGCAGCTGCCAGCCATCAGACTAAGCCATCCTGCCGGCCGGCGCCGCCGATTCGCAGAGCCATTCCTCTGGCCAACTGGAATCCGGTGAGTCCGTTCCGCGAGAGCGCCTAGCCTGCCGTGACGAGGCGGCCGTATTTCCTAAATTTTTCTCCCGTTTGCTCGGTTGGTCGCCGCCATTAAGGGCCGCAAAAAGGGGCCGCACAAGCTAGCGACGCCTCCATTAATTCTGGCCACCACGGCCGTTTCATTGCCGCCATAGCGGGCCGCCGATTTTTGCCGATTTCCATTTCTCGTCTGCAAATAAATTAGTTATTATTGTAAATGTTAAAATTATTTATTGCATACGGTTCACATTTGTACTTACTTGCGTGTCCTCAGTTCCCATGTGTCTTGTCCTCCGCGTTTCCGGAATCGGGTCCGGGATTGGTGCAACACAGGTGCTGTGAAGGAAAAAGGAGAATTAAAAAGAAGTGGAAAACAGATTATTGTTAAATTAACCCACCCTTGTGGTTTCTTTTGGAGCTCCAGTAGGAAAAGGGGTTGTCCTTCTCGTTTAACGGCCGGATTTTGGCCAATTTTTGCCGGCGAAAGTGCCGAACCGTCGACTTCTTTGAGGTTCTTGTGGCAGCCTTGGCGCAAGCGCATCCCTGGCTAGGGTCACGGCTTCGCCGGGAATAAGTCCCAGTGGAACGTGCGGGCACTTGCTATTAGCTACATAAGTGTCCTGCCATGTTAGTTGTAAGGATCTGGAATTTTATATAAAGAGTTAAAGTTGGAAATGAAATTTGAGTAAACTTCTTTACCTGGGGAGATGAGCCGGTCGCCAGACCGCCTGGAATAGACTCCGGTCCGCCGGAGATGGGTGAGGCCCCGAGATGAACAGGAGGCATCACTGGATGGGTGGGAGCGTCGTGGCAAATCAATCGAAGCCACCAATTCGGTCCCAAAGTGTCGCCAATTTATTATTTGTTTACATTTTTGTGTTAGAGATGTGAGTATTGTTGTGATTAGATTTTTCCGAGACGTCCGAATAATCGGTGTTCTTGTTTATTGTGCGGACTGTGGGCATCGGGTCAAGATCCCGCCCTGGGACACTGAGCTAGCCCGGCATTGCCCAAACCAGCAGTTCCGTAACAATATGGCGCCCAAACAAAAACAAATTAAAAAAAAAATAAAAATAGCGAGATGACGACGTCTCCTCTTAACCACGTCCTGGACCAGCAAGCCCCCACGAAACGGTGACTTGGGAGGCCTATTTTATGGCCTGCAATTGCACCGATGACCTGAGGACTGGTGGTTCGGTTTGGCGTTTGGTTTTTTGTTTTTTTTTTTTCTCGTGTATTTGTTTTTTGTTTTTAGGCAGGACGGGAGGCTTGATCCGCAGTAGGACGGACAATTGCTCCGGGGCACAGTTCGCGGTGGTTCTGCTGTGGCCAGGTGGTGGCATCCGTCCGTAAAGTCGACGGATCTGCACCCCTAGGCTTACAGATCCGTGCGAGAGGCACGAGAAGAACACCGCGATATAAAAAAAAAAACTGTGATATAGTAGATAGGGATTAATGTTATTTATTTAAATTAACGTAATGTTTTTTTTTATGTTTTAATGTTATTTGTGGGTAGATCCTTGGGTTTTCCTGGTGGATGTAGCCTTCGGGATCATCTTGGAGGTGACTTCGTGACCCGTAGTATGAACTGCGCGCTGCACGATCACCACAATTTGAACCGCAGGTCGCATTCATCAAGGAAAATCCTACAGGATCTACGGAAGGCCGATGTCCTTAACTGGCGACTTTCAGCTAAGCTGAAAGTTAGTCCAGTTGACGAACGGCTGGAGTAGGGACGGCACTGGGCGAATTGCAGACGCAGAAATCTGGCGCGGAGTCCACCGGCGGTTGATCCATCTCCCCTAAAAAAGTGGATAGAAAAGAAAATAATAAAACCTTGAGAATTTATTTGTTCATTGCGAATTTATTTATTTATAGCATATTTATTTATTTATAACATATTTATTTATTTATTACATATTTATTTATTTAATTTCTATACATATATATATATATTTATTGGAGCGTAGTGTATTAATTCATTTAATTTCGTAATATATAATTATTTATTCAGCGTTGGATTATTTATTTGTTTAGTAGGGGTCCATTTATTTATGTTTGTTAATTGTTTTCGCGTTATATACATTTGTTAGGTGTTTAGAAAATTTAGAAACAATAAATATGACCGAAAAAGAGACAGGGCATCAGTATGAGCTCAGGCCGAGGGTTCCCTTAGCCCAGGATGAGGAAGAGTGGGCCACAGATTTGGAGGGTGCGACTGGGTTCGCGCCGCCCCGAATTTCAACGGGATTACTGAGGACGCCGCCGTTGCGACGGCTGGAACAACAGCCAGAAGAGCGGAGGCAGCCGGAACAGCCCAAGTTCGAGGCTATCGGGGCCGCAGCCGACAATCTCCTAGGAGTAGATCCCGCTCGAAGGTCGGTGCACTTCCATGAGCCGCCTGTGGATTCCACGGTCCAGTCGGCGGTGAACCTCGCCCTGGCCCAGGCAGCCGAGACGTATCGCAAGTCCCAGGAGGAAGGCGTCGGACAAGCATTGCGGGATGAACTTCGAGCAGGCTTCCTGGAGATGATGCAGCTGATGAACGAGGTGCTTAGACCGAACTCCACACAGCAGCAAGTTCCAGGAGGGAACTCAGGTCACCGACAGCAGCTATTTCCAGCAGGACGTCAGCAGCAGCCATTTCCAGAGGTACGACCAAGGGAAGCTTCCCATATAGCTCGCGGAGCGGTACCCCGCCATTCCCAGACGGACCAAGCAGCAAGTGGACCACCACGGGTCCCGCCGAAGCCGCCCAGGAGGGCACAGGATCACGTGGGGAGTTGCAGCAGCAGTCCAGGAGATTCCACAGAGGCCGAGGAGATGCTTCGAAGGGACGGCGGCGGGCGAAACTGGCGTGTAGAGGACCACAGAGCTGGCGAATTCCGGGACGAGCGGGTGTACGTCAACGGGGACGCCGGAGGCAGTTCCCACTACTCGAGAGTGGATCGGTGGAACATCGCGTTCAACGGCGAAGACGAGCGCAATCACGTCGAGGGCTTCTTGTTCCGGTTGGAGTACCTCCAGAGGCAGACACTCTGCCCGTGGTCAGAAGTCCTGAGGAATTTCCACACTCTCCTTTCGGGAAGGGCGCTGGAGTGGTACTGGATCCACGTGCAGCAGCACCGAGTAGACCACTGGAACCAGCTACGCCGAGCTCTGTTGGAGAGGTTCCAGAGCCACGAAACGGAGAACCAGCCGATGCACCACCTTCTGCAGCGGGAGCAGCAGCCGGGCGAGAGCGTGGATGATTTCCTTCACGCGATGCAGACTCTTGCTTCTCGCCTAAAAAAACCAATGCCAGAGCGACATTTGGTGAAGGTGATGAAGAAGGGTTTGAGAGAGGGGTTCGCCAGATACGTGTATGCGATGGAAATACTCACCGTGGATGAGTTGCGGCAGGAGAGCGTGGAAGTGGAGCGCAGCTTCGGACGCAAAAGTCGCACAGCATTTTCCCCACCAACGCGCCACCCGAGCAGGGAGAGGAACAGGGTCAGCGAGGTTTTTGCACCGGAGCCAGAGGAAGAAGACCCACCTCGTGAAGAGGAGGCCGCGGAATCCGTTCCGGGCTGGGTGTTGGAACTGCGGAGCCATAGGGCGACTGCGAACTGGAGCTGAAGAAAGTATTTTGCTTTCGATGCGGGAAAGCTGACACCGTCGCTCCGAAATGTCCCAACTGCACGGGAAATGGACGGCTGGGCGATCTGAGAGCGGGAGGATCTCGCCCAGAGAGGAATCCCGCGATATGAAGGAGCTAGAGATAGAGCAAATAGAGAGTAAGGTTGATATAAGTTCGAATTTAAGATACTTACCCTATGAAGAGCGGATGCGGAAATATCTGGAAGTTCGGAGCCGGATTTTCGACCAACACCAGCTGAGCGGGATGCGCAAGGTCTCTCGAACGGTCCAAAAAGCTCGAGACCGATTTCAAAGGCGTCGGGAAAGGCGGAGAGAAGTCGTCGCAGCAGTGAAACGGGGCGGCCACCATGATCCCAGACCCTTCGCGAAAATCAAAATCCTGAGCCAACACCTGACAGGATTATTGGACACGGGAGCGAGCGTCAGTTTGCTTGGAAAGGGTGGCAGGGAACTGGTGGATGCGTTGGGGGTGCCGGTCCAGAAGTACTTCTCGGTGGTGCGTACTGCCGCTGGCGAGGATCGGTCGATCATCGGTCGGATAAAGGTACCTGTGGAGTACAATGGTAGGATAGAAGAGATTCTTTTCTATCTTTGTCCGTACCTGGAGCAGCCGGCATACCTCGGCGTCGATTTTTGGCGGACGTTTGGCCTGGCTCCAGCGGTGGTAGGCCAAATCCCGGTCCGATGCGTGAAGAAGGCAGAAGAAATCCACGCCAGGGAAATGGAGCACTACGCCGACCAGGAAGATGACGACGAAGAGAAGGCGGACCCTGAATGCTGGACCCTATCCGAGGCGGAGTCACGGGAGTTGGAGGACATCAAGCGCATGTTTTTAACCTTCGAGAAGGATGGCTTGGGAACCACTAGCCAGGAGAAGCATGCGATCGAGCTGGTGGAAGGCGCAAAAATCTTCAAGGATCGGCCATATCCGATGTCTCCGGCGAAGCAGAAGGTGGTCGAGGACGAAGTCGACAAGATGCTTGCCCTGGGAGTCATTGAGGAGAGCAAGAGCCCGTGGAGCAACCGGACGACGGTGGTGTCTAAGCCTGGAAAGGATAGGTTTTGCTTAGATGCCAGGAAATTGAATGACGTGACCGTCAAGGACGCTTACCCCTTGCCTAGTATCGATGGAATCCTGTCCAGAATCGATCAAACGCACTACATTTCCAGCGTGGACTTAAAGTTCGTGTTCTGGCAGATCGAGCTGGACGAGAAAAGCAAGGAGTTGACAGCGTTCACAGTTCCTGGCCGGCCACTCTATCAATTCCGAGTGATGCCTTTCGGACTCTGTAACGCGGCGCAGAGGTTGGTGAGACTCATGGATCGAGTAATCCCAGCTGAAATCCGATCCAACGTGTTTGTGTACTTGGACGATCTTCTGATCCTGGCCCCGGACATCGAGACGCACTTCCGGTACCTGCGGCGAGTGGCTGAATGCCTAAGGGAGGCCCGATTAACCATCGGTCTGAGCAAGTCAAAGTTCTGCTTCAAGTCTTTGACTTACCTAGGGTTCATCGTAGGTGGAGGTCGCCTAAAAATGGATCCCGGTAGAGTGGCGGCAATCAGGAGGATGCCGGAGCCGAGGACGATGAAGGAGGTGCGAGCATTTCTTGGTACAGCTGGCTGGTATCGGCGCTTCGTTAGAAATTTCGCGACGCTAACAGCACCACTTACGGAAGCGCTCAAGAAGACCGGAAACACAAAGTTCTCGTTGAGTCCGGAGGCGCAGCTGGCAGTTGAGGCGTTGAAGATGGCCCTGACCACAGCACCAGTCCTGGTTCACGCCGACTTCAAGCGGCACTTCTACATCCAGTGCGACGCGTCACATGTCGGAGTTGGAGCGGTGCTTTTCCAGAAGGACGATGACAACCAGGAGCAGCCGATAGCCTTCTTCTCGGCGAAGATGAACAAGCACCAGGGGAATTACACCGTCACCGAGAAGGAGTGCCTTGCAGCCCTCCTGGCGATCCGGAAGTTCCGTCCCTATGTAGAAGGCATGCCGTTCACGTGCATCACGGACCACGCCAGCCTGAAATGGCTAATGTCCATGAAGGACCTCTCGGGACGCCTGGCTAGATGGTCGCTGCAGCTCCAAGGCTTTAACTTCAGCATCGAGCACCGGAAAGGAAGCGAGAACGTGGTGGCAGACACGCTTTCGCGATGCGTGGAGGAGATCGCCATGGATCCGACGGAGTTGCTGGGTTTCGAGACCACCGAGTTTGCTGGAGATGAGTACCAGGAGTTAGTCCAGGAAGTGCAGGAGAATGTGGATAACTTACCGGATCTCAGGATAGAGGAAGGTCTCATCTTCAAGCGAGTCTCCCCGGCAACGTTGGATGACGAGGTGGAAGGATCTGCGTGGAAGCTGTGGATACCTCAGAGTCTGACCCACAGCCTAGTCGAGCGAGCCCACACGGATCCAACGGCAGCTCACGGCGGAATGGCGAAGACTTTGGAGATCTTGCGGCGGCAGTTCTATTGGCCTGGGATGGTGATGCAGGTCCGCGAGTACGTTCGCGGATGCCAAGTGTGCAAGGAGTCGAAAGCGCCAAATCACAGGATGATGGTCGGGATCGGTGAACGTGTACAGACGGAGCGACCCTTCCAGAAACTGTACATCGACTTCCTTGGCAAGTATCCCAGGTCGAAGAAAGGGCACGCGTGGATATTCATCGTGGTGGACCACTTCTCCAAATACACGTTTTTGAAGGCCATGAGGGAAGCAACCGCCTCGAACGTCGTAGATTTCCTCATCAACGAGGTATTTTACAAATTTGGAGTACCCGAAGTCGTGCACTCGGACAATGGACGGCAGTTCACGTCGAAAATTTTCGAGGAAGCGATGGAGAGCTTCGGAGTCCAACACCTGAAGACGCCGATCTATTCCCCGCAAAGCAACGCAGCTGAACGGGTGAACCGCAGCGTCCTGGCAGCCATCCGTGGGTTCCTGGAGGGCGATCATCGGGAGTGGGATGCTTACCTTCCGGAAATCGAGGTGGCCATCCGGAACGCCGTACATTCAGCAATGGGCGAAACCCCATTCTTCCCGCTGTTCGGACATCACATGTTCCTGCACGGTTCCAGTTATAAGCTGGCGAGGAAGCTGCAGTCGTTGTGCGATCACGAGATGGCCGGAATGGCCACAGCCGACAAACTGCGGGTAGTGCAGGAGAAGGTCCGCAAGAGTCTGGAGACTGCTCACGATCGGAGTCGCCAGAGATACGACCAAAGGGCCAGAGTGTTCACCGCGAAGCCAGGGCAAGAGGTGTATCGCCGGAACTTTGTGCTCAGTGACTTCGGGAAGCAATTCAACGCCAAATTCGCTAAGAAGTTCCTGAAGGCCCGAGTGGTAAAAGCAGTGGGCAGCAATGCATACGAGCTGGAGGACATGCAGGGCCGAAGTTTGGGCGTCTACCATGGCAAGGACATCCGCATCTGACCTGGAAAATATATAGACACAAAGTATCCAGGTACAACATATGAGGAGCGGCAATATTCCCGTAAGGCGTGGGCCCCGCGTTGGGCACCGTTCCAAAACTGCGTGGAGGTCAATGCCGCCAAAGTCAGCTAGCAGTATTCCGGAGTTACCAGGTATTCCAAATGCTCCCAATGATTTCGTCGAGCCGCGACCCGGTAGCGCCTCTCTAAATCCTTGGGTGGTGTTGCATTTCCAGTCGGAATGGGCTGAAGGGTTTTTGCCCTTGAACTCGATCGTTGCCCTGAGCGCCAAAACGAACGGGGTATCGAAGGCGGAATTTTGGGCAACGGAACGAGCCCATATAGGTAGGAGTAGGCAGGCAGGGAAAAGGCAGTAAATGATAGGAGCGGAAACACGCAGGCAGCAATACAACAGACTTTTGCATCTAAAAATTTAAAGAAAACGTGAGTTAAAGTGGCCGAAAAGGTTAAGGCAACAATAAAAGAAGGTGTTTTTTTTTTATGTTTCAGCGTGGCAGTGGAATCACTGGCCACGGCACCTTTATTTTTAATAGCCGGATTTAATCTGGTTATGGTGGAGTGTTGTGCTTTGTGCTTACCCGCCGCCAATGGCAATTAGGCGGAGTAGATTGAGGAGCAGCTGCCAGCCATCAGACTAAGCCATCCTGCCGGCCGGCGCCGCCGGTTCGCAGAGCCATTCCTCTGGCCAACTGGAATCTGGTGAGTCCGTTCCGCGAGAGCGCCTAGCCTGCCGTGACGAGCCGGCCGTATTTCCTAAATTTTTCTCCCGTTTGCTCGGGTCGGTCGCCGCCATTAAGGGCCGCAAAAAGGGGCCGCACAAGCTAGCGACGCCTCCATTAATTCTGGCCACCACGGCCGTTTCATTGCCGCCATAGCGGGCCGCCGATTTTTGCCGATTTTCATTTCTCGTGCTGCAAATAAAATTAGTTATTATTGTAAATGTTAAAATTATTTATTGCATACGGTTCACATTTGTACTTACTTGCGTGTCCTCAGTTCCCATGTGTCTTGTCCTCCGCGTTTCCGGAATCGGGTCCGGGATTGGTGCAACACAGGTGAATGAAAAAGGAGAATTAAAAAGAAGTGGAAAACAGAATATTGTTAAATTAACCCACCCTTGTGGTTTCTTTTGGAGCTCCAGTAGGAACCCTAGGTAGAAAAAGGGGTTGTCCTTCTCGTTTAACGGCCGGATTTTGGCCAATTTTTGCCGGCGAAAGTGCCGAACCGTCGACTTCTTTGAGGTTCTTGTGGCAGCCTTGGCGCAAGCACATCCCTGGCTAGGGTCACGGCTTCGCCGGGAATAAGTCCCAGTGGAACGTGCGGGCACTTGCTATTAGCTACATAAGTGTCCTGCCATGTTAGTTGTAAGGATCTGGAATTTTATATAAAGAGTTAAAGTTGGAAATGAAATTTGAGTAAACTTCTTTACCTGGGGAGATGAGCCGGTCGCCAGACCGCCTGGAATAGACTCCGGTCCGCCGGAGATGGGTGAGGCCCCGAGATGAACAGGAGGCATCACTGGATGGGTGGGAGCGTCGTGGCAAATCAATCGAAGCCACCAATTCGGTCCCAAAGTGTCGCCAATTTATTGTTTGTTTACATTTTTGTGTTAGAGATGTGAGTATTGTTGTGATTAGATTTTTCCGAGACGTCCGATTAATCGGTGTTCTTGTTTATTGTGCGGACTGTGGGCATCGGGTCAAGATCCCGCCCTGGGACACTGAGCTAGCCCGGCATTGCCCAAACCAGCAGTTCCGTAACAATTTTTTGGGAACAATAGGAATCAAAGGTAAATTTAATAAAAAAAATCTTTTAATTATTCATTTAATTCGCTTATGTTAAAGGGAAATCCGAAAATGTTATCAAATTTCCTTCACTTTTCATAAAGCCCCCACAAGATTGTGCAAAAATTCACGGAATCTCAAACGAATGAGAAAAATATGCTCTAATTTCGAATTTAATTTTATTGAAATGTAACCATTAGTTTTCAAGAAATTATAAAAACTCTCCTTTCCGACCTCATCAATAAATACTGTATCGATAGGTACGCCCTCACACGCCCTATCTATTGATTACAACAAAAAATAATTCTTATCCACAATTTGCATGATTATTGAACTGAATCGTCATTCTGAGCATTTTGGTATGTGTTTTATAAAACTTAATTCTTTCGTTCGGGAGATTCATTTATCTTACTTTTTATAATTTTAATTTATGTACAAGTGAAAGGTTAATTGTGCTTATAAACGCGCAGTATAGTAAGGCAAAGCGAAATATGTAAAGAAATGTTGGTAAAAATATGAGTTAGTTCTTAAGAAAATTAATTTTTAAATTCACATTTGTTGATGTATTCTGCGGTCCTGATCGATAAGCCGTATTTTACGAGCTGCGTATTATCGGAAAACGCGCAATTCGAAGAAATATTTGAATCAAGAGATAAGCAGCAGTTGTTTAATATTATAATTTTAGATGGTAAACAACGTTTATTTCAGTGGAACAGCGGTAAATACCGCGGCGGTCGGGGGACTCACTGGCGTGGAGGACGCAGCAGGAAGCGGACGTGGCGACGTCGGTGGCCACAAAGTCGGCGGCGTCAAAGTCTAAGGCCTCAACACTACTAAGGGGTTGTCCTTAGCGTTTAAAAAGAAGATAATTTCATGATGCTATTTTTAATTCTTTACTTTAATTTATTAAATATTCTCCTTTGCTAACAATAAGTATATCACATCTTACAATATAAAATAACTATTAGTCTTATAAATTAGAGTAAAAAAGGCCCTGACAAATTTTAGCTGGATTGGAAGGTCATTACGTAGTAGGCTGGTCCTATTTTATTTTAGGACACTTTTTGTTTGTCTATTTCATCTTTTACTGCCAGAATGCAAAGATGCCTGTGTATGTTTTGGTCGCAAATTTACCATGGTGCAATTACCAATTACAGTTCACAGGTACTTACCGAGTCTTATGATCCCATTGAAGAGTTTACAGATGGCCTCAATATCACAATTTTGAAGTTCAATTATGATTTTTTGAGTTTTTAGGTCCCCCCTGAAGCTTTTTTCAGTTTCAGCTCTCTGATGACCTTTGTTATCTCGTATATTTATCTCGATGTTGGGGTAGACTCCGCTTCAGATTGTTATTTTTTTTTTTTTTTTTTTAATTTTCACATATTTCCGTTGTGGCGCTGTAACAAATACCTCTTTCAGAGCGGCAGTGGACCAGTAGATGTCCGCTTCAAGATTGAGCTGTGAGTTAGCTTAATGTGGGAACTCATAAACTTCTTGTATTTCATCCACTTAGTTCTGTGCGACGTCCGCGTGTACGATTGATCGGAAATTTCTGGGCTTTGAAGGAGAGTTATTAACAATTTCGAGTAGTGTGATGACAGACCGGGAATGGCCTTAGCGCTTACTCGATTGCGTGGAATGTTTTTTAATCATCGCAAAATCAATTTGATCTGGTTTCTTTCTGCGTGGCTACCAGGGGAAACGTAGTCGAATTTATTTCTCACAATTATAAGTGCGTTATACAGTTGCTTTCCCCTGGGAGTCACTAGGCGTGGTCACTAGTGCGTTGTAATCTACTGCAGCTATGAGACGACCCGCAAGTGAGTTGTAGAAATCCATGAATTGACCTTCAGAGATTGTAAAGCGAGATAGTCAGTAGACATCGGCAATGCAACGGTTGCCATTACCTGTCTGCAGTGGCTTGCAAGATACTTGTTGCAAACCTTTGGTGAAAATGGTGTTTGATGCGTTCTCCGTGGGCTTTACCATCAAGATGGTCTGTGCGGTGGAAGATAAAGTCCCTCTAATGGAAGCTGCATTTACTTTTTTCAACCAGCAGCACGGCGTCAATTTGATTAACATTCAGTAGAGTAATTTCAGGATTAAGCCGTGAGTCGCCGTGACATTGCGTTTCACATGGATGTACGTAGATTAGACATTATTTATTTGAACTGTTGTGCTAAAAGCAGCTGAATCACCGTTAGTGAGTAATAATCTCATTTTGTGTATTTCGCTGTCGCTCGTCGCATGCGACTTGTCAGTTCCTTGTAGACCACACAGCTTCTTAGTTTGCCGTATGATTTCCTCCAGAGTCTTCATATTTTTTCGTATGGGAGTATATTCGTTAGCAGAGTAGTGTGCGAAATTGTGGAAGTCTCTACAGACTACGCCGACTGACCGAAGGGTGCAGTATATCTTGGTCCGTATTCTTGGCAATTTGTGCATTGTACCGGAGCGTTTGTGTGTCTCTCCCACGGTGAACCTTCGATGCAATAAGAACTACACTTTGAAGATTGGGTGGACTTCATTTTTTTAAGGCTTAACTAGCTGGCTCGGGCTATAAATATAACTGGGGGCTTCGGTTTTTTTTTTTTTGGTTTCGTGTCCCGGCTCTTTTTGGTTGCTTTCCGCCTCGGCAAAGATGGAAAATCTGTTATTGGAACTTCTAGTTTGTTCCTTGCTTTTGTTAATAAGGTGATCTGTGGTATATTACCAACTGTGTTTTGTGGACCAAGCTGATCTGTCTGGCCGGGAACGCATGTTGCTTATCGAAGCTTACGGTTTTTGTTGCCAGTGTACTTGGCTTGTTGGTTGGTTTTGCTGCGACTGTAGAAATTGTAATACTGCTTGTTGGTGCGCCTTCATCAAAGCCGGTTGTAGTTGGGTTTGACATTGACAGCTCCATGATGTAGGAGTTGGGGTGAGTAGAGTGGGTGAACAAGAGCTCGCCCTCTTGCTATCGACGTTCGGTAGATCCGTGTTGCCTATTTTTGACTTGTTTCCTACTTTGATATCGCGTGTCAAAAAATACGGGTGACAGCAGTTTCTTTGATTTACAGAGCTTCTAGGCCCATTCTTCCGATCCTCGCTCATTTCTATTAGCTTATTCCGCGTGACACTTATTGGTTTAAATTATTTATGCACTTATATAATTCATTGATATGAATATATTGTTCTTTGTTTAGATAGTTTAGTGCCTTTTGCAATAATTGAACTGCTCCAGATTTATATACTTTATTATTGTCTATAGTTCATACTCTTTCTTTAATTTTTAACTCGAAACACCGCTGTCTGCAGAAGTTTATAAAATTTTGGCGCTTACACATTTACACTTGTACACCTCGCATACATGCTTGATTTGAGGCACTTCGATATTCAAACTTTTACAAAATATTTGAAAAAAAAAAATAATGAATTATTTTTTAAAGCCACAAAGAGTATGGGCACATAATGTCGGTTTTAATGTTATAGCCCTTAAGATCTCTACATTTTTGGTTTGTAAGATATAACTCGAAAAACTTGTTATCTCAATATATTACTCATAAGAATTTGAAGCTAATACACTCAGTATACATGGACTTACTTTATATACATATACAATGCTAAATGTGTGCATATAAGTACATAAGTTTACTATGCATATACGCAATTTTTATTACATTTAATTACACAGGGCAAATTTTAAACTTTCTTTGATATGGAAGCTACACGCGACCTATTCTAAAAGATCTTAGTAGGTACATTGTTAATTAAAAAAAACAAACAGGTTCCATCACGTACGCACAAAATTTCAGAAATATCCAAATGGCTTGTTTTGTCACTTTTCAAAGCCTAATATTACTCAAACCGTCCGTATACCAGAATTGACATCGGGCATAAATTACCCTTGCAGTTTACAATTGGATCATTATAAATTAAAAAAATTTTATTAAATGGAAAGCAAAACTAACAGGAATTGTATACATATATACATATAAAAAATTCGGTTTTAACATTACGTATACGTAATATTTCCCGAACATTCCTATGGCAGCAAATTAAAACCAAAATTCTAGAATAATATAAAATGGTCATATCTTGAATTTTATGAAAATATGATAAAAATTAAACAAGTTTTAATTTTTTTTTCAAAAAATTTACCGATCGTTCCTATGGCACCTATATGATATAGTCGACCGATCCAGTTCGTTCCGACTTATATAGTAGAGAGAGTATATAGAAGACTTTTACTCAGATATCTTCAAGACAGAGGGACTAGTTTGCGTAGAAACGGACGGACAGACAAGTTAACTAAGCCAACTGGGCGACGGCAATGACCTGTTATGGCTAATAGGCAAAGACGGGTCCAGACGTCTATTCCCTCGGCGCTCCTGCAGCATGGAGTCTCTTATGCTCAAGCCTCGAGAGCACAAGCAGCCTCTGCTCCTGCCCAACAAGGCGGAGTGCATTCTCGTTCTTGGACTTCTCAGAGGGCATTCAACTTTCGAGAGGATGATTTCCCTGCCCTTAATTCAAGGCGCTCCTCGGGCAATCCTATTCAGAGGCATCCGTCTGCCGAGGCTCCGTGGGACATTTCTAAAATAACAAGCATGCTGTTGGACCTTAAAAGTGTGGTAGATGACCTTGCTTCTTCCATGGCCACCATCTCTCTGGTCGTTAGGGACCTTCAAAGGGAGAGCAACGCCATGTCCCATCATCAAAAATGACTAGCTTAAGGATAGCTATTTGGAATGCCAGGAGTCTCCTTGCCAGTCGAGAGGAGCTCCTGGTATTTCTTCACCAAAACAGTATAGACATCCTTTTAGTCTCGGAAACATTTCTACGTTCTGGCTCCTACTTTAATGTTCCTGGTTATGACACATACAGAGCTGACTTTCCTGGCGGACTGACCAGAGGAGGTTCGGCCGTGCTGGTTTGCAGCAAACTTGTTCACCATCATCACCGGCCTGTCTGTCTAAGAGTGGTTCAACTAGCCAGGATCACTGTCTCCACTTCATTGGGAGAGATCAATTTTGCAGCTGCTTATCTTCCACCCAGTCTCTCCTGGTCTCTGGAAAACTTTGAAAACCTGATTCATCTTTGTGGTGACCGGTTCCTTCTGGGTGGTGACTTCAATGCAAAACATCAAGCCTGGGGAAACAGCAGAGCAGATGCGAGAGGTTTGCTGCTTAGTGAAGCTGCCGACAACTTGGGTACGCAAATACTGGCCACAGGACGCCCCACCTGTTACCCGGAGAGCGGAAGGACTCCGTCAGCTCTTGACTTTGCTCTTTTCAAGAACATTCACAGCAGAAGGCTGAGCATCTCTGAATCCTTTGAGCTCAGCTCTGATCATCTTCCTCTGATTGTACAGCTCCAGCTTGTGGGACACTGTGTGCCGGCCAGGAAATTCCTGCTACCTCCTGGATCGGATATTAGAATTTTCAGGAGCAAGTTGGATGACTCCCTTCATCTCCAGATGGATCTGTGCTCTTCTGAGGATGTGGAGGATGCAGCCAAACTGTTACATGCTAAAATATCAGATGCGGCAGCTGAAGCCTCTCCGATCGCTCGCTCCGCCTCTGCTATTCAGTACCATCCTGTGCCCAGGGAAGTACTTGAACTCATTCAGCTAAAGCATAGGCTCAAGAGGGAGTACGTCAGGACGCAAAGTCGCGATGTCCTTAGGATACTTCGAAGGCTGGGTAACCGAATCAGAAAGCTCCTGGTTCGTTCCCGTCAGAGCTTGCTGGATAAAGAGCTTGAAGAGGCGACTCCATATCAGGACTCGAATTTCGCCTTGTGGAGACTCACTAGAGGCAAGCGGCAGGCTGCTCCTAAGTTTCCGATCCGAAAAGCTGATTCGACTTGGGCGCGCACGCCGTTGGATCGCGTTGAGGTGTTTGCCGACATGCTTCAGGATCGATTCACTCCTTTTGGTACTTCCTCTGAGAGTAGAGTCGGGAAGATCAAAGACATTCTGGAAACTCCTCACCAAATGTCTTTGCCTGTTTCTCCCATTCTCTTCCCTGAAGTCAAGAGTAAGATTCGAAAAATGAAAAGCCGGAAGGCTCCCGGACCGGACGGGGTCACATCGCGGGTGTGTAGGCTGCTCCCTGATCGTGCAATTTTATTTTTGGTCCTGATATACAACGCTGCTCTGCGGTTTGGCCACTTTCCCAGAGTCTGGAAAAATGCTAATGTGGTGATGATACGCAAGCCTGGGAAACCGCCCAGCGATGCCGACAGCTATCGTCCACTTAGTCTCCTCTCTGCCTTTGGAAAGATTCTAGAACAGTGTATCCTGGATCGTATCCTCAAGACGCCTGAAGTTCAGCAAGCGTTTCCTGACCATCAATTTGGTTTCAGGAGGCAGCATGGCACGCCTGAGCAGCTCCACAGGGTTGGCGGCTTTATCTTGGATGCGTTCCAGAGGAAGCAGTTCATGGTTGCAGCGTTTCTTGACATCCAGCAAGCCTTTGACCGGGTTTGGCATCCTGGTCTGTTGGCCAAGCTTAAGGCGCTGATCCATCATCAGCTTTTTGAGCTGATTTGCAGCTTTTTAAAGGATAGGACCTTTCAGGTGGTTCAGGATGGAATATCCTCCTCGTCCAGACCCATTCTGGCCGGAGTTCCTCAAGGAAGTGTTCTGGCACCGACACTTTACAGTCTGTTCACACACGATGCTCCTCTACAGACTGGCAGGCACCACAACGATTTGTGTGTTGCCACATATGCTGACGACACAGCTATCCTTTCTAGATCGGATTGTGTCTATGCGGCGACGGACAGACTGCAGATCCTCCTCAAGAAGTTTGAGAATTGGTGCTGCAGATGGAATATAGCCATCAATCCCGAAAAGTGTGCTACGGTTACCTTCACCTTACGTAGGGACTCCAGCCCTGGTATTTTTATGCACGGTCAGTTGCTCCCCCAGTGCAAAGAGCACTGCTATCTGGGCCTGGTCCTGGATCGCAGGCTTTCGTTCACCTCTCATATTAAGCGGACAAGGAGAAAATTGGAAGATGCCTCCCGGAGATTGAGCTGGCTTACTCATTCGCGCTCAAAGCTCAGCCTGTCTAACAAAAGACGATTATACCTAGCAGTTTTATCTCCGATCTGGAAATATGGTTTGGAAATTTATGGTGTGGCATCTAAATCCAACCTGCAGAGGATAAGAACCTTCCAGGCGAAGGCATTGAGACGTTTTTCCGGAGCTGAGTGGTATATCCGAAATGCAGACATTCATCGTGATCTCAAAGTCCCATTTGTAGGAGATATAATCAGGGAGGCTTCTCGAAGACACTGATTCCGGCTGAGGTCTCACCCCAACCCACTGGCAAGGGCTGCGGCTTCCAAGAAGGTTAGACGGAGGCTCAAGAGGGTCACCCTGGGCCAGCTTCCTAGCCGTAGGATCATATAGAGAGCAGGGCAGCTGTAAGCCCATTTCACCCCTGCCTAACTGATGAAACACGAATTGCTACAGACAAATTGTTCTTGATAATAATAGTTGTAGCCAAGGCGACAACAGCCGCCCAATAAATCTTTTATATATTTATAAAAAAAAAAAAAAAAAAAAACTGACTGAGTCTCTAGGCCAGCGGTATTGAAGGGAAGTCAACCTTCCATCGTAAACATCCTATCTCAGCATTGGATTAACCAGGCCAACCGGCCGCACACGGAAATACCGGCACCAGCCATCCGGCTAATACTTATTGGAGACAGCGGCGAGGGAGTTCGCATAGTTACCCCCATCCCCCCATTTCCATTAATTGGCGCCCAACTAAATTTACCCATTCTTTACAAATCGGGAAACATGTAAGTGAGCACTTCATTCCAAGAATATTTCCCGGTGTCTGCATTTGCATTTACATTTTTTTTTTTAATAAAATACAACTCGCTGCTAGAATATTCTCTGCAGTTCCACAAACACAACTTCGTACTCACACTCATTATTTGTTTGACAAGTGTATTGGTCATATTACATGTGCTATTTTGTGTATTGTTTGCATTTAATTTGAATAAATTTCACAGTTATGAGTTTCATCTACGTGTGGCCGTATATTAAAACACACATATTTTATATCCCCATATAAGCGCAAGGGCGCCGCTGAAGAATTAATAAATCGTGAATTTATTTAAACAATTTTATTGGCGACGAATTCAGTCTTGCCAAATTATTAAAATTTAATTTCGTTATATTTTTTGCTTACACCTTAATTCTTTGTGTTAGCTTCGCAACAATCTTTGGGTTTATATTATTCTTTATTACTTCCCCACTCCACGGTGCTCGAACCCGACACCGCGACGTTTGTATATTTATTCTTTGTAGCTTCGCTTATTTGCTTACCATAACGACAGCTCGGCTGCCGCAATCTTTTGACTTTATTCCGATTCTGTTTAGCTTCTTTGATTTCCTCGCTTATCGTGACAATTGTTTTGATGTATCGCTGCTTAGACATGCAACTCTTTGTTAGTGGAATTTAACTTAGCCACCCATGAACTCCTCATTTCTGACTCTCAGGGATAATAGACCTAATAGCGACTCAGAGTCGGACAGTGAGCGGTTGCCTATAACCTCTACACCTATGCAGGCAGCCACTAGTGCCGCTTCTAATACTGATATGGCCATAAATGCGGAGCAGCTTCAGGCGGTCATTCAGGCCGCCGTCGCCAATGCCTTAGAAGAGAAGGCTGGCGAAGATCAGGCTAGGGAAGAACATATGCCCCAAACCATAAATCATTTGGCCGCTCAAATTGCAGCTGTGCAAGCCACACCCGCGCCGGTTACAGCTCCGGCAATCAAAGTTTACGAACCCATTGACATCAAAAACAATATTCAATGCAACGAGCCTCTAGATGCCGTCAAATGCTTGCCCGAATTTACGGGAGCCCAGGACACATATGTCTCTTGGCGACAAACGGCAAAAGCAGCTTATTTTATATTCGAACAATACAAAGATAGCTCACGCCACTACCAGGCTGTAGTTATAATTAGGAGTAAAATAAGAGGCCCTGCCGATGCAGTACTATCTTCGTTTGGCACTGTATTGAATTTCGATGCGATCATAGACCGTCTTGATTTCACATACAGTGACAAACGCCAGATTCATGTCATCGAGCAGGAGATGGGCACCCTCATACAGGGTAGCCTCACACTCCTACAGTACTATGACGAGGTGGAGAAAAAACTCACCTTGTTCACCAATAAAGCTACCATGTCGTACGACAGCTCGGCGGCAAGAACCCTATGCGACAAATTCCGGGATGACGCGCTCCGTGTATTTATTTCGGGCCTCAAACGCAGTCTCTCCGATGTTCTCTTCTCGGCGAAGCCGAAGGATATGCCAACTGCGTTGGCATTAGCCCAGGAGGTAGAATCAAACCATGAAAGGTACAGCTTCGCAACATCGTTTGCAAAGAGTCTGGAAGATAGAGATAGGAAACAGGCCCCAAAGGCGCAAGAACGCCAACAAACTCCCTATCAAGCACACTCTCAAGTAAGTGCGGGTAAAAACCCACACTTTACTAAAGCATACAAGGCTCAGGTGCACTCTGCCCCGCACAATGACAGGTCTCGCGAGAACACGCCAGAACCCATGGAGGTTGACCCTTCTATGTCTAGGATGCTAAAACCATCACAGGCGCCGGCGTACCAAAATAGGAAGCCGGCTGTGTCCGACAAATCGGGCTCCATAAAAGACAGAGGATAAATCACATTACACAGAGCACCGAGAAGACTGATGAAACATATACCACAACAGCTTCCAACGCGGCTCAAGAAATTGACGATGACGCCATCTGCGAGTACGACTCCGATGCCGTTCATTTTTTAGGGGAAAATCCTTGCTACCCGTCATCAGACGAAGAGTAGCGGGGATAAACATGAAACTTCTTATTGATACGGGCGCTGCCAAAAATTTCATCCGTCCTCATGAAGGATTGAAAAGCGTACCGGTCGAAACCCCCTTTAAAATCCATTCCATTCACGGCGTTGCCACTATCACTAGGAAATGCTTCATACAACTTTTCAATTTGAAGGCCACGTTCTTCATTTTACCTGACTTGTCTTCCTTTGATGCGATCATCGGCCTCGACCTACCTAAACAGGCTGGGGCATCGCTTTGTCTGGCCTCTGGCCATCTCAAATGGGGCAATAGAGAAGAGAAAATTGATTTCCACTCATGCCCCGATGTTAATTTTACTGAAGTGGACTGCTCAGATGCGCCGCCTTCAGTTAGAAACGCATTTCTAAAAATGCTCCGCGACAGGAAAAAAGCCTTCGCGAACCCCAATGAGGCCTTACCTTACAACACGTCGGTAGTAGCTACCATCAGAACGGTTGATAGGGAGCCCATTTATGCCAAGCTCTACCCATACTCAATGGGAGCGGCTGACTTCGTCAATAGCGAAATTCAAGAGCTGCTACGAAATGGCATAATACAAAAGTCGAAATCCCCCTACAATAAACCAAAGACCATAGAACATTAAGATAAGTAACGGCCATACATTCGTTTTGCAATATGAAGCTGCTTTTTCGATGGCAACGACAATCACTCTCTCTCCGCTCTCACAAAGTTGAGAGCGCAAAATTCTAAAAAACAGATTGAGATTGATTGTATGAGTAAACACAAGAACAACCATGAGAATACGTGTGCACACAAACAGTCGGCAACTTTCGCTGTATGCGTAAAAGAGAGCGGCTGGCTCTAGAGCCAGCGAGAGAGAGCCTGAAGCCAGGGAGAGCCTGAAGCCAGAGAGAGCCTGGAGCCAGTTCTAAAGCCAGCCCGAAAAAATCGTGTGCAAAAAAATCGTATGGCGTGCGGCCTCTTACTCCTTATACACTCTTTGAATAAACCAATATGGGTAGTAGACAAGAAGGGCACCGACGAAACGGGCAACCGTAAAATGCGACTCGTGTTGGACTTTCGCAAATTGAACGAGAGAACCATACCAGATCGCTACCCCATGCCAAATATCTCTATGATTCTAGGGAATTTAGGCAAGGCCAAATACTTCACAACACTCGATTTGAAGTCTGGCTACCACCAAATCACGCTGGCAGAACGCGACCGTGAAAAAACTTCCTTTTCCGTTAATGGAGGAAAGTACGAGTTTTGCAGAATCCATTTGGACTAAAAAATGCCGCTAGCATTTTCCAAAGAACAATAGATGACATACTGCGAGAGCAGATCGGTAAATTCTGCTATGTTTACGTTGATGATGTGATCGTCTACTCGGAGGATGAAAACTCCCACATACAGCACGTAGATTGGGTTCTCAAGAGTCTATACGAGGCTAACATGAGGATAAGAGCGTTAGCTTTTTGTGTTTCATAGTCACCAACAAAGGGGCTACCACTGACACAGAAAAAATCAAGGCCATTCAGGAATTCCCTGAACCAAAAAATGTGTTTGAGGTTAGATCGTTCCTAGGCCTGGCCAGTTATTATAGATGCTTCATTAAAGATTTTGCGTCCGTAGCTAGGCCCATTTCGGATATTCTCAACGGAGAAAATGGGAGTGTCAGCAGACACAGGTCCAAAAACATCCAGGTGCAGTTCAGCGAGCCGCAACGACTAGCCTTTCACAAACTGCGTAATATTCTGGCTTCGAAGGATGTCATCCTCAGGTACCCAGACTATAAAAAGGCGTTTGATCTAACGACAGACGCCTCAGCATACGGCATCGGCGCAGTGCTATCCCAAGAGGGACGGCCCATTACTATGATCTCTAGAACCTTAAAGGACAGTGAGGTTAACTACGCTACCAATGAAAGGGAGCTGTTAGCAATAGTCTGGGCGTTGGCCAAATTGCCCCATTACTTATATGCAGTTAGAGATATCAATATCTTTACTGACCATCAACCATTAACCTTCGCAGATCGGAATCAAATCCGAATGCGAAAATTAAAAGGTGGAAAGCTCGCATCGACGAGTCCGGCGCCAAAATTTTTTACAAGCCCGGCAAGGAAAACCTCATTGCGGATGCCCTCTCAAGACAGCAACTTAACGTTCTGGGAGAGGAGGAAGCTTTTTCAAGCGCAGCCACAATTCACAGTGAGCTGTCGCTTATCCACACCATTGAAACCACGGACAAGCCTTTGAATTGCTATCAAAACCAGATAACTCTGGAGGAAGCACGCTTTCCGTCAAAACGCAGCTTCGTACTCTTTGGAAACAAGAAACGACATAGCATTGACTTCGTATGCAAAGAGGCATTGCTTGAAGAGCTCGCGAATATTATTGTCCCTAAAGGCGTAAACGCCATTCACTGCGATTTACATACGCTCGCAATGATACAGGACGAATTAGTTCGGCAATTCCCGGCCACTAAGTTTTGGCACTGCACAAACCGTGTAACGGACATTTTTGCAGTCGCCGAGAGACGAAAAGTCCTCACTGTTGAGCACAACAGGGCTCATAGATCGGGACAGGAAAATGTGAAGCAGGTACTCTCGGAGTACTATTTCCCAAAAATGACTAAACAAGCGAGCGAAATCGTCGCTAATTGTAGAACATGCGCTAAGGCCAAATATGATAGACATCCCAAGAAGCATGAGCTTGGCGAGACGCCAGTCCCATCTCATGTAGGGGAAATGCTACATATAGATATTTTTTCCACGGACAAAAAGTATTTCCTTATATGCATTGACAAATTCTCGAAATTTGCCATGGTCAACCAGTTCCCTCTAGAGCCATAGAGGATCTCAAACCGGCATTACTAATGCTGATGAATGTTTTCCCTAAAGCCAGAGTCATATATTGCGACAACGAACCATCGTTGAACTCGCACACTATTTTGACCATGCTGGAAAACAATTTCGGCGTCAGTGTTTCAAACGCACCGCCCCTCCACAGTGTCTCGAACGGACAAGTGGAGCGTTTCCACAGCACTCTAGTGGAGCTTGCCAGATGCCTTAAAATCGATAAAGGTATCAGTGACACCGTGGAGCTAATCTTGCTGGCCACAGCCAGATACAATAAATCTATCCATTCGGTCATCGACAAGAGGCCGGCCGATGTTATTTAAACACAGTCGGATGAGCCGCTTTATGAGGTTCAGGATAAGATAAAACTTGCCCAGGATAAGCTCAGGAACAGGGAAAATGCTTCCCGATAAAACAGGGCGTTCGAGGTTGGCGAAAAAGTCCTGGTGAAATCAAACAGACGACTAGGCAACAAACTCTCCCCATTGTGTGAAGAGAAAGTTGTGGAAGCGGACTGGGGACCACAGTCCTCATTAAGGGGAGGGTGGTCTACAAGGACAACCTTAGGTAGACGGAGCTTGATCTTACCGACATTCGTCTGATAATTTTTACTATCCTTTTTATATTTTTTATCCTTAGCCACTTGGCATATGTTTTATTATCATATTTTTTATTCCTAGCCCCTTGGCATAGTTTTTTTCCATTTTTTTTATATTTCTTTTCTTTAGCCGCTTGGCACAAGTTTTATTATTATCATGGTTTTTATGTTCATTTTTCATTTATACCCATTTTTATTCACTACGCTTTATTTGACGGGTGGCGGGCTTCTTAAATTTTGAAAAACACTACAATAAATCCGAATATTACAGGTTCACTTCTTTACCTCTGTTATTCCTTTTGACCCTAACATCGGCCCACGTCACGGACTACCCGCAGGCCAAGTACATTCCCATCATTAATGGTCGAATTTTAGTATGGGAAGAATTTGCATTCGTGAGACATTCAGCAAACCTCTCAGAATAAAGGCGCGTGGTGGAAGAGACTGGTGGCATGCTTAACATGTTTCCCCAGTCGCACATGAAGAAACTTTTGAGCGTAGATGTCGCTTACCTGCGTGACCTGCTCGATTCATTGAGCATCCACCATAGGGTAGCTAGAAGTTTAGACTTCTTGGGGACGGCATTAAAGATAGTGGCGGAAACGCCAGACGCGGAGGACTTTGAGAAAATTAAGCTTACCAAATTTCAACTTATAAACGCAAACAATAGACAGGTTAATATTAACAACAAAATACAAGAACAAATCAATAGTATCACCGCCACTGTTAATCAAATTCTGAGGTCGGCTAAAGACTCCCAAATTGACTCGGGACACCTGTATGAGATGTTATTGTCTCGTAACAGAATGATTGCAATGGAGCTGCAGAATTTATTGCTGGCAGTAGCTCTTGCCAAAGTCAATGTCGTTAGCCCTAGCATTCTAGATCATGCAGACCTGGAAAATGTGTGGATTGAGGAGCCCACCGATACCCCTATTAAAGACATTTTGTCCGTTGCGTCCGTCAAAATATTACAGTCCATTAACATTTTGCACTTTATTATTAAATTCCCTAAAGTTAAGTCAGCTTGTGTTAAAATCACCGTTTTCCCCGTGTCACATCATGACACAATGCTTAAACTGGAGGACCAGGTCATTGCGGATTGCAACGGAGAAATTCACACAGTCAAGAATTGCTCTATAACAACGGGAGCCACTTTCTGCCGACTGGCGCAAAGAAGATCATGCGCCCAAGAACTCCACGCTGGAGGGGTTGCACACTGCGACATCCAACCCAGCGACCTGCATCCGGTCACCTTCGTGGACGAAGGTATCATCATTATCAGCGATCGCCCGGCTCATGTGTGCGTGGACAATGGCACTTGCGTTCACCTGCGAGGAACTCACCTTGTCACCTTTGCCGAATGTGCCACAGTTAATGAAACCCGGTACGCCAGCTATGGCGCGGCCCAAAAGAGGGTCCCAGGAGTGGCTAGCTCGCCCTCCCTCAATATCACCCTAGAACATGATATACTTAGCCTCCCTTACCTTCACCGATTAAGTGAGCGTAACCTGGAACATATTAAAAGATTCGGGGAGGATGTCAACGACTATCGCTCACACCAGATAGTGCTAGTTGCTGGAGCAATTTGCTGCGCGTTGATCTGCGTCGGCCTAACTTATCGGCGAGTCACCCAGGCCAGGAAATGCACGGCCCAACTTAGGGAGGTGATCGCCCAAATAGGGTTGGCCGAGGGCGGCCTTATTCCTGAGGGGGGAGTAGTTAACTAAGCCAACTGGGCGACGGCAATGACCGATCGCCCTAAAGCTCAATCCGGCCAAACTGCTGACACAGCGTCTGGCCGGAAGCTCGTGCATAGCCGGCAAGCTCTGCCAATTGCAGAGGCCGCTATGAGTCCATTCATTGTTAGCTTTTAAGTTCAGTTAATAATTGGCATTCAATAAATCCAGAGCACAAGCTCTTATAAATGAATCTCCGACACCTTGTCGTTAAATCTCTTATTTACTATCATACTGACTGAGTCTCTAGGCCAGCGGTATTGAAGGGAAGTCAACCTTCCATCGTAAACATCCTATCTCAGCATTGGATTAACCAGGCCAACCGGCCGCACACGGAGATACCGGCACCAGCCATCCGGCTAATACTTATTGGAGACAGCGGCGAGGGAGTTCGCATAGTTACCCCCATCCCCCCATTTCCATTAATTGACACACAGACGGACATGGCTAGATCGACTCGGCTGTTGATGCTGATCAATATATATATCTTATATGGTCGGAAATGTCTTCTTCACTGCGTTGCAAACTTCTGACTTAAATTATAATAACGTGCAAGGGTATACAAAACAATAATTAAAATATTTTCTTTATTTATTTCTCCCTGTAAAATAAAAATTCGGTTTTAATTTCAGTTATTCCTTTTAATGTATAAAATGTTTAATATAAATATACAAATATAGGGCCAATATGCTTCATGAGCATTCTTCTTGACTTTTTCGAACACATCGAGCAACTTTACGTTTAAAGTCGGTGTATGATTCTCTCCATTCCTTGGCGGCATCTACATTTGCTGGAGACTCGTCATTAGGATCAGCCAGCATAGATATCACCGATATCAAAATAGTTTCCACCGTATGAACAGGTAACCAGCGCTCCGATGCTTTTTCATAGCCCCACTTATCATCCCCGGGCTCATGTAGAATAGAAATACAGACATCTCCATTTTTTTCGATATTTGGGTGCCAAATTTCTGTGACAAACTTCATCCGTGGAGGGCGCAACGGATATTCTTTAGGAAAATACAGATGGGCCTTGAAAAATCCACCTTCGCTGTGGGTTAAAGATAATGAAGAACGAAGAATAATTTTTTAATAATGTACTGAAACCAAAATATTGCATAAATTACTGAATATATACAAATGCTCAAGTTTTCGAGCGCGAAAAGTGTGATTTTAACAGCATTCCTTTTTTTTTTACTTTACCTAACTTTCCTACGTTTTAAACATTTGGGGATGTTTTCTCTCTTCCAAGCGCTCTTGTTTTTTTGCATAAAATACATCTTAAATCTTCTATTTTGTGTTTAAAAAGTTATATTTTATTCTAATATTTGCATTTAATTACTATTATTTTTTGTCTTTGTTAACGTCCGAGCGAAACCGCTCGGAAACTTTCCGACTGCCATTGGGGCGGCGGATCCAGATCGACAAGATCAGAAAGTAATCATTTTAAAATAAAATGCGATTCTGAAAATGTGAAATATTTAATTGATTCATTGTCTGCTGTTTTCGGAACATTAATGGATAACTTAATTAACTAAAAGTAGCATACTTGATTTATAAATAATTCTTTTGAGGTTGCACCACAGAATCGGAACGATTTTAACATTCCGCAATATTGCAAATTCACCGTCCCTGTTTTAGTTTCCGAGTGGAAAAGTCGAAACTGAGAGGGACATTATAAGAGTTGTCAGAATACAAAAAAAAAGCTAACTTCAGCAAGCCGAAGTTTGTATACCCTTGGATCTTACAATTGGATCATTAAAACAATTCTATCAAATGAAAAAAAATTAAAACAGGAAATTCTAAAATAATACAATATGGCCATGTCTCAAAAATATGTTGAAAATTGGCCAAGTTATATATATATATATATATATTTTTTTTTTTTTTTAACATTTACCGATCGGTCCTATGATAGCTATATGATATAGTCGTTTAATCCGGCTCGTTCCGACTGATATAACAGTGAGAGCATATGGATGGCTATCGGCAAAGTTAGCTTCAAAACTGAGGGACTAGTTTGCGTATAATCGGACAGACGGATGAACGGACATGGCTAGATCGACTCGGTTATTGATGCTGATCAAGAATATATATACTTTATAGGGTGTCTCCATCACTGCAAGGGTAAATTGATGGAAATATTTATTAGAACATTAAATAAATTTTGCTGTCAATGGATTAGAAATAGTCACTATCAACTTGGCATTCTTGAAATCTTCATAGGTGGCGCCACTCCCACGCAGGGGCTGCAAAAGTCAGCTGTTTGCACGCAAGCCAACCATTAATGTAAAAGTGCATACACAAGCGTCATTTTAAAATTACGAAAACTCGGAAAATCATTCCAAACTTAAGTATATAAGTTTACTATGCATATACGCAATTTTTATTACATTTAGTTACACAGGGCAAATTTTAAACTTTCTTTGATATGGAAGCTACACGCGAACTATTCTAAAAGATCTTAGTGGGTACATTGTTAATTAAAAAAAACAAACAGGTTCCATCACGTACAACAGCGTTGCAAACTTCTGACTTTAATTAGAATACCCTGCAAGAGTATAACAAGACAAGTATGATTAACAACAAATTAAAAAAAAAAAATAACAAACAATAGTTTAGAGCTGCTGGTAACTCTTGTCACTCCAACACCATCGGATCCCATATATGTTTATATATTTTTAATCGCTACAGTTGAAACTGGATAAAACATATGCATCGAGTGTATGTGCGAGGGAAAAAAGGAAGTGGATAGAATAACTGTTTACATTAATCTCAAAGGATTTTTTAGAGAAAAATATAATAAAATGTTTTTTTTTCTTAGGTGACTACGGTCACAATAATTTAATAAGGTAAACAATAAGAAAGTTATCAGTTGGGAACATATAACTAAGTACTTCTAGAGTCCTTGTTGAAGTACTCCTAAATATATGTTTAAGCCCTTGAAATTAATTGTTTACAAAACCTGGTCATAACATTATTTTATTTTAAATTTTGTTAAGTTTTCATTTGCAATTTAGTTTTACCACTAACAATACAACATATAGAATACCCATTTCATACAACGAAATGGACACAAAAATTTCTTAGCGACAGGCCCCTGTAACGCTTGGATACTGAGCTCAGTGGCGCAATCTAGGAGTCATTTGGGACGGTGAAGCGACACCTAGCGAGCGGGCCCTGATAGCTTTCTGAGAAAGAAGGAAGTTAAGAGAAGTTAACAGGGGCAGGTTTCCGACTTTCGCCCGAGAAGTTGTCCACTTCAGAAAGTGCCGATCGGCTTCTATCCGAGCTGTCCCGAGGCGAGCATTTTAATGCCAATTTGACTTTACTCCCGGTTGGTTGTGATTAGTCTCAAAAACTTATATTTGGTAGAACCCAGAATCATCAAATTTATTAAATTATTGTGGACCCCTGCTACATTCGCTGTGTTCTGTGGATTTTTCGACCCTAATCTTGGCCAGCGGCAATATCGTCCAACGCAAAGCGCGCAGGCCAGGTCGCCTAGAGGTGAGCGGAGGGGGATATAGTATAGTGGAAGAAAAAGTGAAGCTAAGCAGTTTTTTCCTAGCGCGGGCATCCAGCGTCCGCCGGAGGAGGAAAGGGAGAAGGAAAAAGTGAAGCGACGAACGGAACCAAGCAGTTATCTCCAAGCGCGGGAGCACAGCGTTAGCAGCGGAAAAGGAGAAGCGGAGAACTTCACCCCCCCTCGCCACACATATGCGCTGATATTTCGGCAGTTGCGCAGTCGCTTTCAATATTTTATTTTATTTGTGGTGTTTGGATTTTTGTGTGCCACTAGTATGAGGGACTAATAATTTTTCTGCGTCCTCATCTCGATATAAAAGGCCTTATTTTTTTTCCAATTTTTGAACATTTATGTTGGCGGATGGAAATGCTGCCGAGGGCGTGAAAGCCATATCATTTTTCCTTGGAGCAAAGTGCCGCCGATGCCGCGACAGGCGAAGCGTCAACTAATTTAGTTTTTAGTGGTTTTTTTCAATTATTTATTTATTCTATCGTCTTAATATGTTTGTTTCAAAGTGTAATTTGTCAATAATTTTAAATGGCTAGTGCAAGTGAGGCAAGAGATTAGACGGATGACAGGGAATCGGAGAGAAATTTCTATTTTTATTCGGATGAGAAATTAAGGCAAAACGAAGGGCAGATTTTCGGCAAGGGAATAGGAATATTTTCTCTTTTATATTCCACAGCCATCCTCATCACATCGTCTACGCCGGAAAGCGCTTTCTTGGCGGGATGAATACGGAGTGAGTGAGAAGGTGTTAGTAGTTAAGCAGTGTTAAAAGCTGCCGCCTAAAAGGCTTATTTAAAAGTGTCTTGGCCGAGGGTTTGCATTTCCGGTTTACGAACGGAAAGTAAATAAAATTATGAAGAGATAAACGAAATCCAATTTTTAGTGCCATATCCGACAAAATTCTCAGCGGTTTTCCTTGCGTCCCGTCCGATCTTTATTCTACACACCGTGAGAAATTTTAGCTTGATTTATTTTTAATGTTCAATCACATGAAAGCCAAGAATATTTTAGTTATTTATTCCATACAAATTAACTTTTAAATGTCATGCCACTTTTTAAATTTTAATTTCGTTATAACTGCATATTTTTAATTTTAAGGAAATACATATTATAATGTGCTAATCAGCGTCTAATTTTTGCCTTCAGCTAGCAGGAATTCCCTGGGGATGTCTTAGTCAGGGGTCTGTTTTTGTTTCTGCCCGCTCCCCTAAAAAGCAATCGTCGGTAGGGTATGCAGGCACCATTCGCTCGCAGAACAACAATAACAGCTGATTTGATTTCTCAACTTCCATAAGAGCAGTCGGTGTTTTAAATGACACCGACTGCAATATGCCCTGTTCCTATCTCAGTAGATGGATTTTTATTCATTCGAATAAATACATATATGCAAAACATTTCACTGCTGCCACTGATTTGAATTTGTAAACAAATATGAAATGTATGCTGAAACATTAAGAAATATATTATAACATATAACATTCTTATTATTATCATTAACCCAATAGTGAATATGCCCATATTGTTAGGGTACCTAGTATGAAAAGTAGCAAAAGACCAAATATTCTTGCTGGGCCGAAATGAAATGATCGCACACATGCACCCGTCTACGTGAATGCATGAACACGCATACATATAAAGAAGAATTCAAGCGCAGAGCAACCTTCTCAAGATGCGCCACTCTGCGACTGAACTCTCGCAATCAGTGTGCGAGCATAAGAATGAGAGAGTGGAAAATCCGAGCGCACACGAAGCGACGGGCCCCGCCGCTAACAGCCCGAATCCGAGCGCACACGAAGCCTCGGGGCCCGCCGCTTACAGCCCTGGGGTCTGTCTCTAAGAAATTTTTGTGTCCATTTTCGTTGTATGAAATGAAATGTATTTAGTATATTATGAAGTAAATTAACACTTCTTTGAAGATACAGTGTGGTGAATTACTACACTGAAGAAGGTATTGTCATGATCAAGATTGGGAAGGACTGGGTGATTTAAAACAAAAAAAAAAGTAAAATATCATAATGCCTTGGACAACTGTGGTTGAACTGGTTAAAGGGCACACCTAGTGTGAAATTAAAAGAAAGAAATCGAATTTGTTTTCATATTTCGGTAGATTACACCTTTAAAAATAACATATTAAAATTTTAAATCGATATCTCAAATAGTTTTTAAGTTATAGCAATTTAAAGAGCAGCCGCTCGGCAGCTAGAGTCTCATTAGCTATATTTAAACGCGTTTTTCTTGAAACAACATTTTCCGAATTTGCTGCAGGTAATTAAAAAAAATGATCCGATCACTATGAAATTTTTTTCACATGTTCTATATATAGTTCTCCGTACAATGACCTGTCGATTTTTGATCTGATCAAAAAATTGAATTTGGGCAAGCCAAAAACGACCAAAATGTTGGGCAAAATTCGACAATTTTTTTTTAAACGACGCCACATTGTCAATTTATTATTTTTTTTTATCGTAGGTCATTGTACAGACAATATTATCTAGTTTAACGAGATTCTTTTTATTTTTAATTTCATCCACGGAGAAGGCCGGAATCACTGCAGCAGTAAAGGGCCTTTTTTCGCGCCGTTGGAGATCGACTAAAAATATATTTAATTTTTTTCTTTTAAAATGTCACTGTTTATTCTTGAAACATGTATAAATATATTCTTAAAATTTTGAAATAATTGATAAAGTATTTTTTTAATAAAAATTCCCAAACATCACATTTTTTTAAGCCATTACACTAGGTGTGCCCCTTAATAAGGTAATACAAAAAATAAATAATATACAAATTAAATGCATTTTTTTATTCGGAATCTAAACTAAACTATTACTTACTAAAGTGTATCTGGAGGTCCAATTATTAAAACTTCCCAACGAAATATATCATTTTCATCAATTAATCCAGCTGAGAATCCTTCCACTGGATTCTTGTTTAGTTCTGAAACATAAAAATACATATTACAATATATGAAATACATATACATTATATTTAAAGAATTTCGTTAACAAAAATTTTTTGTGTATACACTGTGACCAGAAAGTTTCCGGAATTTATATAAAATATTATAAAATATGCACCTCCTAAAGTAAAACGCGTATGCCACATTTTTTTTCTAATCATCGAAACATGATTTGTTAGCTCTGCTCGGAATCGCCGTCAGTCAAGTCGAAAAAACTCAAATTACCACTCCGTGGAATCACCACGGAGTGGTAACTTGATTTTTTAACAAAATCAATAGTCGCATGGTGTCAAATCCGATGAATGCGGTGGTTGATCGACGGTATTGAACGAGTGTTTGGTCTTAAAATGATTTACAACGATTGTATTTTTGGAAAAAATTAAGCCATTTTGGAACAACCCGAGCTGCGACGCGTCTTATTGCCAATGTATCGGTCAAAATCAAACGAGATGTTTCATAGCCGATGTTTAGCTCACGTGCTATTACTCTAACAATCGCTTGACAATTTTCGAGTACTATATCCTTAACTTTTTTTGATGTTATCGTCAGTGGTAGACGGCGAGGGACGAACGAAACAAGCCATGTCTTTTACCGCCTTAAATTGTTTGATCCAATCGTATATTTGGATTTTCGATAGAATAAGTTCACCATAACCCTCTTGGCAACCAACCAAAGAGATTGTGTCTTAGAAATACAAGCGATTATATTTTTCGTGTATGTTTCCGAAAAATGTCAGGATAGGTTGCAATCACTCAAACATGATCACTAATTCATTATTGAATCCAGTTTGATCTGGTTAACGCTCATTAAACAAAAAACTATCGCAAAAATATTCCGATTGGAACCTATTGTAATTGACATGTTTTCAGCCAACAATCATCCGATTTGGTTTATAAGACATCTAATACAGAATAAAAAAAAATAATATTAATTAAAAACATTTTTTTATACCCTTGCAGGATATTATAATTTTAATCAGAAGTTTGCAACGCCAAAAAGGAGTAATTTTCGATCCTGTTCTTGATTAGCATCAATTCGTTCGATGTAGCCATGCCTGTCTGTCCGTTTCTACGCAAACTAGTCATTCAGTTTTAAGGCTTAATGTAGCAATTTGTTATTATTTAAGAACTTCGGTTTTAATTTTATATTATATAATAAAGCTACCGTAGGAACAATAGGTTAATGTAAAGGAAAGGCAAATTATGAAAAAAACTTTAACTTTAAAATTTTAAATATGTATACGTAAGCCAGTTTTCTCAGAACCCAAAACAGTTTTATAATTTCGTTAACACTAAACGTAAGCCAATTAGTCATCCTTCCTCGCTCTCTTTTGAAAATACAACCGTAAATAATCATTAGGCAATAGCCGATCTATTTTCGCAGTTTTTTCAAACGACATATTCGAACTTCACTGACTCAAATCAGACTTATTCTTAATTTAACTTAATTTTCAGTCCTAGTTTAAACGAAAGCTCTATTCTTTCAGATCTTCTCCGGGTTAAGCCAGTTTATTAGCCAGGTCCCGATGGAATACCTGGCTGTGTGCTTAGGTATTGTGCCGACGCCCTGTGCAATCCCGTCTTAAAATTATTTACCTTATCCTTAGAAACCTCCCACTTCCCTCTTATTTGGAAGGAATCATTTGTTGTTCTTCTCCACAAAAAAGGTAGCAAATCGGATGCCAACAACTACAGAGGAATCTCTAAGCTGTCGGCCATCCCAAAACTTTTCGAAACTATCATTACACACATTTGCAGCACCTTTGCAGATCAATAATTCCTCCATGTCAGGATGGATTTATACAGCGAAGACCAACTACAACTAATCTTTTGGAGCTCACTTTCTTCATAATAAAGGGCTTCCATAACAACTTTCAGACAGACGTAATCTATACTGATTTCAGTATAGCGAATTCCGGTTGATCTCCTTAGATGGATCTCAAGTTATCTGAATGGCAGGACGCAAAATGTCCTTTTTGAAAATACTTTATGTAAAGTCCTCAGGGTTACTTCTGGCGTCCCGCAAGGCGGCCGTTTGGGACCCTTGTTGTTTACATTATTTATTAACGACCTGCCCAAAGTTCTGACCAACTCCATAGTACTTATTTACGCGGATGACGTCAAACTTTGCGTGCAATATAATGACGCTTCTTGCCAGTCTGATTTACAAACAGATCTTAAAATATTCAAAAATGGTGACGCGTAAACTTATTAAATTTAAACGTGTTTTGAACGGTAAATGTTAAATTTAAATTTATTAATACTTATCTCTTACTAATCAGAAAATATTGAACTGCTAGATTTGATTTCAGAAGAATTGGCGCGCCAATGTTCCTGGCTATACATCCGAGGGATGCTAATAACGTCATCCGTCAGAGGTTTATTGTTCGTATATTTTTAAATAATAATTTATTTATAATGATATTTTTACAGTCGCATCGGAGAACAATTGTTTTTGGAAGACGCAAATTCAATGGAGTGACCCAAAAGTATTTGCAATATGCATAGGAAAGGGTTACAAAAACAAAAAAAAACTGTTCTATATATTTTAATTATAAGTAGTGGTAATTATGTAAGCATTATTTAAAAAATTATTAAAATAATTAAAAATAAAATAAATCATTATTATTTAGTTATGTACATATAAGAAAAAGGATAATTTTGTATTTATATTTTAGTTATAATTGAATACGACTTTTTTATAAAATGAATAATAGAAAAAATCAATGTTTTGAAAATCAATTTATATACAGTGAAGAAGACATTTCCGACCCTGTAAAAGTATATATTCTTGATCAGCATCAACAGCCTAGTCGATCTAACCATGTCCGTCTGTCCGTTTCTACGCAAGTTTTTAAGCTATCTGAATGAAACTCTGCAGATAGTCGGATAGTAAATCATAAGCTGCCATAAAAATGTTCGGAAAATATTACGTATACGTAAATGTCAAATTCAAATTTTTTAGATGTATAAATGTATAATTTTTGTTAGTCTTACTTTTTATTTGATCAAATTGTATTAATTTATAATGATTCTAATGATTTTATAATTGGATTCTAAGCTGCAAGGGTACACAATCTTTGGCATGCCGAAGTTAGATTTTTTTCCTTTTTTTTTTTTGTTGTTTTTTTTTAATTGATCAAATTTAACTAAATTTGGATGGTCCTATTGTGAGCTGGAAGGGTACACAACTTAGGCGTGCCGAAGTTAGCTTCATTTCTTGTTACCTATGCATCAATAAATAAATATATAAAATTCACTACTTGGAATCATTGCTCCGAATTATCGGAAAATGTGTTACATACCAAAAGCTTACCAATCTCAAGGGCTATAAACTTGAATTACTACCTACATCGACTATTTTTTGAAACTAATAAAACACCATCATCCTCAATTTAAAATCTTTTTGCACTTGCATCCCTATTTCTCCTGATCGAATTAATTGTTCAAAAGCCCAAGCATGCGCAATTATTTCCTAAAGCGATTCTATTTTATTGGAATATCGTTTTTAAGTTTTTTTACAATAATTTTAATCCGACTCTCTGTTTATAATATATTAA
Organism: Drosophila jambulina; assembly: GCA_018152175.1. Lineage (NCBI taxonomy): Eukaryota > Metazoa > Arthropoda > Insecta > Diptera > Drosophilidae > Drosophila > Drosophila jambulina. The sequence goes on along the minus strand of JAECXH010000027.1, from coordinate 288,772 downwards.
ATAGAATACTTGACCTTCACAATGCAATTTGTTCCTTTTTTTGTAAAAAAAAATTCTTTTCGCACATTCGCATCGAATTCTTCTAATCACATCTGGACGTTGATGCACTACGATCAGTACATTCAAGTGGCCCGTATGACACCAAGCACGTGCTTGTTTGTGTTAGGTGTTAGTAGGCGCGATAAATTATAGCATAAATAAGGAATAGAAGAAAGTGGCGTTCTGCTTGATTGTTTGCTTGCATGCATGTTAAGTGGGTTAGGATTAGTTTTTAGTTTGGGAAGGGTATCCACATTAGACCCTATTATGTACAAGTCTTTGTAATTTGCACGTAAGACTCTAAGGGGTTCATACAATTCAAAGGACGTTCTACAGTGTCGCAAAACTAAGGGAATATAAGATCTAGTATTTCTAGTTGGTATGTGAAAGGTTAAGCTGACCCAACAAGTCAGCACTTTCAACGTCACCATGGATTAGGTTGTAAATAAAAGTAATGCCTAGCATGGTTCTACGGTTAGACAAGGATGGTAAGGTGATTAGTAGGAGCCTACGGGAATAAGAAGGTAACCTCTGGTTTGCATCCCAGCTTAAACCGCGTAAAGCGAAAAGTAAAAAGTTCTTTTGAACCGACTCAATGCGTTTACTGTGGACCCTATACTGAGGGCTCCACACGCAAGATCCATATTCTAAAATAGGACGAACTAAAGAAATGTAAAGAGACTTAGTAACATAGGGGTCATTGAATTCTTTCGACCACCGTTTAATGAAACCAAGCACACCTCTGGCTTTATTTACCATGCAGGAAATATGATCAATAAAGTCAAGTTTAGGATCCAGGCGGACTCCCGAATCATCAACTATATTGATTCTTTCCAAAGAGCGGCAGTTCAGCGTGTAAGTTGCAAGCTTGGGAACGACAAGAGAAAATGTCATTAGCTTGCATTTAGAGCCATTTAAATTTAATAAGTTAACGCGGCACCACGTTTGAAAATTATTAAGATCTGTTTGTAAATCTGACTGGCAAGAAGCGTCCTTATATTGCACGCAAAGTTTGACGTCATCCGCGTACATAAGTACCAGAGACCTGCATTGAGTATGATAGAGTCGGGTTCGATTAGCCTCGCTCAAACCCGTCACAACTCAAAAAGTTGTTCGCTACAAACTTGTTCGATCGATCTTCGTGCACAAAAGAAACAGTTCATACAATTGGTATGATTGCCTCTGCTTACTGATTCAAACTGATTGTTGCATACCGGTTTGATGATCGGAAATGATTGTACAGAAAAAGACGATCGAGTCCAACGATGCAAACGAAAGCTCAGACATCGATCAAGTTGCGTTTGATTTGATTGTGAGTGAAGCAATCAGATCGAGAATTTCCCTGTGAATATGTGAATGTGTGTGTAGTTTGTATGTACAAATTTGTATGTTGGAGCGGAAAAAAGTTGCAATGCGTAAAATTAACTAAAAAATCACTTCATTTATTTCTTTTTTTAACGCTTAAAATAAAAATTTAATTATAGCTTAAAATTAATGAAAAAAGGTAATGATTAAAATAAATGAGCAAAAGAAATGATTAAAATATTAAGGAACACAAATTTCAATCAGTTCTTCATTGATCAAAAACTTAAAACTAAAAAAAAGTTTATTTTTTGATATCATATGGATCAATCTTAATTGTTAAAAGTTTTATAAAATAAATTTAAAAACAATAAGCTATCAACTGAACATGGTCCGAGCCTATTTCTTTTCTCAGTGATTAAATTTCCAGCTAAAGAAAAAGAACGCTCAGCGGCTGCGCTGCTGGCAGAAATTGAATGAATTTGAAACGCTATTTTTGCTAAGGATATTTTTTTCATTATTTTTCCACCAGTCTATTAAATTAAAGTTTTCATTCATAGCACCTATGCTACTGTCTAAATCAAACGAAAAATCCGTTGCCGATGAATCCGATAAAGGTGTATTTGGACACGATATTTGATTTTCAGTTGTGATATGAATAATGCAAAATAGTTTTATATCGTCTAAATCATTTGGCTGCATATTTAAAGCCGGGGGATATAAAAAATATGCAACTTTGTGCCATATACCGATGTTGGGGACCCATATTTCATTGACATTATTTATTATATTTTCTTTTAAAGTAACAATTACCGGTATTTCATCGGCTATCGGCTGACATAAATTTTTCAGTGTTAATATTGCTGGCAGCACATAACACAGGGAAGGTCCACTGCAAAGCTGCAGTTTTTTAAAAACAATTTCAAAATTTTCGCACATCTCCACTACCGCTTTAACAACAGTTATGTTAATGTGTAACAATCGGCTTTGTTCATTCAGCCTTAAAACTGTATTCATCTCTCCCCAATTGTCCATAATTGACTTTAACATAAAATAATGGGAGTTCCAACGTGTTGGGCATTGGCTTTTTAAAGAAGTGGTTAGGAGATGCTGCAAATTTGATTTCTTAAAATATTTGACTATTTTTTTACAACACTTCTGCGAGTTCTGTGGTGGCAGAGAATGAGTTTTCCAACACATTGTTAAATAAATGGCTGCTACAATTCAGTCTATTATTATTTTCTAAGGCTTTTAACATATTTGTACCTCTATTCGTTACAAAAATAATTTTTTCAATATTCGAAATATCAAATTCATTGAACACACTTTTAACTTTCTTTAATATGTTGTCGCCGGTAGACCTTTCAAAATGCATTGATTTCATTCCCAAAATTAGGTCATAGAACTTAAAATCCTTTTGATAGTGGAACGTTACTCCCAAAAAGTTGCGCTTTACATAGTTGTCCGACCACATATCAATTGTTGCGGACGCGCCACCACTGCTCACAATCTTATTGATTTCGTCCTTCAATTCCTCCTTTTTTTCATTGGCGCATTTCGAAACTTTGCGAGAAATGGTCGTTGGATCCGGCAGCATATCTTTCACTTCGACGTGCTCGCCATAAGTTGCGCCGATCTTAATAAACAACTTTACGAGTTTCATAAATCCAGAGCCACGCACATCTGAAAATGGCCGACAGTCTTCTGTAACCCAATTTGCTAATTTTTTAACAACTTCACTTTTGTCCAGCGGTGAAACAGTTTTTAAGCTTTTTGATTCCTTGAAACCTTTGCAGCAGCTGTGTCTATTTAAATTGGATGTTTGGCCTGCGTTGTATTTTAGGACTTTGTGACATGTGCGGCAGCATACAAATTCTTTTAAAATGGTGTTGTCCGGTTTCATTATTTCGCTCAGTATGTCCCATATAAAACTTCTTCCCTTGCGCTTGTCAGACAATGTGTATATTCCATTGGTTATATTGGCGGCAACACTTTCCATCGATTCGCAATCCATAATTATGCTATTTAATAATTGTAATTTGCTAGTATTTACTATGTTGAAATGAAACTGCAAATATTTAGCAGGTGCGGCGCAGATTGTGCGCGCGAGTTTCGGCGTATGATGAAATAAATAGATCGGGTTGCATCAACCCACCCGGTATGAACAAACGATATGAGCGTGATCGATCTGATTGCAAGCAGCGTTCTCAATCATTCTTGCTGCTCACACCAAAGCGTTCGATCTAAGAAAATCATTACGAACCAGGCACGAGTGATTGGAACTGAATGTTCGCTTCGAACACGCTTGCTTACAATGAATTCATGTTCGTTGAAGCAAAGTTTTGCGTCACAAAAAATCCGAGTCAATGATCGGGTATGATTGAAAAAATTGTGATCGTTGCAGCTCTCTGATAAGTACTCTGGAGTTAGTCAGCACTTTGGGCAGGTCGTTAATAAATAATGTAAACAACAAGGGTCCCAAATGGATGCCAGAAGTAACCCTGAGAACATTTGATAAGGTATTTTTAAAAAGGACCATTTGCGTCCTGCCATTTAGATAACTAGAGATCCATCTAAGAAGATCAACCGGAAATCCCATTAAATCGAGTTTCCGAACAAGAAGAGAATGGTTAACAGAGTCGAATGCTTTACTGAAATCACTATAGATTACGTCTGTCTGAAAGTTGTTATGGAAGCCCTTTATAATGAAGGAAGTGAGCTCCAAAAGATTAGTAGTAGTTGATCTTCGCTTTATAAATCCATGGTGACATGGAGAAATTATTGAACTGCAAAGGTGCTGCAAATGTGGAGTAATGATATTTTCGAAAAGTTTTGGGATGGCCGACAGCTTAGAGATTCCTCTGTAGTTGTTGGCATCCAATTTGCTACCTTTTTTGTGGAGAGGAATGACAAACGACTCCTTCCAAATAAGGGGAAAGTGGGAGGTTTCTAAGGATAAGGTAAACAATTTCAGAAGGGGATTGCACAGGGCGTCGGCACAATACCTAAGCACACAGCCATGTATTCCGTCGGGACCTGGTCTGATTTGAGTCAGTGGAGTTTGAATATGTGGTTTGAAAAAACTGCGCAAATAGATCGGCTATTGCCTGATCATTATTTACGGTTGTATTTTCAAATGAGAGCGAGGAAGGATGAGTAACTGGCTTGCGTTTAGTGTTAACAAAATTATAGAACTGTTTTGGGTCCTGAGAAAACTGGGCCCTACAACGAGCAAGATAATTTTTGTAACACTGCGCGTTCAACACGGTGAAGCTTAACCGAGCCGATAAATAAAATGATAGAGCAGATTGAGAACTGGTGCGTTTAAATTTAGTATACAGCTTAGACTTTTTGTTTTTAAGGCGACTCAACTCTTTAGTAAACCACGGAGGCTTACTAGAGGTTGACGGGTAGTATACCAGAACACATTCAGTAAAACATGAATTCATGCCACTGTAAAAAATATTCACGGCTTCTGCCATGTCAGTGCACATATATAGATCGGACCAATTAAAATCAAATAAAAGATTGTTCAGCCGCTCGAAGTCCGCCTTGCGAAAGCAAAGGACTTTTTTGGCTGGATGGTCAGATATATTCTGTAATTCGGCCCCAATGTGTAGGGGATCTTCGGGTAGCGTCAGCGGCGCCACCCTGGCTAAACTAACTCTCGCAGGATCTAAAACAAAACAGAGATCAAGCAAGCGCTCTAAAGAGTTTCGTACATGGTTGACTTGAGACAGCGAAATGTCAAACAAGCCAGCAATAATATCATGATGTGTTGTAGTAAGAAGTGAGTTTGTGGAATTATTAGAGGACCAAATAGCCCCTGGGATATTAAAATCACCAAGAACTACTAAATGGTCCTTATCCGAAAGACGATTGGAGACCATCTGAATAGCGGAAAGATGGTTCCAATAAATAGGAAGATCCGACAAGGGAGGAATGTAGGAACAAGTAATGAAAATGGAGCTACCATTAACTGATAGCTTCACACAAATGAATTCAACATCGGTGCACACCTCAAAAGTTAATAATTCAGACGTGAGACTGGAGTCAACCGCTATGAGGACACCACCCCCACGTCTGATAGGCCGATCCACTCGGTAAACCGTGAACGCAGCTGGAAAAACTTCGGAGCTCAAAATCTCCGGCTTTAACCAGGTTTCTGTGAACACGATAAACTGAGAAGCAAACGAAAGACTATCAGAATACAATTTGGGAAGCTTACTACGTAAACCTCTTGCATTCTGAATTCCAATTGATTTTTTAATATTGAACAATCGTAATATGGTTTTGAATCGTCCATAAGGCATCTATATGATACAGTCGGCTTAAAAAAATCTATAACCATAAAAAAATGCCATATTTCAAAGAATATGAACACACAAATAAAACACTACTTTACAAAAACTAGGCCATGAAAATGTTCATTTCCATTTTTGTATAGAATGTCCGTTATTAGGGTCAATCGCCACCACATCGTTTACCACTCTCTAGGGACAAGGGTACCCTTGTAAGTACGTCTCCGTTTTAGGGGTGGTGCTACGGGTTCCGTGTACCATTAACAGTATCATGGGTACCTATGATCAAAAATGCTAGCACTATAATTGTCGATCCACAGATGTCGCAAAGGGTTTTTGTTATTTGTAAATCTGTACATACAGTCAGCACAACATTTATTCGGAAAGTCCATGGTGAAATAATATAGAGGTGTTCCATTTAACATTCCTGCTCTCCTACGGGGTACTTATTTTTTGTCAGTATGAATTGACATTTTGAAGTGAGCAGTCGTGTTGTGGAAAATTTTTTGATTAAGTACTTAGAAAATGTCGAAACAATACTGTTGCATTTGTCGCGCAAAGACAACAAATAAAGTTTTTCATGTGCCAAAAGACGCAAAAAAAAGGGAGCTGTGGGAAAAGAGCGGAAATCAAACGCTGATTGTGGACAATAAAATATGCGAAAGGCATTTTGATGTTGAGGATTCCAACTTTTCATCGAAAAGTAGTAAGCGGCGACTTAGCTTTCTCACTATGCTCTCATACTCACTGCTCTCTTTAAAAAATAAGTACCCCGCCAAGACGGAATGGAACACCTTTATATTATTTCACCATGGAAAAGTCCTGATATTCAACTTTTTTTGAGTTTTGAGTTATAAATCAAAAACCCCGTGACGTAAACAAAAATTTAATATTTCATATTAAAGATAAGCATTCTTAGCACATTTTCTACAACAAAAAAATGAAGTTTCTACTCCAACATAAATTAAACAAAAAAGTGATTTTACTCGCACAAAAATTATTCGAACACACCATAAAAATAACATATTTTTTATTGTTTTAATTTTTTTAATATTTAGTGGGTCCTCCTTTAGCATCGATGACAGCTTGTCGACGCATGCTTTTTCGACAAATAAGCTGTTAAAGTTTAAAATATAGAGCGTCTGAATATATGTTGTTCTGATTGTATATGGTAGATTCTAGAGCAGTCATGCCCAGCCCATTGCTCTTTCCGCTCGCATTGTTTTTGTTTCTGCTCCTAGGCATAGGCAAAGCAATCGCCGTATACATGCACGACTCACTCCATAAGCAAAGCAGACTACACTAACAATTTTGCGAATTCTCTTCATTCTCCGCGTCTTCTTCGATCTCGGCAACAACACTTTCATAGGCTTCGCCGTTATCTCGCTTGCACGAATTTAAATTGTTGTTGGATCGTCGAAAAATGTACATCGCGAAAAATCAGTCGGATTTTGCGTTGCAGGCAAGATAATTGCTATTGAAGAAACAAATTTCTTTTTTTTTGAAAATTGCTTTTGTGAGCCCCAATGTATTGTTTGCTTTAACGTGTTAATAAATGAAAGGAAGTTTAATGTATGAAATTTGAATTTACTTTCATTTTTTTCAGTGCAGAAATTGGAAGTAAAAAAAAACGTTTGCGTAAATGTATTTGTGTTTTCATTTATGAGTATTGATGAGTTGCTCTGCCATAAGCAACGTTTGGGCACCCCTGTTCTAGAGTGTCATCTAGCGGTCTGGCTTTACGAAAGTGGCAAACCTCTATAAACCTTGCAAATGTAAATAATGTCTTACTGTATTTAATACATTATTAAATATTTAGATTATTCATTATATTTTAATTTTAGTTGTAACAAGAAAGAAAGCTAACTTCGGCACGCCGAAGTCTGTATACCCTTGCAGCTTACAATTGGATCATTATGAAAATATGTTGAAAATTGGACAAATAATATTTTATTTGAAAATTAACCGATCGTTCCTATGGCAGCTATATGATATAGTCGTCCGATCTGGCCCGTTCCTACTTACATATATAGTAGTGAGAGCATATAGAAGACTATCTGCAAAGTTTCATTCAGATAGCTTCAAAACTGAGGGACTAGTTTGCGTATAATCGGACAGACGGACAGACGGACATGGCCAGATCGACTCGGCTATTGATGCTGATCTAGAATACATATATACTTTATAGGGTCGGAAATGTCTCCTTCACTGCGTTGCAAACTTCTGACTGAAATTATAATACCCTGCAAGGGTATAAAAATGTTGCTTTATGCACATAAAATGTATTTTAAAAACAAATCAATCTGTCTGAAAATTTGTAATATTTCAGAACAATTTATGTGGCGAGGTGGTTCAATGTTTGATTACAATAGTCAGTCAAGGGAGTACCAATGTACCCGGTGGTTCGGCGTTAGCTTACGACAGGGTGATAGGATGTTCATTGTTCGTTTACCCCTATGGTCAGTTAAGACAACTATCGAAACTGTTTTTGGGCCTTAAGAAAGTTCCAATTGGTAAGCAGGTGTGATCAATTGACCTTGCCTATAAGGCAGGTTGTGGGTAGAGTTTTGTTGTTTGGTTTTTTCTACACAAATTAAAACTTTTCGATTAAAAACTGAAAAAAAAAAATTTAGGTTTATATGGTATTAAATATGTTAATATAACTTTAGCGGTTCTGTCACAACAAATTATTGAAAAGTTCCTTAGCTTCGTTTTTGGTCTTTATATTGCACCACCGAGCTTCCAAAAACCTATGCTGAATCATATCCTGTTGCATTATAGCTGTTATCCAGCGACTTCTATATTTTGATGATATGCTCACAGAAAGCCATAGTTTGAAAAAGTCATACGCATAGAGTTGCCTAAAGTTTTGAAACTAGACTTCGATTAAGCCAAATAGAAGACAAATCACAAAGCGCAAGAGAACATTTGACGTTTCCACCAAGTAGTGGCTTCAAATATTTGAATTTGGATATGAGCGGATTATAGTAGGTCAAATGGCACCCCTTATAGCATATTCAAAGTTTTTCATTAACGAAAATGGCAAAATTATAAAATATAAAGTTTTGTAACTTTAGTACTTATAGGCTCTGGGATCTTTTAAGATAATAAGGAAAAGCCCCAGACCTTCATCTTCATCCCTACACATTGGAGACAATCAGAGCATGGATTCGAACTTAGCGATCCCTTCTCAAAATGTCCCATTTTCAAACTGACTTAGAAATGTCCCTGAACCGGTTTGACCACAGACTTGAACGTCTAAATGCTGTATATTTGATTAAAGATAGATCCTTTAAGGGGGTATGTTGTATATGTAGCCTAAGGGAAGAGTAAGATCGGATTTGCCTCAAAAATACGATTTCTATTTTTTGGAAATGGTATTACTGCAAGTTTATTTCACATATTATTACATAGAAATACATTGGAAGAAAAAATATTTTGTCCCAATAAACAGGGCAAAGGCGGATTTATTGAAGATCTCGCAGGCGCCTTGTTGTTGTGTTGTGACCAGCCTACAGAACCACTGGATCATCTGAAACCAAAAACCAAAATGCTTTCTTTAGTTTAATACTTTATCTTTCCAGTGACGTCGAGATATTTTTAATTTTTCATCATTTTACACCATTTTAAAACCAAAATTACTATTTTTGACACTATTTCTGCCTATTCGTTATTGCTAAAATGTTAGTAAGGCTGTAGGCTGGTCACCGACTTAATCAAATTTGGCTGTTTGAGGAAATGGAGCTGTATTTAATAACTACTGTAACTTTGAATATTTTGCTCCAAATGGCCTAAGAATGCAAAACAATATTGTTCATATGTTGTACTTACAGAAATAAGTATGAGAACAAGAAAAAAGGCTAACTTCGGCATGCACGCCGAGTTTTGTATAAACCCCTGCAGTTTTCAATTGGATTATTAAGAATCGAGATTGATAAAAAATGTATTGATATAATAATAATGTGTCCATTATTCTCATTATTTGTGGTCTTTCGAGCCGAATAGGATATCCATAGAAGTTCTAAAGAGCCGAATTAGAGCCACAATTAATTTTTCACATCATTACAACTGTTTTCGTAATTAAGAGTTACAGCACTTTGGCTCGAAACTGCAAACTGCGCAGTCAGATTTTCTTCAGTCAGTCAGTTTGAACCCTTTTTTCTTTTTATATTGTAAATACTTTTAATGATATAGTCATACAATGTTAATCATGATTTGAAAAAAAATTTTTTTGTTTATTCCTACTACAAAAAATTATTGCACTCAAAAAAAATAATGCCTTTTTTAGAAAAAAAGAAAAACAACAATCTAATAACTGAGCAGGTACGTGAAGACAACACAAAGGTACAAGTCCGCGTCCCGCGTAGATCTGTAAAAAAAATACAGATCTTTCGGTAATAACTCCACCTAACAAGTGAGAAGCAAAAACAAAACACTGCTTCCCAGAAGTTTCGTTAAAAAAAAATGCTACCAATTTGTAATCCTGTTAAAAGGACTTATACCTAGTGAAACGCTGAACCCCCAGTAGCCAGTAGACCCACACTTGATAGAGTTGGCCGGAGAGTAGGACCAAGCTGAATATTTCAAATCTGTCATCATGAGAGCACGTCTTAAGAATGGTTTTAAGCAATCGTAGAAAATATTTATTTTCGTACTACGAAAAATCCGATAAAAAAAATAAAATGGAAATGCAAAACTACATACATTTTTACCTACATATTAATAGAACATTCAAATAATTAAGAAAAATACACACTGGACTAATATTATTTCCGGAAAATGTTACTTTCGAATTCCGAATATTTAAAATAAAAGCCAAACTTTACCCTTTTATTTATTGCTTATAGATCGCAATAAGTTACCAAACAAGACTTGACAGACTCAAAATTCTGGAAGCAGATTAATGAGCTAAAAGCCGCACAAAAACAAACGCTCTGATCATGACTAAATGAGATTCAGGAATCATGGAATGAAAAATGTCGCAAGGGTGTTAAAAATGTATAAAAATAGGTCACCATAATATTATGGAATTCTTAGATTTGGCAACAACAAAATGCATAGCAGTGCATTTTGGGGACAAATACGACTTAAAGAACTTAAAATGTCAGCTTTATGCTCCTTAAGGCCACGCGCACACTGGTGGCGGAAAGCGGAGCTTACGGCTGATTTCATAAGCGAGCTTATCGGCTCCTAAAACTAATTGTATGAGAGCGCGCACACTGAGAGCGGAGCTGACCTTATCAGCTTTCAGCTCCGCTCCGCTCTGTTTGATCGATCAAGCATGTTTGATTTTTTCGGAAGCTGACGCGAGCTGATTTTTTGGACCGTTCTTTGAAAAATTCCCCTGATGAGCGCTTAAGCCATAGCAATTTTAATTTTTTACCAGTTATTAAGTGAAGTATGAATTATTTTTTAAATATTTATTAAAGTAAAAATTTTGTTAACTTTCCGAAAATCTAAATGCTATTATGATCTGGATGAATAATAAAATAATAACATTAAGTAATTGAAATTTGCCGCCACAATATTTTTTTTTTTTATTGTAAGTAAAAATCTTGTAAATGTCTATCAAAACAATGATCAGCGCGTCAGATTCAGCTTTCGGTGTGCGCGGCTGCAAAGGCTCAGCTCGCTGAAGAGCTCTTCGCGGAAAAGCTCGCTTATCACTTCAGCCGTAAGCTCCGCTTTCCGCCGCCAGTGTGCGCGCGGCCTAACAATCAGCTTAACGAACTCTTATCCTGAACCATATGCATCACTTAAATATCTTCCAAAAGAGTGAACTCCCTGACCGCAATGTACAGCCATGTCACTTTTTTTTAAAATTAAAGAACCACACGACTTACCGAACACCCTGCATCTATGCAATTTGCTATAGAATCAGAATACTTCAAACAATCAGATACAAATAACATTGTATTTTTGAAAAGCACCTATGTGTTATCTCCCAAACCTCTACAACCCTATAAAATGGTACCCATCAAGCCACCAGCACCAGCGATTGGAAAAACTGAAATTTCTCTGAAACACCAATCTAAACCCTTTAGCCAGGCTCTCAAAACCCAAGCTGGAGCAGTAGGACTCCACCCGAGCCCTGGAGACTTTGATCAACAAGGCGAAGATGCTGGCCGTTGCGTTTACGGCCACAATCGCATGGTTGTCTTTTCCCGCACCTCCACCAGCGACGAGAACTGCTCTAAAGCCCCCTTCTCGCGCAAGTTGAGCAACGGCTGCTCGTAGTCCAACTTCGTGACAAACTGTGCAAAAGTGACACTTATCAAGTAAATGGAGGCCACCAGTCAGGATCCGAAGGAGAACACACAAATACGTTTGCCCGCCAAATCCTTGGCCGAACACTGAGGGCGTGTACCTATTGCACATCGTTTGCCTAGTGACAGTGACTTCTTGATCTTGCTGACAAAGTTCTCTTACGACTGCGTGAGGAAGGCCTTCTCAACGTTTCTATCGAATTTGGTAATCTCCAGCGTAGAACTTTTAACCCTTTTAGGCGGGGAAACATCTTTGATCATCAGTCGGCTGACGGACTTCTGCACCAGCTTGCCCATTCTCCTTCTGCTGGCCGAACTTTTTACGATACAGCTGGTAGCAGCTGTCCAAGCCGGAAACGTAGCACTGAATGGACACTTTACCGTCGACCGTGGGATACTCGTATACATGTGCTCCATATGGAGGACTCGACATAATTGACGGCATTAATTGCAGGTATTTGTGGTATCGCTGCCCTCAATGTCCGTGCCGCACACGATTTCCCGACTTGAACTTGTCCACAATAGTCACAATACAATACCGACATCAGGTCATCCGATCTCAGAGTGCTTTTTGTGGTGTCGGTCCAGTAGTCGGCTCACAACCGTCAGGAAGAGTGAGTTGACATCCTAGAATACCATCTTGGCTTGGACTAAACCAATTGTGTACTTACCAGCGGAGGAGCCACTAAAGGTCTCCATCTCCGTCTGGTCCAAGTACTGGGAGGGGAAGAGCACCTCGATAGCGCCGTATTCCAATGTTCTGGGGCCACTGAGATTTCATAAATGTTTATTGGTTTAATATATTAATCGTAAGCGTCGCTAATACAAGTAGTCCACGATGGCCGATATGTTTTAAACTAAACTAATATCCAAATTAATTAGGCAAAATAATATAAGTAGTCCACGATGGCCAAAAGTTTTTAACTAAACTAATATCCAAATTAATTAGGAAAAATAACTGCGACACCTCAGCCGGAGAATGTTGGTAAGCACGCGCCCTGCCACCATAGTAGTAGTATGACTAACGGGCGTCCCGGCTCCGCGCGGTATACAAACACAAACACCTTTCCTTTTCCTTTTCATAATATTAAGTATTTTGTAAACGACATTGTCAATAATTCATAACATATATTTTTAACTGAATGATTACATGAGTCTCTTGTCTTTTAAAAATAAAAATGTACAAAACTTCCAAACACCAACAACAAGATTAGCTGACTTTGGCGAATCGGAACCCAGATTCTTGCTTGGCAGCATTTTTTGAAAAGCTTATACTTTTAGTACTTTTGATAAATACTTAAGAATGGGGTAATTTATTTAATTTTTTTTCCGAAATTTATTACATTTTTTTTCGTAATTTTTTTTTCATAAATTCCCAATATCTTTAAAATATATTGCATAAGTTTTACATCGATCAGAGCCAAATAGAAGAAGTTAATGGTTTTTGAACGGAGGTCGAACATTAAAAACTTTAAAGCGCTCTCCTGAAGTATTTTGATATCGGTGTGCACGATGACTTAAAATCTACTAGACTAATCCTTTTAAAATTGGAACATACAAGACTTATTTAAGTAATTCTACAGGCAATTTATACCCTGACAGGGTATTTTAATTTTAGTCAGAAGTTTGCAACGCATTGAAGGACAGATTTCCGACCCTATAAAGTATATATGTTCTTGATCACCATCAACAGCCGAGTCGATCTAACCAAAGACGATCTAATATTAAGATTAGTAACGGCCATACATTTTTTTTTATGGCAACGACAATCTTTCTCTGGCCGCTCTCACAAAGAGATTGATTGTATGAGTAAACACAAGAACAACTATGATAATAGTGTGCACACAAACAGTCGGCAACTTTCGCTGTATGCGTAAAAGAGAGCGGCTGGCTCTAGAGCCAGCGAGAGAGAGCCTAAAGCCGGAGAGAGCCTGAAGCCAGTGAGAGCCTGAAGCCAGTTCGAAAGCCAGCCCGAAAAAATCGTGTGCAAAAAAATCGTATGGCGTTCCTTATCTTAGAGATGTACTGTCTTTGATATAACCGTATCCGTTTGTCTGTTTTTATGCAAACTAGTCCTTTAGTTGTAAAACTAATCGAATCTTTTATATATATATATATATGCTCTCACTACTATATAAGTCAAAACGGTCCGGATCAGGCGACTAAATCATATAGCTGCCATGGGAACGATCGGAAAATTTTAATGAAAAATATTATAACTTAGTAATTTTTGAATTTCAGTTTTAATTTTATCAAAATCGGAATATCATATACATAGCTGCCATAGGAACGTTAGAGAAATTTATAGAAAAAATGTTAGAATCACTATTTTTTTTTTAATATTTTTGTGCTTAGAGATATAGTAATTTTATATATTTTAAGAATTTCTGTTTAAATTTTATGCAAATTGGATGATTATATCATATAGCTGCCAAAGAATCGATCGTTTAATTTAGAGGAAAATGCTAAACTGTGAATGTAAAACTGTAACCGGAAAACTGTAAATATAGTATGATTAGTTGGAATTTATAAATGTTTTATATATTTCCTGTTAGGTTTTCTTTTTATTTAATTAACTTTTATTAATTCATAATGATCAATTGTAAGCTGCAAGGCTATACAAAATTTGGCGTTCCTAAGTTAGCTTCCTTTCTTGTTACCATTAATAAACGAATTTTATGTTTTAATTTGTTGAAACTATTTGCCTCCACCAGAATGTCATCCCAGTAACAGCTAATAGGGTAAATAGTTTAAACTGGAGAAGAGGACCATGGTAGTGAGGACGATCCATGTCCTTGTTGTGTGTTAATGAGAGAGAGCCTATCGCTCCGCGTGTGTGATTTTGATTTCCCTTCCCCCTAAGCCAGTGCGCTTGCATCTTCGAGCTACCACCTAGCCCGAATCATTACACATTAACTCGGCTAATAATTTATAAAATTAGACAACTTGTTAAGTAAGAAGTCCATAATAGCCTGTGTCCTAAATTCCATAATTGCATTCGGAGACTAAAGGTAGGATTGACTGACATAGGTGAATAGTATTAACTTTAAAATAAGATCAAATCTACATCAAGTACATACATACATATACACATATGTTCGTACATATGTATGGAAACACCTAATGGTCGAAAACTTTTCATTTCGTCATACATAAGTACATATAAATGAACACATGGAAGTAGAAATATTTACATATGTATTAGCAAATAAATTCCAAGTCTTTATAAGATTAATTCATTATTGAAAACTATGTGTATGTACATAGGCTTGACAAACGTTCACGTAATAACAAGGTAATATGTTTATTTTTTGTATAAATAGTCTTGCCATGTCTATTCATTTTTATATTAATTATCATATGAATGTAAAATTTTTAATAATGACAAATAAATAATTCCAATAAATTAAAGCAACATTAACAAAATAAATAATTAATTATAGAAACATATATGTGACATATACTGGGTTTGTTTAAAAACCATGTGACAAATCAAAAATAAACTATGGATGTACATACATATGAAAATAAAATTAAACATACATACATATGAATACATATAAGTTTTTATATAGGTCCGTATGGCATATATGTACATATGTATGATTGAAATTCTTAAACTTGCCTGCCAACTGCTTCTTTAAAAGTAAAGATGACTGAAGTTCAGACATAATTAGTTCAAGATATTATGTTTGTGTTACAACGCACACTCTATTTACACAAATAAAAAGCTTTTGGTTTTAAACCCGTATCCAAAAACAGAACGACCAAACAGAATTTTCCTGCTAAACAGATATTTTAATTGGGATGGCACCAAAATATGGAGCTAGTTCACTGACAGAGAAAGAGAAAGCAGCCAATAATGCTACGTTTTCACTGCCGCTAATTGTAGTGTGATAAGCTCCGTATGGAGCAGAGCTAAAATTTTAGTCGGCTAAAACTCTATCAGGCCTGTTCCAGTTTCCACTCGGAAATGAATTTGATAACATCTTCGGATTTCCCTTTAACATAAGCGAATTTCCCTTGTTGTTTGAAGGATTTTTTATGAAATTTCCCTTTGGTCCCCTTTGTTCCCAAAAAATTTCAGCTGACCGCTGCGTTTGTTTTGCCAGAGTTTTGTGAATTAGGGGCTGATCAAATTTTGGCCCGCTATAGTTTCCAACCAAAGGACGTTAATAGGGTACTGATTCATTGCATAAAATCAAAGGTACAAGCATTCTTGGCGGTAATAAGTTAATTTTTAATATTTGAAATCACAATTATCTGATTTCGGAGGCAGTGCTGGAAATGGTCGGCAAGAAGTATTGGAAAACTAATGCAGATGTCAGCGGATTTGCCCGTCTCGATTCAAAGATTCTTGCTCTACTATTTTACCAAAATGTTTTTGCATCTATTAGCTGTACACGAATTAGTGAGACGACAGTTATTAAGCGCCATTTAATTCATCTGCCAGACTTTACCATTTGGCCTACACCGCCAGTCTGTCTTCCTTTGAGGAGCCCCTGGAAATATTTTTGTTTTTTTCTGTGAAGGAGATGAAGATGTCATCCGTTTTTTTATTTTTATGCTTGTACCTTATAAAAAGAGTTAGATAAATAACGTTTTTATTACATACATATTTAAAATGTAACTTTGGTTTGCCGGTCAGCTGTTATGATGGCAGTGGTGTAAAATTTCTCACAGATAGTGTTGCACAATTCAACTCAGAAAAGAGTTGCCGACGTTGAGGAAAAATTTCCCTTCACATTACGCACGGTTTGTACAGAATTTTAATTGGTGTTTTTACCAAACACAATTTTTTTTTAACGTGCATTAATAATAGTTCTTTGAATATAAGAACAAATAAAAATACAATTGCTAAACATTAATAAGAGGCATATTCCATCTGATATTTGGAACTCTGACAACCCTCATAATGTCCCTCACAGATCCGACTTTTTCGGTCGGAATCCGGTCGGATTTGCAATTTTGCGGAAAGTTAGAATCAAACTGATTCTGAGGTGCAACCTCAAGAAAAATTTTTATAAATCAAGTGTGCCACCTTTAGAAAATTCAGAAATGCAGTAATGTTCCTGAAACATCAGAGAATGAAATACAATTTACATTTGCAATTTTCATAATCGCCTTGTATTTTAAAATCATTAATTTCTGATTTTGCGGATCTGAATCCGCCGGCCCAATAGCAGTCGGAAAGTTTCCGAGCGGTTTCGCTCGGAAGTTAACAGAGACTTAACAGAGGGAAATACGAATCAGAGGGGATTTTTCGGAAGTGAAAACTAGAACACGTCTGGGAAATCCGAATCCGAGTAAATTTTTCGGAAGTGGAAACTGGAACAGGCCTGTATATATTTCAAATACGGACATGTGTGACCAGGTTTTAGGGTATTCATCAAAAATCCATAAGCTATAATCGCAGCAGTTTAAGCTTGATCTGTTAAAAATAATAAAAAACGAGAACGAAAGCTAACTTCGGCACGCCGAAGTTTGTATACCCTTGCAGCCTACAATTGGATCATTATGAATTAATAA
The DNA here is from genome assembly GCA_018152175.1 of Drosophila jambulina. Taxonomy (NCBI): domain Eukaryota; kingdom Metazoa; phylum Arthropoda; class Insecta; order Diptera; family Drosophilidae; genus Drosophila; species Drosophila jambulina. The sequence goes on along the minus strand of JAECXH010000027.1, from coordinate 271,335 downwards.
AATTTTATTAAATGGAAAGTAAAACTAACAGGAATTGTATTCAACATTTATACATATAGAAATTCGATTCAACATTACGTATACGTAATATTTCCCGAACATTCCTATGGCAGCTATATAATATAGTTGTCCGATTTTTATTAAATTAAAACCGAAATTCTAATATAATAAAAAATGGCCATGTCTTAAATTATATGAAGATATGTTGAAAATTGGACAAGTAATCATTTTTTTTCTGAAAATTTACCGATTGTTCCCATGGCAGCTATATGATATAGTCGTCCGATCCGGCCCGTTCCCTCTTATATAGTAGTGAAAGCATATAGAATACTACTTGCAAAGTTTCATTCAGATAGCTTCAAAACTGAGGGACTAGTTTGCGTATAATCGGACAGACGGACATGGCCAGATCGACTCGGCTATTGATGCTGATCTAGAATACATATATACTTTATAGGGTCGGAAATGTCTCCTTCCCTGCGTTGCAAACTTCTGACTGAAATTATAATACCCTGCAAGGGTATAATTACGAAACATAAGTGCACAATTGAGGAATAGCTGCTTAAAAGGCATTCAATTAAAGTGGGTCTTGGGTTGTATTGCAAAAAATTCATTCAGCGGCTATACGGCGTTTGTATGCACGGACTGTCTCCATTTATGAAAGCAACCAGTAGAAAGACTTCATTTTTTATTCTTATTCTAGTATTTATCTTATCGTTGCTCCATACCGACTAGCTAAGCTGGCAATTGAAATTGTATAGGCATCCCTTTCGCACTTATTGGGTTTCGAAATTTTAGCTATGCTCCATAAAAATTGTATTAGCCGTCTGATTTTATTAACTTAATATTCGTAAGCATTGTATCTTGTGTTCCAGCTATATTTACATAAGGCAAATCTGTTAAGAACATCAAAACAGCTTGAAAAAAAATTTACAGATTTATCTTCCAGCTGTTCAACTGATGGACAATAACAGGGTCTTTCCAAAGACAGTATATCTCTAAGATAAGGAACGCACACGATTTTTTCCGGCTGGCTTTTGAACTGGCTTCAGGCTCTCTCTGTCTCTCGCTGGCTCTAGAGCCACCCGCTCTCTTTTACGCATACAGCGAAAGTTGCCGACTGTTTGAGTGCATACGTATTCTCATGGTTGTTCTTGTGTTTAATCAGAATTTAATTCAGAATTCTACGATCTGGAATCGAGAGCGAACTGGAATCTTCCGAAATTATTGCCTCAAATAAAGTGCAAATGCCACGGAGAGTGTGGATGATGGTAGGTACTAGACATCTGCATGAGTGGCGAAAAAGGCACATTCAAATGCACAATGCCGAAAATGAATGGAATGAGAATGAAAGCAAAGTCAAACTGGTATGAGTGAGTGAGTCGCACAACAACGAAACAGATGGAAATGAATTGAATGGAATGAGAACACAGTAAATTGAGACGCTTCATTCGAATGATTCGAGTGACAAATACACAGGTATTAATCTAAACACGATCAAAACAAATAAGCGAATTGTTATAAATATATATACATTAAAACAACAATAGTAAATTAAAACAAAACGTTACACAAATACATATAGATTTGCCGGCTTCTTTTGAAAATAATGCGTCCATTATTGCGTCTTTGAAGTACAGCTGTCAAGAATAAGCAAAGGAATGGACCGAATTCGCACGCAACAACTCGAATCATTCGAATGTTCTAGGCATTTCCAAATGTTTCATTTCATTTTACGCTTCATTCATTTACGTTCATTTCGTTGCAGGTAGTAAGTGGTTTCATTTCGTGCGTTTCACTAATTCAATTCCATTCGAATGTATTCTATGTGACGTATGTTATGAGTGGAATCATGCAGATGTTTAGTAGGTACTCTCAAATTCCATTAAAGGTTTATATTATTTATTTATTTTATTTATATAAGAACTGCAATTGCCCAATATTGCCTCATTTATAACCCATAAAGATATTAGAATAAAGTATGTTAATTCTGAGAATTGTATTTTGATTTTATTTCTTCTTTTCTTGTGGAGGTTCTTAACATAGAGAGGAGTTCTGCTTGGAACTGCCTCTGGCTCTCAGCCATTTTCTCAATTATTGCCGTTTGATTTCGCTGTTCCTCCAGCCTCTCTCGAGCAATTTGGACCAGCTCGGCCTTGGGGTCCATCTGGGACGCTTCGCTGGAGGCTGACTGCCGGAAAATCGGGAACTACTCAGCTTCGACCCCTCTTCGGAGTCGAACCCCATGTCCCCGAAAAAGTATTCCTTTGAATCTGCAATAAAAGCACATAAATTAAATATTTTCAAAAAATCTATGTCTGGACAACTTACTTTCGTTGTCCACCGAATCCTAGTCCAATGTGTGGACTCTGAACGATCCCAGAAAAGAATGGAGGGAATCAAAATGCTGCCAAGCTGATGGAGCCTCACCGCTTGGTCCCATTTTATCCTTCTCCACCCTGAAAGGAGAACAAATTCATACTTACTTATACTTCCTCTTCAGGTTCTCCACTTTTGTCCTGACGTCCTTCCACGACACATCATGCCCAGCCTCCATCATGGAGTGGGCCATCTCCATGTAAACATGAATATTTTTCCTTGTCCCTCGCAGCTGCTCAATGCTTTCCTGCCAGAGGTTTATTAGCAGGAGCTCCATGTCCAGGGTCTACCTCAGCTCCCCACCGGCGGTTCTGCTTTCAACTGTACGAACAATGCATTACAAAAAACAACAAAATATTTAAAAAAGTTGTGAATATACAACCTGTTTCTTCGGCGTTCTCAATTTTCAATTGTTCCTAGCCGTTTTTGTTTACATTTTCGTTGTGAATGATGCCGGGAAGAAGAAGAATTCAGAGTTGCATCGAAAAACTATTGTATAACTAACGGCAAAAAACGTACATCAAATTCTGATGGACAACGCATTCATATGAATACTGCTTAAAATGAGTTGAGAGAATTTTAATGTGAAGTTATATGTGTCTGAGTAAGTGGATGCGTTTACCGGCTTCATCCGACGACGGCTGATGTGACGTAATTCGGATATATTTGAACGCTATCCAGAAAAAAAGAAATCAAATATACGTCTATGAAAATCTTTTTAATATTTACAGATATTTTTAATATTTAACTTCATTATAACCTTGCATGGTATTACAATATTAACCATAAACATATTAAATTTATATAAGTATGCGAAAACCGAATTATATTAATTTTGTTAATTATGCAATTATTTTAACAATACTAATAATTTATACAAAAAAAAAAAAAAAAAAAAAAACATAAAAATCTGCACAAAATATACATACAAAATCCTTCGTTTCTATTCGTTAATTCGTTACAAACTACAAAAACAAAAGGACCGAGAGTTCGGATAGCTCTAATATTTGCCTTATGCCTTATTCTTTGCCATAGTCAAAAAATTTCAACACGCACTCATTTTAATACGACGTCCTTTTATTGTGTGAACGACACTCACTCAACTTAATTAATTTCATTTAGTTTTAGGTATGTGGTGCTATCAGATGTTTAATAGGCGCCATTTTTACAAGTATGGCCAAGAAACACATTTTTAATATATTTCACTACTCTCTTCCCTGCATTTGCTTTTTGTTTGAGATAAACAATTAGAGATACTCCCCGTCAGTTAAATCGTTTTAATATAGTGGCATTAAAATCTGCCGCTGTTTTTTTGTTGTATAACAGACAAAATAGTTGATCAACTAGTCATAATAGTTATGCAGAAGCCACTTCAAACATCTTTGTTTATGTTTATTATGAGCCACAGCTGTTTAAACAGTTGTGATGGAACTCTGTAGGAATCGAAATTAAAGCACAATTGTGACAGTGGATTTTTGTTTTATCTATCACAATGCTATCACAATTGTGAGAGCGGATTTTTGTTCTCTCAGTACCAATCTTAAATGTCTGCCAAAATCAGCCGAAACATAGATGGACCTTGTGGGAAGACAGTATAATCGGCAGTGTATGTGAATAGGTTATTATAGCAGAAAATTTTAATAAAAAAAAAGAGTATAATCTGAATGTAATCAATAGTAATATCGATAGCTTTTTAGCTCTGGTTAAGTAAAATTGTCATTTTGATTATATCACAAAGTTTTGGAAAAGAAATTCAAGAGGAAATAACTGTACATATTCAAATTTTTTTAATTAGAAATTAATTATATATTGACTAGCAGTTTGCTTAAATATGTTTATGTGTAGTATTTATTTATTTTTAAATTCATTATTTGATGGATATTAATAATTGTTTTTCTGTTACATTAATCCATCCTTTCGTTGAACAGTACTTGCAGAAATTCTTTAATTTTTTATTCTTACAGTTGTAAATATGGCCTTTAGAAGCTGGTTTACACTGCCCATTGTTAAAGCCGATGACGAAGAGGAGTTAGTTGATCCTCAAGCTGCACTTAGGGTATGCACAATTTAAAACATTTATATAAGTTTATTTTCTTACAAACATGTGTTATTAATTTAACAGGAAAAGTGCCATGCTAAGGGACATATTGAGTCATTGTACAACAAATACCAGGAGTGCAATGATCGTGTAAATGGACGATCCAAAACAACTGAGACGTGCGTCGAAGAATTATTTGACTATGTTGCTGAATTAGATCATTGTGTTGCGCACAGTCTTTTCTCAAAACTAAAATAATTGAAAATGAAAGAGAGAAATATAAATGCATATTAGCACTGCTTTAAAATTAGTCTAACTATATATTAAAACTTCGGATATCAAACTGCTATAGTAGTTTAGTTTTTGCGGGGAAACAGTTCCTCGACCAGGACCTGATATGACCAAACCGACAACGAAGTCAAATTCAGCAGGTCAAAATATATCTTAAGGTCTCACACGTTTTTTATACCCTTGCAAGGTAATTATTATTTTCATCAGAAGTTTGTTACGCGGCAATGGAAAAATTATTGACCCTGTAGATTACATATGTACACTCAACCGCATATCTCTGCGTACACCCCATGAAAATTTCAAATTCAAGCTTCAAACACACACCGTTCGGCCATTTTTCAACATTTTAACCATAACTTTTCTTTAATTGTTTTCAGTGACGCCTGTTTATATAGAATTATTTAACAAAGTCTTATGATTAGTATTTAATTTTAAAGTTTACGCTACTAAAAAGTGTACACGCAAAAGTCTGCGTACAGCTAACTTAAAACTACTTAAACTTTATTATTTTCAGGTTTTAGTATCGAGTAGGGTATCCATTATTTTTTAATACCTCCCTAAGGCGCCTCGTCATGGACTCGACCAGTTTTTTTGTCTCCTCGGCTGTAATTTTGCCCCATTCCTCCGCTTTGACATCCTTGAGCATTTTTTTTTATGTAATGGTGTGTTTCCGGATCTTTCGTTCCAGAAGATCCCACAAATGCTCAATTGGGTTGAGATCAGGACTCCGTGGAGGTGTTCGGATGACTACTATATTATACATGTATTTTTTTATTTATCTGGACGTTGATGCACTACGATCAGTACATTCAAGTGGCCCTTTCAATACCAAGCACGTGGTTGTTCGTGTTAGGTGTTAGTAGGCGCGACAAATTATAGCATAAATAAGGAATAGAAGAAAGTGGCGTTCTGCTTGATTGTTTGCTTGCATGCATGTTAAGTGGGTTAGGATTAGTTTTTAGTTTGGGAAGGGTATCCACATTAGACCCTATTATGTACAAGTCTTTGTAATTTGCACGTAAGACTCTAAGGGGTTCATACAATTCAAAGGACGTTCTACAGTGGCGCAAAACTAAGGGAATATAAGATCTAGTATTTCTAGTTGGTATGTGAAAGGTTAAGCTGACCCAACAAGTCAGCACTTTCAACGTCACCATGGATTAGGTTGTAAATAAAAGTAATGCCTAGTAACCGCGTAAAGCGAAAAGTAAAAAGTTCTTTTGAACCGACTCAATGCGTTTACTGTGGACCCTATACTGAGGGCTCCACACGCAAGATCCATATTCTAAAATAGGACGAACTAAAGAAATGTAAAGAGACTTAGTAACATAGGGGTCATTGAATTCTTTCGACCACCGTTTAATGAAACCAAGCACACCTCTGGCTTTATTTACCATGCAGGAAATATGATCAATAAAGTCAAGTTTAGGATCCAGGCGGACTCCCAAATCATCAACTATATTGATTCTTTCCAAAGAGCGGCAGTTCAGCGTGTAAGTTGCAAGCTTGGGAACGACAAGAGAAAATGTCATTAGCTTGCATTTAGAGCCATTTAAATTTAATAAGTTAACGCGGCACCACGTTTGAAAATTATTAAGATCTGTTTGTAAATCTGACTGGCAAGAAGCGTCCTTATATTGCACGCAAAGTTTGACGTCATCCGCGTACATAAGTACCAGAGACCTGCATTGAGTATAATAGAGTCGGGTTCGATTAGCCTCGCTCAAACCCGTCACAACTCAAAAAGTTGTTCGCTACAAACTTGTTCGATTGATCTTCGTGCACAAAAGAAACAGTTCATACAATTGGTATGATTGCCTCTGCTTACTGATTCAAACTGATTGTTGCATACCGGTTTGATGATCGGAAATGATTGTACAGAAAAAGACGATCGAGTCCAACGATGCAAACGAAAGCTCAGAGATCGATCAAGTTGCGTTTGATTTGATTGTGAGTGAAGCAATCAGATCAAGAATTTCCCTGTGAATATGTGAATGTGTGTGTAGTTTGTGAAATGGAGGGGGGTGGCTTCAACCTAAAGCACTCGATAAATAAAAACACGGAAGAAACTATTTTCGGGGTATTGCGCGACGTGCGGTCTTTATTGTTAGAAGTAGGAATTATAACTAACATACATGAGGACTTAAACTAGCTTCGTAGAGCGGATTGGAAGCTCTATGGACCGAAAGTCCAAAGGAAGAGGGAGAGAGAGCGAGGGTGTACGGGATTACACTGCCTCTGGGAATTAAACGCCCTTTTGGCGTGAACATTCTCCCCCCCCTTGCGAGGATACGCAGCAAGAATATCAGGAAGCTCGGGAAAGCGTTGGATACGCTGAGCGCTCGTCGATATGTAGAAGAGTGTGGTGATCCTGACCACACGACTGGCATCGGTCGTCACTGCGACAAGATCCCGTGGAATGGTGGTGGGCCAAGCAATTGACGCAGTACTTCTTCTCGATAACAGCCTGGAGCCGTTTCTCAGTGCTAAGACGAAGAAAACGGTGGCACTTCCGAAGAGGATGGTTCCCTTGGCAGACTCGGCATGGGTAGGACAAAATACCTCGGGAACGTCTGCATTTGTACTCGCCAAATGGAACCCAGTAATTGACGGAATCGGGAGAAGTGGAAACTCGTGTGGAGAACGAGGAAACCCTTTGGATAGGTGCGGATATTTGCCTTGCAGTATCAGGAGGACTCGGAACACTGGAGGAGAAGTTGCTTGGATGCAACAAAGTGTGATGCCGACCGTGACACGTGAAACATTTGTGGACATTTGTGCATTTATGGAGTTGATGCCCGTTTGCAAAGCAATTTAAGCACAACTGCTTCTTTTTGATAAAGGAGGTACGATCCTCTATCGTCATCTGGAGAAAGCGTGGACATTTACGCACTGGGTGGTTCTCTTTTGAACATAAATCGCATCTTTTGGATATCGGAACGATTCTAATACTGAAGGATTTCAGTACTCGTGGTGACACATTGGAGGGTGTCGATTTGGACGGATGGAGGCGCACCGGAGAAGGTTGGATAGAATCTATAGTTTCTAGAGTTCTATGGCGCTCAGTCTGGAAGGAATCAAGTTGTTGCCACGTAGGAATTTCAGTTTTATTTGGTAATGATTGCTCCCATAATGAGAGTGTCAGCTTTGGAAGCTTCGTGGAACACAAATAAACCAGAATTCAATCCCAATTATCGGTAGGAAGACCGGACAAGTTTAGGAACGTGAGGCAATTTTGAATTGTATTTTGCAGCTCCTTTAAGGCTGCCGAAGATTCATGTGGAAAGAACTGCATGTTTAATAATTTTTTCAGTTGGCTGTTCACCAACGCACGTTTATTTTCGAAACGTTCAGAAAGGTTTTCCCAGGCTGAGCGGAAACCATCGTTGGTGAGTGGCGAATTGGAAACTATGGAATTAGCTTCACCACTTGTCTTGGCCTTTAAATAGAACAACTTTTCAACAGGGGTCAGCGCTGGATTGTCAATATAGACCGCTGTGAAAAGGTCTCGGAAAGTCGGCCAGCGAATATAATCGCCTGAAAAAACTTCCGTATCGCAAGGAGGAAGGCGACAGCCAGACGGAAAGGAATTTTGGGGCGCAGGGGATTGGACTTGAGCTGCTTTGGAAGAGATCGCATCGATCTGTTCCATGAGCTGGGCGGCACACCTCTCGTAGACAAAATAGGAATATTCGTATTTTGCCTTAAGAGTAGGAACGGTGTCCGCCGCGCCCTCTATGCCAACTGAAATTAGCTCGGAACAAGCTTCGTACTCTTTCTCGACCTTGTCCCATAGAGCCCGGACTTGGTCGAGATGAATTTGGCAGGTATACTTGGATGGACTGGGTGCTGCTGGATTGCAGAATCTGGATTCGAAATTACTCAGACGGTCACAGGTCATCGTAAATTTATTCAGAATTGATGGAGTCATATTGGAGAAATTTTTATTTGGAATTACTGGAGGTTTGTCGAACTATTTTTTAAGGTCGAAGCTAGGTGTGGAATTTAGGAACCAAGCGGAATAATTTAAATAATTTATTTTATTTTATTTGTGGTTGCGGAAATGTGCGATTTAACTGAATAATATTAACTCAGTCGGAAACATATACGGTCACACTAATGCGGATTTTGAAACGCCCTTTTCAAAAGGTCGAAGCTGAATTCGGAACTTAGGACTTATATATCAATATTTAATTGTAGAATATTTTTAATATATATGGAAAGTTCGAAATTAAGTCAACAATATTCACTATGCAGGAAAACAGATACGGGCACACTAATGCCATTATGGAAGCGTACTGAAATTTCTAACTGAATTAGTTAGTTGGAATTTTATTAAACAAAAATAATTTAAAAATTATTTTGTGTCGATGGACTTATTCAGTTGATCGTTGCTGTATTTGCGGCGGTACTGTTTTCGTGGATAAGAAGTGCGTGTGGATATGTTTGTGCATCAGCCGTATGCCAATGCAGAATAGCGGAGACAATGAGAGGCGGAAAAAATTGCCAAAAATCGGAGCGTCGACTTGCCGACGATTATATGTATATGTAATTGCAATGTGTATATGTAAGAATGTTTATTTGGATGCTCAGAATAGAGCAAGGGAAGTAAACAAATCTATATATTTTTTTTTTTTTGAAAGGTGGTATCAATACGGTGGTTTGTATGTATATACGATGCCTGTATGTGCTTTGGTTCGTAAGTTATGAACGTTTAAGCGAACACTACTTCGCCCGTATACACGCATACACGCATACACACATACGAGTAAGACATTAGCACAATTAGGAATGCCATCTCCTAATCGATCAATACGCGATTTACTCGAGTTAGAATTGCAACGTGAACAACAGTACGACCGAAACGCATTGAATGCATTTGTGCAAGCAAATCTAACGATATTGAATGCTGAACAGAAAATCGCTTATGACAAGATCATGCAAGTTGTTACAAGTGGTGTTGGTGGATTTTATTTCTTGGATGCTCTAGGCGGAACTGGAAAAACGTTTTTGATATCATTGTTGTTGGCAACAATGCGTTCTCAAAGTAAAATTGCATTGGCATTGGCTTCTTCCGGTATAGCTGCTACGTTATTGGATGGCGGTCGAACGGCTCATTCTGCTTTGAAACTACCATTGAATTATCAAGGCAATGAAACTCCAACGTGCAACATATCAAAGGGATCTGGCACAGCTAAAGTATTGCAGCAATGCTCCATTATTATTTGGGATGAATGTACGATAGCACACAAGAAATCAGTCGGAGCATTGGATAGAACTTTGAAAGATCTTCGAGGTAATGCGGAGTTGTTTGGTGGCGCATTGATTTTATTGGCTGGTGATTTTCGACAAACATTGCCAGTCATTCCGAAATCAACACCTGCTGATGAGATTAATGCTTGCTTGAAATCATCATATTTGTGGAGACACGTCAAAACATTAAAATTAACTACCAATGTTCGTGTTCAGTTGCTGAATGATCCATCTGCTGATACATTCTCCAAGCAATTGTTAAAAATTGGAAATGGTGCTATGTCAGTCGATGAAAATGGATTGATAACGTTGCCTAATGATTTTTGCCGTTTTGCTCAATCCATGGATGAATTGATTGAAAGTGTTTTTCCAAACATAGCACAACATTATAAATGCCATACTAGGTTAGGTGAAAGAGCAATTTTAGCTGCGAAAAACAAAGACGTCAGTGAATTGAACTTAGTCATACAATCAAAAATTCCTGGCGAATTGATTTCGTACTAGTCATTGGATACGGTTATCGAGGAAGAAGATGTCGTTCAATATCCAACTGAATTTTTGAATTCTTTGGAATTTCCTGGATTACCACCTCATAATTTACAATTGAAAGTTGGTGTTACTATAATAATGTTGCGTAATATCAATCAGCAGCGTTTATGTCATGGAACCAGACTCGCAGTTAAAAAGTTAATGGCAAATGTGATCGAAGCAACTATTTTAACTGGCAAATTCAAAGGTGAAGATGTATTGATACCACGAATTCCAATGAAATCATCTGATATGCCCTTCGAGTTTAAGCGTTTGCAATTTCCAGTGCGCCTCGCGTTTGCTGTTACTATCAATAAGGCACAAGGCCAGTCGTTGGGAATTTGTGGTGTGAATTTAGAGAATCCAGTGTTTTCACATGGACAACTTTATGTTGCATGTTCACGTGTTGGAAAACCATCTTTTCTCTATGTATTCGTTAGCAATACAAATTCAAAAACAAAGAACGTTGTGTATCATACAGCACTTCAATAAAAATGTTTTTCATTTCACTTTATAAAATCAGGGTTTTTCATTTTTTGCTTTTGTTTCAATTTTATTTCCTTAATGCACTACGAAGTGTGCACAGGGTACGCTAGTAAATATACAAATTAAGTTGGCTTTGATGTGCCTTGGTTTTTTGATATATTTATTTGTAGTAGCTGTGGACTGTAATTGTAGAATATTTAAGTTTTATGTTCTGGAATTATTAAAAATATAATATAATATATATTCAATAAGAACAATTTGAATTTATTTTTGCTATGTAAATAACTTAAATACCTTGCCGCTATTTGGGATTTAATATATTTAATTATTTTGTGTAAATTGCTGGTGGCAATTATAGATTAGTGGAGTGGACTGTATTGGAAATATGTAGGAGCGACCGCGGAACACAGTGAACGAAGAGAAATTAGGAATTGGAAGTTTCACTGTGTCTTATGGCATATATTTAAACACACGGATAAATATGCGGAAATTAATTTTATTTGGAATCGGAAGCTGCCGTAGTGTCGGATCAATCGGACTTGGATTTTAGACAATAATCATACAGAGAAGTTAGGCGAACTGAGTTTCGCAAAACTAAACTGTATGACCGGCAGCAAATGTAAATATTACTTATCTTGTGCGGTGTTAAAGCCACCGAAGCTGCTGGGGATAGAATTATCCGGCTCGAAGGACCATGAAATGGAGGGGGGTGGCTTCAACCTAAAGCACTCGATAAATAAAAACACGGAAGAAACTATTTTCGGGGTATTGCGCGACGTGCGGTCTTTATTGTTAGAAGTAGGAATTATAACTAACATACATGAGGACTTAAACTAGCTTCGGAGAGCGGATTGGAAGCTCTATGGACCGAAAGTCCAAAGGAAGAGGGAGAGAGAGCGAGGGTGTACGGGATTACACTGCCTCTGGGAATTAAACGCCCTTTTGGCGTGAACATTCTCCCCCCCCTTGCGAGGATACGCAGCAAGAATATCAGGAAGCTCGGGAAAGCGTTGGATACGCTGAGCGCTCGTCGATATGTAGAAGAGTGTGGTGATCCTGACCACACGACTGGCATCGGTCGTCACTGCGACAAGATCCCGTGGAATGGTGGTGGGCCAAGCAATTGACGCAGTACTTCTTCTCGATAACAGCCTGGAGCCGTTTCTCAGTGCTAAGACGAAGAAAACGGTGGCACTTCCGAAGAGGATGGTTCCCTTGGCAGACTCGGCATGGGTAGGACAAAATACCTCGGGAACGTCTGCATTTGTACTCGCCAAATGGAACCCAGTAATTGACGGAATCGGGAGAAGTGGAAACTCGTGTGGAGAACGAGGAAACCCTTTGGATAGGTGCGGATATTTGCCTTGCAGTATCAGGAGGACTCGGAACACTGGAGGAGAAGTTGCTTGGATGCAACAAAGTGTGATGCCGACCGTGACACGTGAAACATTTGTGGACATTTGTGCATTTATAGAGTTGATGCCCGTTTGCAAAGCAATTTAAGCACAACTGCTTCTTTTTGATAAAGGAGGTACGATCCTCTATCGTCATCTGGAGAAAGCGTGGACATTTACGCACTGGGTGGTTCTCTTTTGAACATAAATCGCATCTTTTGGATATCGGAACGATTCTAGTACTGAAGGATTTCAGTACTCGTGGTGACACATTGGAGGGTGTCGATTTGGACGGATGGAGGCGCACCGGAGAAGGTTGGATAGAATCTATAGTTTCTAGAGTTCTATGGCGCTCAGTCTGGAAGGAATCAAGTTGTTGCCACGTAGGAATTTCAGTTTTATTTGGTAATGATTGTGATAATGAGAGTGTCAGCTTTGGAAGCTTCGTGGAACACAAATAAACCAGAATTCAATCCCAATTATCGGTAGGAAGACCGGACAAGTTTAGGAACGTGAGGCAATTTTGAATTGTATTTTGCAGCTCCTTTAAGGCTGCCGAAGATTCATGTGGAAAGAACTGCATGTTTAATAATTTTTTCAGTTGGCTGTTCACCAACGCACGTTTATTTTCGAAACGCTCAGAAAGGTTTTCCCAGGCTGAGCGGAAACCATCGTTGGTGAGTGGCGAATTGGAAACTATGGAATTAGCTTCACCACTTGTCTTGGCCTTTAAATAGAACAACTTTTCAACAGGGGTCAGCGCTGGATTGTCAATATAGACCGCTGTGAAAAGGTCTCGGAAAGTCGGCCAGCGAATATAATCGCCTGAAAAAACTTCCGTATCGCAAGGAGGAAGGCGACAGCCAGACGGAAAGGAATTTTGGGCCGCAGGGGATTGGACTTGAGCTGCTTTGGAAGAGATCGCATCGATCTGTTCCATGAGCTGGGCGGCACACCTCTCGTAGACAAAATAGGAATATTCGTATTTTGCCTTAAGAGTAGGAACGGTGTCCGCCGCGCCCTCTATGCCAACTGAAATTAGCTCGGAACAAGCTTCGTACTCTTTCTCGACCTTGTCCCATAGAGCCCGGACTTGGTCGAGATGAATTTGGCAGGTATACTTGGATGGACTGGGTGCTGCTGGATTGCAGAATCTGGATTCGAAATTACTCAGACGGTCACAGGTCATCGTAAATTTATTCAGAATTGATGGAGTCATATTGGAGAAATTTTTATTTGGAATTACTGGAGGTTTGTCGAACTATTTTTTAAGGTCGAAGCTAGGTGTGGAATTTAGGAACCAAGCGGAATAATTTAAATAATTTATTTTATTTTATTTGTGGTTGCGGAAATGTGCGATTTAACTGAATAATATTAACTCAGTCGGAAACATATACGGTCACACTAATGCGGATTTTGAAACGCCCTTTTCAAAAGGTCGAAGCTGAATTCGGAACTTAGGACTTATATATCAATATTTAATTGTAGAATATTTTTAATATATATGGAAAGTTCGAAATTAAGTCAACAATATTCACTATGCAGGAAAACAGATACGGGCACACTAATGCCATTATGGAAGCGTACTGAAATTTCTAACTGAATTAGTTAGTTGGAATTTTATTAAACAAAAATAATTTAAAAATTATTTTGTGTCGATGGACTTATTCAGTTGATCGTTGCTGTATTTGCGGCGGTACTGTTTTCGTGGATAAGAAGTGCGTGTGGATATGTTTGTGCATCAGCCGTATGCCAATGCAGAATAGCGGAGACAATGAGAGGCGGAAAAAATTGCCAAAAATCGGAGCGTCGACTTGCCGACGATTATATGTATATGTAATTGCAATGTGTATATGTAAGTATGTTTATTTGGATGCTCAGAATAGAGCAAGGGAAGTAAACAAATCTATATATATAAAAATTAAACGCCAAAAGTGTTTGTAGCCAGTGTTAGGCTCAGTGCGTTGACCGATTTCAAATTTTTTTTTTGTTTGAAAGGTGGTATCAATACGGTGGTTTGTATGTATATACGATGCCTGTATGTGCTTTGGTTCGTAAGTTATGAACGTTTAAGCGAACACTACTTCGCCCGTATACACGCATACACGCATACACACATACGAGTAAGACATTAGCACAATTAGGAATGCCATCTCCTAATCGATCAATACGCGATTTACTCGAGTTAGAATTGCAACGTGAACAACAGTACGACCGAAACGCATTGAATGCATTTGTGCAAGCAAATCTAACGATATTGAATGCTGAACAGAAAATCGCTTATGACAAGATCATGCAAGTTGTTACAAGTGGTGTTGGTGGATTTTATTTCTTGGATGCTCCAGGCGGAACTGGAAAAACGTTTTTGATATCATTGTTGTTGGCAACAATGCGTTCTCAAAGTAAAATTGCATTGGCATTGGCTTCTTCCGGTATAGCTGCTACGTTATTGGATGGCGGTCGAACGGCTCATTCTGCTTTGAAACTACCATTGAATTATCAAGGCAATGAAACTCCAACGTGCAACATATCAAAGGGATCTGGCACAGCTAAAGTATTGCAGCAATGCTCCATTATTATTTGGGATGAATGTACGATAGCACACAAGAAATCAGTCGGAGCATTGGATAGAACTTTGAAAGATCTTCGAGGTAATGCGGAGTTGTTTGGTGGCGCATTGATTTTATTGGCTGGTGATTTTCGACAAACATTGCCAGTCATTCCGAAATCAACACCTGCTGATGAGATTAATGCTTGCTTGAAATCATCATATTTGTGGAGACACGTCAAAACATTAAAATTAACTACCAATGTTCGTGTTCAGATGCAGAATGATCCATCTGCTGATACATTCTCCAAGCAATTGTTAAAAATTGGAAATGGTGCTATGTCAGTCGATGAAAATGGATTGATAACGTTGCCTAATGATTTTTGCCGTTTTGCTCAATCCATGGATGAATTGATTGAAAGTGTTTTTCCAAACATAGCACAACATTATAAATGCCATACTTGGTTAGGTGAAAGAGCAATTTTAGCTGCGAAAAACAAAGACGTCAGTGAATTGAACTTAGTCATACAATCAAAAATTCCTGGCGAATTGATTTCGTACTAGTCATTGGATACGGTTATCGAGGAAGAAGATGTCGTTCAATATCCAACTGAATTTTTGAATTCTTTGGAATTTCCTGGATTACCACCTCATAATTTACAATTGAAAGTTGGTGTTACTATAATAATGTTGCGTAATATCAATCAGCAGCGTTTATGTAATGGAACCAGACTCGCAGTTAAAAAGTTAATGGCAAATGTGATCGAAGCAACTATTTTAACTGGCAAATTCAAAGGTGAAGATGTATTGATACCACGAATTCCAATGAAATCATCTGATATGCCCTTCGAGTTTAAGCGTTTGCAATTTCCAGTGCGCCTCGCGTTTGCTGTTACTATCAATAAGGCACAAGGCCAGTCGTTGGGAATTTGTGGTGTGAATTTAGAGAATCCAGTGTTTTCACATGGACAACTTTATGTTGCATGTTCACGTGTTGGAAAACCATCTTTTCTCTATGTATTCGTTAGCAATACAAATTCAAAAACAAAGAACGTTGTGTATCATACAGCACTTCAATAAAAATGTTTTTCATTTCACTTTATAAAATCAGGGTTTTTCATTTTTTGCTTTTGTTTCAATTTTATTTCCTTAATGCACTACGAAGTGTGCACAGGGTACGCTAGTAAATATACAAATTAAGTTGGCTTTGATGTGCCTTGGTTTTTTGATATATTTATTTGTAGTAGCTGTGGACTGTAATTGTAGAATATTTAAGTTTTATGTTCTGGAATTATTAAAAATATAATATAATATATATTCAATAAAAACAATTTGAATTTATTTTTGCTATGTAAATAACTTAAATACCTTGCCGGTATTTGGGATTTAATATATTTAATTATTTTGTGTAAATTGCTGGTGGCAATTATAGATTAGTGGAGTGGACTGTATTGGAAATATGTAGGAGCATATATGTATGTATGTAGGTGGAAATAAATGCAAGCGGAACACAGTGAACGAAGAGAAATTAGGAATTGGAAGTTTCACTGTGTCTTATGGCATATATTTAAACACACGGATAAATATGCGGAAATTAATTTTATTTGGAATCGGAAGCTGCCGTAGTGTCGGATCAATCGGACTTGGATTTTAGACAATAATCATACAGAGAAGTTAGGCGAACTGAGTTTCGCAAAACTAAACTGTATGACCGGCAGCAAATGTAAATATTACTTATCTTGTGCGGTGTTAAAGCCACCGAAGCTGCTGGGGATAGAATTATCCGGCTCGAAGGACCATGAAATGGAGGGGGGTGGCTTCAACCTAAAGCACTCGATAAATAAAAACACGGAAGAAACTATTTTCGGGGTATTGCGCGACGTGCGGTCTTTATTGTTAGAAGTAGGAATTATAACTAACATACATGAGGACTTAAACTAGCTTCGGAGAGCGGATTGGAAGCTCTATGGACCGAAAGTCCAAAGGAAGAGGGAGAGAGAGCGAGGGTGTACGGGATTACACTGCCTCTGGGAATTAAACGCCCTTTTGGCGTGAACATTCTCCCCCCCCTTGCGAGGATACGCAGCAAGAATATCAGGAAGCTCGGGAAAGCGTTGGATACGCTGAGCGCTCGTCGATATGTAGAAGAGTGTGGTGATCCTGACCACACGACTGGCATCGGTCGTCACTGCGACAAGATCCCGTGGAATGGTGGTGGGCCAAGCAATTGACGCAGTACTTCTTCTCGATAACAGCCTGGAGCCGTTTCTCAGTGCTAAGACGAAGAAAACGGTGGCACTTCCGAAGAGGATGGTTCCCTTGGCAGACTCGGCATGGGTAGGACAAAATACCTCGGGAACGTCTGCATTTGTACTCGCCAAATGGAACCCAGTAATTGACGGAATCGGGAGAAGTGGAAACTCGTGTGGAGAACGAGGAAACCCTTTGGATAGGTGCGGATATTTGCCTTGCAGTATCAGGAGGACTCGGAACACTGGAGGAGAAGTTGCTTGGATGCAACAAAGTGTGATGCCGACCGTGACACGTGAAACATTTGTGGACATTTGTGCATTTATGGAGTTGATGCCCGTTTGCAAAGCAATTTAAGCACAACTGCTTCTTTTTGATAAAGGAGGTACGATCCTCTATCGTCATCTGGAGAAAGCGTGGACATTTACGCACTGGGTGGTTCTCTTTTGAACATAAATCGCATCTTTTGGATATCGGAACGATTCTAGTACTGAAGGATTTCAGTACTCGTGGTGACACATTGGAGGGTGTCGATTTGGACGGATGGAGGCGCACCGGAGAAGGTTGGATAGAATCTATAGTTTCTAGAGTTCTATGGCGCTCAGTCTGGAAGGAATCAAGTTGTTGCCACGTAGGAATTTCAGTTTTATTTGGTAATGATTGTGATAATGAGAGTGTCAGCTTTGGAAGCTTCGTGGAACACAAATAAACCAGAATTCAATCCCAATTATCGGTAGGAAGACCGGACAAGTTTAGGAACGTGAGGCAATTTTGAATTGTATTTTGCAGCTCCTTTAAGGCTGCCGAAGATTCATGTGGAAAGAACTGCATGTTTAATAATTTTTTCAGTTGGCTGTTCACCAACGCACGTTTATTTTCGAAACGCTCAGAAAGGTTTTCCCAGGCTGAGCGGAAACCATCGTTGGTGAGTGGCGAATTGGAAACTATGGAATTAGCTTCACCACTTGTCTTGGCCTTTAAATAGAACAACTTTTCAACAGGGGTCAGCGCTGGATTGTCAATATAGACCGCTGTGAAAAGGTCTCGGAAAGTCGGCCAGCGAATATAATCGCCTGAAAAAACTTCCGTATCGCAAGGAGGAAGGCGACAGCCAGACGGAAAGGAATTTTGGGCCGCAGGGGATTGGACTTGAGCTGCTTTGGAAGAGATCGCATCGATCTGTTCCATGAGCTGGGCGGCACACCTCTCGTAGACAAAATAGGAATATTCGTATTTTGCCTTAAGAGTAGGAACGGTGTCCGCCGCGCCCTCTATGCCAACTGAAATTAGCTCGGAACAAGCTTCGTACTCTTTCTCGACCTTGTCCCATAGAGCCCGGACTTGGTCGAGATGAATTTGGCAGGTATACTTGGATGGACTGGGTGCTGCTGGATTGCAGAATCTGGATTCGAAATTACTCAGACGGTCACAGGTCATCGTAAATTTATTCAGAATTGATGGAGTCATATTGGAGAAATTTTTATTTGGAATTACTGGAGGTTTGTCGAACTATTTTTTAAGGTCGAAGCTAGGTGTGGAATTTAGGAACCAAGCGGAATAATTTAAATAATTTATTTTATTTTATTTGTGGTTGCGGAAATGTGCGATTTAACTGAATAATATTAACTCAGTCGGAAACATATACGGTCACACTAATGCGGATTTTGAAACGCCCTTTTCAAAAGGTCGAAGCTGAATTCGGAACTTAGGACTTATATATCAATATTTAATTGTAGAATATTTTTAATATATATGGAAAGTTCGAAATTAAGTCAACAATATTCACTATGCAGGAAAACAGATACGGGCACACTAATGCCATTATGGAAGCGTACTGAAATTTCTAACTGAATTAGTTAGTTGGAATTTTATTAAACAAAAATAATTTAAAAATTATTTTGTGTCGATGGACTTATTCAGTTGATCGTTGCTGTATTTGCGGCGGTACTGTTTTCGTGGATAAGAAGTGCGTGTGGATATGTTTGTGCATCAGCCGTATGCCAATGCAGAATAGCGGAGACAATGAGAGGCGGAAAAAATTGCCAAAAATCGGAGCGTCGACTTGCCGACGATTATATGTATATGTAATTGCAATGTGTATATGTAAGTATGTTTATTTGGATGCTCAGAATAGAGCAAGGGAAGTAAACAAATCTATATATATAAAAATTAAACGCCAAAAGTGTTTGTAGCCAGTGTTAGGCTCAGTGCGTTGACCGATTTCAAATTTTTTTTTTTGTTTGAAAGGTGGTATCAATACGGTGGTTTGTATGTATATACGATGCCTGTATGTGCTTTGGTTCGTAAGTTATGAACGTTTAAGCGAACACTACTTCGCCCGTATACACGCATACACGCATACACACATACGAGTAAGACATTAGCACAATTAGGAATGCCATCTCCTAATCGATCAATACGCGATTTACTCGAGTTAGAATTGCAACGTGAACAACAGTACGACCGAAACGCATTGAATGCATTTGTGCAAGCAAATCTAACGATATTGAATGCTGAACAGAAAATCGCTTATGACAAGATCATGCAAGTTGTTACAAGTGGTGTTGGTGGATTTTATTTCTTGGATGCTCCAGGCGGAACTGGAAAAACGGTAATGCGGAGTTGTTTGGTGGCGCATTGATTTTATTGGCTGGTGATTTTCGACAAACATTGCCAGTCATTCCGAAATCAACACCTGCTGATGAGATTAATGCTTGCTTGAAATCATCATATTTGTGGAGACACGTCAAAACATTAAAATTAACTACCAATGTTCGTGTTCAGTTGCAGAATGATCCATCTGCTGATACATTCTCCAAGCAATTGTTAAAAATTGGAAATGGTGCTATGTCAGTCGATGAAAATGGATTGATAACGTTGCCTAATGATTTTTGCCGTTTTGCTCAATCCATGGATGAATTGATTGAAAGTGTTTTTCCAAACATAGCACAACATTATAAATGCCATACTTGGTTAGGTGAAAGAGCAATTTTAGCTGCGAAAAACAAAGACGTCAGTGAATTGAACTTAGTCATACAATCAAAAATTCCTGGCGAATTGATTTCGTACTAGTCATTGGATACGGTTATCGAGGAAGAAGATGTCGTTCAATATCCAACTGAATTTTTGAATTCTTTGGAATTTCTTGGATTACCACCTCATAATTTACAATTGAAAGTTGGTGTTACTATAATAATGTTGCGTAATATTAATCAGCAGCGTTTATGTAATGGAACCAGACTCGCAGTTAAAAAGTTAATGGCAAATGTGATCGAAGCAACTATTTTAACTGGCAAATTCAAAGGTGAAGATGTATTGATACCACGAATTCCAATGAAATCATCTGATATGCCCTTCGAGTTTAAGCGTTTGCAATTTCCAGTGCGCCTCGCGTTTGCTGTTACTATCAATAAGGCACAAGGCCAGTCGTTGGGAATTTGTGGTGTGAATTTAGAGAATCCAGTGTTTTCACATGGACAACTTTATGTTGCATGTTCACGTGTTGGAAAACCATCTGTTCTCTATGTATTCGTTAGCAATACAAATTCAAAAACAAAGAACGTTGTGTACCATACAGCACTTCAATAAAAATGTTTTTCATTTCACTTTATAAAATCAGGGTTTTTCATTTTTTGCTTTTGTTTCAATTTTATTTCCTTAATGCACTACGAAGTGTGCACAGGGTACGCTAGTAAATATACAAATTAAGTTGGCTTTGATGTGCCTTGGTTTTTTGATATATTTATTTGTAGTAGCTGTGGACTGTAATTGTAGAATATTTAAGTTTTATGTTCTGGAATTATTAAAAATATAATATAATATATATTCAATAAGAACAATTTGAATTTATTTTTGCTATGTAAATAACTTAAATACCTTGCCGGTATTTGGGATTTAATATATTTAATTATTTTGTGTAAATTGCTGGTGGCAATTATAGATTAGTGGAGTGGACTGTATTGGAAATATGTAGGAGCATATATGTATGTATGTAGGTGGAAATAAATGCAAGCGGAACACAGTGAACGAAGAGAAATTAGGAATTGGAAGTTTCACTGTGTCTTATGGCATATATTTAAACACACGGATAAATATGCGGAAATTAATTTTATTTGGAATCGGAAGCTGCCGTAGTGTCGGATCAATCGGACTTGGATTTTAGACAATAATCATACAGAGAAGTTAGGCGAACTGAGTTTCGCAAAACTAAACTGTATGACCGGCAGCAAATGTAAATATTACTTATCTTGTGCGGTGTTAAAGCCACCGAAGCTGCTGGGGATAGAATTATCCGGCTCGAAGGACCATGAAATGGAGGGGGTGGCTTCAACCTAAAGCACTCGATAAATAAAAACACGGAAGAAACTATTTTCGGGGTATTGCGCGACGTGCGGTCTTTATTGTTAGAAGTAGGAATTATAACTAACATACATGAGGACTTAAACTAGCTTCGGAGAGCGGATTGGAAGCTCTATGGACCGAAAGTCCAAAGGAAGAGGGAGAGAGAGCGAGGGTGTACGGGATTACACTGCCTCTGGGAATTAAACGCCCTTTTGGCGTGAACATTCTCCCCCCCCTTGCGAGGATACGCAGCAAGAATATCAGGAAGCTCGGGAAAGCGTTGGATACGCTGAGCGCTCGTCGATATGTAGAAGAGTGTGGTGATCCTGACCACACGACTGGCATCGGTCGTCACTGCGACAAGATCCCGTGGAATGGTGGTGGGCCAAGCAATTGACGCAGTACTTCTTCTCGATAACAGCCTGGAGCCGTTTCTCAGTGCTAAGACGAAGAAAACGGTGGCACTTCCGAAGAGGATGGTTCCCTTGGCAGACTCGGCATGGGTAGGACAAAATACCTCGGGAACGTCTGCATTTGTACTCGCCAAATGGAACCCAGTAATTGACGGAATCGGGAGAAGTGGAAACTCGTGTGGAGAACGAGGAAACCCTTTGGATAGGTGCGGATATTTGCCTTGCAGTATCAGGAGGACTCGGAACACTGGAGGAGAAGTTGCTTGGATGCAACAAAGTGTGATGCCGACCGTGACACGTGAAACATTTGTGGACATTTGTGCATTTATAGAGTTGATGCCCGTTTGCAAAGCAATTTAAGCACAACTGCTTCTTTTTGATAAAGGAGGTACGATCCTCTATCGTCATCTGGAGAAAGCGTGGACATTTACGCACTGGGTGGTTCTCTTTTGAACATAAATCGCATCTTTTGGATATCGGAACGATTCTAGTACTGAAGGATTTCAGTACTCGTGGTGACACATTGGAGGGTGTCGATTTGGACGGATGGAGGCGCACCGGAGAAGGTTGGATAGAATCTATAGTTTCTAGAGTTCTATGGCGCTCAGTCTGGAAGGAATCAAGTTGTTGCCACGTAGGAATTTCAGTTTTATTTGGTAATGATTGTGATAATGAGAGTGTCAGCTTTGGAAGCTTCGTGGAACACAAATAAACCAGAATTCAATCCCAATTATCGGTAGGAAGACCGGACAAGTTTAGGAACGTGAGGCAATTTTGAATTGTATTTTGCAGCTCCTTTAAGGCTGCCGAAGATTCATGTGGAAAGAACTGCATGTTTAATAATTTTTTCAGTTGGCTGTTCACCAACGCACGTTTATTTTCGAAACGCTCAGAAAGGTTTTCCCAGGCTGAGCGGAAACCATCGTTGGTGAGTGGCGAATTGGAAACTATGGAATTAGCTTCACCACTTGTCTTGGCCTTTAAATAGAACAACTTTTCAACAGGGGTCAGCGCTGGATTGTCAATATAGACCGCTGTGAAAAGGTCTCGGAAAGTCGGCCAGCGAATATAATCGCCTGAAAAAACTTCCGTATCGCAAGGAGGAAGGCGACAGCCAGACGGAAAGGAATTTTGGGCCGCAGGGGATTGGACTTGAGCTGCTTTGGAAGAGATCGCATCGATCTGTTCCATGAGCTGGGCGGCACACCTCTCGTAGACAAAATAGGAATATTCGTATTTTGCCTTAAGAGTAGGAACGGTGTCCGCCGCGCCCTCTATGCCAACTGAAATTAGCTCGGAACAAGCTTCGTACTCTTTCTCGACCTCGTCCCATAGAGCCCGGACTTGGTCGAGATGAATTTGGCAGGTATACTTGGATGGACTGGGTGCTGCTGGATTGCAGAATCTGGATTCGAAATTACTCAGACGGTCACAGGTCATCGTAAATTTATTCAGAATTGATGGAGTCATATTGGAGAAATTTTTATTTGGAATTACTGGAGGTTTGTCGAACTATTTTTTAAGGTCGAAGCTAGGTGTGAAATTTAGGAACCAAGCGGAATAATTTAAATAATTTATTTTATTTTATTTGTGGTTGCGGAAATGTGCGATTTAACTGAATAATATTAACTCAGTCGGAAACATATACGGTCACACTAATGCGGATTTTGAAACGCCCTTTTCAAAAGGTCGAAGCTGAATTCGGAACTTAGGACTTATATATCAATATTTAATTGTAGAATATTTTTAATATATATGGAAAGTTCGAAATTAAGTCAACAATATTCACTATGCAGGACAACAGATACGGGCACACTAATGCCACTATGGAAGCGTACTGAAATTTCTAACTGAATTAGTTAGTTGGAATTTTATTAAACAAAAATAATTTAAAAATTATTTTGTGTCGATGGACTTATTCAGTTGATCGTTGCTGTATTTGCGGCGGTACTGTTTTCGTGGATAAGAAGTGCGTGTGGATATGTTTGTGCATCAGCCGTATGCCAATGCAGAATAGCGGAGACAATGAGAGGCGGAAAAAATTGCCAAAAATCGGAGCGTCGACTTGCCGACGATTATATGTATATGTAATTGCAATGTGTATATGTAAGTATGTTTATTTGGATGCTCAGAATAGAGCAAGGGAAGTAAACAAATCTATATATATAAAAATTAAACGCCAAAAGTGTTTGTAGCCAGTGTTAGGCTCAGTGCGTTGACCGATTTCAAATTTTTTTTTTTGTTTGAAAGGTGGTATCAATACGGTGGTTTGTATGTATATACGATGCCTGTATGTGCTTTGGTTCGTAAGTTATGAACGTTTAAGCGAACACTACTTCGCCCGTATACACGCATACACGCATACACACATACGAGTAAGACATTAGCACAATTAGGAATGCCATCTCCTAATCGATCAATACGCGATTTACTCGAGTTAGAATTGCAACGTGAACAACAGTACGACCGAAACGCATTGAATGCATTTGTGCAAGCAAATCTAACGATATTGAATGCTGAACAGAAAATCGCTTATGACAAGATCATGAAAGTTGTTACAAGTGGTGTTGGTGGATTTTATTTCTTGGATGCTCCAGGCGGAACTGGAAAAACGTTTTTGATATCATTGTTGTTGGCAACAATGCGTTCTCAAAGTAAAATTGCATTGGCATTGGCTTCTTCCGGTATAGCTGCTACGTTATTGGATGGCGGTCGAACGGCTCATTCTGCTTTGAAACTACCATTGAATTATCAAGGCAATGAAACTCCAACGTGCAACATATCAAAGGGATCTGGCACAGCTAAAGTATTGCAGCAATGCTCCATTATTATTTGGGATGAATGTACGATAGCACACAAGAAATCAGTCGGAGCATTGGATAGAACTTTGAAAGATCTTCGAGGTAATGCGGAGTTGTTTGGTGGCGCATTGATTTTATTGGCTGGTGATTTTCGACAAACATTGCCAGTCATTCCGAAATCAACACCTGCTGATGAGATTAATGCTTGCTTGAAATCATCATATTTGTGGAGACACGTCAAAACATTAAAATTAACTACCAATGTTCGTGTTGCAGAATGATCCATCTGCTGATACATTCTCCAAGCAATTGTTAAAAATTGGAAATGGTGCTATGTCAGTCGATGAAAATGGATTGATAACGTTGCCTAATGATTTTTGCCGTTTTGCTCAATCCATGGATGAATTGATTGAAAGTGTTTTTCCAAACATAGCACAACATTATAAATGCCATACTTGGTTAGGTGAAAGAGCAATTTTAGCTGCGAAAAACAAAGACGTCAGTGAATTGAACTTAGTCATACAATCAAAAATTCCTGGCGAATTGATTTCGTACTAGTCATTGGATACGGTTATCGAGGAAGAAGATGTCGTTCAATATCCAACTGAATTTTTGAATTCCTTGGAATTTCCTGGATTACCACCTCATAATTTACAATTGAAAGTTGGTGTTACTATAATAATGTTGCGTAATATCAATCAGCAGCGTTTATGTAATGGAACCAGACTCGCAGTTAAAAAGTTAATGGCAAATGTGATCGAAGCAACTATTTTAACTGGCAAATTCAAAGGTGAAGATGTATTGATACCACGAATTCCAATGAAATCATCTGATATGCCCTTCGAGTTTAAGCGTTTGCAATTTCCAGTGCGCCTCGCGTTTGCTGTTACTATCAATAAGGCACAAGGCCAGTCGTTGGGAATTTGTGGTGTGAATTTAGAGAATCCAGTGTTTTCACATGGACAACTTTATGTTGCATGTTCACGTGTTGGAAAACCATCTGTTCTCTATGTATTCGTTAGCAATACAAATTCAAAAACAAAGAACGTTGTGTACCATACAGCACTTCAATAAAAATGTTTTTCATTTCACTTTATAAAATCAGGGTTTTTCATTTTTTGCTTTTGTTTCAATTTTATTTCCTTAATGCACTACGAAGTGTGCACAGGGTACGCTAGTAAATATACAAATTAAGTTGGCTTTGATGTGCCTTGGTTTTTTGATATATTTATTTGTAGTAGCTGTGGACTGTAATTGTAGAATATTTAAGTTTTATGTTCTGGAATTATTAAAAATATAATATAATATATATTCAATAAGAACAATTTGAATTTATTTTTGCTATGTAAATAACTTAAATACCTTGCCGGTATTTGGGATTTAATATATTTAATTATTTTGTGTAAATTGCTGGTGGCAATTATAGATTAGTGGAGTGGACTGTATTGGAAATATGTAGGAGCATATATGTATGTATGTAGGTGGAAATAAATGCAAGCGGAACACAGTGAACGAAGAGAAATTAGGAATTGGAAGTTTCACTGTGTCTTATGGCATATATTTAAACACACGGATAAATATGCGGAAATTAATTTTATTTGGAATCGGAAGCTGCCGTAGTGTCGGATCAATCGGACTTGGATTTTAGACAATAATCATACAGAGAAGTTAGGCGAACTGAGTTTCGCAAAACTAAACTGTATGACCGGCAGCAAATGTAAATATTACTTATCTTGTGCGGTGTTAAAGCCACCGAAGCTGCTGGGGATAGAATTATCCGGCTCGAAGGACCATGAAATGGAGGGGGTGGCTTCAACCTAAAGCACTCGATAAATAAAAACACGGAAGAAACTATTTTCGGGGTATTGCGCGACGTGCGGTCTTTATTGTTAGAAGTAGGAATTATAACTAACATACATGAGGACTTAAACTAGCTTCGTAGAGCGGATTGGAAGCTCTATGGACCGAAAGTCCAAAGGAAGAGGGAGAGAGA
This sequence comes from Drosophila jambulina, assembly GCA_018152175.1. Lineage (NCBI taxonomy): Eukaryota > Metazoa > Arthropoda > Insecta > Diptera > Drosophilidae > Drosophila > Drosophila jambulina. The sequence continues at coordinate 244,620 of JAECXH010000027.1, read as the reverse complement.
GCGAGGGTGTACGGGATTACACTGCCTCTGGGAATTAAACGCCCTTTTGGCGTGAACATTCTCCCCCCCCTTGCGAGGATACGCAGCAAGAATATCAGGAAGCTCGGGAAAGCGTTGGATACGCTGAGCGCTCGTCGATATGTAGAAGAGTGTGGTGATCCTGACCACACGACTGGCATCGGTCGTCACTGCGACAAGATCCCGTGGAATGGTGGTGGGCCAAGCAATTGACGCAGTACTTCTTCTCGATAACAGCCTGGAGCCGTTTCTCAGTGCTAAGACGAAGAAAACGGTGGCACTTCCGAAGAGGATGGTTCCCTTGGCAGACTCGGCATGGGTAGGACAAAATACCTCGGGAACGTCTGCATTTGTACTCGCCAAATGGAACCCAGTAATTGACGGAATCGGGAGAAGTGGAAACTCGTGTGGAGAACGAGGAAACCCTTTGGATAGGTGCGGATATTTGCCTTGCAGTATCAGGAGGACTCGGAACACTGGAGGAGAAGTTGCTTGGATGCAACAAAGTGTGATGCCGACCGTGACACGTGAAACATTTGTGGACATTTGTGCATTTATGGAGTTGATGCCCGTTTGCAAAGCAATTTAAGCACAACTGCTTCTTTTTGATAAAGGAGGTACGATCCTCTATCGTCATCTGGAGAAAGCGTGGACATTTACGCACTGGGTGGTTCTCTTTTGAACATAAATCGCATCTTTTGGATATCGGAACGATTCTAGTACTGAAGGATTTCAGTACTCGTGGTGACACATTGGAGGGTGTCGATTTGGACGGATGGAGGCGCACCGGAGAAGGTTGGATAGAATCTATAGTTTCTAGAGTTCTATGGCGCTCAGTCTGGAAGGAATCAAGTTGTTGCCACGTAGGAATTTCAGTTTTATTTGGTAATGATTGTGATAATGAGAGTGTCAGCTTTGGAAGCTTCGTGGAACACAAATAAACCAGAATTCAATCCCAATTATCGGTAGGAAGACCGGACAAGTTTAGGAACGTGAGGCAATTTTGAATTGTATTTTGCAGCTCCTTTAAGGCTGCCGAAGATTCATGTGGAAAGAACTGCATGTTTAATAATTTTTTCAGTTGGCTGTTCACCAACGCACGTTTATTTTCGAAACGCTCAGAAAGGTTTTCCCAGGCTGAGCGGAAACCATCGTTGGTGAGTGGCGAATTGGAAACTATGGAATTAGCTTCACCACTTGTCTTGGCCTTTAAATAGAACAACTTTTCAACAGGGGTCAGCGCTGGATTGTCAATATAGACCGCTGTGAAAAGGTCTCGGAAAGTCGGCCAGCGAATATAATCGCCTGAAAAAACTTCCGTATCGCAAGGAGGAAGGCGACAGCCAGACGGAAAGGAATTTTGGGCCGCAGGGGATTGGACTTGAGCTGCTTTGGAAGAGATCGCATCGATCTGTTCCATGAGCTGGGCGGCACACCTCTCGTAGACAAAATAGGAATATTCGTATTTTGCCTTAAGAGAAGGAACGGTGTCCGCCGCGCCCTCTATGCCAACTGAAATTAGCTCGGAACAAGCTTCGTACTCTTTCTCGACCTTGTCCCATAGAGCCCGGACTTGGTCGAGATGAATTTGGCAGGTATACTTGGATGGACTGGGTGCTGCTGGATTGCAGAATCTGGATTCGAAATTACTCAGACGGTCACAGGTCATCGTAAATTTATTCAGAATTGATGGAGTCATATTGGAGAAATTTTTATTTGGAATTACTGGAGGTTTGTCGAACTATTTTTTAAGGTCGAAGCTAGGTGTGGAATTTAGGAACCAAGCGGAATAATTTAAATAATTTATTTTATTTTATTTGTGGTTGCGGAAATGTGCGATTTAATTGAATAATATTAACTCAGTCGGAAACATATACGGTCACACTAATGCGGATTTTGAAACGCCCTTTTCAAAAGGTCGAAGCTGAATTCGGAACTTAGGACTTATATATCAATATTTAATTGTAGAATATTTTTAATATATATGGAAAGTTCGAAATTAAGTCAACAATATTCACTATGCAGGAAAACAGATACGGGCACACTAATGCCACTATGGAAGCGTACTGAAATTTCTAACTGAATTAGTTAGTTGGAATTTTATTAAACAAAAATAATTTAAAAATTATTTTGTGTCGATGGACTTATTCAGTTGATCGTTGCTGTATTTGCGGCGGTACTGTTTTCGTGGATAAGAAGTGCGTGTAGATATGTTTGTGCATCAGCCGTATGCCAATGCAGAATAGCGGAGACAATGAGAGGCGGAAAAAATTGCCAAAAATCGGAGCGTCGACTTGCCGACGATTATATGTATATGTAATTGCAATGTGTATATGTAAGTATGTTTATTTGGATGCTCAGAATAGAGCAAGGGAAGTAAACAAATCTATATTTTTTTTTTTTTTTTGAAAGGTGGTATCAATACGGTGGTTTGTATGTATATACGATGCCTGTATGTGCTTTGGTTCGTAAGTTATGAACGTTTAAGCGAACACTACTTCGCCCGTATACACGCATACACGCATACACACATACGAGTAAGACATTAGCACAATTAGGAATGCCATCTCCTAATCGATCAATACGCGATTTACTCGAGTTAGAATTGCAACGTGAACAACAGTACGACCGAAACGCATTGAATGCATTTGTGCAAGCAAATCTAACGATATTGAATGCTGAACAGAAAATCGCTTATGACAAGATCATGCAAGTTGTTACAAGTGGTGTTGGTGGATTTTATTTCTTGGATGCTCTAGGCGGAACTGGAAAAACGTTTTTGATATCATTGTTGTTGGCAACAATGCGTTCTCAAAGTAAAATTGCATTGGCATTGGCTTCTTCCGGTATAGCTGCTACGTTATTGGATGGCGGTCGAACGGCTCATTCTGCTTTGAAACTACCATTGAATTATCAAGGCAATGAAACTCCAACGTGCAACATATCAAAGGGATCTGGCACAGCTAAAGTATTGCAGCAATGCTCCATTATTATTTGGGATGAATGTACGATAGCACACAAGAAATCAGTCGGAGCATTGGATAGAACTTTGAAAGATCTTCGAGGTAATGCGGAGTTGTTTGGTGGCGCATTGATTTTATTGGCTGGTGATTTTCGACAAACATTGCCAGTCATTCCGAAATCAACACCTGCTGATGAGATTAATGCTTGCTTGAAATCATCATATTTGTGGAGACACGTCAAAACATTAAAATTAACTACCAATGTTCGTGTTCAGTTGCAGAATGATCCATCTGCTGATACATTCTCCAAGCAATTGTTAAAAATTGGAAATGGTGCTATGTCAGTCGATGAAAATGGATTGATAACGTTGCCTAATGATTTTTGCCGTTTTGCTCAATCCATGGATGAATTGATTGAAAGTGTTTTTCCAAACATAGCACAACATTATAAATGCCATACTTGGTTAGGTGAAAGAGCAATTTTAGCTGCGAAAAACAAAGACGTCAGTGAATTGAACTTAGTCATACAATCAAAAATTCCTGGCGAATTGATTTCGTACTAGTCATTGGATACGGTTATCGAGGAAGAAGATGTCGTTCAATATCCAACTGAATTTTTGAATTCTTTGGAATTTTCTGGATTACCACCTCATAATTTACAATTGAAAGTTGGTGTTACTATAATAATGTTGCGTAATATCAATCAGCAGCGTTTATGTCATGGAACCAGACTCGCAGTTAAAAAGTTAATGGCAAATGTGATCGAAGCAACTATTTTAACTGGCAAATTCAAAGGTGAAGATGTATTGATACCACGAATTCCAATGAAATCATCTGATATGCCCTTCGAGTTTAAGCGTTTGCAATTTCCAGTGCGCCTCGCGTTTGCTGTTACTATCAATAAGGCACAAGGCCAGTCGTTGGGAATTTGTGGTGTGAATTTAGAGAATCCAGTGTTTTCACATGGACAACTTTATGTTGCATGTTCACGTGTTGGAAAACCATCTTTTCTCTATGTATTCGTTAGCAATACAAATTCAAAAACAAAGAACGTTGTGTATCATACAGCACTTCAATAAAAATGTTTTTCATTTCACTTTATAAAATCAGGGTTTTTCATTTTTTGCTTTTGTTTCAATTTTATTTCCTTAATGCACTACGAAGTGTGCACAGGGTACGCTAGTAAATATACAAATTAAGTTGGCTTTGATGTGCCTTGGTTTTTTGATATATTTATTTGTAGTAGCTGTGGACTGTAATTGTAGAATATTTAAGTTTTATGTTCTGGAATTATTAAAAATATAATATAATATATATTCAATAAGAACAATTTGAATTTATTTTTGCTATGTAAATAACTTAAATACCTTGCCGGTATTTGGGATTTAATATATTTAATTATTTTGTGTAAATTGCTGGTGGCAATTATAGATTAGTGGAGTGGACTGTATTGGAAATATGTAGGAGCATATATGTATGTATGTAGGTGGAAATAAATGCAAGCGGAACACAGTGAACGAAGAGAAATTAGGAATTGGAAGTTTCACTGTGTCTTATGGCATATATTTAAACACACGGATAAATATGCGGAAATTAATTTTATTTGGAATCGGAAGCTGCCGTAGTGTCGGATCAATCGGACTTGGATTTTAGACAATAATCATACAGAGAAGTTAGGCGAACTGAGTTTCGCAAAACTAAACTGTATGACCGGCAGCAAATGTAAATATTACTTATCTTGTGCGGTGTTAAAGCCACCGAAGCTGCTGGGGATAGAATTATCCGGCTCGAAGGACCATGAAATGGAGGGGGGTGGCTTCAACCTAAAGCACTCGATAAATAAAAACACGGAAGAAACTATTTTCGGGGTATTGCGCGACGTGCGGTCTTTATTGTTAGAAGTAGGAATTATAACTAACATACATGAGGACTTAAACTAGCTTCGGAGAGCGGATTGGAAGCTCTATGGACCGAAAGTCCAAAGGAAGAGGGAGAGAGAGCGAGGGTGTACGGGATTACACTGCCTCTGGGAATTAAACGCCCTTTTGGCGTGAACATTCTCCCCCCCCTTGCGAGGATACGCAGCAAGAATATCAGGAAGCTCGGGAAAGCGTTGGATACGCTGAGCGCTCGTCGATATGTAGAAGAGTGTGGTGATCCTGACCACACGACTGGCATCGGTCGTCACTGCGACAAGATCCCGTGGAATGGTGGTGGGCCAAGCAATTGACGCAGTACTTCTTCTCGATAACAGCCTGGAGCCGTTTCTCAGTGCTAAGACGAAGAAAACGGTGGCACTTCCGAAGAGGATGGTTCCCTTGGCAGACTCGGCATGGGTAGGACAAAATACCTCGGGAACGTCTGCATTTGTACTCGCCAAATGGAACCCAGTAATTGACGGAATCGGGAGAAGTGGAAACTCGTGTGGAGAACGAGGAAACCCTTTGGATAGGTGCGGATATTTGCCTTGCAGTATCAGGAGGACTCGGAACACTGGAGGAGAAGTTGCTTGGATGCAACAAAGTGTGATGCCGACCGTGACACGTGAAACATTTGTGGACATTTGTGCATTTATGGAGTTGATGCCCGTTTGCAAAGCAATTTAAGCACAACTGCTTCTTTTTGATAAAGGAGGTACGATCCTCTATCGTCATCTGGAGAAAGCGTGGACATTTACGCACTGGGTGGTTCTCTTTTGAACATAAATCGCATCTTTTGGATATCGGAACGATTCTAGTACTGAAGGATTTCAGTACTCGTGGTGACACATTGGAGGGTGTCGATTTGGACGGATGGAGGCGCACCGGAGAAGGTTGGATAGAATCTATAGTTTCTAGAGTTCTATGGCGCTCAGTCTGGAAGGAATCAAGTTGTTGCCACGTAGGAATTTCAATTTTATTTGGTAATGATTGTGATAATGAGAGTGTCAGCTTTGGAAGCTTCGTGGAACACAAATAAACCAGAATTCAATCCCAATTATCGGTAGGAAGACCGGACAAGTTTAGGAACGTGAGGCAATTTTGAATTGTATTTTGCAGCTCCTTTAAGGCTGCCGAAGATTCATGTGGAAAGAACTGCATGTTTAATAATTTTTTCAGTTGGCTGTTCACCAACGCACGTTTATTTTCGAAACGCTCAGAAAGGTTTTCCCAGGCTGAGCGGAAACCATCGTTGGTGAGTGGCGAATTGGAAACTATGGAATTAGCTTCACCACTTGTCTTGGCCTTTAAATAGAACAACTTTTCAACAGGGGTCAGCGCTGGATTGTCAATATAGACCGCTGTGAAAAGGTCTCGGAAAGTCGGCCAGCGAATATAATCGCCTGAAAAAACTTCCGTATCGCAAGGAGGAAGGCGACAGCCAGACGGAAAGGAATTTTGGGGCGCAGGGGATTGGACTTGAGCTGCTTTGGAAGAGATCGCATCGATCTGTTCCATGAGCTGGGCGGCACACCTCTCGTAGACAAAATAGGAATATTCGTATTTTGCCTTAAGAGTAGGAACGGTGTCCGCCGCGCCCTCTATGCCAACTGAAATTAGCTCGGAACAAGCTTCGTACTCTTTCTCGACCTTGTCCCATAGAGCCCGGACTTGGTCGAGATGAATTTGGCAGGTATACTTGGATGGACTGGGTGCTGCTGGATTGCAGAATCTGGATTCGAAATTACTCAGACGGTCACAGGTCATCGTAAATTTATTCAGAATTGATGGAGTCATATTGGAGAAATTTTTATTTGGAATTACTGGAGGTTTGTCGAACTATTTTTTAAGGTCGAAGCTAGGTGTGGAATTTAGGAACCAAGCGGAATAATTTAAATAATTTATTTTATTTTATTTGTGGTTGCGGAAATGTGCGATTTAACTGAATAATATTAACTCAGTCGGAAACATATACGGTCACACTAATGCGGATTTTGAAACGCCCTTTTCAAAAGGTCGAAGCTGAATTCGGAACTTAGGACTTATATATCAATATTTAATTGTAGAATATTTTTAATATATATGGAAAGTTCGAAATTAAGTCAACAATATTCACTATGCAGGAAAACAGATACGGGCACACTAATGCCACTATGGAAGCGTACTGAAATTTCTAACTGAATTAGTTAGTTGGAATTTTATTAAACAAAAATAATTTAAAAATTATTTTGTGTCGATGGACTTATTCAGTTGATCGTTGCTGTATTTGCGGCGGTACTGTTTTCGTGGATAAGAAGTGCGTGTGGATATGTTTGTGCATCAGCCGTATGCCAATGCAGAATAGCGGAGACAATGAGAGGCGGAAAAAATTGCCAAAAATCGGAGCGTCGACTTGCCGACGATTATATGTATATGTAATTGCAATGTGTATATGTAAGTATGTTTATTTGGATGCTCAGAATAGAGCAAGGGAAGTAAACAAATCTATATATATAAAAATTAAACGCCAAAAGTGTTTGTAGCCAGTGTTAGGCTCAGTGCGTTGACCGATTTCAAAATTTTTTTTTTGTTTGAAAGGTGGTATCAATACGGTGGTTTGTATGTATATACGATGCCTGTATGTGCTTTGGTTCGTAAGTTATGAACGTTTAAGCGAACACTACTTCGCCCGTATACACGCATACACGCATACACACATACGAGTAAGACATTAGCACAATTAGGAATGCCATCTCCTAATCGATCAATACGCGATTTACTCGAGTTAGAATTGCAACGTGAACAACAGTACGACCGAAACGCATTGAATGCATTTGTGCAAGCAAATCTAACGATATTGAATGCTGAACAGAAAATCGCTTATGACAAGATCATGCAAGTTGTTACAAGTGGTGTTGGTGGATTTTATTTCTTGGATGCTCCAGGCGGAACTGTAAAAACGTTTTTGATATCATTGTTGTTGGCAACAATGCGTTCTCAAAGTAAAATTGCATTGGCATTGGCTTCTTCCGGTATAGCTGCTACGTTATTGGATGGCGGTCGAACGGCTCATTCTGCTTTGAAACTACCATTGAATTATCAAGGCAATGAAACTCCAACGTGCAACATATCAAAGGGATCTGGCACAGCTAAAGTATTGCAGCAATGCTCCATTATTATTTGGGATGAATGTACGATAGCACACAAGAAATCAGTCGGAGCATTGGATAGAACTTTGAAAGATCTTCGAGGTAATGCGGAGTTGTTTGGTGGCGCATTGATTTTATTGGCTGGTGATTTTCGACAAACATTGCCAGTCATTCCGAAATCAACACCTGCTGATGAGATTAATGCTTGCTTGAAATCATCATATTTGTGGAGACACGTCAAAACATTAAAATTAACTACCAATGTTCGTGTTCAGTTGCAGAATGATCCATCTGCTGATACATTCTCCAAGCAATTGTTAAAAATTGGAAATGGTGCTATGTCAGTCGATGAAAATGGATTGATAACGTTGCCTAATGATTTTTGCCGTTTTGCTCAATCCATGGATGAATTGATTGAAAGTGTTTTTCCAAACATAGCACAACATTATAAATGCCATACTTGGTTAGGTGAAAGAGCAATTTTAGCTGCGAAAAACAAAGACGTCAGTGAATTGAACTTAGTCATACAATCAAAAATTCCTGGCGAATTGATTTCGTACTAGTCATTGGATACGGTTATCGAGGAAGAAGATGTCGTTCAATATCCAACTGAATTTTTGAATTCTTTGGAATTTTCTGGATTACCACCTCATAATTTACAATTGAAAGTTGGTGTTACTATAATAATGTTGCGTAATATCAATCAGCAGCGTTTATGTCATGGAACCAGACTCGCAGTTAAAAAGTTAATGGCAAATGTGATCGAAGCAACTATTTTAACTGGCAAATTCAAAGGTGAAGATGTATTGATACCACGAATTCCAATGAAATCATCTGATATGCCCTTCGAGTTTAAGCGTTTGCAATTTCCAGTGCGCCTCGCGTTTGCTGTTACTATCAATAAGGCACAAGGCCAGTCGTTGGGAATTTGTGGTGTGAATTTAGAGAATCCAGTGTTTTCACATGGACAACTTTATGTTGCATGTTCACGTGTTGGAAAACCATCTTTTCTCTATGTATTCGTTAGCAATACAAATTCAAAAACAAAGAACGTTGTGTATCATACAGCACTTCAATAAAAATGTTTTTCATTTCACTTTATAAAATCAGGGTTTTTCATTTTTTGCTTTTGTTTCAATTTTATTTCCTTAATGCACTACGAAGTGTGCACAGGGTACGCTAGTAAATATACAAATTAAGTTGGCTTTGATGTGCCTTGGTTTTTTGATATATTTATTTGTAGTAGCTGTGGACTGTAATTGTAGAATATTTAAGTTTTATGTTCTGGAATTATTAAAAATATAATATAATATATATTCAATAAGAACAATTTGAATTTATTTTTGCTATGTAAATAACTTAAATACCTTGCCGGTATTTGGGATTTAATATATTTAATTATTTTGTGTAAATTGCTGGTGGCAATTATAGATTAGTGGAGTGGACTGTATTGGAAATATGTAGGAGCATATATGTATGTATGTAGGTGGAAATAAATGCAAGCGGAACACAGTGAACGAAGAGAAATTAGGAATTGGAAGTTTCACTGTGTCTTATGGCATATATTTAAACACACGGATAAATATGCGGAAATTAATTTTATTTGGAATCGGAAGCTGCCGTAGTGTCGGATCAATCGGACTTGGATTTTAGACAATAATCATACAGAGAAGTTAGGCGAACTGAGTTTCGCAAAACTAAACTGTATGACCGGCAGCAAATGTAAATATTACTTATCTTGTGCGGTGTTAAAGCCACCGAAGCTGCTGGGGATAGAATTATCCGGCTCGAAGGACCATGAAATGGAGGGGGTGGCTTCAACCTAAAGCACTCGATAAATAAAAACACGGAAGAAACTATTTTCGGGGTATTGCGCGACGTGCGGTCTTTATTGTTAGAAGTAGGAATTATAACTAACATACATGAGGACTTAAACTAGCTTCGGAGAGCGGATTGGAAGCTCTATGGACCGAAAGTCCAAAGGAAGAGGGAGAGAGAGCGAGGGTGTACGGGATTACACTGCCTCTGGGAATTAAACGCCCTTTTGGCGTGAACATTCTCCCCCCCCTTGCGAGGATACGCAGCAAGAATATCAGGAAGCTCGGGAAAGCGTTGGATACGCTGAGCGCTCGTCGATATGTAGAAGAGTGTGGTGATCCTGACCACACGACTGGCATCGGTCGTCACTGCGACAAGATCCCGTGGAATGGTGGTGGGCCAAGCAATTGACGCAGTACTTCTTCTCGATAACAGCCTGGAGCCGTTTCTCAGTGCTAAGACGAAGAAAACGGTGGCACTTCCGAAGAGGATGGTTCCCTTGGCAGACTCGGCATGGGTAGGACAAAATACCTCGGGAACGTCTGCATTTGTACTCGCCAAATGGAACCCAGTAATTGACGGAATCGGGAGAAGTGGAAACTCGTGTGGAGAACGAGGAAACCCTTTGGATAGGTGCGGATATTTGCCTTGCAGTATCAGGAGGACTCGGAACACTGGAGGAGAAGTTGCTTGGATGCAACAAAGTGTGATGCCGACCGTGACACGTGAAACATTTGTGGACATTTGTGCATTTATGGAGTTGATGCCCGTTTGCAAAGCAATTTAAGCACAACTGCTTCTTTTTGATAAAGGAGGTACGATCCTCTATCGTCATCTGGAGAAAGCGTGGACATTTACGCACTGGGTGGTTCTCTTTTGAACATAAATCGCATCTTTTGGATATCGGAACGATTCTAGTACTGAAGGATTTCAGTACTCGTGGTGACACATTGGAGGGTGTCGATTTGGACGGATGGAGGCGCACCGGAGAAGGTTGGATAGAATCTATAGTTTCTAGAGTTCTATGGCGCTCAGTCTGGAAGGAATCAAGTTGTTGCCACGTAGGAATTTCAGTTTTATTTGGTAATGATTGTGATAATGAGAGTGTCAGCTTTGGAAGCTTCGTGGAACACAAATAAACCAGAATTCAATCCCAATTATCGGTAGGAAGACCGGACAAGTTTAGGAACGTGAGGCAATTTTGAATTGTATTTTGCAGCTCCTTTAAGGCTGCCGAAGATTCATGTGGAAAGAACTGCATGTTTAATAATTTTTTCAGTTGGCTGTTCACCAACGCACGTTTATTTTCGAAACGCTCAGAAAGGTTTTCCCAGGCTGAGCGGAAACCATCGTTGGTGAGTGGCGAATTGGAAACTATGGAATTAGCTTCACCACTTGTCTTGGCCTTTAAATAGAACAACTTTTCAACAGGGGTCAGCGCTGGATTGTCAATATAGACCGCTGTGAAAAGGTCTCGGAAAGTCGGCCAGCGAATATAATCGCCTGAAAAAACTTCCGTATCGCAAGGAGGAAGGCGACAGCCAGACGGAAAGGAATTTTGGGGCGCAGGGGATTGGACTTGAGCTGCTTTGGAAGAGATCGCATCGATCTGTTCCATGAGCTGGGCGGCACACCTCTCGTAGACAAAATAGGAATATTCGTATTTTGCCTTAAGAGTAGGAACGGTGTCCGCCGCGCCCTCTATGCCAACTGAAATTAGCTCGGAACAAGCTTCGTACTCTTTCTCGACCTTGTCCCATAGAGCCCGGACTTGGTCGAGATGAATTTGGCAGGTATACTTGGATGGACTGGGTGCTGCTGGATTGCAGAATCTGGATTCGAAATTACTCAGACGGTCACAGGTCATCGTAAATTTATTCAGAATTGATGGAGTCATATTGGAGAAATTTTTATTTGGAATTACTGGAGGTTTGTCGAACTATTTTTTAAGGTCGAAGCTAGGTGTGGAATTTAGGAACCAAGCGGAATAATTTAAATAATTTATTTTATTTTATTTGTGGTTGCGGAAATGTGCGATTTAACTGAATAATATTAACTCAGTCGGAAACATATACGGTCACACTAATGCGGATTTTGAAACGCCCTTTTCAAAAGGTCGAAGCTGAATTCGGAACTTAGGACTTATATATCAATATTTAATTGTAGAATATTTTTAATATATATGGAAAGTTCGAAATTAAGTCAACAATATTCACTATGCAGGAAAACAGATACGGGCACACTAATGCCACTATGGAAGCGTACTGAAATTTCTAACTGAATTAGTTAGTTGGAATTTTATTAAACAAAAATAATTTAAAAATTATTTTGTGTCGATGGACTTATTCAGTTGATCGTTGCTGTATTTGCGGCGGTACTGTTTTCGTGGATAAGAAGTGCGTGTGGATATGTTTGTGCATCAGCCGTATGCCAATGCAGAATAGCGGAGACAATGAGAGGCGGAAAAAATTGCCAAAAATCGGAGCGTCGACTTGCCGACGATTATATGTATATGTAATTGCAATGTGTATATGTAAGTATGTTTATTTGGATGCTCAGAATAGAGCAAGGGAAGTAAACAAATTTATATATATAAAAATTAAACGCCAAAAGTGTTTGTAGCCAGTGTTAGGCTCAGTGCGTTGACCGATTTCAAAAATTTTTTTTGTTTGAAAGGTGGTATCAATACGGTGGTTTGTATGTATATACGATGCCTGTATGTGCTTTGGTTCGTAAGTTATGAACGTTTAAGCGAACACTACTTCGCCCGTATACACGCATACACGCATACACACATACGAGTAAGACATTAGCACAATTAGGAATGCCATCTCCTAATCGATCAATACGCGATTTACTCGAGTTAGAATTGCAACGTGAACAACAGTACGACCGAAACGCATTGAATGCATTTGTGCAAGCAAATCTAACGATATTGAATGCTGAACAGAAAATCGCTTATGACAAGATCATGCAAGTTGTTACAAGTGGTGTTGGTGGATTTTATTTCTTGGATGCTCCAGGCGGAACTGTAAAAACGTTTTTGATATCATTGTTGTTGGCAACAATGCGTTCTCAAAGTAAAATTGCATTGGCATTGGCTTCTTCCGGTATAGCTGCTACGTTATTGGATGGCGGTCGAACGGCTCATTCTGCTTTGAAACTACCATTGAATTATCAAGGCAATGAAACTCCAACGTGCAACATATCAAAGGGATCTGGCACAGCTAAAGTATTGCAGCAATGCTCCATTATTATTTGGGATGAATGTACGATAGCACACAAGAAATCAGTCGGAGCATTGGATAGAACTTTGAAAGATCTTCGAGGTAATGCGGAGTTGTTTGGTGGCGCATTGATTTTATTGGCTGGAGATTTTCGACAAACATTGCCAGTCATTCCGAAATCAACACCTGCTGATGAGATTAATGCTTGCTTGAAATCATCATATTTGTGGAGACACGTCAAAACATTAAAATTAACTACCAATGTTCGTGTTCAGATGCAGAATGATCCATCTGCTGATACATTCTCCAAGCAATTGTTAAAAATTGGAAATGGTGCTATGTCAGTCGATGAAAATGGATTGATAACGTTGCCTAATGATTTTTGCCGTTTTGCTCAATCCATGGATGAATTGATTGAAAGTGTTTTTCCAAACATAGCACAACATTATAAATGCCATACTTGGTTAGGTGAAAGGACAATTTTAGCTGCGAAAAACAAAGACGTCACTGAATTGAACTTAGTCATACAATCAAAAATTCCTGGCGAATTGATTTCGTACTAGTCATTGGATACGGTTATCGAGGAAGAAGATGTCGTTCAATATCCAACTGAATTTTTGAATTCTTTGGAATTTCCTGGATTACCACCTCATAATTTACAATTGAAAGTTGGTGTTACTATAATAATGTTGCGTAATATCAATCAGCAGCGTTTATGTAATGGAACCAGACTCGCAGTTAAAAAGTTAATGGCAAATGTGATCGAAGCAACTATTTTAACTGGCAAATTCAAAGGTGAAGATGTATTGATACCACGAATTCCAATGAAATCATCTGATATGCCCTTCGAGTTTAAGCGTTTGCAATTTCCAGTGCGCCTCGCGTTTGCTGTTACTATCAATAAGGCACAAGGCCAGTCGTTGGGAATTTGTGGTGTGAATTTAGAGAATCCAGTGTTTTCACATGGACAACTTTATGTTGCATGTTCACGTGTTGGAAAACCATCTTTTCTCTATGTATTCGTTAGCAATACAAATTCAAAAACAAAGAACGTTGTGTATCATACAGCACTTCAATAAAAATGTTTTTCATTTCACTTTATAAAATCAGGGTTTTTCATTTTTTGCTTTTGTTTCAATTTTATTTCCTTAATGCACTACGAAGTGTGCACAGGGTACGCTAGTAAATATACAAATTAAGTTGGCTTTGATGTGCCTTGGTTTTTTGATATATTTATTTGTAGTAGCTGTGGACTGTAATTGTAGAATATTTAAGTTTTATGTTCTGGAATTATTAAAAATATAATATAATATATATTCAATAAGAACAATTTGAATTTATTTTTGCTATGTAAATAACTTAAATACCTTGCCGGTATTTGGGATTTAATATATTTAATTATTTTGTGTAAATTGCTGGTGGCAATTATAGATTAGTGGAGTGGACTGTATTGGAAATATGTAGGAGCATATATGTATGTATGTAGGTGGAAATAAATGCAAGCGGAACACAGTGAACGAAGAGAAATTAGGAATTGGAAGTTTCACTGTGTCTTATGGCATATATTTAAACACACGGATAAATATGCGGAAATTAATTTTATTTGGAATCGGAAGCTGCCGTAGTGTCGGATCAATCGGACTTGGATTTTAGACAATAATCATACAGAGAAGTTAGGCGAACTGAGTTTCGCAAAACTAAACTGTATGACCGGCAGCAAATGTAAATATTACTTATCTTGTGCGGTGTTAAAGCCACCGAAGCTGCTGGGGATAGAATTATCCGGCTCGAAGGACCATGAAATGGAGGGGGTGGCTTCAACCTAAAGCACTCGATAAATAAAAACACGGAAGAAACTATTTTCGGGGTATTGCGCGACGTGCGGTCTTTATTGTTAGAAGTAGGAATTATAACTAACATACATGAGGACTTAAACTAGCTTCGGAGAGCGGATTGGAAGCTCTATGGACCGAAAGTCCAAAGGAAGAGGGAGAGAGAGCGAGGGTGTACGGGATTACACTGCCTCTGGGAATTAAACGCCCTTTTGGCGTGAACATTCTCCCCCCCCTTGCGAGGATACGCAGCAAGAATATCAGGAAGCTCGGGAAAGCGTTGGATACGCTGAGCGCTCGTCGATATGTAGAAGAGTGTGGTGATCCTGACCACACGACTGGCATCGGTCGTCACTGCGACAAGATCCCGTGGAATGGTGGTGGGCCAAGCAATTGACGCAGTACTTCTTCTCGATAACAGCCTGGAGCCGTTTCTCAGTGCTAAGACGAAGAAAACGGTGGCACTTCCGAAGAGGATGGTTCCCTTGGCAGACTCGGCATGGGTAGGACAAAATACCTCGGGAACGTCTGCATTTGTACTCGCCAAATGGAACCCAGTAATTGACGGAATCGGGAGAAGTGGAAACTCGTGTGGAGAACGAGGAAACCCTTTGGATAGGTGCGGATATTTGCCTTGCAGTATCAGGAGGACTCGGAACACTGGAGGAGAAGTTGCTTGGATGCAACAAAGTGTGATGCCGACCGTGACACGTGAAACATTTGTGGACATTTGTGCATTTATGGAGTTGATGCCCGTTTGCAAAGCAATTTAAGCACAACTGCTTCTTTTTGATAAAGGAGGTACGATCCTCTATCGTCATCTGGAGAAAGCGTGGACATTTACGCACTGGGTGGTTCTCTTTTGAACATAAATCGCATCTTTTGGATATCGGAACGATTCTAGTACTGAAGGATTTCAGTACTCGTGGTGACACATTGGAGGGTGTCGATTTGGACGGATGGAGGCGCACCGGAGAAGGTTGGATAGAATCTATAGTTTCTAGAGTTCTATGGCGCTCAGTCTGGAAGGAATCAAGTTGTTGCCACGTAGGAATTTCAGTTTTATTTGGTAATGATTGTGATAATGAGAGTGTCAGCTTTGGAAGCTTCGTGGAACACAAATAAACCAGAATTCAATCCCAATTATCGGTAGGAAGACCGGACAAGTTTAGGAACGTGAGGCAATTTTGAATTGTATTTTGCAGCTCCTTTAAGGCTGCCGAAGATTCATGTGGAAAGAACTGCATGTTTAATAATTTTTTCAGTTGGCTGTTCACCAACGCACGTTTATTTTCGAAACGCTCAGAAAGGTTTTCCCAGGCTGAGCGGAAACCATCGTTGGTGAGTGGCGAATTGGAAACTATGGAATTAGCTTCACCACTTGTCTTGGCCTTTAAATAGAACAACTTTTCAACAGGGGTCAGCGCTGGATTGTCAATATAGACCGCTGTGAAAAGGTCTCGGAAAGTCGGCCAGCGAATATAATCGCCTGAAAAAACTTCCGTATCGCAAGGAGGAAGGCGACAGCCAGACGGAAAGGAATTTTGGGGCGCAGGGGATTGGACTTGAGCTGCTTTGGAAGAGATCGCATCGATCTGTTCCATGAGCTGGGCGGCACACCTCTCGTAGACAAAATAGGAATATTCGTATTTTGCCTTAAGAGAAGGAACGGTGTCCGCCGCGCCCTCTATGCCAACTGAAATTAGCTCGGAACAAGCTTCGTACTCTTTCTCGACCTTGTCCCATAGAGCCCGGACTTGGTCGAGATGAATTTGGCAGGTATACTTGGATGGACTGGGTGCTGCTGGATTGCAGAATCTGGATTCGAAATTACTCAGACGGTCACAGGTCATCGTAAATTTATTCAGAATTGATGGAGTCATATTGGAGAAATTTTTATTTGGAATTACTGGAGGTTTGTCGAACTATTTTTTAAGGTCGAAGCTAGGTGTGGAATTTAGGAACCAAGCGGAATAATTTAAATAATTTATTTTATTTTATTTGTGGTTGCGGAAATGTGCGATTTAACTGAATAATATTAACTCAGTCGGAAACATATACGGTCACACTAATGCGGATTTTGAAACGCCCTTTTCAAAAGGTCGAAGCTGAATTCGGAACTTAGGACTTATATATCAATATTTAATTGTAGAATATTTTTAATATATATGGAAAGTTCGAAATTAAGTCAACAATATTCACTATGCAGGAAAACAGATACGGGCACACTAATGCCACTATGGAAGCGTACTGAAATTTCTAACTGAATTAGTTAGTTGGAATTTTATTAAACAAAAATAATTTAAAAATTATTTTGTGTCGATGGACTTATTCAGTTGATCGTTGCTGTATTTGCGGCGGTACTGTTTTCGTGGATAAGAAGTGCGTGTGGATATGTTTGTGCATCAGCCGTATGCCAATGCAGAATAGCGGAGACAATGAGAGGCGGAAAAAATTGCCAAAAATCGGAGCGTCGACTTGCCGACGATTATATGTATATGTAATTGCAATGTGTATATGTAAGTATGTTTATTTGGATGCTCAGAATAGAGCAAGGGAAGTAAACAAATCTATATATATAAAAATTAAACGCCAAAAGTGTTTGTAGCCAGTGTTAGGCTCAGTGCGTTGACCGATTTCAAAATTTTTTTTTTGTTTGAAAGGTGGTATCAATACGGTGGTTTGTATGTATATACGATGCCTGTATGTGCTTTGGTTCGTAAGTTATGAACGTTTAAGCGAACACTACTTCGCCCGTATACACGCATACACGCATACACACATACGAGTAAGACATTAGCACAATTAGGAATGCCATCTCCTAATCGATCAATACGCGATTTACTCGAGTTAGAATTGCAACGTGAACAACAGTACGACCGAAACGCATTGAATGCATTTGTGCAAGCAAATCTAACGATATTGAATGCTGAACAGAAAATCGCTTATGACAAGATCATGCAAGTTGTTACAAGTGGTGTTGGTGGATTTTATTTCTTGGATGCTCCAGGCGGAACTGGAAAAACGTTTTTGATATCATTGTTGTTGGCAACAATGCGTTCTCAAAGTAAAATTGCATTGGCATTGGCTTCTTCCGGTATAGCTGCTACGTTATTGGATGGCGGTCGAACGGCTCATTCTGCTTTGAAACTACCATTGAATTATCAAGGCAATGAAACTCCAACGTGCAACATATCAAAGGGATCTGGCACAGCTAAAGTATTGCAGCAATGCTCCATTATTATTTGGGATGAATGTACGATAGCACACAAGAAATCAGTCGGAGCATTGGATAGAACTTTGAAAGATCTTCGAGGTAATGCGGAGTTGTTTGGTGGCGCATTGATTTTATTGGCTGGAGATTTTCGACAAACATTGCCAGTCATTCCGAAATCAACACCTGCTGATGAGATTAATGCTTGCTTGAAATCATCATATTTGTGGAGACACGTCAAAACATTAAAATTAACTACCAATGTTCGTGTTCAGATGCAGAATGATCCATCTGCTGATACATTCTCCAAGCAATTGTTAAAAATTGGAAATGGTGCTATGTCAGTCGATGAAAATGGATTGATAACGTTGCCTAATGATTTTTGCCGTTTTGCTCAATCCATGGATGAATTGATTGAAAGTGTTTTTCCAAACATAGCACAACATTATAAATGCCATACTTGGTTAGGTGAAAGAGCAATTTTAGCTGCGAAAAACAAAGACGTCACTGAATTGAACTTAGTCATACAATCAAAAATTCCTGGCGAATTGATTTCGTACTAGTCATTGGATACGGTTATCGAGGAAGAAGATGTCGTTCAATATCCAACTGAATTTTTGAATTCTTTGGAATTTCCTGGATTACCACCTCATAATTTA
This sequence comes from Drosophila jambulina, assembly GCA_018152175.1. Classification (NCBI taxonomy): domain Eukaryota; kingdom Metazoa; phylum Arthropoda; class Insecta; order Diptera; family Drosophilidae; genus Drosophila; species Drosophila jambulina. The sequence goes on along the minus strand of JAECXH010000027.1, from coordinate 225,842 downwards.
CAATTGAAAGTTGGTGTTACTATAATAATGTTGCGTAATATCAATCAGCAGCGTTTATGTAATGGAACCAGACTCGCAGTTAAAAAGTTAATGGCAAATGTGATCGAAGCAACTATTTTAACTGGCAAATTCAAAGGTGAAGATGTATTGATACCACGAATTCCAATGAAATCATCTGATATGCCCTTCGAGTTTAAGCGTTTGCAATTTCCAGTGCGCCTCGCGTTTGCTGTTACTATCAATAAGGCACAAGGCCAGTCGTTGGGAATTTGTGGTGTGAATTTAGAGAATCCAGTGTTTTCACATGGACAACTTTATGTTGCATGTTCACGTGTTGGAAAACCATCTGTTCTCTATGTATTCGTTAGCAATACAAATTCAAAAACAAAGAACGTTGTGTACCATACAGCACTTCAATAAAAATGTTTTTCATTTCACTTTATAAAATCAGGGTTTTTCATTTTTTGCTTTTGTTTCAATTTTATTTCCTTAATGCACTACGAAGTGTGCACAGGGTACGCTAGTAAATATACAAATTAAGTTGGCTTTGATGTGCCTTGGTTTTTTGATATATTTATTTGTAGTAGCTGTGGACTGTAATTGTAGAATATTTAAGTTTTATGTTCTGGAATTATTAAAAATATAATATAATATATATTCAATAAGAACAATTTGAATTTATTTTTGCTATGTAAATAACTTAAATACCTTGCCGGTATTTGGGATTTAATATATTTAATTATTTTGTGTAAATTGCTGGTGGCAATTATAGATTAGTGGAGTGGACTGTATTGGAAATATGTAGGAGCATATATGTATGTATGTAGGTGGAAATAAATGCAAGCGGAACACAGTGAACGAAGAGAAATTAGGAATTGGAAGTTTCACTGTGTCTTATGGCATATATTTAAACACACGGATAAATATGCGGAAATTAATTTTATTTGGAATCGGAAGCTGCCGTAGTGTCGGATCAATCGGACTTGGATTTTAGACAATAATCATACAGAGAAGTTAGGCGAACTGAGTTTCGCAAAACTAAACTGTATGACCGGCAGCAAATGTAAATATTACTTATCTTGTGCGGTGTTAAAGCCACCGAAGCTGCTGGGGATAGAATTATCCGGCTCGAAGGACCATGAAATGGAGGGGGGTGGCTTCAACCTAAAGCACTCGATAAATAAAAACACGGAAGAAACTATTTTCGGGGTATTGCGCGACGTGCGGTCTTTATTGTTAAAAGTAGGAATTAGAACTAACATACATGAGGACTTAAACTAGCATCTCAGAGCGGATTGGAAGCTCTATGGACCGAAAGTCCAAAGGAAGAGGGAGAGAGAGCGAGGGTGTACGGGATTACACTGCCTCTGGGAATTAAACGCCCTTTTGGCGTGAACATTCTCCCCCCCCTTGCGAGGATACGCAGCAAGAATATCAGGAAGACATTGCTCGGGAAAGCGTTGGATACGCTGAGCGCTCGTCGATATGTAGAAGAGTGTGGTGATCCTGACCACACGACTGGCATCGGTCGTCACTGCGACAAGATCCCGTGGAATGGTGGTGGGCCAAGCAATTGACGCAGTACTTCTTCTCGATAACAGCCTGGAGCCGTTTCTCAGTGCTAAGACGAAGAAAACGGTGGCACTTCCGAAGAGGATGGTTCCCTTGGCAGACTCGGCATGGGTAGGACAAAATACCTCGGGAACGTCTGCATTTGTACTCGCCAAATGGAACCCAGTAATTGACGGAATCGGGAGAAGTGGAAACTCGTGTGGAGAACGAGGAAACCCTTTGGATAGGTGCGGATATTTGCCTTGCAGTATCAGGAGGACTCGGAACACTGGAGGAGCAGTTGCTTGGATGCAACAAAGTGTGATGCCGACCGTGACACGTGAAACATTTGTGGACATTTGTGCATTTATGGAGTTGATGCCCGTTTGCAAAGCAATTTAAGCACAACTGCTTCTTTTTGATAAAGGAGGTACGATCCTCTATCGTCATCTGGAGAAAGCGTGGACATTTACGCACTGGGTGGTTCTCTTTTGAACATAAATCGCATCTTTTGGATATCGGAACGATTCTAGTACTGAAGGATTTCAGTACTCGTGGTGACACATTGGAGGGTGTCGATTTGGACGGATGGAGGCGCACCGGAGAAGGTTGGATAGAATCTATAGTTTCTAGAGTTCTATGGCGCTCAGTCTGGAAGGAATCAAGTTGTTGCCACGTAGGAATTTCAGTTTTATTTGGTAATGATTGCTGCCATAATGAGAGTGTCAGCTTTGGAAGCTTCGTGGAACACAAATAAACCAGAATTCAATCCCAATTATCGGTAGGAAGACCGGACAAGTTTAGGGACGTGAGGCAATTTTGAATTGTACTTTTGCAGCTCCTTTAAGGCTGCCGAAGATTCATGTGGAAAGAACTGCATGTTTAATAATTTTTTCAGTTGGCTGTTCACCAACGCACGTTAATTTTCGAAACGCTCAGAAAGGTTTTCCCAGGCTGAGCGGAAACCATCGTTGGTGAGTGGCGAACTGGAAACTATGGAATTAGCTTCACCACTTGTCTTGGCCTTTAAGTAGAACAACTTTTCAACAGGGGTCAGCGCTGGATTGTCAATATAGACCGCTGTGAAAAGGTCTCGGAAAGTCGGCCAGCGAATATAATCGCCTGAAAAAACTTCCGTATCGCAAGGAGGAAGGCGACAGCCAGACGGAAAGGAATTTTGGGGCGCAGGGGATTGGACTTGAGCTGCTTTGGAAGAGATCGCATCGATCTGTTCCATGAGCTGGGCGGCACACCTCTCGTAAACAAAATAGGAATACTCGTATTTTGCCTTAAGAGTAGGAACGGTGTCCGCCGCGCCCTCTATGCCAACTGAAATTAGCTCGGAACAAGCTTCGTACTCTTTCTCGACCTTGTTCCATAGAGCCCGGACTTGGTCGAGATGAATTTGGCAGGTATACTTGGATGGACTGGGTGCTGCTGGATTGCAGAATCTGGACTCGAAGTGACTCAGACGGTCACAGGTCATCGTAAATTTATTCAGAATTGATGGAGTCATATTGGAGAAATTTTTATTTGAAATTGGAACAATGAAGGTTTGTCGAACTATTTTTTAAGGTCGAAGCTGGGTTTGGAATTTAGGAACCAAGCGGAATAATTTAAATAATATATTTTTATTTTTATTTGTGGTTGCGGAAATGGATTTAACTGAATAATATTAACTCAGTCGGAAACATATACGGTCACACTAATGCGGATTTGGAAACGCCCTTTTCAAAAGGTCGAAGCTGAATTCGGAACTTAGGAAATTATATATCAATATTTAATTGTAGAATATTTTTAATATATATGGAAAGTTCGAATTTAAGTCAACAATATTCACTATGCAGGAAAACAGATACGGGCACACTAATGCCACTATGGAAGCGTACTGAAATTTCTAACTGAATTAGTTAGTTTGAATTTTATTAAACAAAAATAATTTAAAAATTATTTTGTGTGGATGGACTTATTCAGTTGATCGTTGCTGTATTTGCGGCTGTACTGTTTTCGTGGATAAGAAGTGCATGTGGATATGTTTGTGCATCAACCGTATGCCAATGCAGAATAGCGGAGACAATGAGAGGCGGAAAAAATTGCCAAAAATCGGAGCGTCGACTTGCCGACGATTATATGTATATGTAATTGCAATGTGTATATGTTTAGTCGAATGCAGTTCGAGCTCAGGATAGAGCAAGGAGGAATGCATAAATAAAAAAACAAATTAAGTCGGCGTTTCTGTGCCGTGGTTTTTGGATATATTTATTCGTAGTAGCTGTGGACTGTAATTGTAGAATATTTAAGTTTTATGTTCTGGAATTATTAACTATATAATATATAATATATTCAATAAGAACAATTTGGATTTATTTTTGCTGTGTAAATTATTTAAATACCTTGCCGGTATATTTGGGATTTAATATATTTAATTAATTTTGTGTAAATTGCTGGTGGCAATTATAGATTAGTGGAGTGGACTGTATTGGAAATATGTAGGAGCATATATGTATGTATGTAGGTGGAAATAAATGCAAGCGGAACACAGTGAACGAAAAGAAATTCGGAAATGGAAGTTTCACTGTGGCTTATGGCATATATTTAAACACACGGATAAATATGCGGACATTAATTTTCTTTGGAATAGGAAGCTGCCGTAGTGTCGGATCAATCGGACTAGGATTTTAGACAATAATCATATAGAGAAGTTAGGCGAACAGAGTTTCGCAAAACTAAACTGTATGACCGGCAGCAAATGTAAATATTACTTATCTTGTGCGGTGTTAAAGCCACCGAAGCTGCTGGGGATAGAATTATCCGGCTCGAAGGACCATGAAATGGAGGAGGTGGCTTCAACCTAAAGCACTCGATAAATAAAACACGGAAGAAACTATTTCGGGATATTGCGCGACGTGCGGTCTTTATTGTTAGAAGTAGGAATTAGAACTAACATACATGAAACTTAAACTAGCATCTCAGAGCGGATTGGAAGCTCTATGGACCGAAAGTCCAAAGGAAGAGGGAGAGAGAGCGAGGGTGTACGGGATTACACTGCCTCTGGGAATAAAACGCCCTTTTGGCGTGAACAATCACTAACACAATCGTGCCCATCGGACTGCACAAGAGAACACTAAACAAATCCTCCGGGATTATTACTTCCCGAATATGTTTAAACTAGCTAGCGAAGTGTTCGCAAATTGCAAAGTCTGCAATAAAGCCAAATACGAACGCCATCCTAAGAAACAGGAATTAGGAACAGAAATTAGGCACTCGACAAATCTGTCTGAGTTTTCTAGCATAACTGACTCTACAGTCAGAATGCTTGAACTGTTCCCACAGTCCCACATGAGGAAACTTCTGGAAGTCGACATTAACCATGCCCAGAACATGCTGGATGAAATTACCGTGCACCATAGAATGGCCAGGAGCCTGGATTTCCTGGGCTCGGCACTCAAGGTCGTGGCGGGCATGCCCGACGCGGAGGACCTCTTTATAATTAAAACTAACGAAGCAGCCCTAATAGAGGCAAACAATAGGCAGGTAGTAATCAACACAGAGACACAAAAACACATTAACCAACTCACAGACACAAGTAGTAAGAATACGTTGTTTTCGGGACCTTTGATGTCGGCAAAAAGGGTAATAAAAATGCAATTAATGGGTTAGCTGTCAAAATTTTAAGTGGTTTGAGTAATAAAAATGCAATTAATTAGGGTTAGCTGTCAACCTGTCAATAGAGGGGCTAATAAAGATGAAATAAATTAGGGTCACTACATGTAAAAGGACACTTGTGAACATGTGTTCAAGGGTTCCCACAGGGATATGGATACGAGTGCGAATGCAACGGAGCGATCCCGCCACGACCCGCACGTGCACGTTCACCCACGACCCGTCGCACGACTTAAAAAAGGTGAGGGGATCCTGGGCAGCACTTAAAAAAAGGGCGCGTCGCAGCGATCCCGCAAAGGGCTCGTAACGGAAAAAACCACGTGCTGAAGGACGCTCACCCCCGATCCTCACTTGAAAAAGGGACAGACTGTGATTTTCCCACACTCATTCCACATCTAAACGATCCTGACTTGAAGAAGGGACAGACTGTGATTTTCCCACACTCATTCCACATCTAAACGATCGAATGCATGTAAAAAAGGGACAAGGATGCAATAGAAGAAGGATGCTAGACTTGTAACGGAAAAAACCTCGTGCTGAAGGCTGCTCACCCACGATCCTCACTTAAAAAAGGGACAGACTCTTTCCACATCTAAAGGATCGAATGCATGGCTCAACATGCTCAATTAGCCCACTAAAAAGGGGCTTGAAGGCTGCTCACCCACGATCCTCACTTGAAAAAGGGACAGACTCTTTCCACATCTAAAGGATCAAATGCGTGCGTCGACATGCTCAATTAACCCTCATAAAAAGGGAATGGGGTGAAAGATACACTTGCATCAGATTGTCAACAAAGTGCAGATGAGTCGCACCCCATCCGCTCAAAAGTCACAAAGTCGAATCCAATGAACCCAATTCTGAAAAATTAAAGAGCTGTAAAAGAAATCCCAAGTCCCTTTTCCCAGTAAAAAATTTGTTATTTTATTTCTTCGTATATCTATATTTATTTCATTTTTCCAGTACAATGATCAGAAGCGATGTTCTAAATTGAGATACATTTTCATAATTTTTATCGATTTTTGTGAGCGTACAGAAAAGAAATGACAGGCACACGTATCAACACCACTGTTGACATTATTATTGGCCCAGCAGCAAGATGTGAAATGTTGTCCATGTACACTCAAAACCATCGGTGTATCAGCCATCCTCTTATTAGAATATTTTAAAGATTCCTCCAGATATTCAAGGTGTTGCGGGAAAATTCCTTCTTTAAACATTTTCATGAAATTATTTATTTTTGTTACAAGTTGTTGGATTGTATTGGGAGTTGTCTCGTTGAGTTTGTTTTCGAGTGACAACATTTTGATGGGTTTGTGAACGTCTATCCGCAATGAACTTCAAAATTTGAATGAAGTAATCCTTTTTAAATTTTTATACGATTCGTTGAACTAGACCAGTCAAGAGTGTGTATTCAACTAGTCGATCATGAATGAGAAGGCAATATACCTTTGTATTAATCTCACTTGCTTCGGGTAGTTCTGTGGAAATTTTAACATCAATCGGTCCTGATTTAACCGACTCGTTCTGATATGAGAGATCAACCACAACAATAGGAGCCTTCCTGATGAACTCCATGGGTGATAAAAGAGCCCGTGGTTCTCGATTGTAATAGCTCTCCTGAAATTTCGTATACATATCATACAAGACAGCAAACCGATTCTCATTATATTTTATATTCAAATCCTCATAGGGATAGACTTCAGAATTTAGATATACTTTTGCATTTCTCAAATTGTTTGTAATTAGTTGTCCATTTAATGTAAATGCAATGACAGCAAAACGTGGACGTTCTCTATTTGCTGACAGCTTAACATTCCATATATGATGTGTTCCCTGTACCAATGTTGGATTGATATAACAATCCCAACTCCGGAATGCGAGTGGGAGGGTAGCCCCACTTTTTACAACATTAAACATTTTAATTTTAGCACTATCACTTGGAACGATGTGAGGGATTTTCCAACTTATGTTATTTATAGCTATTTTATGTGTTTTTCCATCAACAGTTTTAACATACATATCATCAGTGTTTTTAGTAAGCAATAGAACAAGTTCATGTTTACAATTCAACACTACTTTCTTGTAGTCTTCCCCGAATCCCATCAACATTTTTAAGGGTACAGAAAAGCTGAAATGTCCTCCCGAAGGGATATTGTCTCCTCCACTCCACCCTGCATTCCGATAAAGAACTCCTTCCTGTTGACCGACTGATAGAAAGTTCATAATAGTCGTTGTAATTCCAGTAAAACGTGTCCTATCCAATTCACATCCGTTTAGCTCATATCTTATTTCATCGAGAAAATAGGCCATGCAATTATTTTTGAGCATCCCACTAACACTATTTGTGCTGCTCGTTCCTGTATTTGAATCAATAATTTCGCTAAGTGTTCCTTCAAAGTGGAGAAAACTTTCACATGGAAGGACATACAAATCCTGGTTCTGAATTGTAATACGGACTTCATCATTCGCCTTGAAGTTTTGTTGATATGGATAATAAGTATGATATTCTTTTTAATAATACTCTCATCATTAGCAGGTTTTTCTTGAAGATAAAAAATGTCATTCATTTGAATATTTGTTGATATACTTTATTCATTTATTTAATATTAAATCCCAATGATTTTAATATCAATTTATTTTTTAATGTGAGAGCAGGACGATGATGTGAAAGTCCTCGAGAAGATGATGATGATGATGATGATGATGATGATGCTTTCACTTCGGGTTTAGATTTGATAATGTTATCAAAGGAGCAATGTGACGTCTTTTTATTATAAATAATCATTCTGTTGGCCGTAAGTGAAGTCGAATTGATACAGTTTCTCCACGCAAATTAACCAAATCTCCGTTCTGATCGGTTATCCGTATTTCGAGTGTGCTTATTTCTCTGGTGTTGACAGGTAAATAAATCAAATTTCGTGGTGTAATGTTCATTTTATATCCAGGAGGGACATTTATTCCAAATTCATGAAGCACATGATTTGGTCTATTCCCCACATATGATCCACTAATAATGTTACATTCCAATCTAACGGAATTTATTTTTAAAATATTTACAGGATTATCCGAGATGTAAACTTCATTTTCATGTGGTCTTAATTTCCGCTTATTAAATCCAAATAAACGACCAATTGATCGTTCATGATTGAAATATACCGTTTCATTTTTAGTAATAACTTGAACTTGTAAAGTGTTGGTGTTACATTCAATTTTTATGCTATCATGAAGCTGAAACTCCTTGAGTTTAGTAATAATATATTTTATAATATCATCAAACTCATATGAGCCTATAGGTACTTCTATTACTTTATTCCCAATGTGAAATAGATTATTTCCCTTGTCAACATTCGGTATAGAGTTGAATGTATAAAAATCAATTAAGGCACATTCATAGTTACGTTTTAGTTCAATTTGTGGGAAAAAATGTTCGCTTAGAACAGATGTATTTCCATTTAAAGCAATTGTTAGTGATGTAGTCATTATGAAGTTGGTTTCTAAACTGTTTATTTTTTTATTAATCTCATTATACTTATAATATTATTTATTCGAGTACAATAAATTGATCGAATCCTTTTCTATATCGTCCAGTTTTCATATCTTCATCCTTAGAGATTAGTAGAAATCCAAATTTGTCCTCCCAACATTTTCTTGATATATTCATAAACGAATCATAGGTCATGTCACTGTTCACATGATCCCGATATATTCGACGCATGTTTAAGTCATCTTGCTTAAACATTATAATAAAATTTGCATTATCTCGAATTAAATGTTTCGGTATATGAGTATACGTTTGTGTCGCGCGTCACATGGAGTTGCCTTAAACGGCTGCCCCACGCCAATAGTTCCCGAAGGAAGGGTAGACTTTGCAAGTGCAATCTGCACGCTGGGTTCAGCACGTTTTATTCTGAAAGTAGCAATAACTTAACCTCACACAATTTGATCTATAGCTTAACATACCGCAGTGTGTCCTCCTAATTCTGCACGACAATGAAAAGCTAATTTTTCCGGTAATTTATAGGAACTTCACAATATGCCCGTATCTCTTTACCGGTTAAAATCCATACAATCTTCATACTACTTCAGAAATACTATAACACTAAATACTGACTATCGATAACAATTACGACCGACGACATCCCCGACCCCGTGAAGAACCGCTTCACTCAAATCCAAAACTGCAAGTTTGGAGACGGGCCGTATCATTGTCCGAGATAGTCCACCGTCGCTCACGCGCACTCTAGCGCGTCTGACGACTCCATCAGCTCCGCTGTAGACCTCCTCCACGATGCCCTTGCACCATTCTCGTCGGGGCAAGGCAGGATCACAGACGAAGACTATATCGCCCTGGCGGATGGGCTCCGTTCTCCGGCACCACTTCTCGCGGCGCACAAGCGTAGGCAGGTACTCCAGGACCCACCTCCTCCAGAAACGGTCTCGCAGCAGGCGAGCAATCCTCCACTGCTTCCGCGTAGAACCCTCCTTGGGCAGCTCCGCATCCAAGCCAGGCGTATCTGGCACATTAGCTGCTCCCTTGAGCAGGTCGTTAGGCGTCAACGGCGCCTCCTGGTCCGCATCCACCGGCAAATGGGTGAGCGGACGCGAGTTCACAATGTTCTCCGCCTCGATCAGGAAACTCTCCAATACATGTTCCTTCGGCGCGACTTCCTTCAGGGTATGACGCAGTACTCTCTTGACGCACTGCACCATGCGCTCCCATACTCCGCCCTCAGACGGGTTCGCTGGGCAATTGAAAACCCATTCTATTCTTCTTGTTGATAACTCACTCTGAATCTGTTCCATCTCGAACACGTCACCAAATCGTCTGGCCTCCCTGTCAGCTCCCACGAAGTTCTTGCCGTTATCGCTGCGCAGTCTATGTACTGGCCCTCTACGGCAGACGAAGTTCCTGATCGCAATTATGCAGGAATCCGTCGACAGGTCATGCGCCAGCTCCAGATGAATCGCTCTCGTCGTCAAGCACGTAAACAATGCGACCCAGCGCTTCTCCCGGTGACGGGAAACAGTCACCAACAGTGGCCCAAAGTAGTCCAATCCAGTGTACTTGAATGGCCATCCACCCACTTCCAGTCTGTCTCCTGGATGGGGTCCCATTATCGGCGGCATCGGCCGCGCTCGCTGCAACTTGCACTCGTTGCACGTTGAGATCACTTTCCGCATCACACGCCTCATCTTGGTGACCCAGAACCTCGTCCGGATCTCCGCAATCGTAGCATCCACGTTTTGATGCTTCATCTTGGCGTGGAAGTGTCGCACAATCATCTCCGTTAGACTGTGCCTGTGTGACAGTATCACGGGTCTCCTCGCACTGTACGGCATGCACAGTGCGGCATCAATTCTGCCGGACGCTCGCAGAACCCCGTTCTCGTCCAAGTAGGGCGCCAGCCCTCGAATATCGCTCGAGCTGGCGACATCCTTTCCAGCTTCCGCCGACCTCATCTCGTCGGGGAACGCCTCCATTTGTGCCTGTCTGACCAACAGGTTCTCCGCGGCCTCACATTCCATTGCGGTGAGGCCGTATTCCTCGAGCTCGCTTCTCTGTCTGCGGCATCAGCGCGCAAACCTCAAGACCCAGGCTGTGGTCCTCACCAAGCGACTGAAGCTCGAGAATCTCTGGAATGAAATAACAAAATCGTTTGCCAACACTAATGCAAACTCACTGGGCATCTCTTCCTCATCAGGAGGATCTGGAACACGCTTAGTTCCGTCTTCAGGCGCCGGCCAGCTGTCCACTGGCTGCCTTAAAAACTCAGGTCCCCTTAGCCAACGTGATTTCTGGCCAAGGTCCACTTGCTTCTGCGACCGAGTCGCATCATCCGCTGCATTGTCAGCTGTAGGTACCCATCGCCATTGGGAAACCTCCGACGACTCCAAAATCTCCGCCACTCGGTTGCCAACAAACTGCTTATACCGGCGGTGGGTGCTGCCGATCCATCTCAGCACCGTCTTTGAGTCCGTCCAAAACACCAGGTCACTGATGACCACGCTGTGCTCTTCCTTGACAGCGTTCATCAGTCTGGTTCCAAGAACTGCTGCCTGCAGCTCCAGCCGTGGGATCGACATCGTTCTCATCGGGGCGCACTTCGTCTTTGCGCATACGAAACTCACTTGCACGTCGTCGTCCTCATATATGGCCCTCCAATAGGCCACCGCCGCGAATGCTGATTGGCTAGCATCCACGAACACGTGCAATTCCAAGGCCCGAACTGCTCCACGCCCAAAATAATGGCGAGGGCATCGGAACTGTCCCACGGCGTCCATCTCTTTGCGCCAAGTCGCAAAGGCTCTACCGATCTCCTCCGGTAGCGGTTCGTCCCACTGGATCTTCTGCCTCCAGATCTCTCTCAGCAACAGCTTCGCTGTAATCATCAGGCAGCACAGGAATCCCAATGGGTCGAACGTTGACATCACCAGGCTCAAATATTCCCTCTTCGTAGGAACTCTATCTCAACTCAGGACGCTGCTTGGCACTCGGTGAAACTCCACGTTGAACATGAAGTCATCCGTGGCTACCTGCCAACGCATCCCGAGGATCTTCTGCTCAGCCTCACCCCATCCGACGCTCTTGACTCGTCCAGATGGTCCCAAAGCCGTCTCCACGATGGGTGAGCTGGATGAAAACTGGCATAACTCGAATCCAGCCTCCTTGTGTATCTCCCTCACACGGGTAGATACGCTGATAGCCTCGCTCTCTGTAGCGAAACTGTCCACATAGTCATCGACATAATGGTAGTCGACGATGGCCTTGACTGCTCTCGGATCCGAAATCCGAAACTTCAGGGCATTCACAGTCTTTACGTAATGCGCAGCGCTTTGTGAACACGCTGCTCCGAAGGTCATTACGTTCATCTCGTAGACATCCGGATCTCTCTTGTCGTCGCCATCTCTCCAAAGGAACCGTTGGGAACATCTATCCTCGGGTCGGATCAGCACTTGGTGGAACATCTCCTTGATGTCGCCGCAGACTCCGACTGCTAAAATGAAAGAGCACGGCTGGCAAAGGCTTGTAATGCTGAGGCCCTTTGTCCAGCACCGAATTTAGTGAAGTTCCTCCAACCTTGGCTGCAGCATCGAACACAAGCCGGACCTTACCGGGCTTGTTCGGGTTTTCGACACCAAAATGTGGCAAATACCATAGCCTGTCGCTCTTCACGGCGACCTCATCCGGCTGCAACCGCCTCGCGTATCCTTTGGACACGTAATCCTTGATGATCCGATCATATTCCAGCCAATAGGCAGGTAGTAATCAACACAGAGACACATAAACACATTAACCAACTCACAGACACAAGTAGTAAGAATACGTAGTTTTCGGGACCTTTGATGTCGGCAAAAAGGGTAATAAAAATGCAATTAATGGGTTAGCTGTCAAAATTTTAAGTGGTTTGAGTAATAAAAATGCAATTAATTAGGGTTAGCTGTCAACCTGTCAATAGAGGGGCTAATAAAGATGAAATAAATTAGGGTCACTACATGTAAAAGGACACTTGTGAACATGTGTTCAAGGGTTCCCACATGGATATGGATACGAGTGCGAATGCAACGGAGCGATCCCGCCACGACCCGCACGTGCATGTTTACCCACGACCCGTCGCACGACTTAAAAAAGGTGAGGGGATCCTGGGCAGCACTTAAAAAAGGGCGCGTCGCAGCGATCCCGCAAAGGGCTCGTAACGGAAAAAACCACGTGCTGAAGGACGCTCACCCCCGATCCTCACTTGAAAAAGGGACAGACTGTGATTTTCCCACACTCATTCCACATCTAAACGATCCTGACTTGAAGAAGGGACAGACTGTGATTTTCCCACACTCATTCCACATCTAAACGATCGAATGCATGTAAAAAAGGGACAAGGATGCAATAGAAGAAGGATGCTAGACTTGTAACGGAAAAAACCTCGTGCTGAAGGCTGCTCACCCACGATCCTCACTTAAAAAAGGGACAGACTCTTTCCACATCTAAAGGATCGAATGCATGGCTCAACATGCTCAATTAGCCCACTAAAAAGGGGCTTGAAGGCTGCTCACCCACGATCCTCACTTGAAAAAGGGACAGACTCTTTCCACATCTAAAGGATCAAATGCGTGCGTCGACATGCTCAATTAACCCTCATAAAAAGGGAATGGGGTGAAAGATACACTTGCATCAGATTGTCAACAAAGTGCAGATGAGTCGCACCCCATCCGCTCAAAAGTCACAAAGTCGAATCCAATGAACCCAATTCTGAAAAATTAAAGAGCTGTAAAAGAAATCCCAAGTCCCTTTTCCCAGTAAAAAATTTGTTATTTTATTTCTTCGTATATCTATATTTATTTCATTTTTCCAGTACAATGATCAGAAGCGATGTTCTAAATTGAGATACATTTTCATAATTTTTATCGATTTTTGTGAGCGTACAGAAAAGAAATGACAGGCACACGTATCAACACCACTGTTGACATTATTATTGGCCCAGCAGCAAGATGTGAAATGTTGTCCATGTACACTCAAAACCATCGGTGTATCAGCCATCCTCTTATTAGAATATTTTAAAGATTCCTCCAGATATTCAAGGTGTTGCGGGAAAATTCGTTCTTTAAACATTTTCATGAAATTATTTATTTTTGTTACAAGTTGTTGGATTGTATTGGGAGTTGTCTCGTTGAGTTTGTTTTCGAGTGACAACATTTTGATGGGTTTGTGAACGTCTATCCGCAATGAACTTCAACATTTGAATGAAGTAATCCTTTTTAAATTTTTATACGATTCGTTGAACTAGACCAGTCAAGAGTGTGTATTCAACTAGTCGATCATGAATGAGAAGGCAATATACCTTTGTATTAATCTCACTTGCTTCGGGTAGTTCTGTGGAAATTTTAACATCAATCGGTCCTGATTTAACCGACTCGTTCTGATATGAGAGATCAACCACAACAATAGGAGCCTTCCTGATGAACTCCATGGGTGATAAAAGAGCCCGTGGTTCTCGATTGTAATAGCTCTCCTGAAATTTCGTATACATATCATACAAGACAGCAAACCGATTCTCATTATATTTTATATTCAAATCCTCATAGGGATAGAATTCAGAATTTAGATATACTTTTGCATTTCTCAAATTGTTTGTAATTAGTTGTCCATTTAACGTAAATGCAATGACAGCAAAACGTGGACGTTCTCTATTTGCTGACAGCTTAACATTCCATATATGATGTGTTCCCTGTACCAATGTTGGATTGATATAACAATCCCAACTCCGGAATGCGAGTGGGAGGGTAGCCCCACTTTTTACAACATTAAACATTTTAATTTTAGCACTATCACTTGGAACGATGTGAGGGATTTTCCAACTTATGTTATTTATAGCTATTTTATGTGTTTTTCCATCAACAGTTTTAACATACATATCATCAGTGTTTTTAGTAAGCAATAGAACAAGTTCATGTTTACAATTCAACACTACTTTCTTGTAGTCTTCCCCGAATCCCATCAACATTTTTAAGGGTACAGAAAAGCTGAAATGTCCTCCCGAAGGGATATTGTCTCCTCCACTCCACCCTGCATTCCGATAAAGAACTCCTTCCTGTTGACCGACTGATAGAAAGTTCTTAATAGTCGTTGTAATTCCAGTAAAACGTGTCCTATCCAATTCACATCCGTTTAGCTCATATCTTATTTCATCGAGAAAATAGGCCATGCAATTATTTTTGAGCATCCCACTAACACTATTTGTGCTGCTCGTTCCTGTATTTGAATCAATAATTTCGCTAAGTGTTCCTTCAAAGTGGAGAAAACTTTCACATGGAAGGACATACAAATCCTGGTTCTGAATTGTAATACGGACTTCATCATTCGCCTTGAAGTTTTGTTGATATGGATAATAAGTATGATATTCTTTTTAATAATACTCTCATCATTAGCAGGTTTTTCTTGAAGATAAAAAATGTCATTCATTTGAATATTTGTTGATATACTTTATTTATTTATTTAATATTAAATCCCAATGATTTTAATATCAATTTATTTTTTAATGTGAGAGCAGGACGATGATGTGAAAGTCCTCGAGAAGATGATGATGATGATGATGATGATGATGATGCTTTCACTTCGGGTTTAGATTTGATAATGTTATCAAAGGAGCAATGTGACGTCTTTTTATTATAAATAATCATTCTGTTGGCCGTAAGTGAAGTCGAATTGATACAGTTTCTCCACGCAAATTAACCAAATCTCCGTTCTGATCGGTTATCCGTATTTCGAGTGTGCTTATTTCTCTGGTGTTGACAGGTAAATAAATCAAATTTCGTGGTGTAATGTTCATTTTATATCCAGGAGGGACATTTATTCCAAATTCATGAAGCACATGATTTGGTCTATTCCCCACATATGATCCACTAATAATGTTACATTCCAATCTAACGGAATTTATTTTTAAAATATTTACAGGATTATCCGAGATGTAAACTTCATTTTCATGTGGTCTTAATTTCCGCTTATTAAATCCAAATAAACGACCAATTGATCGTTCATGATTGAAATATACCGTTTCATTTTTAGTAATAACTTGAACTTGTAAAGTGTTGGTGTTACATTCAATTTTTATGCTATCATGAAGCTGAAACTCCTTGAGTTTAGTAATAATATATTTTATAATATCATCAAACTCATATGAGCCTATAGGTACTTCTATTACTTTATTCCCAATGTGAAATAGATTATTTCCCTTGTCAACATTCGGTATAGAGTTGAATGTATAAAAATCAATTAAGGCACATTCATAGTTACGTTTTAGTTCAATTTGTGGGAAAAAATGTTCGCTTAGAACAGATGTATTTCCATTTAAAGCAATTGTTAGTGATGTAGTCATTATGAAGTTGGTTTCTAAACTGTTTATTTTTTTATTAATCTCATTATACTTATAATATTATTTATTCGAGTACAATAAATTGATCGAATCCTTTTCTATATCGTCCAGTTTTCATATCATCATCCTTAGAGATTAGTAGAAATCCAAATTTGTCCTCCCAACATTTTCTTGATATATTCATAAACGAATCATAGGTCATGTCACTGTTCACATGATCCCGATATATTCGACGCATGTTTAAGTCATCTTGCTTAAACATTATAATAAAATTTGCATTATCTCGAATTAAATGTTTCGGTATATGAGTATACGTTTGTGTCGCGCGTCACATGGAGTTGCCTTAAACGGCTGCCCCACGCCAATAGTTCCCGAAGGAAGGGTAGACTTTGCAAGTGCAATCTGCACGCTGGGTTCAGCACGTTTTATTCTGAAAGTAGCAATAACTTAACCTCACACAATTTGATCTATAGCTTAACATACCGCAGTGTGTCCTCCTAATTCTGCACGACAATGAAAAGCTAATTTTTCCGGTAATTTATAGGAACTTCACAATATGCCCGTATCTCTTTACCGGTTAAAATCCATACAATCTTCATACTACTTCAGAAATACTATAACACTAAATACTGACTATCGATAACAATTACGACCGACGACATCCCCGAACCCGTGAAGAACCGCTTCACTCAAATCCAAAACTGCAAGTTTGGAGACGGGCCGTATCATTGTCCGAGATAGTCCACCGTCGCTCACGCGCACTCTAGCGCGTCTGACGACTCCATCAGCTCCGCTGTAGACCTCCTCCACGATGCCCTTGCACCATTCTCGTCGGGGCAAGGCAGGATCACAGACGAAGACTATATCGCCCTGGCGGATGGGCTCCGTTCTCCGGCACCACTTCTCGCGGCGCACAAGCGTAGGCAGGTACTCCAGGACCCACCTCCTCCAGAAACGGTCTCGCAGCAGGCGAGCAATCCTCCACTGCTTCCGCGTAGAACCCTCCTTGGGCAGCTCCGCATCCAAGCCAGGCGTATCTGGCACATTAGCTGCTCCCTTGAGCAGGTCGTTAGGCGTCAACGGCGCCTCCTGGTCCGCATCCACCGGCAAATGGGTGAGCGGACGCGAGTTCACAATGTTCTCCGCCTCGATCAGGAAACTCTCCAATACAATGACAGCAAAACGTGGACGTTCTCTATTTGCTGACAGCTTAACATTCCATATATGATGTGTTCCCTGTACCAATGTTGGATTGATATAACAATCCCAACTCCGGAATGCGAGTGGGAGGGTAGCCCCACTTTTTACAACATTAAACATTTTAATTTTAGCACTATCACTTGGAACGATGTGAGGGATTTTCCAACTTATGTTATTTATAGCTATTTTATGTGTTTTTCCATCAACAGTTTTAACATACATATCATCAGTGTTTTTAGTAAGCAATAGAACAAGTTCATGTTTACAATTCAACACTACTTTCTTGTAGTCTTCCCCGAATCCCATCAACATTTTTAAGGGTACAGAAAAGCTGAAATGTCCTCCCGAAGGGATATTGTCTCCTCCACTCCACCCTGCATTCCGATAAAGAACTCCTTCCTGTTGACCGACTGATAGAAAGTTCTTAATAGTCGTTGTAATTCCAGTAAAACGTGTCCTATCCAATTCACATCCGTTTAGCTCATATCTTATTTCATCGAGAAAATAGGCCATGCAATTATTTTTGAGCATCCCACTAACACTATTTGTGCTGCTCGTTCCTGTATTTGAATCAATAATTTCGCTAAGTGTTCCTTCAAAGTGGAGAAAACTTTCACATGGAAGGACATACAAATCCTGGTTCTGAATTGTAATACGGACTTCATCATT
The DNA here is from genome assembly GCA_018152175.1 of Drosophila jambulina. Classification (NCBI taxonomy): domain Eukaryota; kingdom Metazoa; phylum Arthropoda; class Insecta; order Diptera; family Drosophilidae; genus Drosophila; species Drosophila jambulina. Next base: position 207,894 of record JAECXH010000027.1, on the reverse strand, counting down.
CGCCTTGAAGTTTTGTTGATATGGATAATAAGTATGATATTCTTTTTAATAATACTCTCATCATTAGCAGGTTTTTCTTGAAGATAAAAAATGTCATTCATTTGAATATTTGTTGATATACTTTATTTATTTATTTAATATTAAATCCCAATGATTTTAATATCAATTTATTTTTTAATGTGAGAGCAGGACGATGATGTGAAAGTCCTCGAGAAGATGATGATGATGATGATGATGATGATGATGCTTTCACTTCGGGTTTAGATTTGATAATGTTATCAAAGGAGCAATGTGACGTCTTTTTATTATAAATAATCATTCTGTTGGCCGTAAGTGAAGTCGAATTGATACAGTTTCTCCACGCAAATTAACCAAATCTCCGTTCTGATCGGTTATCCGTATTTCGAGTGTGCTTATTTCTCTGGTGTTGACAGGTAAATAAATCAAATTTCGTGGTGTAATGTTCATTTTATATCCAGGAGGGACATTTATTCCAAATTCATGAAGCACATGATTTGGTCTATTCCCCACATATGATCCACTAATAATGTTACATTCCAATCTAACGGAATTTATTTTTAAAATATTTACAGGATTATCCGAGATGTAAACTTCATTTTCATGTGGTCTTAATTTCCGCTTATTAAATCCAAATAAACGACCAATTGATCGTTCATGATTGAAATATACCGTTTCATTTTTAGTAATAACTTGAACTTGTAAAGTGTTGGTGTTACATTCAATTTTTATGCTATCATGAAGCTGAAACTCCTTGAGTTTAGTAATAATATATTTTATAATATCATCAAACTCATATGAGCCTATAGGTACTTCTATTACTTTATTCCCAATGTGAAATAGATTATTTCCCTTGTCAACATTCGGTATAGAGTTGAATGTATAAAAATCAATTAAGGCACATTCATAGTTACGTTTTAGTTCAATTTGTGGGAAAAAATGTTCGCTTAGAACAGATGTATTTCCATTTAAAGCAATTGTTAGTGATGTAGTCATTATGAAGTTGGTTTCTAAACTGTTTATTTTTTTATTAATCTCATTATACTTATAATATTATTTATTCGAGTACAATAAATTGATCGAATCCTTTTCTATATCGTCCAGTTTTCATATCATCATCCTTAGAGATTAGTAGAAATCCAAATTTGTCCTCCCAACATTTTCTTGATATATTCATAAACGAATCATAGGTCATGTCACTGTTCACATGATCCCGATATATTCGACGCATGTTTAAGTCATCTTGCTTAAACATTATAATAAAATTTGCATCATCTCGAATTAAATGTTTCGGTATATGAGTATACGTTTGTGTCGCGCGTCACATGGAGTTGCCTTAAACGGCTGCCCCACGCCAATAGTTCCCGAAGGAAGGGTAGACTTTGCAAGTGCAATCTGCACGCTGGGTTCAGCACGTTTTATTCTGAAAGTAGCAATAACTTAACCTCACACAATTTGATCTATAGCTTAACATACCGCAGTGTGTCCTCCTAATTCTGCACGACAATGAAAAGCTAATTTTTCCGGTAATTTATAGGAACTTCACAATATGCCCGTATCTCTTTACCGGTTAAAATCCATACAATCTTCATACTACTTCAGAAATACTATAACACTAAATACTGACTATCGATAACAATTACGACCGACGACATCCCCGACCCCGTGAAGAACCGCTTCACTCAAATCCAAAACTGCAAGTTTGGAGACGGGCCGTATCATTGTCCGAGATAGTCCACCGTCGCTCACGCGCACTCTAGCGCGTCTGACGACTCCATCAGCTCCGCTGTAGACCTCCTCCACGATGCCCTTGCACCATTCTCGTCGGGGCAAGGCAGGATCACAGACGAAGACTATATCGCCCTGGCGGATGGGCTCCGTTCTCCGGCACCACTTCTCGCGGCGCACAAGCGTAGGCAGGTACTCCAGGACCCACCTCCTCCAGAAACGGTCTCGCAGCAGGCGAGCAATCCTCCACTGCTTCCGCGTAGAACCCTCCTTGGGCAGCTCCGCATCCAAGCCAGGCGTATCTGGCACATTAGCTGCTCCCTTGAGCAGGTCATTAGGCGTCAACGGCGCCTCCTGGTCCGCATCCACCGGCAAATGGGTGAGCGGACGCGAGTTCACAATGTTCTCCGCCTCGATCAGGAAACTCTCCAATACAATGACAGCAAAACGTGGACGTTCTCTATTTGCTGACAGCTTAACATTCCATATATGATGTGTTCCCTGTACCAATGTTGGATTGATATAACAATCCCAACTCCGGAATGCGAGTGGGAGGGTAGCCCCACTTTTTACAACATTAAACATTTTAATTTTAGCACTATCACTTGGAACGATGTGAGGGATTTTCCAACTTATGTTATTTATAGCTATTTTATGTGTTTTTCCATCAACAGTTTTAACATACATATCATCAGTGTTTTTAGTAAGCAATAGAACAAGTTCATGTTTACAATTCAACACTACTTTCTTGTAGTCTTCCCCGAATCCCATCAACATTTTTAAGGGTACAGAAAAGCTGAAATGTCCTCCCGAAGGGATATTGTCTCCTCCACTCCACCCTGCATTCCGATAAAGAACTCCTTCCTGTTGACCGACTGATAGAAAGTTCTTAATAGTCGTTGTAATTCCAGTAAAACGTGTCCTATCCAATTCACATCCGTTTAGCTCATATCTTATTTCATCGAGAAAATAGGCCATGCAATTATTTTTGAGCATCCCACTAACACTATTTGTGCTGCTCGTTCCTGTATTTGAATCAATAATTTCGCTAAGTGTTCCTTCAAAGTGGAGAAAACTTTCACATGGAAGGACATACAAATCCTGGTTCTGAATTGTAATACGGACTTCATCATTCGCCTTGAAGTTTTGTTGATATGGATAATAAGTATGATATTCTTTTTTAATAATACTCTCATCATTAGCAGGTTTTTCTTGAAGATAAAAAATGTCATTCATTTGAATATTTGTTGATATACTTTATTTATTTATTTAATATTAAATCCCAATGATTTTAATATCAATTTATTTTTTAATGTGAGAGCAGGACGATGATGTGAAAGTCCTCGAGAAGATGATGATGATGATGATGATGATGATGATGCTTTCACTTCGGGTTTAGATTTGATAATGTTATCAAAGGAGCAATGTGACGTCTTTTTATTATAAATAATCATTCTGTTGGCCGTAAGTGAAGTCGAATTGATACAGTTTCTCCACGCAAATTAACCAAATCTCCGTTCTGATCGGTTATCCGTATTTCGAGTGTGCTTATTTCTCTGGTGTTGACAGGTAAATAAATCAAATTTCGTGGTGTAATGTTCATTTTATATCCAGGAGGGACATTTATTCCAAATTCATGAAGCACATGATTTGGTCTATTCCCCACATATGATCCACTAATAATGTTACATTCCAATCTAACGGAATTTATTTTTAAAATATTTACAGGATTATCCGAGATGTAAACTTCATTTTCATGTGGTCTTAATTTCCGCTTATTAAATCCAAATAAACGACCAATTGATCGTTCATGATTGAAATATACCGTTTCATTTTTAGTAATAACTTGAACTTGTAAAGTGTTGGTGTTACATTCAATTTTTATGCTATCATGAAGCTGAAACTCCTTGAGTTTAGTAATAATATATTTTATAATATCATCAAACTCATATGAGCCTATAGGTACTTCTATTACTTTATTCCCAATGTGAAATAGATTATTTCCCTTGTCAACATTCGGTATAGAGTTGAATGTATAAAAATCAATTAAGGCACATTCATAGTTACGTTTTAGTTCAATTTGTGGGAAAAAATGTTCGCTTAGAACAGATGTATTTCCATTTAAAGCAATTGTTAGTGATGTAGTCATTATGAAGTTGGTTTCTAAACTGTTTATTTTTTTATTAATCTCATTATACTTATAATATTATTTATTCGAGTACAATAAATTGATCGAATCCTTTTCTATATCGTCCAGTTTTCATATCATCATCCTTAGAGATTAGTAGAAATCCAAATTTGTCCTCCCAACATTTTCTTGATATATTCATAAACGAATCATAGGTCATGTCACTGTTCACATGATCCCGATATATTCGACGCATGTTTAAGTCATCTTGCTTAAACATTATAATAAAATTTGCATTATCTCGAATTAAATGTTTCGGTATATGAGTATACGTTTGTGTCGCGCGTCACATGGAGTTGCCTTAAACGGCTGCCCCACGCCAATAGTTCCCGAAGGAAGGGTAGACTTTGCAAGTGCAATCTGCACGCTGGGTTCAGCACGTTTTATTCTGAAAGTAGCAATAACTTAACCTCACACAATTTGATCTATAGCTTAACATACCGCAGTGTGTCCTCCTAATTCTGCACGACAATGAAAAGCTAATTTTTCCGGTAATTTATAGGAACTTCACAATATGCCCGTATCTCTTTACCGGTTAAAATCCATACAATCTTCATACTACTTCAGAAATACTATAACACTAAATACTGACTATCGATAACAATTACGACCGACGACATCCCCGACCCCGTGAAGAACCGCTTCACTCAAATCCAAAACTGCAAGTTTGGAGACGGGCCGTATCATTGTCCGAGATAGTCCACCGTCGCTCACGCGCACTCTAGCGCGTCTGACGACTCCATCAGCTCCGCTGTAGACCTCCTCCACGATGCCCTTGCACCATTCTCGTCGGGGCAAGGCAGGATCACAGACGAAGACTATATCGCCCTGGCGGATGGGCTCCGTTCTCCGGCACCACTTCTCGCGGCGCACAAGCGTAGGCAGGTACTCCAGGACCCACCTCCTCCAGAAACGGTCTCGCAGCAGGCGAGCAATCCTCCACTGCTTCCGCGTAGAACCCTCCTTGGGCAGCTCCGCATCCAAGCCAGGCGTATCTGGCACATTAGCTGCTCCCTTGAGCAGGTCGTTAGGCGTCAACGGCGCCTCCTGGTCCGCATCCACCGGCAAATGGGTGAGCGGACGCGAGTTCACAATGTTCTCCGCCTCGATCAGGAAACTCTCCAATACATGTTCCTTCGGCGCGACTTCCTTCAGGGTATGACGCAGTACTCTCTTGACGCACTGCACCATGCGCTCCCATACTCCGCCCTCAGACGGGTTCGCTGGGCAATTGAAAACCCATTCTATTCTTCTTGTTGATAACTCACTCTGAATCTGTTCCATCTCGAACACGTCACCAAATCGTCTGGCCTCCCTGTCAGCTCCCACGAAGTTCTTGCCGTTATCGCTGCGCAGTCTATGTACTGGCCCTCTACGGCAGACGAAGTTCCTGATCGCAATTATGCAGGAATCCGTCGACAGGTCATGCGCCAGCTCCAGATGAATCGCTCTCGTCGTCAAGCACGTAAACAATGCGACCCAGCGTTTCTCCCGGTGACGGGAAACAGTCACCAACAGTGGCCCAAAGTAGTCCAATCCAGTGTACTTGAATGGCCATCCACCCACTTCCAGTCTGTCTCCTGGATGGGGTCCCATTATCGGCGGCATCGGCCGCGCTCGCTGCAACTTGCACTCGTTGCACGTTGAGATCACTTTCCGCATCACACGCCTCATCTTGGTGACCCAGAACCTCGTCCGGATCTCCGCAATCGTAGCATCCACGTTTTGATGCTTCATCTTGGCGTGGAAGTGTCGCACAATCATCTCCGTTAGACTGTGCCTGTGTGACAGTATCACGGGTCTCCTCGCACTGTACGGCATGCACAGTGCGGCATCAATTCTGCCGGACGCTCGCAGAACCCCGTTCTCGTCCAAGTAGGGCGCCAGCCCTCGAATATCGCTCGAGCTGGCGACATCCTTTCCAGCTTCCGCCGACCTCATCTCGTCGGGGAACGCCTCCATTTGTGCCTGTCTGACCAACAGGTTCTCCGCGGCCTCACATTCCATTGCGGTGAGGCCGTATTCCTCGAGCTCGCTTCTCTGTCTGCGGCATCAGCGCGCAAACCTCAAGACCCAGGCTGTGGTCCTCACCAAGCGACTGAAGCTCGAGAATCTCTGGAATGAAATAACAAAATCGTTTGCCAACACTAATGCAAACTCACTGGGCATCTCTTCCTCATCAGGAGGATCTGGAACACGCTTAGTTCCGTCTTCAGGCGCCGGCCAGCTGTCCACTGGCTGCCTTAAAAACTCAGGTCCCCTTAGCCAACGTGATTTCTGGCCAAGGTCCACTTGCTTCTGCGACCGAGTCGCATCATCCGCTGCATTGTCAGCTGTAGGTACCCATCGCCATTGGGAAACCTCCGACGACTCCAAAATCTCCGCCACTCGGTTGCCAACAAACTGCTTATATCGGCGGTGGGTGCTGCCGATCCATCTCAGCACCGTCTTTGAGTCCGTCCAAAACACCAGGTCACTGATGACCACGCTGTGCTCTTCCTTGACAGCGTTCATCAGTCTGGTTCCAAGAACTGCTGCCTGCAGCTCCAGCCGTGGGATCGACATCGTTCTCATCGGGGCGCACTTCGTCTTTGCGCATACGAAACTCACTTGCACGTCGTCGTCCTCATATATGGCCCTCCAATAGGCCACCGCCGCGAATGCTGATTGGCTAGCATCCACGAACACGTGCAATTCCAAGGCCCGAACTGCTCCACGCCCAAAATAATGGCGAGGGCATCGGAACTGTCCCACGGCGTCCATCTCTTTGCGCCAAGTCGCAAAGGCTCTACCGATCTCCTCCGGTAGCGGTTCGTCCCACTGGATCTTCTGCCTCCAGATCTCTCTCAGCAACAGCTTCGCTGTAATCATCAGGCAGCACAGGAATCCCAATGGGTCGAACGTTGACATCACCAGGCTCAAATATTCCCTCTTCGTAGGAACTCTATCTCCACTCAGGACGCTGCTTGGCACTCGGTGAAACTCCACGTTGAACCTGAAGTCATCCGTGGCTACCTGCCAACGCATCCCGAGGATCTTCTGCTCAGCCTCACCCCATCCGACGCTCTTGACTCGTCCAGATGGTCCCAAAGCCGTCTCCACGATGGGTGAGCTGGATGAAAACTGGCATAACTCGAATCCAGCCTCCTTGTGTATCTCCCTCACACGGGTAGATACGCTGATAGCCTCGCTCTCTGTAGCGAAACTGTCCACATAGTCATCGACATAATGGTAGTCGACGATGGCCTTGACTGCTCTCGGATCCGAAATCCGAAACTTCAGGGCATTCACAGTCTTTACGTAATGCGCAGCGCTTTGTGAACACGCTGCTCCGAAGGTCATTACGTTCATCTCGTAGACATCCGGATCTCTCTTGTCGTCGCCATCTCTCCAAAGGAACCGTTGGGAACATCTATCCTCGGGTCGGATCAGCACTTGGTGGAACATCTCCTTGATGTCGCCGCAGACTCCGACTGCTAAAATGAAAGAGCACGGCTGGCAAAGGCTTGTAATGCTGAGGCCCTTTGTCCAGCACCGAATTTAGTGAAGTTCCTCCAACCTTGGCTGCAGCATCGAACACAAGCCGGACCTTACCGGGCTTGTTCGGGTTTTCGACACCAAAATGTGGCAAATACCATAGCCTGTCGCTCTTCACGGCGACCTCATCCGGCTGCAACCGCCTCGCGTATCCTTTGGACACGTAATCCTTGATGATCCGATCATATTCCAGCGCCAACTGCCCGTTGCGCTTCATCTTCTTCTCGACGTTCACCAGCCGCTTGTACGCCATCTCATAGCTCTATGGCAGCACAACGTGGTCGTCCTTCCAGAGTAGTCCCGTCTGGTAGCGACGCCCCACTCTCACCGTGGTGTCTTCGAGCATCCTTTGGGCCCGCACGTCGTCGCTGGCTGCGACCGGAGGCGCGGGCTTCACACCAAAGTTCTCCATGTCGAAGTAGTCCTCCACCATCTGCTCCATTGTGTCATCCACAGACACGGCCAGTAGGCAGGACCTCGGTGACGGCGTAGTTGATTGCCCACTTACAGGCCCAAACACAACCCAGCCCAGCTCGGTTGCGGCCGCATACGGTCCCTCTCTGGCAAACCGTCTCGTCCTAAGTGGCAATCCTAGGTGTCCATGGTCCAGTCCGATAAGCACCTTCGGCACTGCGTTGCTATACGGCTTCATCGGCAGACGCGCATCCTTATGCACGCCCTGGACATCTCGTCGAGTCAACGTTTGCATCGGCAAACTCAAGCTCGATTCGGCGTAGACATTTCTCAGAACGTGGCGAGTGGGCTTCCCAAGTCCACTTATCTTCAGACTCACCACGTTGGTAGGCTCTCTGGTCGCCCTACCTCCAAACCATTGGATGTTTAACTGTCGACGCTCTCCTTGCACTCCAAGATCCCTCCGTAGATCGTCATCAATCATCGTGACGGAGGATCCTTCATCTAGAAGCGCGTATGTATCCACCTTCCGACCAGCTCCGTACAGCGTTACTGGCAATATACGGAACAGAAGGCGGCCTCCTTCGGCGTCGACACAGCTCAAATTTCTCTGCATGGGAGCCTCCGCTGCCTGCGGAGCCCCTCTGTCCAGGCTGTTTCTGGGAACTGCTCGCTGCTGGTTCCCCTCTTGGTCCCTGTAACCATCTCGTGGCGAAGACCTCCTGTCCGGGCTGCGTCTGGAAACGGCTGACTGCTCGTTCCTTCCGTTGTGGCACCTGAAGCCACCTCGCAGCTGCGGCCTTCGCTCCTAGTCCGCCCCATGTAGCAAACGGTGATGCCTCTTGCGGCATCCGTTGATCTGACACTCACCCTGCGCCTCGCAGTCTCTAGTCAGATGTCCACTTCGTAAGCATGTGAAGCAAAGTCGATGCCTCCTCACCATGCTCCACCTGCCCGGTGGCGAAGCTCCAGTAAATTCTTGGCAGTTCCTAACTGCATGTTGTCCTCCACAGATTAGACAACCTCCATGCCGATCGCCATGTTGATCGCATGTATTCTGGTCGATGCTCGCATGTAGCACTCGACGCCTCGGCTCCTTTCCCTCGACGTCCAAAATCGTACACACGACGTTTGCGTACTCCTGTAGCCACGCGCTGAAGTGCACTACAGTGGGGAAGGGCTCAATCGTTGCAGCATGCCTGGCCCAGTCCACTCGCTTACTCGTAGGAAGCTTCGCCACAAGCTCCTCCATGAGGGTTGGGTTCCCCAGGTGCTGCTCCGCCTTCGCTGACTGCAGGAAGGCCGTGAGGTTACTCACTCGGGTCGCGAAGGGAACGATCTTCGCCAGGTTGTGCTCCGAAAACGGCGACACCTCTCGTACGTTGTTCAGCTGGCTGCGTATTAGCTGCTCCGGTCGGCCAAACCTAAAACGCAGCTGCTCCATCACGGCGCTGACGTTCCCAGGATGAATCAGTAGCGACTTCACTGTCTCGCGAGCGTCATCCTTCAGCGCCTTCAACAACCTCTGGTTGTTCTCCAGATCCGTGCAGTTGTATGCTCGGGTCGTCTCCGTAAACGCACATACGAAGATCGGCCACTCCTCGGGCTGCCCTCCAAATACAGGCAGATCCGGAAGCTTTCGTGGCCCAGATGCTCCTTGGATTCCATACGGCGTCGTCGAGGCGTAGGATCCGACAAGTGGCGATGGTGTTGCCACGTTGTGGATGCTCGCACCCGGTAGCGTCAATCCATGCGCTGTCTGCGCAGTGCTCGTAGCACACAGTGGCGTCCCAAAATTGTTGCTAGTCGTTAGCAATGGCGGTCCACTCCAAGATGGCGGCAGCGTGCAGGCCGCACCGCTCGCACCGACACCGTTGCATGGCACCGACCCGACCCCGTTAGCTAGGGCCTCTCCGTTAGATGGCGGACCGCTACAAAATGGCGGCCGCCCTGACGCTCCACTTTCGGCGCCAACTGCGCTTGGGCCATCTGCGAATGGCGCGCAATTGGCGGTGCTCGCACTCTGAGCTTTCGCTAGCTCCAGCTCCTTCTCCAACGCTGCGATCCTTTCCAGAAGATCCACCGTGGAGGGCTGTCTCGTCTCCGGCACTGAACTCGCAGCTGTGACCATGCTTCTAGGTTGGGAAGCGACTGTAGTCACCGTAGTGGCCGGGCTAGGAATGGCCGCCGCCGTGGTTATGTTCACCAGCGGCCGAGTTCCTGCTCCACTACTCACTGGCTGCTGATCCGCTCGTGTTGTTATAGGGGTGGCTCCCCCTCCGTTCAGCCGGGCACTCTTTCTTGGGGAATACTGCATCTTTCCCTGATCCAAAATGGCGGCGCCCTGCGCGCGCTCAAATGGTGTCACCTGCTCCTTGTGGCCGCTGCCTGCGGCCACCGATGCTTAGCGCTCCTTGCGCCTTCTGACCGCTGCTTGCGGTCTCCAAACTTGACGCTCCTAGCGTCTCCTAACCGCTGCCTGCGGTTTCCTTGTCGCTGTCTGCGACTCTCGGCGTTCGGCGCTGCCTGCGCGCCCTTACGTCGCTGCCTGCGACTCAGCCGGTACGTCTCGGCGTTCGGCGCTGTCCGCGCTCCACAATGTCGCTGCCTGCGACTTCTCTGCCGGATTCCGGCAACTCTCTAACTGGCAGTGAAGTCGTCACTCCAGCGCAAGTTGCCCTTGCAGTCGCCCTAGGACTGCGAATAAAAGGAGTTGTCGCGCGTCACATGGAGTTGCCTTAAACGGCTGCCCCACGCCAATAGTTCCCGAAGGAAGGGTAGACTTTGCAAGTGCAATCTGCACGCTGGGTTCAGCACGTTTTATTCTGAAAGTAGCAATAACTTAACCTCACACAATTTGATCTATAGCTTAACATACCGCAGTGTGTCCTCCTAATTCTGCACGACAATGAAAAGCAAATTTTTCCGGTAATTTATAGGAACTTCACAATATGCCCGTATCTCTTTACCGGTTAAAATCCATACAATCTTCATACTACTTCAGAAATACTATAACACTAAATACTGACTATCGATAACAATTACGACCGACGACAGTTTGAGATAAATAGAATGAATCAATATTCCTATGTCGTCCCATACAAAAATAGTTTCGAATATTATCTTGCTTTTCACATGCCACATCATCAAATATCATAATGGAATTGTTTTTAGCTTCTTGCGGTGCTAAAACGCTGTCATTTGTTGAAAATGTGTAATATCCCATTCCTCGTATTGGTTTGACAAGTTTTTCCAAGTACTCATATTTTGGTTGGTATAAACTCTTTGAAAATACATAAATATTTTCAAATTTTAAACCATTTGGACTTTCAATGAGGCTTATCATAACATTAGTTTTTCCGCAATTGGATGGTCCAACAATTAATGCTCTAATTGTATTTGGTAGCAAAGAGCTGTGCCGCTGATGTATACTCTCACCATGAACCCCACCTTCAATGTTTCTCACTGAGATGCTTTTATTTTGTTTTAATAAACGCATGTTTTAGAGATAACTACTTCATTCAAGGACAATCATTCGTTAATTGAGGTTGATATAAAATGGGTAAACATTTTTATAATGTAATCAGTCATAATTCAAAAGTCAAACAGGGTACTGGCCTCATAAATAATTTAATGAACACTCTACCCTTTGAGGCTCATATACCAGGATACAATTACTGTGGGCCTGGTACAAAGCTAGAGAAACGATTAGCTCGCGGTGACCGGGGTATAAACCCATTGGATGAAGCTTGTCGCATTCACGATATTGCTTATTCAAATAACAAGGACTTGGGTGAACGACATAAAGCAGACTCGGTTTTAATTGATAAGGCTTGGGAACGGGTAAAAGCGGGTAATAGCAGTATTAGTGAGTGATCGGCTGCATATTTTGTAACAAACATGATGAAGCTAAAGAAAAAATTTGGTATGGGAACAAAGCAGCAGAAAAAGAAAGTAGTAAAAAATCTCTTGCTTCAATAATCAAAAAAGCAACCATTGAATTAAGAAAGAACAAGCCTCTCGACATATTGAATGCAGTAAAAGTGGCTCGCAAAGCAGTATCCAACTCAATGGGGTGTAGGAAAAATGTAGTAGTTCCACGGGTCATAGCAATCCCAAATGTTGGTGGTTTCTTACCATTGGTACCTATTTTAACAGCCCTTAGCGCTGTGGGTAGTTTGGCATCAGGTAGCGCAGCAATTGTAAAGTCTATTAACAATGCAAAGATGGCAAAGGCACAACTTGAGGAAAACCAGAGACACAACAGAAAAATGGAATCGGTAGCATTGGGGGAGGGTTTGTATTTACAACCTTACAGAAAGGGGTACGGAATATCATTTTCAAGAAATATTAAAAATCAAAAACGGAATCAAAAAAACTTCTAAATGAGCTACCCAAAAGGGCATTATTATTTCGATATATTAACGTTTGCATTTAAAAATATTAAACATTTTCGGGGAGTTTTTATGAAAGATGAGTTACCTAAATTTCCTCATTATTCCGAGTGTGGAATAATAAATTTAGCAGACTCGACATCAGATGGAACGCATTGGGTAGCGTATTATAAGAAAGGATCAGAGTCGTATTACTTCGACAGTTTTGGGAATTTAAACCCACCATTAGAAGTAATTAGATATTTAGGAAGAAATATTAGGTATAATTACCAGCGTTTCCAAAAATTTGGTACGTTTAACTGTGGGCATTTATGCCTTCACTTAACATGAAGAGGGCAATTTGACCTTTTTCAATTGCTAGATGCTCTATCCTTGCAATCTCTTCACATACCACAAGTGCCTAGTAGTAGGGGGAGAAATGTACTCCTTGCTGGGTATAAAGTCAGGCAGATCGTCAAGGAAAATTATCATTCAGCGTCGCCACCTCTGACCGCCAACACCAGCAACACCAGCAGCACCAGCAACACCAGCAACACCACCAGCACCACCAACTCCAGCGCCACCAGCTCCACCAACAACAACAAGAATGAGTAATTTCACCACCACCACCAGCTCCAACAGCTCCACCAGCGTCACCAACAACTCCATCCGCTCCAACACCACCGCCTCCAACCTTCCTCCTGGAGTAACCCAGGAGGACATTAACGCACTCATAAAGGATATAGAGGAGGACCCGCTAATGCTTGCCTTTAACTCATGTAAAGTTAAAGGCAAGCTCAGGTTTAAGAAGTTGCCAACCAATATGGCATTTGATATATTTTCAGCAAAACGGGTGCCCAGCAAGTTTGGCGGTACCAGTATTCTGGTGGATCTGGTGTAATCGTTTACCTCCCGGACAGGTTTTCGGACATAGGTGATGACCTATGGAGTACAATTTCTAATGGGGCTTATTACTTCATCACACATGATGATGGTAATATATATATAGATTTAAAATCAAATTTAAATAATAATCAATAAAAATATATAAAATAAAATTTAAATAATTTTTTATTGGGAAAATGGGAATTCTTTTTCAGCTTCTTTTACAGGAAAAAAAAAAAATAAATAAATAAATAAAATAAATAACTAAATTGAAAATAAAATAAAATAAAATATATTTTTTACTGGGAAAAGGGACTTGGGCTTTCTTTTGCAGCTCATGTGTTCTTTAGTTTTCCGCTATCAGATCGGATCTGAAACCAGGTTTACCAGGTCTGTTTATCAGATCAGACCAGGTTTACCAGGTCTATTTATCAGATCAGACCAGGTTTACCAGGTCTATTTATCAGATCAGACCAGGTTTATCAGGTCTGTTTATCAGATCAGACCTGGTTTATCAGGTCTGTTTATCAGATCAGACCTGGTTTATCAGGTCTGTTTATCTGATCAGACCTGGTTTATCAGGTCTGTTTATCAGATCAGACCAGGTTTACCAGGTCTGTTTATCAGATCAGACCAGGTTTATCAGGTCTGTTTGTCAGATGAGATATATACCCATGATTAATTAATTATTTCTCAGTGCATTCGCAACCCCAAGACTGGAATAACCACTATTGATTTTTAAATTGAAATGTTTTTAAACGTAATCACAATGAATGAGAATATTTTATTGCAATTGAACAAAACTCGAAATGCTTTAAAAAAAAAATTTTCCGAGTTGAAGCAATTCAAAAGTCAGAATATTATGGGTTTAGAGGAGACTTTTAAACCTATAACGGAACCATTAAATAAACTTCTTAACAACAAGGAAAAATTAGATAACAGTGAAACGAGAAAAAATCATCATGATGAAACCGAACTAGATATTGAGAATAAAACACCGCATATGAAAAAGAGGAAACTTACATTTTACACAGCAACCAACAAAAATTAAACACCTAAATATGATGGATACAAGTCAATGGATTGGAGGTTAAAAAGCGATGATGATGATGATGATGATGATGATGATGATAATGATCAATTTTACTCACAACCAGCTATGGATAATGATTCCTCATTTTCACCAACTGATCATCATTCACATCAATCATCACCCGTGTTATCAAACCAAGCGGGTACTCACACATCAAGTGTATTATCAACTCACCCCACACGTCTACATTGGAAGCAACTCAACCATCGCTGCTTGAAGAGAGTTCAAAAAATCTAAATGTTAGTGAGCTGGCACGAGAACACATTTTGGATAAGACATATGGTCCACACAAAAATGAATCTGGTCAATTAATGTTGGAAAATAATATAATAGTTGTAACAAATAATACAATTGAATTTGATGATGGAGAAAACTGGCGACTCACAAGAGGATTATATTCTTTAATATTCCACCATCTCCCAAAAAATTATAATACAGATGATTTGAATGTATACAGAGAAATTTTAGAAAAAACTAATGTATATCGAAGAAATTTTCAACCAAACGGACAAGTGAAAGGAACGAGAGCATTAAAATATTCTAAAATTATTAAACCACTTTTAGCTAAATTACGCGTTTCCGAATCTACACCCAAACCTAATAAAGAGGTTGTATCCGGGTCTGGTTTCATGACACTTGAGAGGAATAAACCGAATTATGTTTACTGGGACGATCCAAATGAGTTAGTGGAACGACTTCAACTCTTAATAGCATCGGAAACAGCGGGAAATACAAATCACACAAACGAAATTACTTCAATAATTGAAGAATTGAGGGAGGCTAAAATTATATTCTAATTTAGTATATATTCATGAGGAAATATTCAAGTGAGATTATAATCATCATGTCCGTTGACAAGTTTGGACGTTATATACATGAAAAGGAGAACACAAATAATTTAAAGCGATATGGGAAAACTGAGACAGGACTCTACATAGATACAGATGGCAACTTTAATATTCAACAAAGGCGCATAAAAAATGGTGGTTTTCCTAAGGAGAATGCAGACATCGTCATCAAAGAATACGTTGACACAGCCATAAAGCAGTTGAGAGAATCTCTTACCTCATTAATTGTAAAATATCAAGAAGAATTTGGACAGAGTTATGATGGGCTTGAGGCAATCGATACAGATACGGAGGGTAACTTTAATAGTCAACGTATAAAAAATTCTGGGAATCAAAAAGGATCTGAAGATAAAGTTGATAAGGCGTATGTCGACAATAGAATAAAGGGATTGATGGACTCAATTATTTCTCATCAACAAGAATTAATTGTTAGTATTCCTGATGTCAAAACTGCTAATATCGAAGATCGATTAGATAGACTTGAGATAGTTATCAGAAGTTTTATTGACAAATTTAGATAATCTATATAATTTGACACTCACTCAAAAAATAATTCAATTATAATACACTAAAATCTGATTAGAATTCAGTAAATCTGAAAATGAGTAGACGGGGTATTATTAATGAATTACATGCTCCGGCACGCAAACATTTTCTCCGTCGGAGGGTAATTACAAAAGGAATAAACTGCTTATGGCAGGCAGACTTGGTGGAAATGGGAAAGTACTCGTCCTCAAATAATGGGTATCGCTACCTACTAACAGTAATTGATACATTTTCCAAATTTGCGTGGGGTGAAGAAGTTAAATCTAAGACTGCGAAGGATGTTGCTGAAGGAATGGAGAGAATATTTAAATCTGGACATGGAGTACCAAAGAATCTACAAACAGATGACGGAAAAGAGTTTTTAACACACAATTTAAGTCTTTGATGATTCGTTATGAAATAAATCACTATTCGACGTTTAGTACTCTAAAGGTTTCAATTGTCGAGAGATTTAACAGGACATTAAAAGAGCTCATGTGGAAGGAGTTTTCTTACAATGGGAGCTATAAATGGATTGGCATGTACAGGGGATTAATTGAATTTTACAACAACAAAAAACATAGGACTATTAAAATGGCTCCTATTGAAGTAAACACTGAGAATGAAGAACACATCTTGAAAACGGTATACAATAATATGAAAATGTTTACTGGTAGCAAACTGAAAATTGGTGACAATGTTCGAATTTCTAAATATAAGGGGGTATTTGAGAAATCATACACTCCTAATTGGAATGTTGAAATTTTTCGAATATATAAAGTACAAAATACATATCCAACAACATATTTATTGGAAGATTTAAACGGGAATCCAGTTAAGGGTGGTTTCTATAAGGAAGAACTGAAAAAAACACGATTCCCCAATACCTACCTAGTTGAGAAGGTACTCAAAAGGCAAGGAAAAAGATGCCCTTGTACGTTGGTTAGGTTTCCCGGAAACAGATGATAGCTGGATAAATTCCTCTGAAATTTTGTAAGGAAATAAATACACAAACAATTTTATATTTTTCTTTTCATTATGTTTTTATTTGCTTTTTTCAAATATTTTATATTTTCTATAATTTCAACTTATTATTATTATATACAATAGATTTAAATTATTTAATAATCTTAGAATTTAACATTTTGAATAAATTATTATTTTACTAGCTTAAATCGATCGTTTTATTTACATTTTGGTTTATTTAGATATATCCTCAATTATAAATTCTGTATTTTCCAGTTTAGCCATTTTAATATAATGCCAAAATATTTCTCGTTCGTAATTGTCGAGCGCACTTGCCGATTCATCTATTTTTCTTTTCAAATTTTCCTTTTTTTCATCACTAAGTAAAGACTCGGGTATTGCAAGGGATTCATTGATGAAAACCCTTGAGTTTGCTTCTAGAGTTGAGATCTTATTCAGAATTTCCTGTTCTATAGTTGAAAAGTGTCCTATTGCCACAGTTGAAACCCCATCTTAACAGATAATTCTTTTATCATCCTTATTATCTAATGTAATTTTTCTAATTTTATATGTACCAATTTCATGTCCTCTAGACCTAAACATTAACATTGAATCTGATTCTTGTTGCCCTGTGAACAAACAATTTTTGTATTGCTCAAAAGATATTTTCGCTAATGCACTCCTTTTAACTCCCTTATTCTTCTTCACACATTTTCTGGCTGGCTACCTGCACTCGCTGATGTGTAGGCATACATTTTTGAGCGAAGACCTACAAACTCCGTCATTGACCTACCCTGCAGCTCGTCCTTAAAGAACCCTCAGCGCTTCTTATTACACTGTTGGAAATTATATTGCCTAGCCAATTCATCTGGATATTCGGATGTGTCAAATTTTAAAGCAACATCATCCCGAATATCGCTATACAAATCCTCTGTTTTAATAGAGTATATAAATGAATCTGTATCCATATAATTTAATTTCAGTGCATCTCGAAATTTTGGCTTCATGTAAGAATAATGAAAATCATACATTTTCCATTTGGATAACTCCAACACTACAAAACCTAGATATGTTGGCTTATCACAAATGTTGCGCAATCTATTCATTTGGATTGCATGCATATTTTCAGTAAACTTTGTTGCACTATGAAAATTGGCTCTCGCTATTAAGTCCCTTGCACATAATCTAGGGCGCCCACCTTTTGGACCTACAGGTGGGGCTTCCCATTGTGTAATCAATCGAATATCTTTGATTTTTAAATTGAAATGTTTTTAAACGTAATCACAATGAATGAGAATATTTTATTGCAATTGAACAAAACTCGAAATGCTTTAAAAAAAAAATTTTCCGAGTTGAAGCAATTCAAAAGTCAGAATATTATGGGTTTAGAGGAGACTTTTAAACCTATAACGGAACCATTAAATAAACTTCTTAACAACAAGGAAAAATTAGATAACAGTGAAACGAGAAAAAATCATCATGATGAAACCGAACTAGATATTGAGAATAAAACACCGCATATGAAAAAGAGGAAACTTACATTTTACACAGCAACCAACAAAAATTAAACACCTAAATATGATGGATACAAGTCAATGGATTGGAGGTTAAAAAGCGATGATGATGATGATGATGATGATGATGATGATAATGATCAATTTTACTCACAACCAGCTATGGATAATGATTCCTCATTTTCACCAACTGATCATCATTCACATCAATCATCACCCGTGTTATCAAACCAAGCGGGTACTCACACATCAAGTGTATTATCAACTCACCCCACACGTCTACATTGGAAGCAACTCAACCATCGCTGCTTGAAGAGAGTTCAAAAAATCTAAATGTTAGTGAGCTGGCACGAGAACACATTTTGGATAAGACATATGGTCCACACAAAAATGAATCTGGTCAATTAATGTTGGAAAATAATATAATAGTTGTAACAAATAATACAATTGAATTTGATGATGGAGAAAACTGGCGACTCACAAGAGGATTATATTCTTTAATATTCCACCATCTCCCAAAAAATTATAATACAGATGATTTGAATGTATACAGAGAAATTTTAGAAAAAACTAATGTATATCGAAGAAATTTTCAACCAAACGGACAAGTGAAAGGAACGAGAGCATTAAAATATTCTAAAATTATTAAACCACTTTTAGCTAAATTACGCGTTTCCGAATCTACACCCAAACCTAATAAAGAGGTTGTATCCGGGTCTGGTTTCATGACACTTGAGAGGAATAAACCGAATTATGTTTACTGGGACGATCCAAATGAGTTAGTGGAACGACTTCAACTCTTAATAGCATCGGAAACAGCGGGAAATACAAATCACACAAACGAAATTACTTCAATAATTGAAGAATTGAGGGAGGCTAAAATTATATTCTAATTTAGTATATATTCATGAGGAAATATTCAAGTGAGATTATAATCATCATGTCCGTTGACAAGTTTGGACGTTATATACATGAAAAGGAGAACACAAATAATTTAAAGCGATACCTGCACTCGCTGATGTGTAGGCATACATTTTTGAGCGAAGACCTACAAACTCCGTCATTGACCTACCCTGCAGCTCGTCCTTAAAGAACCCTCAGCGCTTCTTATTACACTGTTGGAAATTATATTGCCTAGCCAATTCATCTGGATATTCGGATGTGTCAAATTTTAAAGCAACATCATCCCGAATATCGCTATACAAATCCTCTGTTTTAATAGAGTATATAAATGAATCTGTATCCATATAATTTAATTTCAGTGCATCTCGAAATTTTGGCTTCATGTAAGAATAATGAAAATCATACATTTTCCATTTGGATAACTCCAACACTACAAAACCTAGATATGTTGGCTTATCACAAATGTTGCGCAATCTATTCATTTGGATTGCATGCATATTTTCAGTAAACTTTGTTGCACTATGAAAATTGGCTCTCGCTATTAAGTCCCTTGCACATAATCTAGGGCGCCCACCTTTTGGACCTACAGGTGGGGCTTCCCATTGTGTAATCAATCGAATATCTTTGCGCTTTAAGCTGTTCTCCATTGTCTTTCCGTAGACACTGTTGTTTAAAAGCTTAAAAAGTCTTTTCAAAATTACTTTTAGCCCTAGTCCTGTGTTCAGTGTTAATATCAATATATTGTTTAAGCCAAGGTTTTTGCTTGAATTTAAGGATAGTATGAATCTTTTTAAGCTCTAATCCATTAATTAAACTTTGCTGCAGAGTTTTGTAATGAATTATATAATTATATTTATGACAAAGATCTGCTATTAACTTTGAACATTTAGAATTTTTCGAAGGGAGTCTGTTTGCAGGGCAGAAAGGCAGGTCATTATGTTGGTCGTGAAGTGAGTATGGATATTTCAAGTCTACCTCTAGAATATATCCATACTCACTATTTTCGGAAACAGAATTAATGTCGAACAATTATATTTCTGATTGTTCCAACCATTTGAAATCTCCATAAGGGAGTGGTTCAGACATTGCCCAACCATATAAATTATTGGCATCCACATACATTAAATATTCAGATTCCTTAGTCGAATCAAAATCTTTAAGATATTTGTGGTTTGCTTTTGTATATCTATGACTACTTTGAACTAATCCCCCTCGAATTCCAGACTGGATATATGTAATCATATCTACATCAGTGAGTAACTCGAGGGAAATTTGTGTAGTTTTCAACATAGCATCCCACGACAAGCCCGGAGTTGTATAATAATGGGCAGGATCGAGATTAAATATGTTTGAGCAAATGCTCCTAAAATTTTGAAACACATCTGTGAGAAGCAAAACATCGGTTTTAAGATACAACTCCAAATAATCTTTAAGTGTTTGGCACTTGAAGTGATTCCAAACCTGAACTGCATGGAGGTAATCTTCTTCTGAACATTCAGAGTCTGTCAAATTGCTAAAAAATTTAGCTCTTGCTGGAAGACAAGTCTCAGATAGTTTCTGGTGAGAATCGAAATATTCGTATGGGAAAACGCCTTTCCTACGAAGGAGTGAGAAATCTGTCATGTTGGGAAATTGATTTCGAAGTACTTTGAAATCCCCTTCATTTAAAGTACCTACAACGGTGTCTAGGCTAGAGGACAAGAAACGAAGAGTGTCCAAAAATCTTATTTCTAAATATTTTTTTCCTACAGGAAAATATTTTGAAATTGATACATAAACTACCTTATTTTCTGGGATTATTTTTTTTTTTCCCCCTCAATCTCCCCGAGTTCTTTAACAAATAGATGAGCATCATATTTGGATAAATTATGAAAGAATACGGGTATAAAATCTCCTGTCTTATATTTGAGGTTGCACTCACTATGTGCTGCACCTCGAAATTGCCTTGTGAAATGACAGTGATCTCTCACTCTGTCATTACCTAAAATTCCTGCACATATGTGACAATTGAGGGCCTCATCAAAATCTTATGCATCCTGTGCACTCATTTGGAGGGGTACTATATAATTCATATATTTTTCATATATAGCGGACAAATCGGACGATAGAGAATCTACAAAAGTGCGCCCGACATTTACCCCAGTCTTTGAAACAAATTTTTCTAAAGACGGGTCGAAAGAACACTTAATGTAATAGGCAAAGGCTATGGGTACATGCTTATTTACTATTTTTGTTTTTTCACTTACATCTACCAATGTGGGCTCGAGAATACACTCGAAGTCAGCATACACTGCAAAGGGGACCTCCAGCTGGCGATGAACATGCTCGAATTTAAGGGTTGTTTCCTTAGGTGGCTCAGTGACGATGTTGTTGCACCTTTCCGCATGTCGCTGAGCCCTGAGCTCACTTGTTGAGAAGCAGAGGCACTTGTTGCAGAACCAACGGAAATCACCGTTTTTCCCCAGTTGTGAAGATAGAAGACTGTAATTTAAAATTATATAAAATGAATTATTAGATATGTATATATAGTTTAGATTAATTTATTTGTGCTTACCCAGGCATATTTTTTATCCACACATAATGTCCACTATTGTCGGGGGTTGGTCCATCCAGGAACAGTAAATTGAAATGATGTTGCTTCTGTGTTCCATTTGTAAAGAGGGGTCCATAGATGCTGTCGTTTTCCTCATCATAACCAAACACATTAACACTAATGTGAGGGTTTTGAGCCACGAATTTGTTGATTTCTTTAATCCTTAATGGGAATGTCAATCCACTGAAGTCAACAGTAATATCCTTTGTTGTGATAATGGATAATTTTATATCCACACCATATCCGTTGCACCGTTCTCCGTGGTCTTGTTGTGGGTTAAGTCCCGATATGATTGCCCACTTGAAGCAGAACACGTCATTGTTCTGGACATTTATACACGCTTTTCGATTTTTAAGGGGTGTAGGGAGATCGAAATATGCTGATCCTCTATGTGGAACATATTGCAGCATGTTCAGCTCCACCCTAAGTATACGTGTTAGGGTCCATCCACTGTCCTTCTCTTGGAACTCTCCCATTTTTGTTATTATGAAAGATATGTGGGAATCATATAATTCATTTAAATTTGAAGAGATCGTAATCCGAGTCATCTTACTCTTGAACGATTTTGTTTCTTCATGCGTTTCATTATCCTTTATCAGCATGTATTCCGCAAACAGCTCAAAATTTATTTTTGAAGCTGTAGGAAAGGTCAACACTCTTTCAATATGAGGCCTGCTTCATGTAGGAATTCCTCAGGAATCCTAAGAGCTGCTCCCTCATTTACATACATGTACTGAAGAATACGTCCTTTGTACCCATCAGTAATTTGCTTCAACTGCCCATCGAGGGGCTTGGTGGCAAAATATTTATGTTGCTCTGTGCGAGCATGGGTGTGCCATTGCACATTAGGTGGGAGGTGCCGCTGGCAGGAGTTGCAGTAAATTCCATTCATGTTGTTGATGTTGAAGTTGTTGATGTGTTGTTGGTGTTGTTGGTGTACATTTTGAGTTTTTGTTTTGTTTTTTGTTCCTTTTTGATTTGTTTTAAGTTTTGTTTATTTATTTTTCTTTTTTTTTTTTGCACTAAAGCTTTGGCTTTAATATTTCACAAATTTTAGTTTTCACAAAAATTATTTCACAATTTTTTGTTTTTTAAATTGCCGATTGTTTTTTGTACGTTGAAAATTTTTTGGAAATACTCCGAGCCGTTTGAATAACAAACAAGAAGTGATTCTTAAGATAGAGTTAGTCTATTCGTAGAGCCACAAAATTCCAAACAAATAGAAAATGTTGAGCAAATACTTGACATTTCTATCCATTTCTTTGAGAAACCTTTACAATTGTAACCTTTCACCCCATTCCCTTTTTTGGTGGGGTGTTTGCCCTATGCATGAGTTCGATTGTTGAAATATGGAATGAGTGTGGGAAAATAACACTCTCTCCCTTTTTCAAGTGAGGATCGTGGGTCATAGCGTTCAGCGCGTGTTTTTTTCCGTTACAAGTCTAGCATCCTTCTTCTATTGCATCCTCATCCCTTTTTGGTGGAGTAACTGAACATGTTGAGGCATGCATTCGATCGTTTGGATGTGGAAAGAGTCTGTCCCTTTTTCAAGTGAGGATCGTGGGTGAGCAGCCTTCAAGTCCCTTTTTGGTGGGCTAATTGAGCATGTTCAGGCATGCATTCAATCGTTTAGATGTGGAATGAGTGTGGGAAAATCACAGTCTGTCCCTTTTTCAAGTGAGGATCGGGGGTGAGCGTCTTTCAGCACGTGGTTTTTTCCGTTACGAGCCCTTTGCGGGATCGCTGCGGCGCGCCCCTTTTTAAGTGCTCGCACTCGTATCCATATCCCTGTGGGAACCCTTGAACACTTGTTCACAAGTGTCCTTTTACATGTAGTGACCCTAATTTATTTCATCTTTATTACCCCCTCTATTGACAGGTTGACAGCTAACCCTAATTAATTGCATTTTTATTACTCAAACCACTTAAAATTTTGACAGCTAACCCATTAATTGCATTTTTATTACCCTTTTTTGCCAACATCAAAGGTCCCGAAAACAACGTATTCTTACTACTGACACAGTAAACAGAATCCTCAAAGAGAAAAGAGACGGGATAGTTGACTCCGGCCACCTTTGCGAAACACTCTAAGCCAGGAATAGAATCCTAATTTCAGAAATACAAAATTGCATGCTCACGATCACACTCGCCAAAAAACAATATGATAAATCCAGTTATTTTTAATCACAATGACCTTAAATCTATCTTCGACGAACAGCTCACAGAGGTCCCCTTAGTTAGTCTCATGGATGTATCTAAGATTAAGTTTTTTCAATCTAATATTTTTATCCATGTAATTGTTCAATATCCTAAAGTTAAGTTTATTTGTAAAAGAGTCCTGCTCTTTCCTGTTGCTCACTACCATACCATGTTACAAATTGAAGAAAACGTCGTGGCAGAATGTGATGACGGAGTCCTAGCAGTTTCAAATTGCGCGTCTACCAACTTGGCCACGCTCTGTAAAAAGGCGGTTCACGACACCTGCGCCTGGCAGTTACATGCCGGCGGTGTGGCTACATGCCGGACGCAGCCCAGCAATCTAGAGCCCCTTACAATCGTGGAAGACGGAGTAATAATCGTCAACGAGAAATTTACGAGGATTACTATAGACGACGGGCCTACAACAACCGTAGTAGGGATCCACCTTATCACCTTCGAAAGGAAGGCGGTCATCAACGGCTCAGTGTATTTGAACCTTAATTACGCTGTGGATAAGAGCCCCGGAATCGCGGCCTCCCCATTAATCAACATTACGGAACATGATCAAATACTGAGTCTGCCGCTGCGGCTGATGCAGGAGCTCAGAGGGGACGTGTCCGCGGGAGGTGCACCAAAAATCTGGTTCGTCGCGGGATTCGCCTGCTGCAACAACACTGCAGGCGCAAACGGGAGTCATCCCAGTTGCAAAAATCCAGGTAGGATGAGCAGACCTATTTTTATTCTCTCTTTTAATATTAATCATTTTATTACCTATCATTTATTAATATTAAGCATTTCATATTATTATTATAATTCCACTCATGTATGGTCCACCCTAAATTGGGTCCACCCTAATTGGCCCGAGAGCTGAGCCAACATATTGTGCCCTTATGGGCCGTGGCTTTGTCCCATTGGCTAACAGCGATCGTATGACTTCTGCAAAATGTGCATGGTCAGCGGTCTGCCACGGGCATCCGGTCATGCATGAGCTTTTGTAAGTTCTTAAGTTCAGTTCATATTTTACATTCAATAAATCAAGAGCACCAGCTCCTATTAATGAAACTCCGGCACTTAGCCGTTAAACCTTTTATTTACTGATATACCGGCTGAGTCTCTAGGCCAGCGGTATCGAAGGGCAGTCCCCTTCCATCCTAATCATCATAGGAGTAGACGGCCAACCGGCTACCAATTATTGGAGACAGTGGCGAGGGACCCCACATCGGCTGTACCCCTCCCCTCACACCTATTAACTTATTTATTTATTTATTTATTTAACAATAATAGCAAAATACTGCTATGTTAAGCCATACCCTTACCTCTGACCGAAGAAGGGAGTGTTTTTTAAGGATGTGCTCCGACTCACATCAGGTTGGCCGAGGTAAGGATAGGTGCCTTAATATAATATTAGAATTTAAATCTAAGGACATTTCAACATGTAACAGAAAATAAAAGTCATTATACAGGGAACATAAAACGCGAAAAGGATCATGAATTTCGAAATTTGATTTGCAAGTTACAAGAGCGATAGGCCGAAAGTGTCGCGAAGGCCTGGCAGGGGCCGAAAGACGCAGCAAATTTAACAAAAAACTAGAAGAAACAAAACCATGAATTAATTTATGAATAAACATTACGCCGTGGCAGGTGCGCCGGTCCTTCAGGGAGGGCAGGTCTAAAAGGCGCAGTCTGTCAATGTATGAGGGAAGGCGACGATGTGGATCCCAGATTAGACCACGTAGAGCAAACAAAAGGAATTGCTTCTGTACCGATTCAATAAGGTCTTGATACTTTGCGTACTGAGGTGACCATACGCACGAACAATATTCGAGAATTGGACGAACAAGAGAAACATACAGTAGTTTCGTGGTGTAGGGATCAACAAACTCCTTGGACCATCGCTTAATAAAGGCTAAAACCCCCTTAGCTTTACTGACAATTATACCGATGTGATCGGCGAAGCTCAAGTTGTGGCTAAATAAAACACCAAGATCAGTAACAGAATGAATACGTTCAAGAACACTCGTGCCTAAAGAATAATTAGCATGGAAACAATTTCTGCGGTAAAACGACATGTATTTACACTTGGAGTTGTTAAGGAACAACATATTATGGGTGCACCAGGACAACATGTTGTTTAAATCAGATTGCAAAAGCTTAGGAGAGTCAGGATTCGCAAGAGGCAAACATATTTTAACATCATCAGCATACATCATGACGTAAGAGTGGAGAATAACTTGGGGCAGATCATTTATAAAAATGCCAAATAAAAGAGGACCGAGGTGGCTCCCTTGAGGAACACCAGAAGTCACGTGAACAAGGTTTGAGAGTGAACCCTTGAATGCAACTCTTTGAGTACGGTTCAACAAATAAGTAGAAATCCACTTGATCAACGTGACCGGAAAACCCAAAAGACAAAGTTTCTTCAACAGTAATTGATGATTCACCGAATCGAAGGCTTTGCTGAAATCTGTGAAGATAACATCGGTTTGGGTGTTATTTTTAAACGCGTTTCTAATCACAGCAACAAACTCAAGGAGATTTGTAGACGTAGATCTGCGTTTCATAAAGCCATGCTGTGACGGGGACATTATTGAGCAACATTGGTGCTGAAGCTGAGCAGTAATTAGAAATTCAAATAATTTCGGAATCGCACTAAGTTTAGCTATGCCTCTATAGTGTTCAATATTAGATTTACTGCCCTTTTTATGAAGCGGAATGATAAAAGATTCTTTCCACACTTCAGGGAAAAACGAATGCTGAAGTGATAGCTGAAAAAGTCTAGACAGTGGTCTACATAATGCGCTGGCACAATTTCTCAGAACACAACTAGGTACAAGATCTGGACCAGAGGAGAAGGAAAGTTTGATTGTTCTAAGATTATGAAGAACATCATCTTCACTGATTACAGGCATAAAAATGCAATTGGAGTGAGGAAGTGGGAAAGAATATTCTGAGTTAATATCGAAATTAATTTGTGAGTATGTAGTCTGGAAGAATTTTGCGAACAGGTTCGCGATATCAGAATCATTGGAAGCGGAAGCATTATTGAAATGAAGGCATGAAGGAAATTGTTGAGATTTACGTTTCGAGTTAACGAAAGCGTAAAATTGCTTTGGGTTTGCCTGAAACTCCGATTTGCACCGATTTAAGTGGTTTCTGTAGCATTCAGAATTGTGTGCTAAGAAATTAGAACGGGCAGTTAAATATCTCGAACGGTCGACTTGGAGACCAGATTTGCTGTACTTTTTAAAAAGTCTGGATTTCCGATTTTTTAAATAAGAAAGCCGACGAGAGAACCAAGGGGGCTTGTGAGAAACATCTGGTGAGGGAAATGAAGGGACATACATGTCGAAAGCTGTGTACATTATGTCGTAGAAACGCTTAACAATGTTTGAGGGATCCTCTGTAGAGTTCAAGAAAGTCCAATCTGTTAAAGATAAGTAGTGATTCATTTCTGAAAACTTAGCTTTTCGAAAGCAACGAAACGTTGCAGGCTCTGCTTCCGGACACCCTAGTAATGGGGTGGAAGCTTCAAGGATTAGCTCCAAAGTGGGATGATAAGCATCTTCAGGACTAGAAAGGGGGTCAATTCTCCTGACGAAGGCATTAGCAAACTCAGAGACAAAGATGAGGTCTAAGACATTATTGCTACAGTTCTTAACGAAGTTTAATTGTCCCAATGAGAGGTCTATAAGACCATGAATTAAATCGTGGGGTGTGGTGGGAACAAGAACATTAGAATCAGGCAAAGGCATCCAAGAGATGGAGGGCAGATTGGCAGATTCAATTGATCGTTCATGATTGAAATATACCGTTTCATTTTTAGTAATAACTTGAACTTGTAAAGTGTTGGTGTTACATTCAATTTTTATGCTATCATGAAGCTGAAACTCCTTGAGTTTAGTAATAATATATTTTATAATATCATCAAACTCATATGAGCCTATAGGTACTTCTACTACTTTATTCCCAATGTGAAATAGATTATTTCCCTTGTCAACATTCGGTACAGAGTTGAATGTATAAAAATCAATTAAGGCACATTCATAGTTACGTTTTAGTTCAATTTGTGGGAAAAAATGTTCGCTTAGAACAGATGTATTTCCATTTAAAGCAATTGTTAGTGATGTAGTCATTATGAAGTTGGTTTCTAAACTGTTTATTTTTTTATTAATCTCATTATACTTATAATATTATTTATTCGAGTACAATAAATTGATCGAATCCTTTTCTATATCGTCCAGTTTTCATATCATCATCCTTAGAGATTAGTAGAAATCCAAATTTGTCCTCCCAACATTTTCTTGATATATTCATAAACGAATCATAGGTCATGTCACTGTTCACATGATCCCGATATATTCGACGCATGTTTAAGTCATCTTGCTTAAACATTATAATAAAATTTGCATTATCTCGAATTAAATGTTTCGGTATATGAGTATACGTTTGTGTCGCGCGTCACATGGAGTTGCCTTAAACGGCTGCCCCACGCCAATAGTTCCCGAAGGAAGGGTAGACTTTGCAAGTGCAATCTGCACGCTGGGTTCAGCACGTTTTATTCTGAAAGTAGCAATAACTTAACCTCACACAATTTGATCTATAGCTTAACATTCCGCAGTGTGTCCTCCTAATTCTGCACGACAATGAAAAGCTAATTTTTCCGGTAATTTATAGGAACTTCACAATATGCCCGTATCTCTTTACCGGTTAAAATCCATACAATCTTCATACTACTTCAGAAATACTATAACACTAAATACTGACTATCGATAACAATTACGACCGACGACATCCCCGACCCCGTGAAGAACCGCTTCACTCAAATCCAAAACTGCAAGTTTGGAGACGGGCCGTATCATTGTCCGAGATAGTCCACCGTCGCTCACGCGCACTCTAGCGCGTCTGACGACTCCATCAGCTCCGCTGTAGACCTCCTCCACGATGCCCTTGCACCATTCTCGTCGGGGCAAGGCAGGATCACAGACGAAGACTATATCGCCCTGGCGGATGGGCTCCGTTCTCCGGCACCACTTCTCGCGGCGCACAAGCGTAGGCAGGTAATCCAGGACCCACCTCCTCCAGAAACGGTCTCGCAGCAGGCGAGCAATCCTCCACTGCTTCCGCGTAGAACCCTCCTTGGGCAGCTCCGCATCCAAGCCAGGAGTATCTGGCACATTAGCTGCTCCCTTGAGCAGGTCGTTAGGCGTCAACGGCGCCTCCTGGTCCGCATCCACCGGCAAATGGGTGAGCGGACGCGAGTTCACAATGTTCTCCGCCTCGATCAGGAAACTCTCCAATACCTGTTCCTTCGGCGCGACTTCCTTCAGGGTATGACGCAGTACTCTCTTGACGCACTGCACCATGCGCTCCCATACTCCGCCCTCAGACGGGTTCGCTGGGCAATTGAAAACCCATTCTATTCTTCTTGTTGATAACTCACTCTGAATCTGTTCCATCTCGAACACGTCACCAAATCGTCTGGCCTCCCTGTCAGCTCCCACGAAGTTCTTGCCGTTATCGCTGCGCAGTCTATGTACTGGCCCTCTACGGCAGACGAAGTTCCTGATCGCAATTATGCAGGAATCCGTCGACAGGTCATGCGCCAGCTCCAGATGAATCGCTCTCGTCGTCAAGCACGTAAACAATGCGACCCAGCGTTTCTCCCGGTGACGGGAAACAGTCACCAACAGTGGCCCAAAGTAGTCCAATCCAGTGTACTTGAATGGCCATCCACCCACTTCCAGTCTGTCTCCTGGATGGGGTCCCATTATCGGCGGCATCGGCCGCGCTCGCTGCAACTTGCACTCGTTGCACGTTGAGATCACTTTCCGCATCACACGCCTCATCTTGGTGACCCAGAACCTCGTCCGGATCTCCGCAATCGTAGCATCCACGTTTTGATGCTTCCCGTTCTCGTCCAAGTAGGGCGCCAGCCCTCGAATATCGCTCGAGCTGGCGACATCCTTTCCAGCTTCCGCCGACCTCATCTCGTCGGGGAACGCCTCCATTTGTGCCTGTCTGACCAACAGGTTCTCCGCGGCCTCACATTCCATTGCGGTGAGGCCGTATTCCTCGAGCTCGCTTCTCTGTCTGCGGCATCAGCGCGCAAACCTCAAGACCCAGGCTGTGGTCCTCACCAAGCGACTGAAGCTCGAGAATCTCTGGAATGAAATAACAAAATCGTTTGCCAACACTAATGCAAACTCACTGGGCATCTCTTCCTCATCAGGAGGATCTGGAACACGCTTAGTTCCGTCTTCAGGCGCCGGCCAGCTGTCCACTGGCTGCCTTAAAAACTCAGGTCCCCTTAGCCAACGTGATTTCTGGCCAAGGTCCACTTGCTTCTGCGACCGAGTCGCATCATCCGCTGCATTGTCAGCTGTAGGTACCCATCGCCATTGGGAAACCTCCGACGACTCCAAAATCTCCGCCACTCGGTTGCCAACAAACTGCTTATATCGGCGGTGGGTGCTGCCGATCCATCTCAGCACCGTCTTTGAGTCCGTCCAAAACACCAGGTCACTGATGACCACGCTGTGCTCTTCCTTGACAGCGTTCATCAGTCTGGTTCCAAGAACTGCTGCCTGCAGCTCCAGCCGTGGGATCGACATCGTTCTCATCGGGGCGCACTTCGTCTTTGCGCATACGAAACTCACTTGCACGTCGTCGTCCTCATATATGGCCCTCCAATAGGCCACCGCCGCGAATGCTGATTGGCTAGCATCCACGAACACGTGCAATTCCAAGGCCCGAACTGCTCCACGCCCAAAATAATGGCGAGGGCATCGGAACTGTCCCACGGCGTCCATCTCTTTGCGCCAAGTCGCAAAGGCTCTACCGATCTCCTCCGGTAGCGGTTCGTCCCACTGGATCTTCTGCCTCCAGATCTCTCTCAGCAACAGCTTCGCTGTAATCATCAGGCAGCACAGGAATCCCAATGGGTCGAACGTTGACATCACCAGGCTCAAATATTCCCTCTTCGTAGGAACTCTATCTCCACTCAGGACGCTGCTTGGCACTCGGTGAAACTCCACGTTGAACCTGAAGTCATCCGTGGCTACCTGCCAACGCATCCCGAGGATCTTCTGCTCAGCCTCACCCCATCCGACGCTCTTGACTCGTCCAGATGGTCCCAAAGCCGTCTCCACGATGGGTGAGCTGGATGAAAACTGGCATAACTCGAATCCAGCCTCCTTGTGTATCTCCCTCACACGGGTAGATACGCTGATAGCCTCGCTCTCTGTAGCGAAACTGTCCACATAGTCATCGACATAATGGTAGTCGACGATGGCCTTGACTGCTCTCGGATCCGAAATCCGAAACTTCAGGGCATTCACAGTCTTTACGTAATGCGCAGCGCTTTGTGAACACGCTGCTCCGAAGGTCATTACGTTCATCTCGTAGACATCCGGATCTCTCTTGTCGTCGCCATCTCTCCAAAGGAACCGTTGGGAACATCTATCCTCGGGTCGGATCAGCACTTGGTGGAACATCTCCTTGATGTCGCCGCAGACTCCGACTGCTAAAATGAAAGAGCACGGCTGGCAAAGGCTTGTAATGCTGAGGCCCTTTGTCCAGCACCGAATTTAGTGAAGTTCCTCCAACCTTGGCTGCAGCATCGAACACAAGCCGGACCTTACCGGGCTTGTTCGGGTTTTCGACACCAAAATGTGGCAAATACCATAGCCTGTCGCTCTTCACGGCGACCTCATCCGGCTGCAACCGCCTCGCGTATCCTTTGGACACGTAATCCTTGATGATCCGATCATATTCCAGCGCCAACTGCCCGTTGCGCTTCATCTTCTTCTCGACGTTCACCAGCCGCTTGTACGCCATCTCATAGCTCTATGGCAGCACAACGTGGTCGTCCTTCCAGAGTAGTCCCGTCTGGTAGCGACGCCCCACTCTCACCGTGGTGTCTTCGAGCATCCTTTGGGCCCGCACGTCGTCGCTGGCTGCGACCGGAGGCGCGGGCTTCACACCAAAGTTCTCCATGTCGAAGTAGTCCTCCACCATCTGCTCCATTGTGTCATCCACAGACACGGCCAGTAGGCAGGACCTCGGTGACGGCGTAGTTGATTGCCCACTTACAGGCCCAAACACAACCCAGCCCAGCTCGGTTGCGGCCGCATACGGTCCCT
The DNA here is from genome assembly GCA_018152175.1 of Drosophila jambulina. NCBI lineage: Eukaryota > Metazoa > Arthropoda > Insecta > Diptera > Drosophilidae > Drosophila > Drosophila jambulina. Next base: position 175,969 of record JAECXH010000027.1, on the reverse strand, counting down.
CTCTGGCAAACCGTCTCGTCCTAAGTGGCAATCCTAGGTGTCCATGGTCCAGTCCGATAAGCACCTTCGGCACTGCGTTGCTATACGGCTTCATCGGCAGACGCGCATCCTTATGCACGCCCTGGACATCTCGTCGAGTCAACGTCTGCATCGGCAAACTCAAGCTCGATTCGGCGTAGACATTTCTCAGAACGTGGCGAGTGGGCTTCCCAAGTCCACTTATCTTCAGACTCACCACGTTGGTAGGCTCTCTGGTCGCCCTACCTCCAAACCATTGGATGTTTAACTGTCGACGCTCTCCTTGCACTCCAAGATCCCTCCGTAGATCGTCATCAATCATCGTGACGGAGGATCCTTCATCTAGAAGCGCGTATGTATCCACCTTCCGACCAGCTCCGTACAGCGTTACTGGCAATATACGGAACAGAAGGCGGCCTCCTTCGGCGTCGACACAGCTCAAATTTCTCTGCATGGGAGCCTCCGCTGCCTGCGGAGCCCCTCTGTCCAGGCTGTTTCTGGGAACTGCTCGCTGCTGGTTCCCCTCTTGGTCCCTGTAACCATCTCGTGGCGAAGACCTCCTGTCCGGGCTGCGTCTGGAAACGGCTGACTGCTCGTTCCTTCCGTTGTGGCACCTGAAGCCACCTCGCAGCTGCGGCCTTCGCTCCTCGTCCGCCCCATGTAGCAAACGGTGATGCCTCTTGCGGCATCCGTTGATCTGACACTCACCCTGCGCCTCGCAGTCTCTAGTCAGATGTCCACTTCGTAAGCATGTGAAGCAAAGTCGATGCCTCCTCACCATGCTCCACCTGCCCGGTGGCGAAGCTCCAGTAAATTCTTGGCAGTTCCTAACTGCATGTTGTCCTCCACAGATTAGACAACCTCCATGCCGATCGCCATGTTGATCGCATGTATTCTGGCGATGCTCGCATGTAGCACTCGACGCCTCGGCTCCTTTCCCTCGACGTCCAAAATCGTACACACGACGTTTGCGTACTCCTGTAGCCACGCGCTGAAGTGCACTACAGTGGGGAAGGGCTCAATCGTTGCAGCATGCCTGGCCCAGTCCACTCGCTTACTCGTAGGAAGCTTCGCCACAAGCTCCTCCATGAGGGTTGGGTTCCCCAGGTGCTGCTCCGCCTTCGCTGACTGCAGGAAGGCCGTGAGGTTATTCACTCGGGTCGCGAAGGGAACGATCTTCGCCAGGTTGTGCTCCGAAAACGGCGACACCTCTCGTACGTTGTTCAGCTGGCTGCGTATTAGCTGCTCCGGTCGGCCAAACCTAAAACGCAGCTGCTCCATCACGGCGCTGACGTTCCCAGGATGAATCAGTAGCGACTTCACTGTCTCGCGAGCGTCATCCTTCAGCGCCTTCAACAACCTCTGGTTGTTCTCCAGATCCGTGCAGTTGTATGCTCGGGTCGTCTCCGTAAACGCACATACGAAGATCGGCCACTCCTCGGGCTGCCCTCCAAATACAGGCAGATCCGGAAGCTTTCGTGGCCCAGATGCTCCTTGGATTCCATACGGCGTCGTCGAGGCGTAGGATCCGACAAGTGGCGATGGTGTTGTCACGTTGTGGATGCTCGCACCCGGTAGCGTCAATCCATGCGCTGTCTGCGCAGTGCTCGTAGCACACAGTGGCGTCCCAAAATTGTTGCTAGTCGTTAGCAATGGCGGTCCACTCCAAGATGGCGGCAGCGTGCAGGCCGCACCGCTCGCACCGACACCGTTGCATGGCACCGACCCGACCCCGTTAGCTAGGGCCTCTCCGTTAGATGGCGGACCGCTACAAAATGGCGGCCGCCCTGACGCTCCACTTTCGGCGCCAACTGCGCTTGGGCCATCTGCGAATGGCGCGCAATTGGCGGTGCTCGCACTCTGAGCTTTCGCTAGCTCCAGCTCCTTCTCCAACGCTGCGATCCTTTCCAGAAGATCCACCGTGGAGGGCTGTCTCGTCTCCGGCACTGAACTCGCAGCTGTGACCATGCTTCTAGGTTGGGAAGCGACTGTAGTCACCGTAGTGGCCGGGCTAGGAATGGCCGCCGCCGTGGTTATGTTCACCAGCGGCCGAGTTCCTGCTCCACTACTCACTGGCTGCTGATCCGCTCGTGTTGTTATAGGGGTGGCTCCCCCTCCGTTCAGCCGGGCACTCTTTCTTGGGGAATGCTGCATCTTTCCCTGATCCAAAATGGCGGCGCCCTGCGCGCGCTCAAATGGTGTCACCTGCTCCTTGTGGCCGCTGCCTGCGGCCACCGATGCTTAGCGCTCCTTGCGCCTTCTGACCGCTGCCTGCGGTCTCCAAACTTGACGCTCCTAGCGTCTCCTAACCGCTGCCTGCGGTTTCCTTGTCGCTGTCTGCGACTCTCGGCGTTCGGCGCTGCCTGCGCGCCCTTACGTCGCTGCCTGCGACTCAGCCGGTACGTCTCGGCGTTCGGCGCTGTCCGCGCTCCACAATGTCGCTGCCTGCGACTTCTCTGCCGGATTCCGGCAACTCTCTAACTGGCAGTGAAGTCGTCACTCCAGCGCAAGTTGCCCTTGCAGTCGCCCTAGGACTGCGAATAAAAGGAGTTGTCGCGCGTCACATGGAGTTGCCTTAAACGGCTGCCCCACGCCAATAGTTCCCGAAGGAAGGGTAGACTTTGCAAGTGCAATCTGCACGCTGGGTTCAGCACGTTTTATTCTGAAAGTAGCAATAACTTAACCTCACACAATTTGATCTATAGCTTAACATACCGCAGTGTGTCCTCCTAATTCTGCACGACAATGAAAAGCTAATTTTTCCGGTAATTTATAGGAACTTCACAATATGCCCGTATCTCTTTACCGGTTAAAATCCATACAATCTTCATACTACTTCAGAAATACTATAACACTAAATACTGACTATCGATAACAATTACGACCGACGACAGTTTGAGATAAATAGAATGAATCAATATTCCTATGTCGTCCCATACAAAAATAGTTTCGAATATTATCTTGCTTTTCACATGCCACATCATCAAATATCATAATGGAATTGTTTTTAGCTTCTTGCGGTGCTAAAACGCTGTCATTTGTTGAAAATGTGTAATATCCCATTCCTCGTATTGGTTTGACAAGTTTTTCCAAGTACTCATATTTTGGTTGGTATAAACTCTTTGAAAATACATAAATATTTTCAAATTTTAAACCATTTGGACTTTCAATGAGGCTTATCATAACATTAGTTTTTCCGCAATTGGATGGTCCAACAATTAATGCTCTAATTGTATTTGGTAGCAAAGAGCTGTGCCGCTGATGTATACTCTCACCATGAACCCCACCTTCAATGTTTCTCTCTGAGATGCTTTTATTTTGTTTTAATAAACGCATGTTTTAGAGATAACTACTTCATTCAAGGACAATCATTCGTTAATTGAGGTTGATATAAAATGGGTAAACATTTTTATAATGTAATCAGTCATAATTCAAAAGTCAAACAGGGTACTGGCCTCATAAATAATTTAATGAACACTCTACCCTTTGAGGCTCATATACCAGGATACAATTACTGTGGGCCTGGTACAAAGCTAGAGAAACGATTAGCTCGCGGTGACCGGGGTATAAACCCATTGGATGAAGCTTGTCGCATTCACGATATTGCTTATTCAAATAACAAGGACTTGGGTGAACGACATAAAGCAGACTCGGTTTTAATTGATAAGGCTTGGGAACGGGTAAAAGCGGGTAATAGCAGTATTAGTGAGAGATCGGCTGCATATTTTGTAACAAACATGATGAAGCTAAAGAAAAAATTTGGTATGGGAACAAAGCAGCAGAAAAAGAAAGTAGTAAAAAATCTCTTGCTTCAATAATCAAAAAAGCAACCATTGAATTACGAAAGAACAAGCCTCTCGACATATTGAATGCAGTAAAAGTGGCTCGCAAAGCAGTATCCAACTCAATGGGGTGTAGGAAAAATGTAGTAGTTCCACGGGTCATAGCAATCCCAAATGTTGGTGGTTTCTTACCATTGGTACCTATTTTAACAGCCCTTAGCGCTGTGGGTAGTTTGGCATCAGGTAGCGCAGCAATTGTAAAGTCTATTAACAATGCAAAGATGGCAAAGGCACAACTTGAGGAAAACCAGAGACACAACAGAAAAATGGAATCGGTAGCATTGGGGGAGGGTTTGTATTTACAACCTTACAGAAAGGGGTACGGAATATCATTTTCAAGAAATATTAAAAATCAAAAACGGAATCAAAAAAACTTCTAAATGAGCTACCCAAAAGGGCATTATTATTTCGATATATTAACGTTTGCATTTAAAAATATTAAACATTTTCGGGGAGTTTTTATGAAAGATGAGTTACCTAAATTTCCTCATTATTCCGAGTGTGGAATAATAAATTTAGCAGACTCGACATCAGATGGAACGCATTGGGTAGCGTATTATAAGAAAGAATCAGAGTCGTATTACTTCGACAGTTTTGGGAATTTAAACCCACCATTAGAAGTAATTAGATATTTAGGAAGAAATATTAGGTATAATTACCAGCGTTTCCAAAAATTTGGTACGTTTAACTGTGGGCATTTATGCCTTAAATTTTTACTAGACTGCAATTCGACCTTCACTTAACATGAAGAGGGCAATTTGACCTTTTTCAATTGCTAGATGCTCTATCCTTGCAATCTCTTCACATACCACAAGTGCCTAGTAGTAGGGGGAGAAATGTACTCCTTGCTGGGTATAAAGTCAGGCAGATCGTCAAGGAAAATTATCATTCAGCGTCGCCACCTCTGACCGCCAACACCAGCAACACCAGCAGCACCAGCAACACCAGCAACACCACCAGCACCACCAACTCCAGCGCCACCAGCTCCACCAACAACAACAAGAATGAGTAATTTCACCACCACCACCAGCTCCAACAGCTCCACCAGCGTCACCAACAACTCCATCCGCTCCAACACCACCGCCTCCAACCTTCCTCCTGGAGTAACCCAGGAGGACATTAACGCACTCATAAAGGATATAGAGGAGGACCCGCTAATGCTTGCCTTTAACTCATGTAAAGTTAAAGGCAAGCTCAGGTTTAAGAAGTTGCCAACCAATATGGCATTTGATATATTTTCAGCAAAACGGGTGCCCAGCAAGTTTGGCGGTACCAGTATTCTGGTGGATCTGGTGTAATCGTTTACCTCCCGGACAGGTTTTCGGACATAGGTGATGACCTATGGAGTACAATTTCTAATGGGGCTTATTACTTCATCACACATGATGATGGTAATATATATATAGATTTAAAATCAAATTTAAATAATAATCAATAAAAATATATAAAATAAAATTTAAATAATTTTTTATTGGGAAAATGGGAATTCTTTTTCAGCTTCTTTTACAGGAAAAAAAAAATAAATAAATAAATAAAATAAATAACTAAATTGAAAATAAAATAAAATAAAATATATTTTTTACTGGGAAAAGGGACTTGGGCTTTCTTTTGCAGCTCATGTGTTCTTTAGTTTTCCGCTATCAGATCGGATCTGAAACCAGGTTTACCAGGTCTGTTTATCAGATCAGACCAGGTTTACCAGGTCTGTTTATCAGATCAGACCAGGTTTACCAGGTCTATTTATCAGATCAGACCAGGTTTACCAGGTCTATTTATCAGATCAGACCAGGTTTACCAGGTCTATTTATCAGATCAGACCAGGTTTACCAGGTCTATTTATCAGATCAGACCAGGTTTATCAGGTCTGTTTATCAGATCAGACCTGGTTTATCAGGTCTGTTTATCAGATCAGACCTGGTTTATCAGGTCTGTTTATCTGATCAGACCTGGTTTATCAGGTCTGTTTATCAGATCAGACCAGGTTTACCAGGTCTGTTTATCAGATCAGACCAGGTTTATCAGGTCTGTTTATCAGATAAGATATATACCCATGATTAATTAATTATTTCTCAGTGCATTCGCAACCCCAAGACTGGAATAACCACTATTGATTTTTAAATTGAAATGTTTTTAAACGTAATCACAATGAATGAGAATATTTTATTGCAATTGAACAAAACTCGAAATGCTTTAAAAAAAAATTTTCCGAGTTGAAGCAATTCAAAAGTCAGAATATTATGGGTTTAGAGGAGACTTTTAAACCTATAACGGAACCATTAAATAAACTTCTTAACAACAAGGAAAAATTAGATAACAGTGAAACGAGAAAAAATCATCATGATGAAACCGAACTAGATATTGAGAATAAAACACCGCATATGAAAAAGAGGAAACTTACATTTTACACAGCAACCAACAAAAATTAAACACCTAAATATGATGGATACAAGTCAATGGATTGGAGGTTAAAAAGCGATGATGATGATGATGATGATGATGATGATGATAATGATCAATTTTACTCACAACCAGCTATGGATAATGATTCCTCATTTTCACCAACTGATCATCATTCACATCAATCATCACCCGTGTTATCAAACCAAGCGGGTACTCACACATCAAGTGTATTATCAACTCACCCCTCACCCCACACGTCTACATTGGAAGCAACTCAACCATCGCTGCTTGAAGAGAGTTCAAAAAATCTAAATGTTAGTGAGCTGGCACGAGAACACATTTTGGATAAGACATATGGTCCACACAAAAATGAATCTGGTCAATTAATGTTGGAAAATAATATAATAGTTGTAACAAATAATACAATTGAATTTGATGATGGAGAAAACTGGCGACTCACAAGAGGATTATATTCTTTAATATTCCACCATCTCCCAAAAAATTATAATACAGATGATTTGAATGTATACAGAGAAATTTTAGAAAAAACTAATGTATATCGAAGAAATTTTCAACCAAACGGACAAGTGAAAGGAACGAGAGCATTAAAATATTCTAAAATTATTAAACCACTTTTAGCTAAATTACGCGTTTCCGAATCTACACCCAAACCTAATAAAGAGGTTGTATCCGGGTCTGGTTTCATGACACTTGAGAGGAATAAACCGAATTATGTTTACTGGGACGATCCAAATGAGTTAGTGGAACGACTTCAACTCTTAATAGCATCGGAAACAGCGGGAAATACAAATCACACAAACGAAATTACTTCAATAATTGAAGAATTGAGGGAGGCTAAAATTATATTCTAATTTAGTATATATTCATGAGGAAATATTCAAGTGAGATTATAATCATCATGTCCGTTGACAAGTTTGGACGTTATATACATGAAAAGGAGAACACAAATAATTTAAAGCGATATGAGAAAACTGAGACAGGACTCTACATAGATACAGATGGCAACTTTAATATTCAACAAAGGCGCATAAAAAATGGTGGTTTTCCTAAGGAGAATGCAGACATCGTCATCAAAGAATACGTTGACACAGCCATAAACCAGTTGAGAGAATCTCTTACCTCATTAATTGTAAAATATCAAGAAGAATTTGGACAGAGTTATGATGGGCTTGAGGCAATCGATACAGATACGGAGGGTAACTTTAATAGTCAACGTATAAAAAATTCTGGGAATCAAAAAGGATCTGAAGATAAAGTTGATAAGGCGTATGTCGACAATAGAATAAAGGGATTGATGGACTCAATTATTTCTCATCAACAAGAATTAATTGTTAGTATTCCTGATGTCAAAACTGCTAATATCGAAGATCGATTAGATAGACTTGAGATAGTTATCAGAAGTTTTATTGACAAATTTAGATAATCTATATAATTTGACACTCACTCAAAAAATAATTCAATTATAATACACTAAAATCTGATTAGAATTCAGTAAATCTGAAAATGAGTAGACGGGGTATTATTAATGAATTACATGCTCCGGCACGCAAACATTTTCTCCGTCGGAGGGTAATTACAAAAGGAATAAACTGCTTATGGCAGGCAGACTTGGTGGAAATGGGAAAGTACTCGTCCTCAAATAATGGGTATCGCTACCTACTAACAGTAATTGATACATTTTCCAAATTTGCGTGGGGTGAAGAAGTTAAATCTAAGACTGCGAAGGATGTTGCTGAAGGAATGGAGAGAATATTTAAATCTGGACATGGAGTACCAAAGAATCTACAAACAGATGACGGAAAAGAGTTTTTAACACACAATTTAAGTCTTTGATGATTCGTTATGAAATAAATCACTATTCGACGTTTAGTACTCTAAAGGTTTCAATTGTCGAGCGATTTAACAGGACATTAAAAGAGCTCATGTGGAAGGAGTTTTCTTACAATGGGAGCTATAAATGGATTGGCATGTACAGGGGATTAATTGAATTTTACAACAACAAAAAACATAGGACTATTAAAATGGCTCCTATTGAAGTAAACACTGAGAATGAAGAACACATCTTGAAAACGGTATACAATAATATGAAAATGTTTACTGGTAGCAAACTGAAAATTGGTGACAATGTTCGAATTTCTAAATATAAGGGGGTATTTGAGAAATCATACACTCCTAATTGGAATGTTGAAATTTTTCGAATATATAAAGTACAAAATACATATCCAACAACATATTTATTGGAAGATTTAAACGGGAATCCAGTTAAGGGTGGTTTCTATAAGGAAGAACTGAAAAAACACGATTCCCCAATACCTACCTAGTTGAGAAGGTACTCAAAAGGCAAGGAAAAGATGCCCTTGTACGTTGGTTAGGTTTCCCGGAAACAGATGATAGCTGGATAAATTCCTCTGAAATTTTGTAAGGAAATAAATACACAAACAATTTTATATTTTTCTTTTCATTATGTTTTTATTTGCTTTTTTCAAATATTTTATATTTTCTATAATTTCAACTTATTATTATTATATACAATAGATTTAAATTATTTAATAATCTTAGAATTTAACATTTTGAATAAATTATTATTTTACTAGCTTAAATCGATCGTTTTATTTACATTTTGGTTTATTTAGATATATCCTCAATTATAAATTCTGTATTTTCCAGTTTAGCCATTTTAATATAATGCCAAAATATTTCTCGTTCGTAATTGTCGAGCGCACTTGCCGATTCATCTATTTTTCTTTTCAAATTTTCCTTTTTTTCATCACTAAGTAAAGACTCGGGTATTGCAAGGGATTCATTGATGAAAACCCTTGAGTTTGCTTCTAGAGTTGAGATCTTATTCAGAATTTCCTGTTCTATAGTTGAAAAGTGTCCTATTGCCACAGTTGAAACCCCATCTTCACAGATAATTCTTTTATCATCCTTATTATCTAATGTAATTTTTCTAATTTTATATGTACCAATTTCATGTCCTCTAGACCTAAACATTAACATTGAATCTGATTCTTGTTGCCCTGTGAACAAACAATTTTTGTATTGCTCAAAAGATATTTTCGCTAATGCACTCCTTTTAACTCCCTTATTCTTCTTCACACATTTTTCTGGCTGGCTACCTGCACTCGCTGATGTGTAGGCATACATTTTTGAGCGAAGACCTACAAACTCCGTCATTGACCTACCCTGCAGCTCGTCCTTAAAGAACCCTCAGCGCTTCTTCTAGCCAATTCATCTGGATATTCGGATGTGTCAAATTTTAAAGCAACATCATCCCGAATATCGCTATACAAATCCTCTGTTTTAATAGAGTATATAAATGAATCTGTATCCATATAATTTAATTTCAGTGCATCTCGAAATTTTGGCTTCATGTAAGAATAATGAAAATCATACATTTTCCATTTGGATAACTCCAACACTACAAAACCTAGATATGTTGGCTTATCACAAATGTTGCGCAATCTATTCATTTGGATTGCATGCATATTTTCAGTAAACTTTGTTGCACTATGAAAATTGGCTCTCGCTATTAAGTCCCTTGCACATAATCTAGGGCGCCCACCTTTTGGACCTACAGGTGGGGCTTCCCATTGTGTAATCAATCGAATATCTTTGCGCTTTAAGCTGTTCTCCATTGTCTTTCCGTAGACACTGTTGTTTAAAAGCTTAAAAAAGTCTTTTTCAAAATTACTTTTAGCCCTAGTCCTGTGTTCAGTGTTAATATCAATATATTGTTTAAGCCAAGGTTTTTGCTTGAATTTAAGGATAGTATGAATCTTTTTAAGCTCTAATCCATTAATTAAACTTTGCTGCAGAGTTTTGTAATGAATTATATAATTATATTTATGACAAAGATCTGCTATTAACTTTGAACATTTAGAATTTTTCGAAGGGAGTCTGTTTGCAGGGCAGAAAGGCAGGTCATTATGTTGGTCGTGAAGTGAGTATGGATATTTCAAGTCTACCTCTAGAATATATCCATACTCACTATTTTCGGAAACAGAATTATTGTCGAACAATTATATTTCTGATTGTTCCAACCATTTGAAATCTCCATAAGGGAGTGGTTCAGACATTGCCCAACCATATAAATTATTGGCATCCACATACATTAAATATTCAGATTCCTTAGTCGAATCAAAATCTTTAAGATATTTGTGGTTTGCTTTTGTATATCTATGACTACTTTGAACTAATCCCCCTCGAATTCCAGACTGGATATATGTAATCATATCTACATCAGTGAGTAACTCGAGGGAAATTTGTGTAGTTTTCAACATAGCATCCCACGACAAGCCCGGAGTTGTATAATAATGGGCAGGATCGAGATTAAATATGTTTGAGCAAATGCTCCTAAAATTTTGAAACACATCTGTGAGAAGCAAAACATCGGTTTTAAGATACAACTCCAAATAATCTTTAAGTGTTTGGCACTTGAAGTGATTCCAAACCTGAACTGCATGGAGGTAATCTTCTTCTGAACATTCAGAGTCTGTCAAATTGCTAAAAATTTAGCTCTTGCTGGAAGACTAGTCTCAGATAGTTTCTGGTGAGAATCGAAATATTCGTATGGGAAAACGCCTTTCCTACGAAGGAGTGAGAAATCTGTCATGTTGGGAAATTGATTTCGAAGTACTTTGAAATCCCCTTCATTTAAAGTACCTACAACGGTGTCTAGGCTAGAGGACAAGAAACGAAGAGTGTCCAAAAATCTTATTTCTAAATATTTTTTTCCTACAGGAAAATATTTTGAAATTGATACATAAACTACCTTATTTTCTGGGATTATTTTTATTTCCCCCTCAATCTCCCCGAGTTCTTTAACAAATAGATGAGCATCATATTTGGATAAATTATGAAAGAATACGGGTATAAAATCTCCTGTCTTATATTTGAGGTTGCACTCACTATGTGCTGCACCTCGAAATTGCCCTTTGAAATGACAGTGATCTCTCACTCTGTCATTACCTAAAATTCCTGCACATATGTGACAATTGAGGGCCTCATCAAAATCTTATGCATCCTGTGCACTCATTTGGAGGGGTACTATATAATTCATATATTTTTCATATATAGCGGACAAATCGGACGATAGAGAATCTACAAAAGTGCGCCCGACATTTACCCCAGTCTTTGAAACAAATTTTTCTAAAGACGGGTCGAAAGAACACTTAATGTAATAGGCAAAGGCTATGGGTACATGCTTATTTACTATTTTTGTTTTTTCACTTACATCTACCAATGTGGGCTCGAGAATACACTCGAAGTCAGCATACACTGCAAAGGGGACCTCCAGCTGGCGATGAACATGCTCGAATTTAAGGGTTGTTTCCTTAGGTGGCTCAGTGACGATGTTGTTGCACCTTTCCGCATGTCGCTGAGCCCTGAGCTCACTTGTTGAGAAGCAGAGGCACTTGTTGCAGAACCAACGGAAATCACCGTTTTTCCCCAGTTGTGAAGATAGAAGACTGTAATTTAAAATTATATAAAATGAATTATTAGATATGTATATATAGTTTAGATTAATTTATTTGTGCTTACCCAGGCATATTTTTTATCCACACATAATGTCCACTATTGTCGGGGGTTGGTCCATCCAGGAACAGTAAATTGAAATGATGTTGCTTCTGTGTTCCATTTGTAAAGAGGGGTCCATAGATGCTGTCGTTTTCCTCATCATAACCAAACACATTAACACTAATGTGAGGGTTTTGAGCCACGAATTTGTTGATTTCTTTAATCCTTAATGGGAATGTCAATCCACTGAAGTCAACAGTAATATCCTTTGTTGTGATAATGGATAATTTTATATCCACACCATATCCGTTGCACCGTTCTCCGTGGTCTTGTTGTGGATTAAGTCCCGATATGATTGCCCACTTGAAGCAGAACACGTCATTGTTCTGGACATTTATACACGCTTTTCGATTTTTAAGGGGTGTAGGGAGATCGAAATATGCTGATCCTCTATGTGGAACATATTGCAGCATGTTCAGCTCCACCCTAAGTATACGTGTTAGGGTCCATCCACTGTCCTTCTCTTGGAACTCTCCCATTTTTGTTATTATGAAAGATATGTGGGAATCATATAATTCATTTAAATTTGAAGAGATCGTAATCCGAGTCATCTTACTCTTGAACGATTTTGTTTCTTCATGCGTTTCATTATCCTTTATCAGCATGTATTCCGCAAACAGCTCAAAATTTATTTTTGAAGCTGTATGAAAGGTCAACACTCTTTCAATATGAGGCCTGCTTCATGTAGGAATTCCTCAGGAATCCTAAGAGCTGCTCCCTCATTTACATACATGTACTGAAGAATACGTCCTTTGTACCCATCAGTAATTTGCTTCAACTGCCCATCGAGGGGCTTGGTGGAAAAATATTTATGTTGCTCTGTGCGAGCATGGGTGTGCCATTGCACATTAGGTGGGAGGTGCCGCTGGCAGGAGTTGCAGTAAATTCCATTCATGTTGTTGATGTTGAAGTTGTTGATGTGTTGTTGGTGTTGTTGGTGTACATTTTGAGTTTTTGTTTTGTTTTTTGTTCCTTTTTGATTTGTTTTAAGTTTTGTTTATTTATTTTTCTTTTTTTTTTTTGCACTAAAGCTTTGGCTTTAATATTTCACAAATTTTAGTTTTCACAAAAATTATTTCACAATTTTTTGTTTTTTAAATTGACGATTGTTTTTTGTACGTTGAAAATTTTTTGGAAATACTCCGAGCCGTTTGAATAACAAACAAGAAGTGATTCTTATGATAGAGTTAGTCTATTCGTAGAGCCACAAAATTCCAAACAAATAGAAAATGTTGAGCAAATACTTGACATTTCTATCCATTTCTTTGAGAAACCTTTACAAGTGTAACCTTTCACCCCATTCCCTTTTTTGGTGGGGTGTTTGCCCTATGCATGAGTTCGATTGTTGAAATATGGAATGAGTGTGGGAAAATAACACTCTCCCTTTTTCAAGTGAGGATCGTGGGCCATAGCGTTCAGCGCGTGTTTTTTTCCGTTACAAGTCTAGCATCCTTCTTCTATTGCATCCTCATCCCTTTTTGGTGGAGTAACTGAACATGTTGAGGCATGCATTCGATCGTTTGGATGTGGAAAGAGTCTGTCCCTTTTTCAAGTGAGGATCGTGGGTGAGCAGCCTTCAAGTCCCTTTTTGGTGGGCTAATTGAGCATGTTCAGGCATGCATTCAATCGTTTAGATGTGGAATGAGTGTGGGAAAATCACAGTCTGTCCCTTTTTCAAGTGAGGATCGGGGGTGAGCGTCCTTCAGCACGTGGTTTTTCCGTTACGAGCCCTTTGCGGGATCGCTGCGGCGCGCCCCTTTTTAAGTGCTCGCACTCGTATCCATATTCCTGTGGGAACCCTTGAACACTTGTTCACAAGTGTCCTTTTACATGTAGTGACCCTAATTTATTTCATCTTTATTACCCCCTCTATTGACAGGTTGACAGCTAACCCTAATTAATTGCATTTTTATTACTTAAACCACTTAAAATTTTGACAGCTAACCCATTAATTGCATTTTTATTACCCTTTTTTGCCAACATCAAAGGTCCCGAAAACAACGTATTCTTACTACTGACACAGTACACAGAATCCTCAAAGAGAAAAGAGACGGGATAGTTGACTCCGGCCACCTTTGCGAAACACTCTAAGCCAGGAATAGAATCCTAATTTCAGAAATACAAAATTGCATGCTCACGATCACACTCGCCAAAAAACAATATGATAAATCCAGTTATTTTTAATCACAATGACCTTAAATCTATCTTCGACGAACAGCTCACAGAGGTCCCCTTAGTTAGTCTCATGGATGTATCTAAGATTAAGTTTTTTCAATCTAATATTTTTATCCATGTAATTGTTCAATATCCTAAAGTTAAGTTTATTTGTAAAAGAGTCCTGCTCTTTCCTGTTGCTCACTACCATACCATGTTACAAATTGAAGAAAACGTCGTGGCAGAATGTGATGACGGAGTCCTAGCAGTTTCAAATTGCGCGTCTACCAACTTGGCCACGCTCTGTAAAAAGGCGGTTCACGACACCTGCGCCTGGCAGTTACATGCCGGCGGTGTGGCTAAAAACGCCGGACGCAGCCCAGCAATCTCAAAGCCGACGCAGCCCCTTACAATCGTGGAAGACGGAGTAATAATCGTCAACGAGAAATTTACGAGGATTACTATAGACGACGGGCCTACAACAACCGTAGTAGGGATCCACCTTATCACCTTCGAAAGGAAGGCGGTCATCAACGGCTCAGTGTATTTGAACCTTAATTACGCTGTGGATAAGAGCCCCGGAATCGCGGCCTCCCCATTAATCAACATTACGGAACATGATCAAATACTGAGTCTGCCGCTGCGGCTGATGCAGGAGCTCAGAGAGGACGTGTCCGCGGGAGGTGCACCAAAAATCTGGTTCGTCGCGGGAGTCGCCTGCTGCAACAACACTGCAGGCGCAAACGGGAGTCATCCCAGTTGCAAAAATCCAGGTAGGATGAGCAGGCCTATTTTTATTCTCTCTTTTAATATTAATCATTTTATTACCTATCATTTATTAATATTAAGCATTTCATATTATTATTATAATTCCACTCATGTATGGTCCACCCTAAATTGGGTCCACCCTAATTGGCCCGAGAGCTGAGCCAACATATTGTGCCCTTATGGGCCGTGGCTTTGTCCCATTGGCTAACAGCGATCGTATGACTTCTGCAAAATGTGCATGGTCAGCGGTCTGCCACGGGCATCCGGTCATGCATGAGCTTTTGTAAGTTCTTAAGTTCAGTTCATATTTTACATTCAATAAATCAAGAGCACCAGCTCCTATTAATGAAACTCCGGCACTTAGCCGTTAAACCTTTTATTTACTGATATACCGGCTGAGTCTCTAGGCCAGCGGTATCGAAGGGCAGTCCCCTTCCATCCTAATCATCATAGGAGTAGACGGCCAACCGGCTACCAATTATTGGAGACAGTGGCGAGGGACCCCACATCGGCTGTACCCCTCCCCTCACACCTATTAACTTATTTATTTATTTATTTATTTAACAATAATAGCAAAATACTGCTATGTTAAGCCATACCCTTACCTCTGACCGAAGAAGGGAGTGTTTTTTAAGGATGTGCTCCGACTCACATCAGGTTGGCCGAGGTAAGGATAGGTGCCTTAATATAATATTAGAATTTAAATCTAAGGACATTTCAACATGTAACAGAAAATAAAAGTCATTATACAGGGAACATAAAACGCGAAAAGGATCATGAATTTCGAAATTTGATTTGCAAGTTACAAGAGCGATAGGCCGAAAGTGTCGCGAAGGCCTGGCAGGGACCGAAAGACGCAGCAAATTTAACAAAAAACTAGAAGAAACAAAACCATGAATTAATTTATGAATAAACATTACACCGTGGCAGGTACGCCGGTCCTTCAGGGAGGGCAGGTCTAAAAGGCGCAGTCTGTCAATGTATGAAGGAAGGCGACGATGTGGATCCCAGATTAGACCACGTAGAGCAAACAAAAGGAATTGCTTCTGTACCGATTCAATAAGGTCTTGATACTTTGCGTACTGAGGTGACCATACGCACGAACAATATTCGAGAATTGGACGAACAAGAGAAACATACAGTAGTTTCGTGGTGTAGGGATCAACAAACTCCTTGGACCATCGCTTAATAAAGGCTAAAACCCCCTTAGCTTTACTGACAATTATACCGATGTGATCGGCGAAGCTCAAGTTGTGGCTAAATAAAACACCAAGATCAGTAACAGAATGAATACGTTCAAGAACACTCGTGCCTAAAGAATAGTTAGCACGGAAACAATTTCTGCGGTAAAACGACATGTATTTACACTTGGAGTTGTTAAGGAACAACAAATTATGGGTGCACCAGGACAACATGTTGTTTAAATTAGATTGCAAAAGCTTAGGAGAGTCAGGATTCGCAAGAGGCAAACATATTTTAACATCATCAGCATACATCATGACGTAAGAGTGGAGAATAACTTGGGGCAGATCATTTATAAAAATGCCAAATAAAAGAGGACCGAGGTGGCTCCCTTGAGGAACACCAGAAGTCACGTGAACAAGGTTTGAGAGTGAACCCTTGAATGCAACTCTTTGAGTACGGTTCAACAAATAAGTAGAAATCCACTTGATCAACGTGACCGGAAAACCCAAAAGACAAAGTTTCTTCAACAGTAACTGATGATTCACCGAATCGAAGGCTTTGCTGAAATCTGTGAAGATAACATCGGTTTGGGTGTTATTTTTAAACGCGTTTCTAATCACAGCAACAAACTCAAGGAGATTTGTAGACGTAGATCTGCGTTTCATAAAGCCATGCTGTGACGGGGACATTATTGAGCAACATTGGTGCTGAAGCTGAGCAGTAATTAGAAATTCAAATAATTTCGGAATCGCACTAAGTTTAGCTATGCCTCTATAGTGTTCAATATTAGATTTACTGCCCTTTTTATGAAGCGGAATGATAAAAGATTCTTTCCACACTTCAGGGAAAAACGAATGCTGAAGTGATAGCTGAAAAAGTCTAGACAGTGGTCTACATAATGCGCTGGCACAATTTCTCAGAACACAACTAGGTACAAGATCTGGACCAGAGGAGAAGGAAAGTTTGATTGTTCTGAGATTATGAAGAACATCATCTTCACTGATTACAGGCATAAAAATGCAATTGGAGTGAGGAAGTGGGAAAGAATACTCTGAGTTAATATCGAAATTAATTTGTGAGTATGTAGTCTGGAAGAATTTTGCGAACAGGTTCGCGATATCAGAATCATTGGAAGCGGAGGCATTATTGAAATGAAGGCATGAAGGAAATTGTTGAGATTTACGTTTCGAGTTAACGAAAGCGTAAAATTGCTTTGGGTTTGCCTGAAACTCCGTTTTGCACCGATTTAAGTGGTTTCTGTAGCATTCAGAATTGTGTGCTAAGAAATTAGAACGGGCAGTTAAATATCTCGAACGGTCGACTTGGAGACCAGATTTGCTGTACTTTTTAAAAAGTCTGGATTTCCGATTTTTTAAATAAGAAAGCCGACGAGAGAACCAAGGGGGCTTGTGAGAAACATCTGGTGAGGGAAATGAAGGGACATACATGTCGAAAGCTGTGTACATTATGTCGTAGAAACGCTTAACAATGTTTGAGGGATCCTCTGTAGAGTTCAAGAAAGTCCAATCTGTTAAAGATAAGTGGTTATTCATTTCTGAAAACTTAGCTTTTCGAAAGCAACGAAACGTTGCAGGCTCTGCTTCCGGACACCCTATAATGGGGTGGAAGCTTCAAGGATTAGCTCCAAAGTGGTATGATAAGCGTCTTCAGGACTAGAAAGGGGGTCAATTCTCCTGACGTAGGCATTAGCAAACTCAGAGACAAAGATGAGGTCTAAGACATTATTGCTACAGTTCCTAACGAAGTTTAATTGTCCCAATGAGAGGTCTATAAGACCATGAATTAAATCGTGGAAGTGTGGTGGGAACAAGAACATTAGAATCAGGCAAAGGCATCCAAGAGATGGAGGGCAGATTGAAATCACCCATGACAATAAGGTGGTCATTAACACCAAGGGAAGAATGAATTTCATGAATTAAGGATAGATGCCGCATATATATATCGGTGTCTGACTTGGGTGGAATATACGAACATGAAACGTAGATAGAATAATCGTGGACCTGGATACGAACCGCCACAAACTCTAGATCAGTATCAGTTTTAGAAATGATTTCAGAAACCAGATCGGATTTAACCGCGATGAGAACACCACCGCCAGTCCGTATAGGACGATCACGCCAAAGATGGTATAGTACCCAGAAAAAATTTCAGAGTCAGACACAGAGGAGTTGAGCCATGTTTCTGTAAAGACGATAACATTGGCATCGAAAGAGACACTATTGACGTGCAGCCTACTGAGCTTGCCAAGTAAACTACGAACATTCTGATAGTTAAGGACAAAAGAATCCATTAGTTTTTTGGAGGCCTAGTTGAAGGAGTTTGAGGCCCACGAGCACGAGAATTACTCTTGTTTACGAATTCGTGAACAATTACATGCTCAGGCCATACTGAAGGATCAAGAACCTTAGAAAATAGTACGTCAGAAAGTGCAGTTTTAAACGAAGATATATCGCGTCTTTGCTTAAAATTGAACTTGGAGACACTAAACTCAGTAACAGAAATATTCAATTTGTTGCTCAAGTGGGTCTTAACGTCGCCCTCGGAAGCATCTGAATTGAGGCGGGAAACAAATATCTGCTTCTTAGGAGCAACGCCAGCTAAAGGCACTGGTGTACGTTGGGGAACGCCAGAAATTGTAGACTGTTGGGGACAATTTCTGATAACAGCCGGCGATGAGATAATGACCGCCGGGGGAACCACTGGGTGGGCATTCGACGCCAACGACGCATCATTGATGGCAGCAGCACGCGACGTGGATGCCTGGTCGGTGTAGACAGGCTGCTGAACCGGGGGCGTAGCGAAGTTGTTCCGTCCGAAAATGGGGACCGGTACATCAACTTCAGCAGAGGCAGCAGCATGCAACGAGGATGACTGGTCGACGTTGATAGGCTGCTGATCCAAAGGCATGACGAGATCATCTACTAAAGATGTTCGGGCCGATGCCGCATCTTTGCCATTATCCACGGCAACTGGCTCGGCACGTGGACTGAACTGCATAAGGGGGCTTGCAGTGTCTGGAAAAGATAGGAACTTATCAGACAAGTTACTCGTTTTTTTGTTTGTGGAGTCACTTAGCAGTTTTAACGTATTAAAGTGATGCTCCGCCTTCTGGAAACGAGTTAACAGATCGTTAAAGCCGGCCGATAGCGACTGAAACTCCAGGTGAGTTTGCCTCATGAAGACCCGCATTTCGGATTTGATATGCAGGCAGCTCGGGCACGTCCAGTCTAATCCGGCATTCTCTCGAATGCGATCGGAGATACGGGGTCCAATTTGCCCCAGATCGGCACATCCAGGGTGAGCGATATTGTCGCAGAGCCAACAGTAAATGGTGGCCTGCCGCGAAGAAATTTTTTGGCCGTTCGAGCACTTGGTGTAGCAACAAGTAGCCATTTTTTGGATTAAAAGGTAATTTATCCAAGTAATTTACCAACGCGTTTTAGTTTATTTGCGCGACGAATGAGCCGATCACAACAAACAAGCTTTTGACTAAGCACCGCAAAAGCAGAAGTTTGTGTATGCGTACGCGGTAACCAAAACACTTGCACCAACAACAAAGCTGAACCGAATGCAGCGGCAAGCGGTAAACGCACAGCAGAAAAAGGTAAAGCAAGGCGAATAGAAAAATAAAAAACCCGAAATAGTTTTCGGGAATTAAAGACACTGTCTTTATATAAAATGATTTGGATATAAAGTCAAAATTATGAACAACTGCACTATGCACTATGATCAAATACCAAAAAATTGGATTTTGAGAATTAGGATTTCGCAGTGAAAACTTTGAACGAAGATAGAGCGAAGGGAAACACGTCCGACTAAGAGCAAAGCTTCTCATGGCCAGGTTATGTTAAAATAATTTATAAAAATTGTAAAACACACAAAAAAAAAAAAATAATAATAATAATAATGAATAATATGTCCGCGTCGAAGAGAGCGGTCAAAACGGAGATCAAAGAGCACACAAATAAAAGCTTTATCTAAGCGCTGAGATGATATGAGCTTGTGTGATTGTTTAGCGTATGCAGAACACTAACCTTTACATGCGCACCGACATAGCAGCCGCCGTGGACATTTTTTTATTATGTGTTCCGTTAACCTATCCGTCGGCCTTGGTTTAATAAGGAGCTGACACGCCTAAAAAATGTTAAGTCTAGGCTTTATAATAAATTAAAACTTACAGGCTTTCTAACTGGTTCCTATAGCTCGGTCGAATTTTACCGTCCTCAACGCTCAGTGTTATAAGAATATAACTTTATTAACACTAAGCGTAAACCTAATTTATATATTTCCTCGCTTTTATTTAAAAATTCTATAGTAAACTCAGATCAGGCTATCTCTGATCTTTTTGCTGAGTTTTTTAAAACAACCTAATTTTCAGTCCAATCTTAAACGGAAGCTCTCTTAGTCTTGTAAGGAGTCTGCCGGATCCTTACAAAAATTACTAATGTAAATAATAATAATAATAATAATAATAATAATAATAATAATAATGCAAATATTAAGAATAATAATGTAAATAATAAGAATAATAATTGTGACGATCCGTCGTTGGTCGGGCGGCTCAGGGATGGCCAGGATCTGTCGCAGGTATTTATTTGTGTCAGGTGTAGCTGCTAGAAGAGATTTCCGACCCGGTCCCAGAGTATAAGTCACGGGGAATTACTTAGTAATTAGTTAAAGAGTACGTTTATTCAGGTTTAGATTTACAATTTAGTGAAAACTGGATAGCGTGTCCGCTCGTTCAGCTCCTTCCGTCCGGATCTGTGTGCTCGGCCCCCGGTCGGGTGTCCGGGATGATGCTTGTCGCCTCTCAAGGCAACGCCACCGTGCGGAGTGTCCGCTGGGTGCCCTGAATGGAGCCGATCGCTGTCTGGGCTGGAACGATAAAAAGCCGCCTCGGAACCTTTCGGTCGGCCGCGAGAGCGAGAGAAGATGTAGCTCGGGGACTTTTCAGTCGGCCGCGAGAGCGAGAGACAAGATAAACCTCGGGGACTTTCCAGTCGGCCGCGAGAGCGAGAGAAGATGTAGCTCGGGGACTTTTCAGTCGGCCGCGAGAGCGAGAGAAGATGTAACTCGGGGACTTCTCAGTCGGCCGCGAGAGCGAGAAACAAGATAAACCTCGGGGACTTTCCAGTCGGCCACGAGCGAGAGACAAGATATAACTCGGGAACTTTTCAGTCGACCACGAGCGCGAGAGACGAGATATAACTCGGGAACTTTGCAGTCGACCACGAGCAAGAGATACGAGATATAACTCGGGAACTTTGCAGTCGACCACGAGCAAGAGAGACGAGATATAACTCGGGAACTTTGCAGTCGACCACGAGCAAGAGATACGAGATATAACTCGGGAACTTTGCAGTCGACCACGAGCAAGAGAGACGAGATATAACTCGGGAACTTTGCAGTCGACCACGAGCAAGAGAGACGAGATATAATACTTAGCTCGGGAACTTTTCAGTCAACCACGAGACGAGACTTAACCCGGGAACCTCTCGGTCGGCCACGGGATAGACGTAATGCGGATCGGTAAACCGAGCCGGGGGGAAGGCGGGTTAGGGGGAACAAAGTAACTACTAGGGTAGCTAACTACGATTTATTAGCCGGCCTGATCAGAAGATCTGGCTGGGCCCAAAAAGTGACTTGGCTGCTGACTACTTGGGAGGCTTACCTCACCCGAGCGCTGTCGGCTGCTGAGTCACGATAAGGGCTGAGGCTCGCCTTATATAGGGATCCGGCAGGTTTCAGTGTGCCTGTCCGCCTATCAGGCGTTAGCCCCTTTCCCTACTGTGCCTAACGCCTTCTCCCCGCAGTGTGCCCGCTTGTGCGCGCGCTTAGGCGCGCGCGCCCTTCGTTTGAATTCAAAATTCTTTCTCTCTACGCTTGTCATCTCTGTTTCTTTTCTTGTTCTTTTATTTACTTCTTCTATTTAAGAGTTGTGCGCGGTCACGCGTCACACCCCCCCCTCCTTTCGGAATTGGCCTGAGGCTTGAGGGACACATAATAGTTGGTGTTGTTTTATGTTTCCTACGTAGTGTTGGGTTATATAGTGTTGGCTTATGTATTACGTGTAGTGCTGGTTTATGTGTTACGACGTAAGTATATTGTGTTTTGCCATGTCTAACGTTACGTATTCTTTCGTGATCTTCGTGACTTGTTTGCTGTGGGTTTGATCCTACGAATGGTTTTATGTCCCCGATGTATGCGCGTTTCGTTTTCTTTGTTTTTGTGTCTTTAACGTGTACTATGACCGGTGACGTGAACCTTACCACTTTCCACGGTCCGTCGTACTTGGGTGCCAGTTTCGCGTTAAATTTTTCCGCTGCGTTCGACAGTTGGTGTGTTTTGCACCATACTAGGTCTCCAATGTTTGGCCTCCACTCTCGTTTCCGCAAGTCGTAATGTTTTTTTTGTTGTTCGGCTGCCTGCTCCATATGCGTTGTTGCCTCCATTCTTACGGCTTTAAGCCGTTTCCACCGGTCCTCTATCGTTTCTTCTTGCAACCCGGAACCTTCCGTTACCCTATCGAACGTTGACCGCGGCATTCGGAGTTCTCGTCCAAATACTAATTGTGCTGGGCTATACCTTGTCGATTCTGACGTGCTGCTATTGTATGCCAGCATTAGTTCTGGGATGTGCTCGTCCCATCTCGTCTGGTCCTCGCCCGAAATTTGCGCAATCATTGTTTTTACCGTTCGGTTGGTTCGTTCCGTCGGATTTTCTTGAGGCGTGTATGGTGCCGTGAATTGGTGCTTTATTCCCCATCGTTCCATTGCCGTCCTTGTCTTGCCTCCGGTAAACTGGACTCCGTTATCCGATATTAGGACTTTTGGAGCGCCCACCCTTGCAATCACTCGCTCTCTGAATATCCGTAAGAACGAGTCTGCTGTCGCCTGTCGGATCGCTGCCAACTCCACCCACTTGGAGAACTTGTCGACCATAACCAGCAACGTGGTGTTTCCGTGCTTGGTTCTCGGCAAAGGTCCCACGAAGTCCACGCATATTGTTTCCCAGGGGGCTTCCGCAACTTTGGTCAGCATCTTCCCTGCTGCCTTTAGCTGCGATACCTTGTATTGTTGGCAACAACTGCACTCCTTCACGAATTTCTTCACGTCCTTTGTTAACCTGGGCCAGAAGTACCGATGTCTCACTCGTCTCAGTGTCTTAAACGTCCCCAGATGTCCTGCTTCTGCCGTGTCGTGATTTTCCCGTAGCACCTGTTGTATCTCATCCACAACTTCCACGGTTGCTGGTCGTTCTTGTTTCCGCATAGTTTGTATAGCCTTCCGCCCTCTATACGGTATTCGTGATCTTCCGGATTTTTCCCGACTTCTGCGAATTTCCGTTCCAACCAATCCGCGGTGCTCTTCATCGTCCTTAGCTCCGGTTGTGGGGCTCTCGATAGTGCGTCTGCCACGGCGTTTAGCTTCCCTTTCCGGTATTGGACTTCAAACTGAAATGGTTGTAAGCCTAGTGCCCATCTGGCCACTCGTCCCGATGGGCTCTCGATCGAGTTTAACCATTTCAATGCCATATGATCGGTCACGACTATGAAATGGTAGCCTTCGAGGTACATTTTGAACTTGTTGATGCCCCAATATATCGCTAAACACTCCTTTTCCGTTGCGCTGTAGTTCCGTTCGACGCCGCTCAACCTTCGGCTTGCGAATGAGATCACTTGTTCTCCGTTCTCCCCGTCCTGTGTCAGTACTGCGCCTATCCCCAGGTCACTGGCATCTGTTTGCAGCTTAAACCGCCTCGTAAAATCCGGGCATGACAGCACCGGCGCCTTCATTAGGCTCGTCTTCAAATGGTCGAACGATTCCTGATGTTTCTCATTCCACTCGAATTTCTGTCCCTTCTTGATCAGGCCTTGTAATGCTCCGGCTTGCTCCGTAAAATTGGGTATAAACCGTCTGTACCACGATGCCATCCCTAGAAAGCTGTGCACTTCTTTCGTAGTCTTTGGTGTCGGGTACTTCTGGATTGCCGCTACCTTCTCTGGATCCGTCCGGATGCCTTTGTCGCTCACCACGTGGCCGAGGTATTTTAATTCCTTCTGGAAAAAGTGGCATTTATCCGGATTGATCCTCAGGTTTGCTCGCTGCAATCTTCTGAACACCTCTTTCAGCTTCTCCAAGTGTTCTTCCTTGCTCTGACCGATGACCACTATATCGTCCAGATATGCGAAGGCAAACGGTTCCATCTCGGGCCCTATTATGGTATCTAGCGCTCTTTGGAACGTTGCCGGCGCTGTGGTCAGCCCGAACGGCATTACTTTCCACTGAAAGAGGCCGCGCCCTGGTACTGTGAATGCTGTATATTGTCGACTATCCACCTCCATCGGAATCTGCCAATATCCCGATTTCAGATCGATTGTACTGATGAATTTCGCTTCTCTTAATTGGTCTAAGATGAAGTTCATCCTTGGTACTGGATAGGCGTCTTTCTCTGTTTTGTCGTTCAAGAGGCGATAGTCTATACACATTCTCCACTCATTCGTTTTCTTCTTCACTAACACTACCGGTGCGCTGTATGGGCTGCGTGACGGTTCTATTAAACCCAGAGCCAGTAACTCGTCCACTTGTTCGTTAATGACTGCCTGCTGCTTTGGGTTTCGAGGATAATACCGCTGCTTTATCGGTTTGTCGTCCGTGAGATAGATCTTATGCGTCGTTATATTACTAACCCCCCGCATATTTTCAAATACCTGCCTTTGTTCTTCCAGAAAGGCCTCTACTTCTTCGTCGGATGGCTCCTTCTCCATGATGCCTGCTCTATCCGCCTGGCGTTGATCTTCACGTTTCTCGTCCTGCACTTCCGTTATCTCCAGTTCCAGATTCCCGCACCTTAGCGTGCTGTGTGCCCTTGCCAGGAAATCCATCCCTAACAAGATCCCTCCTGCGACCTTCTCCAGTATCATAAACGATATGCCGAAGACTCTTCCTCCGAATCTGATCTTCGCTTCGAAATTCCCTACGGTTTTCTGCTTTGATCCGTTTGCGAGCGTTATCTCCGTTCGGTTTCCTGTCCATCTGCCCTCCTCCCTCAGATCCTGGTATCGACTTCGGCTTATCGCACTCCGGGATGCTCCTGTGTCTATGATTCCCTTCGCCGTTTGATTTCCCAATCCAATCCACGCTACCACCTGGAATCCGTCACAGCTTAGTTTCTCCTTCGGTACTGGCTTGCTTCCTGGTGTCTGAGCCGCCAGATTTATTTGCTCAGACCTCCCGCGTGGCCCTGTTCTACAACATTCCGTTGTTCTTGTGCCGTTCTTTCCGCATACCCAGCAAAACAGTCTTGGCGGATTGCTGCACGTCCGCGCTGCATGCCCGGTTCCTCCACACCGCATACAAATTTCCGCCCTTAGTTGCTGCTGTCCTGCTTGGCTGGCTCTTGTCTGGTGCTCCATAGACTCGATGTCCTCTACTTCTTCGGCTAATTTGAGGAACTCCGTCAGGGTCTTAAACCCACTCCTTCTGGTGTACAGTTTTATCTTGCTCCTTGCGTTTTTGTACACTCGATCGAGCTTTTCTTCCTCCGTTAGTTTTGTGAAGCGCATCAGCTTCCTTAGCCCCATCGCATACTCCCTTGCTGGTTCGTCCTCCCTCTGTCTCATCTGCGATATTTGGGTTTCTAGCTGCTCTTCGTATCTTGGAGGCAGAAAATATTCCAACAACTCTGTCGTTAGTTGCTTCCATGAACATATCTTCGACGGTGTTGTGTTCCACCAATCGCTGGCTATCCCTTCCAGGATAAACGGCATCGTCTGGACGAGCTGGTCCTTTTGGATCCCGTAGCCAGTTGCCCATTGTTCCAGTTTTTCCAGGAACTCCAACGGATTGGACGTTCCCTGGTATCGGATCCCCCAGTTCCGGACCCTGTCGACTATCTCCGTCTCCACCTTCTTTGTGGCTTTCGTGTCCTCCATCTCTCGTCTTTTCCCTTCTGGGTTTGTCACGATGACTTCCGGTTTCGGTGACAGACTCCTATCCCTCGTATGTTTCGCCGCCAGTTGTTCTAACTTCCGCTTCACCTCTTCGGTATGATCCTTCTCCTTCGAGAACGCCGCTACCGTGCGTCTCAAGTCCTCGACCTTTCCTGATGAGTCCAGACCGAAGTCTTCTGCGTATTCCGTTAACTCCGTTCTGGACGCCAGATATACCCATGTAGACATTACTCTACCGGTGTCGGTCTTTCTCTTGCAACTACACAATCTGTTCGGGCGCCACTGTGACGATCCGTCGTTGGTCGGGCGGCTCAGGGATGGCCAGGATCTGTCGCAGGTATTTATTTGTGTCAGGTGTAGCTGCTAGAAGAGATTTCCGACCCGGTCCCAGAGTATAAGTCACGGGGAATTACTTAGTAATTAGTTAAAGAGTACGTTTATTCAGGTTTAGATTTACAATTTAGTGAAAACTGGATAGCGTGTCCGCTCGTTCAGCTCCTTCCGTCCGGATCTGTGTGCTCGGCCCCCGGTCGGGTGTCCGGGATGATGCTTGTCGCCTCTCAAGGCAACGCCACCGTGCGGAGTGTCCGCTGGGTGCCCTGAATGGAGCCGATCGCTGTCTGGGCTGGAACGATAAAAAGCCGCCTCGGAACCTTTCGGTCGGCCGCGAGAGCGAGAGAAGATGTAGCTCGGGGACTTTTCAGTCGGCCGCGAGAGCGAGAGACAAGATAAACCTCGGGGACTTTCCAGTCGGCCGCGAGAGCGAGAGAAGATGTAGCTCGGGGACTTTTCAGTCGGCCGCGAGAGTGAGAGAAGATGTAACTCGGGGACTTCTCAGTCGGCCGCGAGAGCGAGAAACAAGATAAACCTCGGGGACTTTCCAGTCGGCCACGAGCGAGAGACAAGATATAACTCGGGAACTTTTCAGTCGACCACGAGCGCGAGAGACGAGATATAACTCGGGAACTTTGCAGTCGACCACGAGCAAGAGATACGAGATATAACTCGGGAACTTTGCAGTCGACCACGAGCAAGAGAGACGAGATATAACTCGGGAACTTTGCAGTCGACCACGAGCAAGAGATACGAGATATAACTCGGGAACTTTGCAGTCGACCACGAGCAAGAGAGACGAGATATAACTCGGGAACTTTGCAGTCGACCACGAGCAAGAGAGACGAGATATAATACTTAGCTCGGGAACTTTTCAGTCAACCACGAGACGAGACTTAACCCGGGAACCTCTCGGTCGGCCACGGGATAGACGTAATGCGGATCGGTAAACCGAGCCGGGGGGAAGGCGGGTTAGGGGGAACAAAGTAACTACTAGGGTAGCTAACTACGATTTATTAGCCGGCCTGATCAGAAGATCTGGCTGGGCCCAAAAAGTGACTTGGCTGCTGACTACTTGGGAGGCTTACCTCACCCGAGCGCTGTCGGCTGCTGAGTCACGATAAGGGCTGAGGCTCGCCTTATATAGGGATCCGGCAGGTTTCAGTGTGCCTGTCCGCCTATCAGGCGTTAGCCCCTTTCCCTACTGTGCCTAACGCCTTCTCCCCGCAGTGTGCCCGCTTGTGCGCGCGCTTAGGCGCGCGCGCGCCCTTCGTTTGAATTCAAAATTCTTTCTCTCTACGCTTGTCATCTCTGTTTCTTTTCTTGTTCTTTTATTTACTTCTTCTATTTAAGAGTTGTGCGCGGTCACGCGTCACATAATGTAAATACTAAAAATAATAATGTAAATAATAAGAATAATACTATAAATAATGTAAATAATAATATAAATAGCCTATCCCCCTAGATATTAAGGTTAGCTGGTAAATAAATATATTTAAGGCTCGGATAGCCATACACGATAGTTACTTTCAGCCGCCGCGAAGTATCATCGCTAGCTAAAAGCTCAACGCATACGGACACACACCCAGGAGCAACAACGAAACTTACCAGGAGCAGCGATCACATGACCAAACGTGGCATACAAGAGAGAGAGCGAGAGAGGACACGATCATGCCATGAAATCAATCCCCGAAAATTGGCACGCGCCTGAAGGAAAGAGCGAGAGGAAGCGATGCGAGAAACTTCGAGAAGTTTCGAAACGGAGCCACGAGAAACTTCGCATGGCGAAGTTGCGGGGAGTTGTGCAAGAGAAGCGAAGCACAAGGAGAAGACCAGGAGAAAGCGAGGGAGTGTGCCGGCCCAGGACCAGCGGCGGAGCACCCAGCACCCTCCAGAGTGAGACGGGTGAGTGTTAAAAATGAAACAGAAACGAGTGACCAGCGAGCAAGCGCGGCTAAGATGACCAAGGGCAGATCAAATCTCGGCGGGCCTCGATGCGGTATCGCTATAGGGTAGGACCCCAAACATAATCTCAAACTCTAACCGAAAAAATGTCGCTGATTTTGCATTAAATAGGAATTACACTGAGAAAAATTTACATTGAATAGACTTACACTGAATAACCCTTGCACTGAGAAAAATTATGTTGAATAAAAAACTACACTGAGGAAAATTATATTGAATAAAATTTAAAAATGTCGAAATGAAGTTTTAATTAAATCGATTCTACACTCAACGGGAACACAGATGCTCACCCATGCACTATCTATAAATATATTTTTACATCCCAATATTTGTCCGAGGCTCAGCCGGCCGCATAGCTTGGGCCGAAACGAGTGGTAACGGCGGAACATGCGATCCGTGGTGATGAACGCCGGTTGCGATCCCACCTGACGAATGCATAGCCTCTAATTTGGAGGAACTTCCCCAGTCATAAAACCCTCTCGGTCTCCTCGCGGCAAGAGTCCCTGAGTCAGACCCAGTAAGCTCTACTGCGGAGACTCTTCACTATTTTTGCCAAAACCAAAATAAACCTGTTTCCTACCTGGTAACCCGGTGGCTGACACCCTCCATCTCACGGCAGCCCACCGTTCATCGAAGACCCATTGTCCTATCCTTATACATTTTCTGTAAAGAGATCCTGGCTTGACTGAGCTTTACCCCAGCCTTAGAACTACTTCACACAGATCTTCAACGTATTAACCAGTGTGCGGACGCTCGGTGCAACCACTTCTTAAATTTTTTACATCAGCTTTAGGAACCTCTGAATTCCCCACCCCCATTTTTTGAAAGGAATTCTTTCCACAAAAAAGGTGGTAAATCGGATGCCAGCAACTGTAGGGGTTACTATAAGTTGTCGGCTATTCCAAAACTTTTTGAAAATATAATATTTCCTCAGCATTTGTGCAAATCCGTCATTTCTTTATGTCAGCGAAAATCAAAAAATTATGAGGCGAAAATCAACCACTACAAATCTCTTCGAACTTATCTCATTTATTATTAGAGGCTTTCAACCCAAACTTCAAACCGATGTGATTTACCCGGACTTTAGTAATGCTTTTGACTCGTTTAATGATTTTCTTCTTGTAAGGAAGCTTGACTTAATTGGGTTTCCTGTTGATCTTCTTAAAAGGCTTTTGAATTATTTGTCTGACTGGACTCAAAAGGTTCTGTTTAAAAATTCACTCTCCAAATTCCTCAGTGTCTCATATTTCGTTTCACAAGGTAGCCAACTTGGACCACTGCAATTTTCATTGTTTATTAATGACCCTCCGCTAGTTTTAACCAACTGTAGAGTACTAATGTACACTGACGACGTTAAACTATATATGCGGTATAAGGACAGCTCATAACAGACAGATTTACATCTCAACAGCTCCAAGTGCAAAATGGACATTTTTAGGTGTCTCTCCCCTGTATTTCACTTATATGCTCAATGACTGCTCTTTGGAAACAATAACTCTTGTCGATGATCTTGGAGTCCGTCTTGGTCCCAAACTTTCGTTCTCTGAACACATTTCCTGCATGGTTAACAAAGCCAGAGGCATGCTTATGTAACTAAGAGTCAAGGGAGAAAAGAAAAAAGAGCACATATTTTCCTTTGCACACAAAATTTAATTCTTCCATTGTTGCTTAGTGTCCAAAATGCTTGGTATTATTTTTATACCCTTGCTGCAAAGAGTATATTAGGAGTAAGAACTTTTGAACTGGCTCCAGGCTCTCTCTGGTTTCAGCCTCTCTCTGGCTTTAGGCTCTCTCTCGCTGGCTCTAGAGCCAGCCGCTCTCTTTTACGCATACAGCGAAAGTTGCCGACTGTTTGTGTGCACATGTATTCTCATGGTTGTGCTTGTGTTTACTCATACAAGCAAGCTCATTCTATTTTTTAGAATTTTACGCTCTCAACTTTGTGAGAGCGGACAGAGAGCGATTGTCGTTGCCATCGGAAAAGCAGCCTCATATTGCAAAACGAATGTATGGCCCTTACTTATCTTTATGTTCTATGGTCTTTGCTTGCAGGGTATTATAATTTCAGTCAGAAGTTTGCAACGCAGTGAAGGAGACACTTCCGACCCTATAAAATATATATATTCTTGATCAGCATCGACAGCCGAGTCGATCTAGCCATGTCCGTCTGTCCGTCTGTCCGATTATACGCAAACTAGTCCCTCAGTTTTGAAGCTATCTGAATGAAACTTTGCAGATCGTCTTCTATATGCTCTCACTACTATATAAGTCGGAACAGGCCGGATCGGACGACTATATAATATAGCTGCCATAGGAACGATCGGTAAATTTTCAGAAAAAAATTATTACTTGTCCAATTGGCAACATATCTTCATATAATTTAAGACATTTCCATTTTATATTATTATAGAATTTCGATGTTAATTTGATCAAAATCGGACAACTATATCATATAGCTGCCATAGGAATGTTCGGGAAATATTACGTATACGTAATGTTGAACCGAATTTTTATGTGTATAAATGTTGTATACAATTCCTGTCACTTTTACTTTTCATTTGATAAAATTGTATTAATGCATAATGATCCAATTGTAAGCTGCAAGGGTATACAAATTTCGGCGTGCCGAAGTTAGCTTTCTTTCTTGTTTTTATTTAAATAAATTTCAAGCATTGCAAAAATAGGGAAATATTATCTTTTCTTTTGAAATCACATAACGCCTTTCTTTTTTCTTCTTTTCTTTTTTCTCGATATTTCACTTAACTTGAATTTAAAACAATGTTCAAGAAAAACAAAATTAATTATTATACTAAACTGAATAATTTCGGAATTCATCAGGATCCGAAATTAGCCACATTTAGCCGTCTGCGATAAACGTAGTCTTAATCCTTCGACGCGCTGCAAAATCCCAAGCGTCGATTCTCGGACATTCCCTTTTAAAGCTTCAGCGGTAGACGGCGAACAAAAAGAAAATGAAGAAAGCTGCGATCTGAATATGGACTTTGACCTCTGCATACTCTTTCAAACTTTACAAAAATAACATCTGTTAAATGCTTAAGCGACTTGCGCTGCGTTTAGATTTGCCTCTGCTGCTGCTGCTTTTGCTGCTGCAGATGACTATACTGAGGCTGCTGCTTACGCTGGGGCTGCGAGGATGCTAAGCTGTTGATTTGGCTGCCGCTCCCCGATCCTGAAAAAGTATCTTTGTATCGATTAAGGGCTACACAACCGGTTTTCGTGCTACTACCTTTATTATCGGTACCAAAAAGTCTAGACTGGAGTCCCTGTGTTGCACGCCTAGCGATTCCAGTAGGTTTCCATAGGTGCGGTATATATTTCCTTTAACTTGTTAAACATGCTTATTGTTTCGTCCAGTATTCACACGTACTAGGAAAGGATTGCAGTGTGTGGGGGACTATTTACTTAGGCTGTAGTAAGTTCACATTTTGAATGCACACTGTACTCAGTGTGACCCCTCTCTCGCCAAATGAACATAATACCTCCTACCTACCGCGGCTACTCTTCGTCGTTACCTACTTTTATGAATTGTAACGCTTGGTTACGAGGTTCGGTAGCGCCATCTAGGGGTCAGAAGGAAAATTGCGGATAAGGGCTTTGGTACGGTACAGTGCCACCTGTCGGCAGATCCGAGAAGGTCTCGGGGAGGAAAGTGAAATTGTTAAGAGAAATTAACCGGGTCAATCTCTCGTCTTTCACCCGAAGGGGTGCATCTTCGGGAGACGATTGAGGGTTCCCGCTGTCGTGAGGGCGCGACTGGCGGCCTATTTTATTCTGGCGGTGTTATTAAATAGATCGGCAGCAGCTCTAGACATCGAGCTTTAAATTTTATTTTTTGGTGAAGAAAATCTATTTTTTGTGAATTTATATTGGACCCCTATTGGAGTTGGAATCGAATCACGGTGAGATTAAAGCAGTGGTTTTACAAAAGGCTGCGTCCTAAGTTTTTATCGCTTAGGAATCTCGGAGGCGGTCAATTTCCTCGGCGCCAATATTGGTCAGCGCGAAACACCAAGGCGAGGGCGCACCGGGGGAAGCAGGCAGAAAGAAGACCGCCAATAGCGGTTACATTCAAGCGCGGGAGAAGAGCGTCAGCAAAGCGGAGGAGCGGACAGGTTCACCCCCCCCCCCCCCCTTCTGGCCACCGAAGCGCCGTTGATCTCGGCAAGGCGGAGGAGCAAAAGAGTTCACCGTTGATCTCCGCAAAGCGGAGGAGCCGATAGCGTCACCCCTCTTGCCACCAAAGCATCAGCCAAATTTGGCAAAGGCGGAGCAGCTGCTGCTTTTGTAACTTTTTCTTTGTGCCGATGGTTTTTGTTGTTTGATCTGGTGTCTCTGCCGCAGCCAATGTCCAACTCAATTGTCCGTATATAGGCCTACCGTTGGGTCTCAAGCAATGCCGTAAGCAGTGAGTGTAAAGCGTCAGGAAAAATTAGATCCGAGATCAGCAGAACCCCTATCGTCGGCGAGAAGCTGTAGCTGGCGAATTTAAATATTTAATTTAATTTTATTTTTTTTGTTATGCGTACTTAAATGTTTTTTTAGTGTAAGTTTTAGTGGAGAGCAAGAGGTAAAAGATAGACCGGTGACATAGAGAGAGAGGGCGAGATTTTCGGCAGGATTTAAACCATATTTGTTCCACACAGCCTCCCCATCACATCTACGCGGGAAAGCGCTTTCTTCGCTGGAGTTATAAAAGGGTGAGTGAAATTCTGGCGTGTTTTTAAATCAACATTTTTTGGCCTGAGGGCATAAACCAAGACCTGGCCGAGAATTGAAAGTCCTATTTTTGAAGAAGAAAAAAAAAAATGAAAACGTAAGAAACCTATACGAACAAAAAAGAAATAACTAATACACACAATTAGCTCCTCTGAATGTCTCTGCGTCCTATCTATTTTCTTTTCTACACTGAGAAAAATTCGGCGAACACTCGATGCCATTTTGATTTTATGGTCGCCGAAGATTTTTAATTAATTTATTTTGTCAATTTTAAGCCCAGCAACCAAGGCAGGCAAATAAGAAAAGAAATATTTTCTATGTACTTTTTTTTATTGCTAGGCTCAAATAATACCATATCACATAATTTTTAAGAATTTTAATTTAAAAGAAAATTTGGCAGCCAATGTCTTGCAAGATTTTAATATTCAAAACTCATTTAAATGTTTATTTTAAAGGGAATAAATTTTATAATGTTCTAAATATTTTCTTTGTTTTGCCTTCAGCTAGCTGATTCTCCTTGGGGATGCCTTAGATAGGTTTTAAGAGGGGCCACCGGACGAGAAATAGAGAGTAATGGCCAAGGAAGGGAGGGTGAAGCCACTCCAATTTCATCAGGAGTGAGCCAAATTACCGTTGAGTGTATTTACCAGTCATTTTTCCGGGTGTATGTGTTAGTGTTTCGTTCTATGGATTTTTCGTCGTAGCACGCATTATTCGAAAGTTATTATTCGAACAAGGGGCGAAGCCTAGAAGAGCAAGAATACCACCCTATAGCCGACGAGCCCCAGCCGGGTCAAGACGCGTGCGCCCCCTCTAGGTTTGAACAACTGCCCACGATCGTTACATTTATAATTTATTATAATGTTTTTAAATTAAGAATAATAATATTTTCTGGCGCCCAACTAATGAGGCCAAATATTTTCGTTAGAGCTGCATCCAGATGCGGTCTACAAAATCACATTAATACACCTTCAACAACTTCGATTACCTTCTAGTGGCATAAGTACTGGAGTGGGCTTTAGAGACAGATACGTTTGTATGGCCGGCTGCAAGCCACGGTTGCTTCAGTATATGCAGCGAAAGGTAGTCGATCTCATTAGCCAGCTTCAATTATTAATTAGTCGTATAGGAAATACGGTTGATCAAGATACCAGCAGCGATCATCCGGCCACGGCTTAGGAGTAATTAGTAGCAGGCGACTCGATACCCTACAGTTGAGAGGTCGGTAGTTCAGGCTTATGGTCGAATAGGAAATACAGGGATTAAAACTATCAAAAGTTTATTCCCTGGCCACGGTCAGCAAGTCTTAGCGAAAATCTTTCAGTATCCAAAAAAATAATCAGGGCACAATTTGTCTATTAAACGCATTGAAATACAGATGAATATCTTTTAGAAGAAGTCGTCTGGCCACGGTTGATCGACAAAGCATTATGCCCGGTCGCAATAGGAGAGGGTACAGAGGAGAAAGACATAATTGACAAAAAACTGATTAGCGTTTGCTTTGTCTTAAGCAGTGCAGTGCTAATTAGCAGATGCATTGTATTTGTTTTTTTGTCTTCTTTGTTTTTTTTTTTTTGTTGCACTAGTCTCACATTTGTCTGGTAAATACATGATAAGGTTTGAACTAGAGAGGAAGCTTTGCTTGAAGGCAAATAAATGTTTTTAATTCGTTTTCGCTTTTCGCTTTGTTTACAAAATTTGTGTTTACAAAGTTTTTGGTATTCTTTACGATTTTATGTTATTATCTCATTTATTATTCATTACATACTATATATTGTAGATTTCTTATTATATACTATTCATTATTTATTATATATTTATTTATTTTATCTATTTATTTTATTTATTATTTATATAAATATTTATTTATTGTCGTTTGCTAAGGGTTTGCTAGGATTGGAATTTTGAGAAGTTGTTTAAAGTAGACGCCGATTCGACAGATAGTTTGCTGGAATGGAGGGAGCTGAAGCTACTCCGATTAACTGCACATTGTGCGGCAAAGAGTTAGGGCAAGAAGGCATTTTCAAAACCAGATGCAAACAGGAATACCACAAATCATGTCTCTCGACTTACTCAAAGAAGCATGGGAAATGTCCGTCTTGCAACACAGCTTGTTTTGAGGTTGTACCTACTAGTTCAGGATCGCACGGTCCGAAGCAAACTTCGGTAAGCAAGGTTGGCGCTTCTGCTAAGAATTCTGGAGACGGAAGCGAAAGTGAATCGTTAGCGTGAACTTCCACCGAAGCGGTAGGAGCCATGATCACGGAAGCTGTGAAATCAATGCAGAATGAAATGATGGCACAGTTATCTGGACACATGCCTCAGTTCATTCAGTCGAATGTGGCAGCTCAATTTCGATCTCTCTCGTTAGGGCGAAACACGACTCCAGTTCCATTGGGGCAGGACCAATATTCGTCAGATTTTAATATTCCCCAAGAATTCCAGCCTGAGGAAAGACATACCCCCCAGACAAAGTAGTCCAAATTATAAATGGCTGGAAACTACGATTTGATGGCAGCCCAGGAAGCATTCCTGTGGACCATTTTATTTACAGGGTCGAAACCAAGACACACCAGACTTTAGAGGGCAACTTCCCAATATTATTTGATGGTAAAGCTAGGGAGATCTACTGGAGGTTCCACAAGGCTTCTCGAAACATGCGGTGGGATTTACTTTGTCAGGCATTGAGGAAGCAGTTCAAGGACACTCGGACAGAGGGTGACATAGAGGAGGCCATAAAGGATCGGAAACAGCGGGACAAAGAAAGTTTCGATTGTTTCTACGAGACCATTGCTCAGCTGATGGACCATTTGGAAACCCCTCTGTCGGAAAAGAGATTAGTGGAGAAATATCTCCGCAAAGCGGAGGAGCCGATAGCGTCACCCCCTCTTGCCACCAAAGCATCAGCCAAATTTGGCAAAGGCGGAGCAGCCGCTGCTTTTGTAACTTTTTCTTTGTGCCGATGGTTTTTGTTGTTTGATCTGGTGTCTCTGCCGCAGCCAATGTCCAACTCAATTGTCCGTATATAGGCCTACCGTTGGGTCTCAAGCAATGCCGTAAGCAGTGCGTGTAAAGCGTCAGGAAAAATTAGATCCGAGATCAGCAGAACCCCTATCGTCGGCGAGAAGCTGTAGCTGGCGAATTTAAATATTTAATTTAATTTTATTTTTTTTGTTATGCGTACTTAAATGTTTTTTTAGTGTAAGTTTTAGTGGAGAGCAAGAGGTAAAAGATAGACCGGTGACATAGAGAGAGAGGGCGAGATTTTCGGCAGGATTTAAACCATATTTGTTCCACACAGCCTCCCCATCACATCTACGCGGGAAAGCGCTTTCTTCGCTGGAGTTATAAAAGGGTGAGTGAAATTCTGGCGTGTTTTTAAATCAACATTTTTTGGCCTGAGGGCATAAACCAAGACCTGGCCGAGAAATGAAAGTCCTATTTTTGAAGAAGAAAAAAAAAATGAAAACGTAAGATCCCTATACGAACAAAAAAGAAATAACTAATACACACAATTAGCTCCTCTGAATGTCTCTGCGTCCCATCTATTTTCTTTTCTACACTGAGAAAAATTCGGCAAACACTCGATGCCATTTTGATTTTATGGTCGCCGAAGATTTTTAATTAATTTATTTTGTCAATTTTAAGCCCAGCAACCAAGGCAGGCAAATAAGAAAAGAAATATTTTCTATGTACTTTTTTTTATTGCTAGGCTCAAATAATACCATATCACATAATTTTTAAGAAAATTTGGCAGCCAATGTCTTGCAAGATTTTAATATTCAAAACACATTTAAATGTTTATTTTTAAGGGAATAAATTTTATAATGTTCTAAATATTTTCTTTGTTTTGCCTTCAGCTAGCTGATTCTCCTTGGGGATGCCTTAGATAGGTTTTAAGAGGGGCCACCGGACGAGAGATAGAGAGTGATGGCCAAGGAAGGGAGGGTGAAGCCACTCCAATTTCATCAGGAGTGAGCCAAATTACCGTTGAGTGTATTTACCAGTAATTTTTCCGGGTGTATGTGTTAGTGTTTCGTTCTATGGATTTTTCGTCGTAGCACGCATTATTCGAAAGTTATTATTCGAACAAGGGGCGAAGCCTAGAAGAGCAAGATGTGACGATCCGTCGTTGGTCGGGCGGCTCAGGGATGGCCAGGATCTGTCGCAGGTATTTATTTGTGTCAGGTGTAGCTGCTAGAAGAGATTTCCGACCCGGTCTCAGAGTATAAGTCACGGGGAATTACTTAGTAATTAGTTAAAAAGTACGTTTATTCAGGTTTAGATTTACAATTTAGTGAAAACTGGATAGCGTGTCCGCTCGTTCGGCTCCTTCCGTCCGGATCTGTGTGCTCGGCTCCCGGTCGGGTGTCCGGGATGATGCTTGTCGCCTCTCAAGGCAACGCAACCGTTTGCGGAGTGTCCGCTGGGTGCCCTGAATTGAGCCGATCGCCGTCTGTGGCTGGAACGATAAGAGACCGTCTCGGAACCTTTCGGTCGGCCGCGAGAGCGGGCGAAGATATCTCGGGAACCTTTCAGTCGACCGCGAGAGTGCGAGAAGATATCTCGGGAACTTTTCCAGTCGACCGCGAGAGCGAGAAACAAGATATAACTCGGGAACTTTTCCAGTCGACCGCGAGCGAGAGACAAGATATAACTCGGGAACTTTTCCAGTCGACCGCGAGCGAGAGACAAGAAGATATCTCGGGAACTTTTCCAGTCGACCGCGAGAGCGAGAAACAAGATATAACTCGGGAACTTTTCAGTCGACACGAGAGCGAGAGACAAGATATAACTCGGGAACTTTTCCAGTCGACCGCGAGCGAGAGACAAGAAGATATCTCGGGAACTTTTCCAGTCGACCGCGAGAGCGAGAAACAAGATATAACTCGGGAACTTTTCAGTCGACACGAGAGCGAGAGACAATACTTAGCTCGGGGAACCTTTCGGTCGGCCGCGAGAGCGAGAGAACAATACTTAGCTCGGGAACCTTTCAGTCAACCACGAGGCGAGACTTAACCCGGGAACCTGTCGGTCAGCCACGGGATAGACGTATTGCGGATCGGTGAACCGAGCCGGGGAAAGGCGGGTTAGGGGGAACAAAGTAACTACTAGGGTAGCTAACTACGATTTATTAGCCGACCAGATCAGAAGATCCGGCTGGGCCCAAAAAGTGACTTGGCTGCTGACTACTTGGGAGGCTAACCTCACCCGAGCTCTGTCGGCTGCTGAGTGACGATAAGGGCTGAGGCTCGCCTTATATAGGGATCCGGCAGGTTTCAGTGTGCCTGTCCGCCTATCAGGCGTTAGCCCCTTTCCCTACTGTGCCTAACGCCTTCTCCCCGTAGTGTGCCCGTTTGTGCGCGCGCTTAGGCGCGCGCGCCCCTTCGTTTGAATTCAAAATTCTTTCTCTCTAAGCTTGTCTTCTCTGTTTCTTTTCTTGTTCTTTTATTTCTGTTTCTTCATTTACAGTTCTTTTATTTTGATTATTATTATTATTATTATTATTTGTGCGCGGTCACGCGTCACACCCCCCCCTCGTTTCGGAATGTGTGGCGTGTGGCTTGAGGGACACATAATTTCCCCTGTTCGATGTCACGCGCCAGGCCGCTGCTCCATCCTTCACCACGAACCTGAGCTGCTTCCCGAACTGCTTGCCACGGAGTTTGCTGCGTATCTCCTCTCTTGCCGCCTGTGACAGGATCGCTCCAGCTGGCATTCTCCATCCCTCGTCGCCTGATCCATCCACGTGCAGCTCGATGATATCGCAGTCTGATGATCCGACCGCCCGTGCTGCTTCCTCCCTCGTCTGGGCCGCCTCCACCAGGAATCCGTCACAGCTCAGTTTCTCCTTTGGTACTGGCTTGCTTCCTGGTGTCTGAGCCGCCAGATTTATTTGCTCAGACCTCCTGCGTTTCCCGGCCCCGTTCCACAACACTCCCTTGTTCTCGTGCCGTTCTTTCCGCATACCCAGCAAAACAGCCTCGGGGGATTGCTGCATGTCCGCGCTGCATGCCCGGTTCCTCCACACCGCATACAAATCTCTGGCCTTAGTTGCTGCTGTCCTGTTTGGCTGGCTTGCGTCTGGTGCTCCATCGACTCGATGTCTTCTACTTCCTCGGCCAATTTCAGGAACTCCGTCAGGGTCTTAAACCCGCTCCTCCTAGTGTACAGTTTTATCTTGCTCCTGGCGTTTTTGTACACTCGATCGAGTTTTTCTTCCTCCGATAGTTTCGTGAAACGCATCAGCTTCCTTAGCCCCATCGCATACTCTCGTGCTGGTTCGTCCTCTCTTTGTCTCAGCTGCGATATTTGGGTCTCTAGCTGCTCTTCGTATCTCGGAGGTAGAAAATATTCCAACAACTCTGTCGTTAGTTGCTTCCATGAACATATCTTCGACGGTGTTGTGTTCCACCAATCGCTGGCTATCCCTTCCAGGATAAACGGCATCGTCTGGACGAGCTGGTCCTTTTGGATCCCGTAGCCAGTTGCCCATTGTTCCAGTTTTTCCAGGAACTCCAACGGATTGGACGTTCCCTGGTATCGGATCCCCCAGTTCCGGACCCTGTCGACTATCTCCGTCTCCACCTTCTTTGTGGCTTTCGTGTCCTCCATCTCTCGTCTTTTCCCTTCTGGGTTTGTCACGATGACTTCCGGTTTCGGTGACAGACTCCTATCCCTCGTATGTTTCGCCGCCAGTTGTTCTAACTTCCGCTTCACCTCTTCGGTATGATCCTTCTCCTTCGAGAACGCCGCTACCGTGCGTCTCAAGTCCTCGACCTTTCCTGATGAGTCCAGACCGAAGTCTTCTGCGTATTCCGTTAACTCCGTTTTGGACGCCAGATATACCCATGTAGACATTACTCTACCGGTGTCGGTCTTTCTCTTGCAACTACACAATCTGCTCGGGCGCCACTGTGACGATCCGTCGTTGGTCGGGCGGCTCAGGGATGGCCAGGATCTGTCGCAGGTATTTATTTGTGTCAGGTGTAGCTGCTAGAAAAGATTTCCGACCCGGTCCCAGAGTATAAGTCACGGGGAATTACTTAGTAATTAGTTAAAGAGTACGTTTATTCAGGTTTAGATTTACAATTTAGTGAAAACTGGATAGCGTGTCCGCTCGTTCGGCTCCTTCCGTCCGGATCTGTGTGCTCGGCTCCCGGTCGGGTGTCGCCTCTCAAGGCAACGCAACCGTTTGCGGAGTGTCCGCTGGGTGCCCTGAATTGAGCCGATCGCCGTCTGTGGCTGGAACGATAAGAGACCGTCTCGGAACCTTTCGGTCGGCCGCGAGAGCGGGCGAAGATATCTCGGGAACTTTTCCAGTCGACCGCGAGAGCGAGAAACAAGATATAACTCGGGAACTTTTCCAGTCGACCGCGAGCGAAAGACAAGATATAACTCGGGAACTTTTCCAGTCGACCGCGAGCGAGAGACAAGAAGATATCTCGGGAACTTTTCCAGTCGACCGCGAGAGCGAGAAACAAGATATAACTCGGGAACTTTTCAGTCGACACGAGAGCGAGAGACAAGATATAACTCGGGAACTTTTCCAGTCGACCGCGAGCGAGAGACAAGAAGATATCTCGGGAACTTTTCCAGTCGACCGCGAGAGCGAGAAACAAGATATAACTCGGGAACTTTTCAGTCGACACGAGAGCGAGAGACAATACTTAGCTCGGGGAACCTTTCGGTCGGCCGCGAGAGCGAGAGAACAATAATTAGCTCGGGAACCTTTCAGTCAACCACGAGGCGAGACTTAACCCGGGAACCTGTCGGTCAGCCACGGGATAGACGTATTGCGGATCGGTGAACCGAGCCGGGGGAAGGCGGGTTAGGGGGGAACAAAGTAACTACTAGGGTAGCTAACTACGATTTATTAGCCGACCAGATCAGAAGATCCGGCTGGGCCCAAAAAGTGACTTGGCTGCTGACTACTTGGGAGGCTAACCTCACCCGAGCTCTGTCGGCTGCTGAGTGACGATAAGGGCTGAGGCTCGCCTTATATAGGGATCCGGCAGGTTTCAGTGTGCCTGTCCGCCTATCAGGCGTTAGCCCCTTTCCCTACTGTGCCTAACGCCTTCTCCCCGTAGTGTGCCCGTTTGTGCGCGCGCTTAGGCGCGCGCGCGCCCTTCGTTTGAATTCAAAATTCTTTCTCTCTAAGCTTGTCTTCTCTGTTTCTTTTCTTGTTCTTTTATTTCTGTTTCTTCATTTACAGTTCTTTTATTTTCATTATTATTATTATTATTATTATTTGTGCGCGGTCACGCGTCACTAAGAATACCACCCTATAGCCGACGAGCCCCAGCCGGGTCAAGACGCGTGCGCCCCCCCTAGGTTTGAACAACTGCCCACGATTGTTACATTTATAATTTATTATAATGTTTTTAAATTAAGAATAATAATATTTTCTGGCGCCCAACTAATGAGGCCAAATATTTTCGTTAGAGCTGCATCCAGATGCGGTCTACAAAATCACATTAATACACCTTCAACAACTTCGATTACCTTCTAGTGGCATAAGTACTGGAGTGGGCTTTAGAGACAGATACGTTTGTATGGCCGGCTGCAAGCCACGGTTGCTTCAGTATATGCAGCGAAAGGTAGTCGATCTCATTAGCCAGCTTCAATTATTAATTAGTCGTATAGGAAATACGGTTGATCAAGATACCAGCAGCGATCATCCGGCCACGGCTTAGGAGTAATTAGTAGCAGGCGACTCGATACCCTACAGTTGAGAGGTCGGTAGTTCAGGCTTATGGTCGAATAGGAAATACAGGGATTAAAACTATCAAAAGTTTATTCCCTGGCCACGGTCAGCAAGTCTTAGCGAAAATCTTTCAGTATCCAAAAAAATAATCAGGGCACAATTTGTCTATTAAACGCATGGAAATACAGATGAATATCTTTTAGAAGAAGTCGTCTGGCCACGGTTGATGGACAAAGCATTATGCCCGGTCGCAATAGGAGAGGGTACAGAGGAGAAAGACATAATTGACAAAAAACTGATTAGCGTTTGCTTTGTCTTAAGCAGTGCAGTGCTAATTAGCAGATGCATTGTTTTTGTTTTTTTGTCTTCTTTGCTTTTTTTTTGTTGCACTAGTCTCACATTTGTCTGGTAAATACATGATAAGGTTTGAACTAGGGAGGAAGCTTTGCTTGAAGGCAAATAAATGTTTTTAATTCGTTTTCGCTTTTCGCTTTGTTTACAAAATTTGTGTTTACAAAGTTTTTGGTATTCTTTACGATTTTATGTTATTATCTCATTTATTATTCATTACATACTATATATTGTAGATTTCTTATTATATACTATTCATTATTTATTATATATTTATTTATATTATCTATTTATTTTATTTATTATTTATATAAATATTTATTTATTGTCGTTTGCTAAGGGTTTGCTAGGATTGGAATTTTGAGAAGTTGTTTAAAGTAGACGCCAATTCGACAGATAGTTTGCTGGAATGGACGGAGCTGAAGCTACTCCGATTAACTGCACATTGTGCGGCAAAGAGTTAGGGCAAGAAGGCATTTTTAAAACCAGATGCAAACAGGAATACCACAAATCATGTCTCTCGACTTACTCAAAGAAGCATGGGAAATGTCCGTCTTGCAACACAGCTTGTTTTGAGGT
The DNA here is from genome assembly GCA_018152175.1 of Drosophila jambulina. NCBI lineage: Eukaryota > Metazoa > Arthropoda > Insecta > Diptera > Drosophilidae > Drosophila > Drosophila jambulina. Next base: position 133,356 of record JAECXH010000027.1, on the reverse strand, counting down.
TGTACCTACTAGTTCAGGATCGCACGGTCCGAAGCAAACTTCGGTAAGCAAGGTTGGCGCTTCTGCTAAGAATTCTGGAGACGGAAGCGAAAGTGAATCGTTAGCGTGAACTTCCACCGAAGCGGTAGGAGCCATGATCACGGAAGCTGTGAAATCAATGCAGAATGAAATGATGGCACAGTTATCTGGACACATGCCTCAGTTCATTCAGTCGAATGTGGCAGCTCAATTTCGATCTCTCTCGTTAGGGCGAAACACGACTCCAGTTCCATTGGGGCAGGACCAATATTCGTCAGATTTTAATATTCCCCAAGAATTCCAGCCTGAGGAAAGACATACCCCCAGAAGCCAGACAAAAAAGTCCAAATTATAAATGGCTGAAAACTACGATTTGATGGCAGCCCAGGAAGCATTCCTGTGGACCATTTTATTTACAGGGTCGAAACCAAGACACACCAGACTTTAGAGGGCAAATTCCCAATATTATGAGCAATGCCAGCATTTTATTTGATGGTAAAGCTAGGGAGATCTACTGGAGGTTCCACAAGGCTTCTCGAAACATGCGGTGGGATTTACTTCGTCAGGCATTGAGGAAGCAGTTCAAGGACACTCGGACAGAGGGTGACATAGAGGAGGCCATAAAGGATCGGAAACAGCGGGACAAAGAAAGTTTCGATTGTTTCTACGAGGCCATTGCTCAGCTGATGGACCATTTGGAAACCCCTCTGTCGGAAAAGAGATTAGTGGATATCTTGCGGAGAAATATCAGGCCCGAGACTAGATACCAGCTTCTAAATTTCAAGATAGATTCTGTGGCGGAACTTAGAGAAATGTGTAGACGCCGAGAAGAATATCACGAGGAAAGGGATATCAACAGAACGGGCCGGCTCGCAAGCAAGTTGCAGAAATAGTTGGGGATCACCTAGTAGAAGATGCGGAAGAATTTTCCGAGGGCGAATTAGAGGGAGATGAAATAGAGGCGTTGGCTCTAGTTTGTTGGAACTGTCGCAAAGAAGGTCATCGCTACCAGGACTGCCCAGCAACCAAGGCAGGCAAATAAGAAAAGAAATATTTTGTATGTACTTTTTTTTATTGGCTCAAATAATACCATATCACCTAATTATTAAGAATTTTATTTTAACAGAAAATTTGTCAGCCAATGTCTTGCAAGATTTTAATATTTAAAACTCATTTAAATGGTTATTTTTAAGGGAATAAATATTATAATGTTCTAAATATTTTCTTTGATTTGCCTTCAGCTAGCTGATTCTCCTTGGGGATGCCTTAGATAGGTTTTAAGAGGGGCCATCGGACGAGAGATAGAGAGTGATGGCCAAGGAAGGGAGGGTGAAGCCACTCCAATTCCATCAGGAGTGAGCCAAATTACCGTTGAGTGTATTTACCAGTAATTTTTCCCGGTGTATGTGTTAGTGTTTGGTTCTAAGGATTTTTCGTCGTAGCACGCATTATTCGAACAAGGGGCGAAGCCTAGAAGGGCAAGAATACCACCCTATAGCCGACGAGCCCCAGCCGGTTCAAGACGCGTGCGCCCCCTCTAGGTTTGAACAACTGCCCACGATCGTTACAATATATAAGCGCTGATCGCTAAGCTGCCGGCCTCGCTGTCGTTCTTTAGTCGCAATCGAAAATGTAAAAGAACCTGGGCATATTGGCGGAATCGAATGATCGTTGGGTGCAATCTACAGTTTGAATCCCTACTGGCATGATATGATCACATTTTCCATGGGAGTTACGAAAATTTGACACCTATGTACGAAATTTCTACACATTAAAGCGTGTGCAATTCTGTACCATCTTCTAAAGCATCTGGAAGAACTGCAAGCCAAGAACGTGCTATTAGAAGCAACTCGACAGCAAATAGCACTACTTGGTATTGGTGGACAAATACTCAGCAGTCTTGTTTGCGTATTAGACGCAACATAACCAAGGTTAAATAAAATAAGGGAAACTTATTTGCCTTATTAAAAAATCAAACGTCGTTGATAGGTTCAATTGAGACAACAAGAGATTTCCATCTCAAGGAAATATAATTGATTAAGGGTTACATCACTGAAAATAGGAGTACCAGCAGCTTTTTTGAAAAACTGTATTGGTACACAACACACTCTCTATGTTGGCTTTAATTTTTCCGCTTGTACAAACGGAAGTAATAAATATTCACCATACAAAAATAGTCTAATGATGATATCACCACGTCAGTTAAAGGAGCCACTGGAACAAATTCGAAGTCAATTAAAGTCTCAACTAATTCTCCCAGGTTCTCGAAGTAACATCCTCCTTTCAGAGCGAAGAAGCTATTGTAGATGATCTCAACAGCAAATAAGTCAGCCTTCCGTAGATTTCATTACAAGTAGTAGATTAAGAACATTATTTAAAATGTTTTTAGAGGGCGATCCTGCCTCTAAAGATGAAGGAAAAATTTTTGAGGTTGAATTGAAAAATCGGGGGTGTCGTGGGATAAGTGCATCAGCTTTATTTGACCGCGTCCTGCCCGCTAGGACGAGAGCGGGAGATCGGCAACGGCCGACCGTGAAGTTCGGTTCCGAGCCCGAAATCCGCAGTCCAGAGCGGAGAAGCTGCAAGAGGGGTAAGAGCGGGCGGGCTTTGTCCAGAACGGTGCCGAGGAGCAGCGGCTGAGTACAGCGGAGCGATGGAAGATTGATGTGGAGCGGAGAGCGGGCGAGCGTTGACACACTTGACGGACTGTGTGCGGAGGCCCGCAAGACGGGAGTGCAAGAGCGGCTGAGCTTTGGGAAGCTCGGTGGGCAGAGGGCGACACTGAGGGCCTCCTGGCCTGAACAGATAAGAGAAAAGTTATGAGATGCAATTATGTAATACAACAAATCGGATGTTTCTAACAAACTAGTAAATAGAAAAAAAATTCTTTGGCATGGAACGTATGCCGAGAATCAATGGATCTTTTCAACCAATTCATGCTTGAAGCTATCTGCTGTATTCGTCGATATAACATATTACATTAAATTACAAGTTTCAGGGTGTTTAAATGCCAGACCTCGATGAAAAATTCAAAATACATTAATGATCTGATGAAAACACACATAGCCTTTCGACTATATAGCACCATCAGATCGCCATCTTTACTGGATAATTCTTTATGGGTATTAGCATCACTTATCAAAAAATGGCAAGTAATTCAGGAGCATTATAGAGCCCACAAATTCAACCGCTTACAATCAACATCAATGATTATTGAACATCCGTTCGAACGGACCATAAAATTGCTCCCAGCTGCCACCGGCAGTTATTGCTATGGTTGAGACTGGTCTCTGTCCATCTACCTTAATTAACTTGGAACATGCAGAACGACGCGACCTGTGCACATATTTGCTACTGTGGGCCACAGAAGAAACCTATGATCGGCAATGTATTCACACCAGTCGCATGCAGACTTTGTAGGATTTACTTATTTAATATTTAATATGTTTCAGAATATTTATGTTTTGATAAAATAAGTAATTTAATATTCCTCGACACGAGATCATGTATGTGTGTGTACTAAAAGTAATCTGGTGAAGTAATTCTTCTTTGTGGGATATACATTAAACTTTTCTGGATCCTTTAGCGGAGGATCTCTGGGTACCCCTATTTTGACCAATTGGGCTTCTCCGCAGCCCAATTCGTACTGTAGTTATTGCCACTTGTAAGGTACTTACACTCGCGGCATACATCACGTTCATAATAATTTATTGGCCGTAACAAAAACAGGGGCGGCAAACAGTAAAATAATACAAGTTACAACAATACAAACATCCGCAGCTGCTGAAACAGAGACAGTTCCAATAGAGGCAAAAGAACTAATAATCAAGTACGCTTTCAACAAAATAACTCGAAAAAAGCTCAAACTCCCTTTAGCACCCCAAAATAAAAGTATTCAATATAAATGTATGCTTCAGTATCATAATAAAAATACAAAACCAAAAAGTATATTATTTTTATAGATCCTTGAGCTCACATATCAACAAAAAAACATTAACTTGTGTTCTGTAATCTATCAAAATTTAACAGAAATATAACAGGAATTGGTCAGGGAACATAAAATTTGATTTACTATTTGACTTTTTATTAAACCAATAGATTAAGTGAAGTAAGACTTCACAAAAAATTCACAACAAGTAAAAGAAGGAAAAAATTTCGTATTGAATACAGCGAAAATTTCGTGTCTACATTTCATGTAATTACTTTTAAAATCAAAAATTAAGGTAAGCAGACAATACCTCAGTATACATAAAAAAAAAACCTATAGAAATGCCGAAAAATAAAAACCAAAAATTAAAAAGACCGTTTGAGTGGTCGTTAGTAAAAGATTGTATAGTCGAACCAATGGTACCGAAATTACTCCCAGATGCGAAAAAAGATAAAAGGGATAGTGGATTATTGGCAAATAAAAATATCCATTGCCTAGAATAGAGGAAGTGTTAGACCAACTAGAAAGAGTGAAATATTTTTTTTGTCCTTAGGCCTAAGGTTTGGATTCTACCAAATAGAATTAGAAGATAAATTTAGATATATTACAACACTTTCTACGAGTACCCCAATTGTTTTACACGATTATGCAATGGTTTAAGGCCGCGCGCACACTTGCGGCGGAAAGCGGAGCTTACGGCTGATGTGATAAGCGAGCTTTTCCGCGAAGAGCTCTTCAGCGAGCTCAGCCCTTGCAGCCGCGCACACCGAAAGCTGAAGCTGACGTGCCGGAGCATCCATTGCTTTGTCGGTTCCGATTCGCAGCGGCGACAGTGGTTTGGTATCCCCGGAGGGTGCGTTACCATACCTATATTCAAGTTTTCCGAGCCGACCCTGAGTCGCGTCGGGGAGGTCGGGCTGACGTGCGAATGTGATAAGTCGGGCACGTTGTTCTTCGACGGTACCGGCGCGGTCTAAGCCAAACTCGAGAAGGATGGCTTCGAGTTCGTGTTTCTTTCGATACGATATCCACGTGATGCCCATATCACTGCCAACGTGGATTTAAGTTAGCACAGGCCGAGAGTAATACACGAGTAATACACGTACGGAATCCGCCGCGACTATACGCGTAGTCGCGGCGGATTCCGTACGTGGCTGCGTTGGCCGATGGTTGTGTAAATATCGCGAGGCAAGGCGGCTTGCTTAGCGATCGTGACGGAGCTGTGGTCGTGGAGTCGGAGGGTATCCTTGTTGATTATCCTTGGTTGGTATCCTTGCGTTGTTATCCTTGGTTGGTATCCTTGCGTTGTTATCCTAGCGTCGTTATTCTTGTGTTGTTATCCTTGCTTGGTAGCCTTGTGATGTTACTCGTTTTGAGATTCGCGGTTGACTGTTTTATCCTTGTTGGTCTCCTTGATTTGATGTTACTCGGTTTTAGATTCGCGACTGACTGTCTTGGTATCCTTGATTTGATGTTACTCCGTTCGAGATTCGCGATTGACTGTCCACAAGATCGTTGCGGTCGGTCTTATATGCCAGGCGCAGCTGGCCTCGGGCTTCCCTCCTTGTATGCCACTATGCTTCCCTGCTGGCTGCGACGCCGGCTGCGACGTCGCCGTTAGCTCCGTACCTTGCTTCGGTGGCTCTGCTCTCCTTTTCTGTGCTTCCTCGTTCGGATCGGGCGCTTCTATCTGTCGTCGTCTGTGTGTATGTGTTTTCTGTGTCTATCTTGGGCTCTGCTGCCCGATCTATGCTTGCCTATATTTCACGTCGTGTGCGCCGACGTTTCCCCATGGCTTTGCTGTTGCCATGCGGATTTTTTTTTCCCCCTCTGTGTTTGCCCTAGCTACGTCTGCTCAACTGTACCTCGTTGTTGTTATGCAAAGTTCTCGTATTTTCTCTGTTTCTGTGTATTTCAGCGCCCTGTGCGAAGATTTTGCCTGACTCTGTGGCCACATGCTCCCTACCGTTTTCGTCCCTAACCTCCAACTTGTTACCTATGTTTTTTCCTACTTGTGGGGCTTTAATCCACGATGGGTGGTGTTATCCTTGTTATCCTGCCTAGTCCCTGCACGGGCGCCATCTGTAAGGATGCTAATCACGTTCCAGGATAAATACTCAGTAAGACCAGGATCCTCCACAGAAAAATATTTATTTTTGCGGGGACAGGCAGGAAAGGGGCCGATTGGCCGGGATTTGGGTAGTATAGGCAGGGTTGGAGTGGCGGGAAAGACCCGTAAAGGATCACGGGGGGCGTGGCAGCGAGTCGGCAGGAGCAGCCCCGTCATCCGGGCGCCGGCTCCTGGCCGAGACCACGGCCCGCGCGGGAGACGGCCTCGAGAGAGCGCCCCGTCACCCGGAAACGCTAACAACCAGCCGATCACAGGGCGGGGCCGCGAGTCGGCAGGAGCAGCCCCGTCATCCGGGCGCCGGTTCCTGGCCGAGGTCAGGGCCCGCGAGGGGGGGAATGGCCTGGAGAGCGCCCCGTCAACCGGAAGCGTTCCCAGCCAGCCGAGAGGGCTTCCGAGCCGGGTGCGTCCACGTCACCCGTGCACCGCCCCTTCGGCCCGGAATCCCTCACGTGGAGTACGGCCCCGTCAACCGGAAGCCGCCTCCTGGTCAGGAGAGGAAGGAGGTGGCCGGGGAGGCACTGGCGTTCGCGGCCACGTCACCCGGGCACCGCTCCGCCTTGGCCGCCGGGCCGGGGAAAAGGAGAGGGGAGGAGGACCGCCTCTGGGCTGGGTCGCGGCCACGTCACCCGTGTACCGCCCCGCGAGCCCGGAGTACTCCCTCAGATGGGTAGGCAGTCCCGTCAGCCGGAAACCGCCCCCCCGGGTCGGGAGAGGAGAAGGCACGACTTCTGGGGCACTGGTGTTTGCGGCCCCGTCACCCGGAAGCCGCGCACATCCTTTGGCCCCGATGCCGAATTTAGAGCCCGAAGGAGGAGGGGGAGCGGGGAATTGGGGAAGTCTAAATGAGGCGCAATGGTTTTTCATTATAATTTCCTAATCACACATTTTATTAACTTTGCGTCAACTTAACTAACCCTAATCTCTTGTCCCTACCTCGCACTCACCGGTGATCCCCACGCGGGGGTTGGTCCGAGGCCCAGCTCACCCAATTACTCCGCCAATGTGGGGGCCAGCCTATCCATGTTGGTGGCCAACACATGGTGGTGCCAAGTCCACAGGGACAGTATATCGAGTAGAGAAGTTTTTTGCCAGATCTTAAGGAATCCCAAGTGAGTAGACAAAAGCTGCCAGTGTCTGTGTACAGTGCGTAACCCCTTTTGTTGCCCAGGTCGCCAAATTAATTGTCAGCAAAGATAGCAAATCGAACGCCGGCATCGACCAGCACCGAGAGAGATGTTATATCTTGGAAACCCTCTTTTATTTTGTTGGAACCCTTTTTAATCAGCGGGTAAATGAATTATGAAATAGTTTTATTATTTTTTGTTGCTTACTGTGGATATATTTTATTCAGTGGATCGAGCCCAGCAACCAGCATTTAAGTTCCGGTCCCGAGGAGCACCCCCTAAGAGGGGCATGAAGGGCTAGGAAGCCGGAAGCAGGAAAGAAACAATTGTGCTTGTGTGAATAATTCGGCCACAAGCGCGACTGCGCAACATAATTTAGTGGCCGGCTATGTAGTTACGGCAAATCAGGTTGCAAGTTTGGCAGTGAACAGAGGCTTGTAGTGTTTGACCCTGGCTTGACCTCTGTGTCCTTTTACGCTTTGACTATTGGTCGGAGCCATGATTTGGTAGTGAGAAGTCCCGATTATTGGCCATAGGCAAAGTAAATGCGATTAAATGCGAATTAAGTGCGACAAATAAATTGTTTAATTTCCGGATTTTTACCTGGACTATTTAGTTTTCCCAACTGCCTAAAAGTTGACCTCGGCCTACATGGCGTAACGTAACTCTTGTGTATGGAGTTTTCTTTTGTAAACTTTTGCTGCGACTAGAAGTCAATAACGATGAGAAGATGAATTTATAAATCGAAATTAATAATTTTTATATTTAAAGAAATTTTTAAATAAGTTTGTTTAAGTAACTTGTATTATTTTTTTTGCTCGATGTGAAGGATAGAATAGGAAGAAAAGTCAATTTTTTCGCTTTTGTTCAAGCTAATGTCATGGAACTTGCAACCAATGAATTTCAGCTCACCGATTTCGGCGATGTATAAAATGAGTGAGTGTTAATACAAAAAGGAAACCGTGTGTATTTATTTAAACAAAAGCGAAAAGGAAAAGAATATAGATACTTTTCTACACTATGCTAAAATGCTAATAAATTACTTTGAAAAAAAAGGCAAGAAAAATTAGTGAACTACGGCTGCTAAGAGAAATTAAAACTTTAATTATTATTGAGTTTTTTTTTTACAATTTGTGACGATCCGTCGTTGGTCGGGCGGCTCAGGGATGGCCAGGATCTGTCGCAGGTATTTATTTGTGTCAGGTGTAGTTGCTAGAACAGATTTCCGACCCGGTCTCAGAGTATACATAAGTCAAGGGAATTACTTAGTAATTAGTTAAACAGTACGTTTATTCAGATTTAGATTTACAATTAGGTGGAACTGGATAGCGTGTCTGCTCGTTCGGCTCCTTCCGTCCGGATCTGTGTGCTCGGCTCCCGGTCCGGTGTCCTGGGTGATGCTTGCGCAACCGTTTGCGGAGTGTCCGCTGGGTGCCCTGAATTGAGCCGATCGCTGTCTGTGGCTGGAACGATAAGAAGCCGTCTCGGAACCTTTCGGTCGACCGCGAGAGCGACAGGAAATATCTCGGGAACCTTTCGGTCGGCCGCGAGAGCGAGAGAAGATGTAACTCGGGAACTTTTCAGTTGGCCGCGAGATCAAGAGACAAGATGTAACTCGGGAACTTTCCAGTCGGCCGCGAGAGCAAGAGACAAGATGTAACTCGGGAACTATTCAGTCGGCCGCGAGAGCAAGAGACAAGATGTAACTCGGGAACTTTTCAGTCGGCCGCGAGATCAAGAGACAAGATGTACCTCGGGAAATTTTCAGTCGGCCGCGAGAGCAAGAGACGAGATGTAACTCGGGGACTTTTCAGTCGGCCGCGAGAGCAAGAGAGAAGATGTAACTCGGGAACTTTCCAGTCGGCCGCGAGAGCAAGAGACGAGATGTAACTCGGGGACTTTTCAGTCGGCCGCGAGAGCAAGAGACAAGATGTAACTCGGGAACTTTTCAGTCGGCCGCGAGATCAAGAGACAAGATGTAACTCGGGAAATTTTCAGTCGGCCGCAAGAGCAAGAGACGAGATGTAACTCGGGGACTTTTCAGTCGACCGCGAGAGCAAGAGAGAAGATGTAACTCGGGAACTTTCCAGTCGGCCGCGAGAGCAAGAGACGAGATGTAACTCGGGGACTTTTAGGTCGGCCGCGAGAGCAAGAGACAAGATGTAACTCGGGAACTTTTCAGTCGGCCGCGAGAGCAAGAGACAAGATGTAACCCGGGAACTTTTCAGTCGGCCGCGAGAGCAAGAGACAAGATGTAACTCGGGAACTTTTCAGTCGGCCGCGAGAGCAAGAGACAAGATGTAACTCGGGGACTTTTCGGTCGGCCGCGAGAGCAAGAAACACGATGTAACTCGGGAACTTTTCAGTCGGCCGCGAGAGCAAGAGACATATCATATCTTCCGGTTTAGTTCTAGCTTTTATTTTTGTCGCATCACGCTCAATTTCTTGTTTTATTAGTAATGATGTGTAGTCCGTGTCCGAGGTCTGGGTCAGCAAAACCACCACCCCCAAAGCCGACGAGCTAGAGCCGGAAACATACAGCGTGCCCCAGCAGCTCAGATCCTCCCAAAGCAGACGAATTTCAACGTTACACACTACAGTTATAATTCATTATTATTAATAAGAAAAGTGGCGCTCAACGTGTGGAGCCTTAGTAAAAGATATTTTTTATTAGGACTCGCGGATAAACAAATTCAATCCTGTTTATTTAATCCCCATTTGTCTAAATAATTCTTGGATAACAGTTTTGCGAGTATTAGTATTCCTAACTGGCCAGAGTTTTAACGTGTGTGGATTTATTAAAGATACTTTTTTTAATAAAACTCGAGGCTAAATAAATTCTTTCTATTTCTATAAGTCTACTTTTCTTTCAATTTCTTTCAAGCCTCCATCAAAAAAAATTTTTTTTTTTTGTTTTCTTGAAAGTCTTGGAAAACAGCTGAGATAAAAATCTGTATTTTCAACTGGCCAGATTTACAATGAAGCAAAAGATTATTTTTCTAAACTTAAAGAGATGACAAGGTGGCTAGTAAAGATGAGGAAAACAGAGGAAGCGATACAAAGAGCTCATCTTCTGTCCCAGTTTATAACACTGAGTCAGTGAACTAATCTCAACTCTAAACTCAACTACACGGAAAATATAGACATTTCTTCCGAGTCGTGCTATATCCAGAAAGAGTATATAAAACATTTTGTATTCTTTTATTTCTTTTTGAAGTCTTAGTTTCTTTTGATCATATTTCGGAATACATGCACATCTGTTTCTGAACTAATCGCTGTCCAAATTTGGAATAAAGAAATACAGCTTTTCTCTTTTGAATAGGGTTAAAACTAATCAAAAGTTTTTACTTTTCAATCTTTAAATTTCTGAGAAAATTGATTTTTTATTGTGATCCGTCGAGACGTGTGACAGTTAATCAAGAGTTCGGTAAACACATTCATTACGTTTATAAATATTATATCTTTATTTCTCTATATTTTTGGCTTTACTTATCGCAAAGAAGCAAAACAAAGAAATATTAAAAAAAAAATATTAATTGCAGTTGGTTATTTTATACTTCTTTCGCATTTAAGCAAAATTTTGGTATCTCGTGGGAATGATGGGGTTAGACCGATCTCCTGAAAGAGAGGCTGAGTCAAGCCCAAAGGTAGTTTGTCCGTTATGTACTGCAGACATAAATCCTGCTGAGGTTTTTTTAACCAGTTGCCGACACGAGTTTCATAAGCGATGCATAGAAGCTCATTGGAAGGATAGCGCACTATGTCCGGTGTGTAAAGTATCTAGTAGACCAGCGGTTTCGAAGCCCATTGAAGTATCTGAGAGACAAACCCGAAGTGGGTGGAAGAAACGACAGCCTTTAGATACAGTTGCTCAGCAAGCATTAGATAATACAGCTCCGACCTCAGGACAAAGTGCACAAGCTAATAACATTGGGGGGAGCAATTCAAACGTTATAACAGCAAATGCTATAACATTACTGGCCATGGGGCGAAGATTATTCGCTACGCTTTCGGAAAGGATGACCGATTTAATTCAAAATGCAGTAGCTGAGAGCATAACCAGGGTGCTAGCAAGCAACAGTCGTGGGAGTGACAATTCTCAGAGTGAACATTCTTCAGGTCGATCGCTAGGAAATGATGATGATAGGGTCGAAACTAGGAATAAAACTCGAAGCAGTCCAAGACAAGTCCTCTTGGCACCGAACTCTCCCGCTTCCCAGAGAAGCACCACGTCCGATTTGGTGAACCGACCAGATAAGGTCGTGCATATCCTCAATGGTTGGAAGATAAAATTTACAGGAATAGGAGTATCTGTGGATAATTTTGTTTATAGAGTAGATACACTAACCCGAGAGACGTTAGGTAGTAATTTCAATCTACTCTGTAGACACGCAAGCGTCCTTTCTGAAGGGAAAGCCAATGAATTTTATTGGCGTTATCATAAAGCGCACGGTGGGATTCATTGTGACACTTTCTGTTTAGCTTTGCGTCTTCAGTTTCGCCAGAGCAGGGACGATGGCGATATCGAAGAACTAATAAGAAACACAAAACAAAAGCCAAATGAATCTTTCGATTCTTTTTATGATACAATATCTTGCTTAGTCGATCAGCTGGAACATCCATGGACGTCAAGTAAATTAATTCGAGTTCTTAGAAACAATTTGCGTCCAGAAATTAGACATGAAATATTGAACATTGATATTAATACTGTCTCAAACCTAAGAAAGATTTGTCGCAGGCGTGAAGCTTTCTTAGCCGACGTTAAGCGGTGCAGTGGCTACGCTCGGAGCACTCTGTTTAGACGGGAAGTATCTGAATTTAATCAGGGATGTGAAACTCAGGTAGAATCTGAATCTGATAATGAGGCTGATGTCGAAGCGTTTTCCTTATTATGTTGGAATTGTCGCAAGGAAGGGCATAGATATCAGGATTGCGTATCCGAAAGAAGAGTTTTCTGCTACGGTTGTGGAGCTGCAAATACTTACAAACCAAGCTGTAGTAAGTGTTCAAAAAACTCCAAGGCCGGCATGTCGAAGTCGCAATACAGACTTCGAGTGCCTTCAGGAGCCAAGCCACGATGACCGAAGAGAATTAGATACAACAAATATTACTCAAATTCCATTCTCTGACGAACAACAAATACCTGCTAGTCCTTTGCTACATAGCAAAATCCCAATGTTAAAGGGGATAACTATAACAGAAGATAGCCATTTACATGATTTACAGAAACATAAGTCTCGAAATTCTACTCGAATAAAATCATTCTGGCGGAATGTCAAGCAATGTAGAATTGGCATCGAGTACATAAATTCACTACCGTCAGGACCTAAAGATCATCGACCCTTCTTGCCAATTCGTGTGCTAGATCGAATGGTTTACGGTTTTTTAGACTCCGGAGCATCGATTAGTTGTGTGGGAGGTAACTTAGCTCGTGAGGTAGTGACCAAAGGGGATTTCAAAGTAATCAAGAGTAATGCTACAACAGCCGATGGTCGATCACAGCAGATAACAGGGTTTTTTTAAGCTGAGGTGGAATACGCCGAAGTAAAGAATCGGTTAAAAATTTACATAGTGCCCTCACTGAAACAGAATTTATATCTAGGGATAGATTTTTGGAGGCTTTACGATCTTCTTCCCAGAAATTTGAACATATCTGAATTAGACTCAACGGAGACGGACTGCAAAGTCAATATAGATCAGCACAAATTGTCCGATATAAATAAAGCTAAACTAACGAATGTTGTTAATTGTTTCCCATCGTTTAGCCAAGAAGGTCTCGATAAAAGCAACCTAATATCACATTCCATTGATATAGCTACAGCTGAACCGATAAAACAACGGCATTTTCCTGTCTCACCGGCTGTAGGGAAGGCAATGTATGCTGAAATTGACAGGATGATACAATTAGGAGTGATAGAAGAGTCCGACAGTTCTTGGTCATCTCCAATCAATAGAATTTGTTTGGACTGTCGCAAGGTGAACAGTTTCACCGAAAAGGATGCATATCCTCTTCCACAAATTAGTGGCATTTTGAGTCGCTTGCCGAAGGCTGAGTATATAACAAGCCTTGACCTAAAAGACGCGACAAGACGGCGTTTACTGTCCCTGGTAGACCCCTCTATCAGTTTAAAGTTATGCCGTTCGGGCTTTGCAATGCCACAAGCACAATGTCTCGATTGATGGACAAAGTGGTGCCAGCTCATCTGAGGAACGAGGTTTTCATTTACTTAGATGATCTGCTGATAGTGTCTGCAAGTTTTGAGAGGCATTTAGAAGTGCTAAGAGAGGTTGCTCTACACATAAGGCGTGCAGGCTTGACGATCAATATTGGCAAAAGTCATTTCTGCATGCTGAGGGTGCGATACTTGGGCCACATAATCGGCGATGGAGGAATTCGAACCGATCCTGAAAAGGTTGCCGCAATTAGGGATTTTCCTATACCAAAAACTTTGCGTAATTTGCGAAGTTTTATGGGTCTTTGCGGATAGTATCGCAAGTTCGTTCCTAATTTTGCGTCTCTTTCTGCTCCTTTAACAGATCTGATGACCACAAAAAGAAGATTCAGTTTGACTGAGGCAGCAGTAGAATCTTTCGAGAAGCTAAAGCAATGTCTTAGCGAGGCTCCTGTTTTAATGTCTAACCATGACCTGAATTCGCGACTAGCTCGATGGGCTTCGGCCTTACAAAGGTATTCTTTTAAAATTGAGCATCGCAAAGGTTCGCTCAACGTAGTTCCCGACTCCTTGTCTCGAGTAAACGAAGACGTGATAGCTGCGATAGACTTGCAGGAGGGATTTCTTGTAGATCTAAATTCCGATCATTTCAAATCAGCGGAATATACCGAACTTGTGCAGAAAGTGAGTGCAAATCAGACGAATTTTCCTGATCTTAGGACAGATAACGGCTACATTTACCAAAAGGCTGAGCATTTGACAGGAGAGCAAGTGCACGATGAATATGCCTGGAAGCTCTGGGTGCCGAAGGAACTGGTTCCTGAGATACTTTCTCGCGCTCACGATAGTTCGTTGTCTGCTCATGGGGGCATACACAAAACCATTGAAAGAGTTAGGCGTTATTATTTCTGGCCTGGACTTGTGACAGACGTTAAGGCCTATATAAATGCTTGTGAGGTGTGCAAAACTACAAAAGCACCAAATTATGTTTTGCGACCACCGTTAGGAAAAGCACCGGAAAGTCAACGATTTTTCCAAAGTGTAGTATGCGCGTATATTGAATACCCACTGTACCGAGAGTACTTAAAGGGTACGCACTGTAACACTTTGTTGCAGCGCTTACATATTTCAAAGTCCCAGTCATAAACCCTAAGTGGCCGAAATATGAACCGATCGCTATGGCTTAGCCCACACACAGAAAGTGCTAGCGTCGGCATAAATGTAATAAACGGACAGCATATGCATAGCCCTCGCGCCTTCACTTCAGAGGGCATAGCCAACATATATAAGTACATTCCTTTATACATAAGAATATATATAAGCAGCCGTCTCTCTGCCGCCGCCTGCGAGCAGCGCAGCTACGAGACCTAGCTTAAATTAGAACTTAAGGAATATTGTAAAAAGCAGAAACTTCTCGAGCGTTGGAGCGGCACCATAGCTGCTCCAATTTAAAAACTCTAAATAAAAGTGACAAACAAATAAAACCTAAAGTCTTATCATTGAACACCGTCGGAACAATCCTACTTCATGGCGACCGTGACAGGACGGACCGTGACATCGATGGACCACTCTAAATAAGAAGAAAACACAAAGAAGAAATACCGAATGTCTAAGAAAATGGGAATACGGCATTCGGGTATGCCTTTAATGCTGCAGTATGAGGCATTTGAAACCGCAAATGATGCAATCGAAATAGAAGACAATAACAAAGACATCGCGATATATATATAAAAAATCACTTTAATAGTAAACACGGCCCATATTGGCAGTGCATCGTGGGAAGTGAATTTGAATCTTCAGTATCATCAGAACCAAACACCAAAATTCACCTTTTCATTGGAAACCTCGACATATTGCTATTCAAGGCGAAGGACAAGGAGGAGATGCAAAAAGAACAACAATAATAACCAGAGTGAGTAGAGTGTGATGGGAAGAGCCGGAGTGAAAAATCGCATCCAGAAAAGAATAGCCCATTTAAAGTGGCTTTTATACTCCAATGAACCTCCCCCGCCATGGGCCACAGCTCAAAAATTACAAAATGAGCTTGACTTCTTAAAGGCACAACTGAATAAGCCCAGAAGAAAAGTCACAACTCACGCAGTTGTTCAACATATATATGCGGAAAAAACTAAACCGCCTTCTCCGAAAGAATTGCCAAAGAGGATCAATAGCTGCCCCGCCGACTGCCCAGGACCGATGTACAGCGTGCACTGTCAATATACGTGCATTAGGAAAAAACAACTAGTGTGAGAGGCAATCCGCCCCTTGCACCTACGTGGGAGAAGTTGCCTGTGCGAAGCCAGCACCGGTACCGCCTGAGCCCATAGGCCCAGGACAGCAGCAGCAGATATCAAGCGTGGGAGGCACAGCCGCCCCCTGCGTCATCGAGGGAACGTCAGCGTAGCCAAAGCGGCGACGACCAGCTGACGTGGCCAGAAGCGGCCTGGACCAAGCAGTAGGAAGAGCCGACAGCGCTGCAGAGAGCGCATATATATATATTTTTTTTTTTTTTCCCCATGCACTGTGTTGCATAATTTTTTTGATTGCACTGTGATGCATATTTTTTTTTATATAATATTGTAAAATTGAGCGGAACCTTTTCTGCCCAATTAGTCGTGTAGCCCGTAAAGCTATGCAAAATTTAGGTAGGATACCTGTTAATTTTAATGAATAGTAATGCAATAAGCAAACATTCTATAAACTACGATAACACATATAGGGTAAAAGTATATGTAAAACCCACAAAAATGACTTTGGACATCAAAACAGTGGATTCCACTGCCAATGTCATAAATAAAGTAGAGTCGAATAACATTGATTTATATTGGGTACATATACTTTTAATAATCATTGTTGTTATAATGTGCGCAAACTTCTTTTATAAAGTATATAAGCTGCATAATAGATGTCTAAAAAGAAATATATGAGCCGGGGAAATGACCTGGACAAGATTTGAGCAGCAAACAAAAACATATAAGAGCACAAACAGCAGTGATTACACACAAATAAATACATATATTTTAACACATTCTTTTATAAATGTATGGCTAAACTAAGCAAATTAAAGAAAATTAATAAACAGAAATGAATTGACAAATGATGGAATGGAATGAGTTGCATAAGGAAATCAATAATATAAAAACTAATTTCGACAAGTCCTATAAATCATTGATGCAGAATTGGCCAATTCAAAATAATACGGTTAGTAAGCATGTTGAAATATTAGTAGAATGCTTCAATGAAGCTCGAATACTAATACATGGTCATAGGGAAAGACTAACTCAAGATCATTGGTCCCAAGTATCAAAACTTTTGATACGACTACGATCTAACTTAATATCTGTTAAAGACAAGTTCAGTTTAGAAATATCGGTACCAACCGTTCTAAACACTCCCGTAGCATTTGACACTGCATCTGACCAGCAATCAATAGAAAAAAGCGACTCAGAATTAGAAGAGCTTATCGAAGTAAGCCCTAAAATAGAAGAGGAAGATTTCAATAATCTTACTATTCCAGCGGTATATACTGATCTGAACGATATCACAGATTCAAATACTTCAAGCGTAATAGAGAACAAGATAAGTAATTCTATTACAATGGCTCAATCAAATATTGACTTCATTAACACTGCATCAAAGCTTATACCAGTTTTCGATGGTAAAGCAGAAAACTTAACCAGTTTCATTGATGCATTGAATATAATAGACTCAATAAAAGGCGAACACGAAAACCTTGCTGTCTCTATAATAAAGACAAAGCTAAAGGGTGTAGCCAGAAACCTACTTGGAAACGAAACAACGGTTAGTGAAGTAATTGCCAAGTTGAGAAATAACGTCAAAGGCGAGACTGTAGAGGTATTATCAGCAAAGCTGATGAATCTACAACAACGCAACAAAACTGCCAATCAATACACAGCAGAGATTGAGCAGATGACGAAGGCTTTAGAAAGTGCGTATATAACAGACGGCTTGACACTAGATCTGGCTAGAAGTTATTCCACACAGCACGCAGTTAAAGCCATGACTAAAAACTGCACGATTGATAAGGTAAAACTTATCATGCAAGCCGGCAATTTCAACACAATGAATGACGCCGTTTCAAAATTTGTAAACAGCTGTACAGAAGCAACTGGACAACCAAACTCGGTCCTTTATTATAATAATTATACACGTCGCGGCGGAAGCCGAGGACGTGGAAGTTATAGAGGTAATTTCCGTGGCCGAAGTAACAATTTTGGTTACCACAACAACAATAACCATAACAATGGTCGCGGCAATTACAGAGGAAACTCAAGGAGCCGTGGCAACTCGAGCAGAGGCTATATTAACAATAATACAAATAATGTAAGAGTAGCCAATAACACTTCGGGAAACTCCCAAAACCCTTTAACTATTCAACAGTAGATAAAGTAACAGTTCACACTATTAATCTCAGCCAAAACATATTTGTCTCGTTCACCCATGTGGCTACAGGAAAGGAACTTATCTTTTTGGTAGAGACAGGTGCCGAAATCTCTATAGTAAAAGAAAATTCAGATATATTCCAAAATGTACAATATAATAACATAATAGATATACGGGGAATAAGCCAAGAAATCACTAAATCTAAAGGTTTAACATCAATTGAAATACAGACTAACAAATACATAATTCCACACGATTTTCATATCGTACACTTAAACCTAGCTGTCCCTTGTGATGGCATATTGGGAATTGATTTCATTAAAAAATACAACTGTCAATTAGACTTCCAGCCATCTGAAGATTGGCTTATAATAAGACCAAATAATCTAAAATTTCCAATTTATGTTCCAATAGCATACAGTTCTGGCAATAACACAATACTTCTGCCAGCAAGATCCCAAGTTATTCGAAAAATTGAACTTAATTCAAAAGAGGACAGTGTATTAATCCCAAATCAAGAAATTCAGCATGGTATTTACATTGCAAATACCATAGCAACATCCAATAATGCTTTTATCAGGCTACTTAATACAACAAATACTGACCAAGTAGTCAGTACAGATGATCTAACATATGAATCACTTTCGAACTACGATGTAGTCAACACAAATCTAGACAATAGAGAAAAATCTGTATTATCTCAACTTTCGAAAAACTTCCCTCCACAGTTCAAGTCACAGCTTTCTGGCTTATGCACCCAGTATAGCGATATATTCGGATTGGAAACCGAATCAATAACCACAAATAATTTTTATAAACAGAAACTGAGATTGAAAGATGATGAGCCTGTATACATAAAAAACTATAGAAGCCCACATAGTCAGGTGGACGAAATTCAAAAGCAAGTCGGAAAATTAATCACCGACGGGATAGTTGAACCCTCTGTATCTGAATACAATAGCCCATTATTGCTTGTCCCTAAAAAGTCAGTTCCAGGTTCCGATGAAAAGAAGTGGCGATTAGTAATTGACTATCGTCAGATTAATAAAAAATTATTGTGCGATAAATTTCCACTCCCTAGAATTGATGATATCTTAGATCAACTAGGTCGAGCAAAATATTTTTCATGTCTTGATTTAATGTCAGGATTTCACCAAATAGAACTCGAAAAAAACTCGAGAGACATAACTTCCTTTTCAACGAGCAATGGCTCGTATCGCTTCACGCGATTACCTTTTGGTTTAAAAATAGCGCCAAATTCATTTCAGAGAATGATGACTATTGCATTCTCTGGACTTGAACCTTCACAAGCATTCCTTTATATGGATGACTTAATAGTTATAGGTTGCTCCGAAAAACATATGCTTAAAAACTTAAGAGACGTTTTTGAGAAATGTAGGAAATACAACCTAAAGTTACATCCACAAAAATGTTCATTCTTTATGCATGAAGTGACTTTTCTAGGTCATAAGTGCACAGATAAAGGAATACTTCCAGATGACAAGAAATACGACGTCATACAGAATTATCCACCCCCACACGATGCAGACAGCGCAAGACGTTTTGTAGCATTCTGCAATTACTATAGACGATTCATACAAAATTTCGCCGATTATTCTCGGCACATAACACGATTATGTAAAAAGAATGTTCCTTTTGAATGGACAGCTGAATGCCAAAACGCATTCGAATACTTAAAAACAAAACTCATGGAACCTACCTTGCTACAATATCCAGATTTCAGCAAAGAATTCTGTATAATTACTGATGCAAGTAAGCAAGCATGTGGAGCGGTTTTAACTCAAAACCATAACGGACTCCAACTTCCCATTGCTTATGCATCAAGAGCATTTACCAAGGGAGAAAGCAATAAGTGTACTACCGAGCAGGAATTAGCTGCCATACACTGGGCAATATTACATTTTCGACCATACATTTATGGCAAACATTTCACTATCAAAACAGATCACAGACCTTTAACATACTTGTTTTCAATGACTAACCCAAGTTCCAAACTGACGCGTATGAGGCTAGAACTAGAAGAATACAATTTCACAGTTGAATACTTAAAGGGAAAAGATAATTACGTAGCTGATGCGTTATCAAGAATAACCATCAAGGAACTACAAGATATAACTGGAAATATAAATAAAGTCACTACAAGATTCCAAAGTAGACAGAAATCCTGCGCAGGAGAAAAAGAAATAGACTTGCCTAAGCAATCTATAGAGAAAGCTTCAAAGCCCAACGTATACGGAGTCATAAACAATGACGAAGTACGTAAAGTAGTGACCTTGCACGTAAAAAATATGCTATGTCTATTTAAGCATGGAAAAAAATTACTGCAAGATATGATGTTGGCGATTTATATACCAATGGAGTCCTGGACTTAAGTCAGTTTTTCCAAAGGCTTGAAACGCAAGCCGGTATACATAAAATCAGCCAACTCAAAGTGGCACCGTGGGAAAATATCTTTGAACACGTTTCAATAGATAATTTCAAGAAAATGGGCAATAAAATATTAAAATCATTGAGAGTAGCGCTACTCAACCCGGTGACCATAATAAATTCTGAAAAAGAAAAAGAAGCAATTCTGTCGAAATTGATGAACCAATTCAAGGAGGTCATACTGGTATTTCTAAAACCTTGGCCAAGGTCAAAAGACATTACTTTTGGAAAGGTATGACTCGATATATTACAGAGTACATACGTAAATGTCAAAAATGCCAAAAAGCGAAGATAACCACGCACACAAAGACCCCATTAACAATTACTGAAACACCACAAAAGCGTTCGACAGGGTAATCGTGGACACGATCGGTCCACTGCCTAAGTCCGAACAAGGGAATGAATACGCAGTTACTTTAATCTGCGATTTAACAAAATACCTTGTGGCAATTCCAATTCCAAATAAAAGTGCAAAAACAATAGCCAAAGCTATATTTGAAGATTTTATTCTCAAGTACGGTCCAATGAAGACGTTCATTACGGACATGGGAACGGAATATAAAAATTCAATAATTGAAGATTTATGCAAGAATTTGAATATTAAAAACATAACTTCAACTGCACACCACCACCAGACTGTAGGTACCGTGGAGCGAAGCCACAGAACACTTAACGAGTTCATACGCTCATACATCTCTGTTGATAAAACAGATTGGGATGTATGGCTACAATACTTCGTATACTGCTTTAACACAACCCCCTCTATGGCACATACTTATTGTCCATATGAGCTAGTATTTGGTAAAACAAGTAATTTACCGAAGCATTTTAATAGCATAGATAGCGTAGAAGCACTATATAATATTGATGACTATGCTAAGGAGAGTAAATATAGATTAGAGGTAGCATATAAAAGAGCTAGAGTTATGTTAGAAACAAATAAGAATAGAAATAAAATACTATATGATCAGAAAGTAAGGAATATAGATATATCAGTAGGAGATCAAGTTTTACTAAAAAACGAGACAGGTCATAAGTTAGATCCTAAATACACAGGTCCGTATAAAGTATCGGAAATAGGAGATAGAGATAACATAGTAATAATAAATAATAAAAATAAGAAACAAACAGTTCATAAGGATAGGCTAAAAATCTTTATTTCATAAATTACACTTAGTATGGCCATACATAAGATAAATCCTATACATATATACACATATTATTTTAGTAATTTCATTTTCTTTGATAACACTAAACAAAAAAAAATAATAATCATTAAAAAAAAAAAAAAAAAAAAAAAATTAATTAAAAAAATTATTATTATAAAAATAACTTCATTATATTACGTTATTTTTCAAAAGGAGGGAGATGTAGTATGCGCGTATATTGAATACCCACTGTACCGAGAGTACTTAAAGGGTACGCACTGTAACACTTTGTTGCAGCGCTTACATATTTCAAAGTCCCAGTCATAAACCCTAAGTGGCCGAAATATGAACCGATCGCTATGGCTTAGCCCACACACAGAAAGTGCTAGCGTCGGCATAAATGTAATAAACGGACAGCATATGCATAGCCCTCGCGCCTTCACTTCAGAGGGCATAGCCAACATATATAAGTACATTCCTTTATACATAAGAATATATATAAGCAGCCGTCTCTCTGCCGCCGCCTGCGAGCAGCGCAGCTACGAGACCTAGCTTAAATTAGAACTTAAGGAATATTGTAAAAAGCAGAAACTTCTCGAGCGTTGGAGCGGCACCATAGCTGCTCCAATTTAAAAACTCTAAATAAAAGTGACAAACAAATAAAACCTAAAGTCTTATCATTGAACACCGTCGGAACAATCCTACTTCAAAAGACTATTTATAGATTTTCTTGGACCATACCCCAGATCCAGAGGTGGAAATATTGGGATTTTTATCGTTCTCGACCATTTTTCCAAATATGTATTTCTCAAGCCAGTAAAGAAGATAGATGCAGTTGGCGTTATAAAATATTTGGATGGAGAATTGTTTATGTCGTATGGCATTCCCGAAACGATAGTGTCAGATAATGGGTCTCAATTCCGTTCGCACGCTTGTCAAAAATTAGTTCAGCAGTACGGCATTACGCATACGCTGACTGCTGTGCATTCTCCTCAGGCTAACGCCTCCGAGCCCGTTAACCGATCAGTTATCGCTGCAATTAGAGCGTATTTGCGGCCTGATCAGAAAGATTGGGACGAACACTTAGGGCGGATTAGTTGTGCGTTGGGATCATCCGTACATTCAAGCCTTGGAACATCTCCTTATTAAATGGTTTTCGGACAACACATGATAACTTCTGGTTCCACGTACTCCTTGTTGAGGAAGCTCAACATATTGGATGACAGATCCTTGAAGTTCAATCGTCCAGACTCGTTTGAGATAGTGCAGGAGAAAGCATGCAAGCGGATGCTGGAAAAGCACTCTGAAAACGAAAAGAAGTACAATCTTCGGTCTCGAGTTGTATCCTATGCTGAAGGGCAAGAAGTATTTCGAAGAAATTTTAAGCAGAGCTGTTTCCAGACAGGGTACAATGCTAAATTCGGTCCTTCTTTTGTAAAAGCCAGAGTGCGCAGAAGGTTAGGAAACTCTTACTACGAGCTAGAAGATTTGCAAGGGAAACTATTGGGTACCTACATTGCGAAGGATATTCGTTAATGATCTTCTTCTTCAGTCGGCATCAGTCTAGGGTAGGCGAATTAAATTAGCCTTTTAAATAAAAATGCAATCCAGAGCCGTGTTCAAAACAAAAATTGAAATTAAATTAAAACAACTACATATATTAAAAGATATTACTTTTTTTTTGTTCTTGAATTATTTTTAAGCGTATATACATATATAATCCATTTCTTCGCCAGATTTTAAATGAATTTATAAATAATTTTAGCCTTAATCACCAAATTTATATTAAATCTTAATTTTTAATGAAATCATGATGTCTTAAATATCTGCGTTTTACCGACTCGAAGATGACTCCACGGTCGTAAGGATCAAAAGGGATCACCAGAGCCATGCTCTAGCGGCAGGTGATCATAGGTAGGGAGGGCAACAGGCGAGCACAACAACATCTGTGTCTCCGCAAACAAAATTAATTTTTTCTCTCTGTCCTTCTATCTTTTCTCTAAACTTCTGCTTTTCCTCTAACTTCTCTCCTTCAGTGAATTTTGTTTATCATATCTTCCGGTTTAGTTCTAGCTTTTATTTTTGTCGCATCACGCTCAATTTCTTGTTTTATTAGTAATGATGTGTAGTCCGTGTCCGAGGTCTGGGCCAGCAAAACCACCACCCCCAAAGCCGACGAGCTAGAGCCGGAAACATACAGCGTGCCCCAGCAGCTCAGATCCTCCCAAAGCAGACGAATTTCAACGTTACACACTACAGTTATAATTCATTATTATTAATAAGAAAAGTGGCGCTCAACGTGTGGAGCCTTAGTAAAAGATATTTTTTATTAGGACTCGCGGATAAACAAATTCAATCCTGTTTATTTAATCCCCATTTGTCTAAATAATTCTTGGATAACAGTTTTGCGAGTATTAGTATTCCTAACTGGCCAGAGTTTTAACGTGTGTGGATTTATTAAAGATACTTTTTTTAATAAAACTCGAGGCTAAATAAATTCTTTCTATTTCTATAAGTCTACTTTTCTTTCAGGCCTCCATCAAAAAAAATTTTTTTTTTTTGTTTTCTTGAAAGTCTTGGAAAACAGCTGAGATAAAAATCTGTATTTTCAACTGGCCAGATTTACAATGAAGCAAAAGATTATTTTTCTAAACTTAAAGAGATGACAAGGTGGCTAGTAAAGATGAGGAAAACAGAGGAAGCGATACAAAGAGCTCATCTTCTGTCCCAGTTTATAACACTGAGTCACTGAACTAATCTCAACTTTAAACTCAACTACACGGAAAATATAGACATTTCTTCCGAGTCGTGCTATATCCAGAAAGAGTATATAAAACATTTTGTATTCTTTTATTTCTTTTTGAAGTCTTAGTTTCTTTTGATCATATTTCGGAATACATGCACATCTGTTTCTGAACTAATCGCTGTCCAAATTTGGAATAAAGAAATACAGCTTTTCTCTTTTGAATAGGGTTAAAACTAATCAAAAGTTTTTACTTTTCAATCTTTAAATTTCTGAGAAAATTGATTTTTTATTGTGATCCGTCGAGACGTGTGACAGTTAATCAAGAGTTCGGTAAACACATTCATTACGTTTATAAATATTATATCTTTATTTCTCTATATTTTTGGCTTTACTTATCGCAAAGAAGCAAAACAAAGAAATATTAAAAAAAAATATTAATTGCAGTTGGTTATTTTATACTTCTTTCGCATTTAAGCAAAATTTTGGTATCTCGTGGGAATGATGGGGTTAGACCGATCTCCTGAAAGAGAGGCTGAGTCAAGCCCAAAGGTAGTTTGTCCGTTATGTACTGCAGACATAAATCCTGCTGAGGTTTTTTTAACCAGTTGCCGACACGAGTTTCATAAGCGATGCATAGAAGCTCATTGGAAGGATAGCGCACTATGTCCGGTGTGTAAAGTATCTAGTAGACCAGCGGTTTCGAAGCCCATTGAAGTATCTGAGAGACAAACCCGAAGTGGGTGGAAGAAACGACAGCCTTTAGATACAGTTGCTCAGCAAGCATTAGATAATACAGCTCCGACCTCAGGACAAAGTGCACAAGCTAATAACATTGGGGGAGCAATTCAAACGTTATAACAGCAAATGCTATAACATTACTGGCCATGGGGCGAAGATTATTCGCTACGCTTTCGGAAAGGATGACCGATTTAATTCAAAATGCAGTAGCTGAGAGCATAACCAGGGTGCTAGCAAGCAACAGTCGTGGGAGTGACAATTCTCAGAGTGAACATTCTTCAGGTCGATCGCTAGGAAATGATGATGATAGGGTCGAAACTAGGAATGAAACTCGAAGCAGTCCAAGACAAGTCCTCTTGGCACCGAACTCTCCCGCTTCCCAGAGAAGCACCACGTCCGATTTGGTGAACCGACCAGATAAGGTCGTGCATATCCTCAATGGTTGGAAGATAAAATTTACAGGAATAGGAGTATCTGTGGATAATTTTGTTTATAGAGTAGATACACTAACCCGAGAGACGTTAGGTAGTAATTTCAATCTACTCTGTAGACACGCAAGCGTCCTTTCTGAAGGGAAAGCCAATGAATTTTATTGGCGTTATCATAAAGCGCACGGTGGGATTCATTGTGACACTTTCTGTTTAGCTTTGCGTCTTCAGTTTCGCCAGAGCAGGGACGATGGCGATATCGAAGAACTAATAAGAAACACAAAACAAAAGCCAAATGAATCTTTCGATTCTTTTTATGATACAATATCTTGCTTAGTCGATCAGCTGGAACATCCATGGACGTCAAGTAAATTAATTCGAGTTCTTAGAAACAATTTGCGTCCAGAAATTAGACATGAAATATTGAACATTGATATTAATACTGTCTCAAACCTAAGAAAGATTTGTCGCAGGCGTGAAGCTTTCTTAGCCGACGTTAAGCGGTGCAGTGGCTACGCTCGGAGCACTCTGTTTAGACGGGAAGTATCTGAATTTAATCAGGGATGTGAAACTCAGGTAGAATCTGAATCTGATAATGAGGCTGATGTCGAAGCGTTTTCCTTATTATGTTGGAATTGTCGCAAGGAAGGGCATAGATATCAGGATTGCGTATCCGAAAGAAGAGTTTTCTGCTACGGTTGTGGAGCTGCAAATACTTACAAACCAAGCTGTAGTAAGTGTTCAAAAAACTCCAAGGCCGGCATGTCGAAGTCGCAATACAGACTTCGAGTGCCTTCAGGAGCCAAGCCACGATGACCGAAGAGAATTAGATACAACAAATATTACTCAAATTCCATTCTCTGACGAACAACAAATACCTGCTAGTCCTTTGCTACATAGCAAAATCCCAATGTTAAAGGGGATAACTATAACAGAAGATAGCCATTTACATGATTTACAGAAACATAAGTCTCGAAATTCTACTCGAATAAAATCATTCTGGCGGAATGTCAAGCAATGTAGAATTGGCATCGAGTACATAAATTCACTACCGTCAGGACCTAAAGATCATCGACCCTTCTTGCCAATTCGTGTGCTAGATCGAATGGTTTACGGTTTTTTAGACTCCGGAGCATCGATTAGTTGTGTGGGAGGTAACTTAGCTCGTGAGGTAGTGACCAAAGGGGATTTCAAAGTAATCAAGAGTAATGCTACAACAGCCGATGGTCGATCACAGCAGATAACAGGGTTTTTTAAGCTGAGGTGGAATACGCCGAAGTAAAGAATCGGTTAAAAATTTACATAGTGCCCTCACTGAAACAGAATTTATATCTAGGGATAGATTTTTGGAGGCTTTACGATCTTCTTCCCAGAAATTTGAACATATCTGAATTAGACTCAACGGAGACGGACTGCAAAGTCAATATAGATCAGCACAAATATTCCGATATAAATAAAGCTAAACTAACGAATGTTGTTAATTGTTTCCCATCGTTTAGCCAAGAAGGTCTCGATAAAAGCAACCTAATATCACATTCCATTGATATAGCTACAGCTGAACCGATAAAACAACGGCATTTTCCTGTCTCACCGGCTGTAGGGAAGGCAATGTATGCTGAAATTGACAGGATGATACAATTAGGAGTGATAGAAGAGTCCGACAGTTCTTGGTCATCTCCAATCAATAGAATTTGTTTGGACTGTCGCAAGGTGAACAGTTTCACCGAAAAGGATGCATATCCTCTTCCACAAATTAGTGGCATTTTGAGTCGCTTGCCGAAGGCTGAGTATATAACAAGCCTTGACCTAAAAGACGCGACAAGACGGCGTTTACTGTCCCTGGTAGACCCCTCTATCAGTTTAAAGTTATGCCGTTCGGGCTTTGCAATGCCACAAGCACAATGTCTCGATTGATGGACAAAGTGGTGCCAGCTCATCTGAGGAACGAGGTTTTCATTTACTTAGATGATCTGCTGATAGTGTCTGCAAGTTTTGAGAGGCATTTAGAAGTGCTAAGAGAGATTGCTCTACACATAAGGCGTGCAGGCTTGACGATCAATATTGGCAAAAGTCATTTCTGCATGCTGAGGGTGCGATACTTGGGCCACATAATCGGCGATGGAGGAATTCGAACCGATCCTGAAAAGGTTGCCGCAATTAGGGATTTTCCTATACCAAAAACTTTGCGTAATTTGCGAAGTTTTATGGGTCTTTGCGGATGGTATCGCAAGTTCGTTCCTAATTTTGCGTCTCTTTCTGCTCCTTTAACAGATCTGATGACCACAAAAAGAAGATTCAGTTTGACTGAGGCAGCAGTAGAATCTTTCGAGAAGCTAAAGCAATGTCTTAGCGAGGCTCCTGTTTTAATGTCTAACCATGACCTGAATTCGCGACTAGCTCGATGGGCTTCGGCCTTACAAAGATATTCTTTTAAAATTGAGCATCGCAAAGGTTCGCTCAACGTAGTTCCCGACTCCTTGTCTCGAGTAAACGAAGACGTGATAGCTGCGATAGACTTGCAGGAGGGATTTCTTGTAGATCTAAATTCCGATCATTTCAAATCAGCGGAATATACCGAACTTGTGCAGAAAGTGAGTGCAAATCAGACGAATTTTCCTGATCTTAGGACCGATAACGGCTACATTTACCAAAAGGCTGAGCATTTGACAGGAGAGCAAGTGCACGATGAATATGCCTGGAAGCTCTGGGTGCCGAAGGAACTGGTTCCTGAGATACTTTCTCGCGCTCACGATAGTTCGTTGTCTGCTCATGGGGGCATACACAAAACCATTGAAAGAGTTAGGCGTTATTATTTCTGGCCTGGACTTGTGACAGACGTTAAGGCCTATATAAATGCTTGTGAGGTGTGCAAAACTACAAAAGCACCAAATTATGTTTTGCGACCACCGTTAGGAAAAGCACCGGAAAGTCAACGATTTTTCCAAAGACTATTTATAGATTTTCTTGGACCATACCCCAGATCCAGAGGTGGAAATATTGGGATTTTTATCGTTCTCGACCATTTTTCCAAATATGTATTTCTCAAGCCAGTAAAGAAGATAGATGCAGTTGGCGTTATAAAATATTTGGATGGAGAATTGTTTATGTCGTATGGCATTCCCGAAACGATAGTGTCAGATAATGGGTCTCAATTCCGTTCGCACGCTTGTCAAAAATTAGTTCAGCAGTACGGCATTACGCATACGCTGACTGCTGTGCATTCTCCTCAGGCTAACGCCTCCGAGCCCGTTAACCGATCAGTTATCGCTGCAATTAGAGCGTATTTGCGGCCTGATCAGAAAGATTGGGACGAACACTTAGGGCGGATTAGTTGTGCGTTGGGATCATCCGTACATTCAAGCCTTGGAACATCTCCTTATTAAATGGTTTTCGGACAACACATGATAACTTCTGGTTCCACGTACTCCTTGTTGAGGAAGCTCAACATATTGGATGACAGATCCTTGAAGTTCAATCGTCCAGACTCGTTTGAGATAGTGCAGGAGAAAGCATGCAAGCGGATGCTGGAAAAGCACTCTGAAAACGAAAAGAAGTACAATCTTCGGTCTCGAGTTGTATCCTATGCTGAAGGGCAAGAAGTATTTCGAAGAAATTTTAAGCAGAGCTGTTTCCAGACAGGGTACAATGCTAAATTCGGTCCTTCTTTTGTAAAAGCCAGAGTGCGCAGAAGGTTAGGAAACTCTTACTACGAGCTAGAAGATTTGCAAGGGAAACTATTGGGTACCTACATTGCGAAGGATATTCGTTAATGATCTTCTTCTTCAGTCGGCATCAGTCTAGGGTAGGCGAATTAAATTAGCCTTTTAAATAAAAATGCAATCCAGAGCCGTGTTCAAAACAAAAATTGAAATTAAATTAAAACAACTACATATATTATATTACTTTTTTTTGTTCTTGAATTATTTTTAAGCGTATATACATATATAATCCATTTCTTCGCCAGATTTTAAATGAATTTATAAATAATTTTAGCCTTAATCACCAAATTTATATTAAATCTTAATTTTTTAATGAAATCATGATGTCTTAAATATCTGCGTTTTACCGACTCGAAGATGACTCCACGGTCGTAAGGATCAAAAGGGATCACCAGAGCCATGCTCTAGCGGCAGGTGATCATAGGTAGGGAGGGCAACAGGCGAGCACAACAACATCTGTGTCTCCGCAAACAAAATTAATTTTTTCTCTCTGTCCTTCTATCTTTTCTCTAAACTTCTGCTTTTCCTCTAACTTCTCTCCTTCAGTGAATTTTGTTTATCATATCTTCCGGTTTAGTTCTAGCTTTTATTTTTGTCGCATCACGCTCAATTTCTTGTTTTATTAGTAATGATGTGTAGTCCGTGTCCGAGGTCTGGGTCAGCAAGACCACCACCCCCAAAGCCGACGAGCTAGAGCCGGAAACATACAGCGTGCCCCAGCAGCTCAGATCCTCCCAAAGCAGACGAATTTCAACGTTACACACTACAGTTATAATTCATTATTATTAATAAATAAAATTGGCGCTCAACGTGTGGAGCCTTAGTAAAAGATATTTTTTATTAGGACTCGCGGATAAACAAATTCAATCCTGTTTATTTAATCCCCATTTGTCTAAATAATTCTTGGAGTATTAGTATTCCTAACTGGCCAGAGTTTTAACGTGTGTGGATTTATTAAAGATACTTTTTTTAATAAAACTCGAGGCTAAATAAATTCTTTCTATTTCTATAAGTCTACTTTTCTTTCAATTTCTTTCAAGCCTCCATCAAAAAAAATTTTTTTTTTGTTTTCTTGAAAGTCTTGGAAAACAGCTGAGATAAAAATCTGTATTCTCAACTGGCCAGATTTACAATGAAGCAAAAGATTATTTTTCTAAACTTAAAGAGATGACAAGGTGGCTAGTAAAGATGAGGAAAACAGAGGAAGCGATGCAAAGAGCTCATCTTCTGTCCCAGTTTATAACACTGAGTCACTGAACTAATCTCAACTCTAAACTCAACTACACGGAAAATATAGACATTTCTTCCGAGTCGTGCTATATCCAGAAAGAGTATATAAAACATTTTGTATTCTTTTATTTCTTTTTGAAGTCTTAGTTTCTTTTGATCATATTTCGGAATACATGCACATCTGTTTCTGAACTAATCGCTGTCCAAATTTGGAATAAAGAAATACAGCTTTTCTCTTTTGAATAGGGTTAAAACTAATCAAAAGTTTTTACTTTTCAATCTTTAAATTTCTGAGAAAATTGATTTTTTATTGTGATCCGTCGAGACGTGTGACAGTTAATCAAGAGTTCGGTAAACACATTCATTACGTTTATAAATATCATATCTTTATTTCTCTATATTTTTGGCTTTACTTATCGCAAAGAAGCAAAACAAAGAAATATTAAAAAAAATATTAATTGCAGTTGGTTATTTTATACTTCTTTCGCATTTAAGCAAAATTTTGGTATCTCGTGGGAATGATGGGGTTAGACCGATCTCCTGAAAGAGAGGCTGAGTCAAGCCCAAAGGTAGTTTGTCCGTTATGTACTGCAGACATAAATCCTGCTGAGGTTTTTTTAACCAGTTGCCGACACGAGTTTCATAAGCGATGCATAGAAGCTCATTGGAAGGATAGCGCACTATGTCCGGTGTGTAAAGTATCTAGTAGACCAGCGGTTTCGAAGCCCATTGAAGTATCTGAGAGACAAACCCGAAGTGGGTGGAAGAAACGACAGCCTTTAGATACAGTTGCTCAGCAAGCATTAGATAATACAGCTCCGACCTCAGGACAAAGTGCACAAGCTAATAACATTGGGGGGAGCAATTCAAACGTTATAACAGCAAATGCTATAACATTACTGGCCATGGGGCGAAGATTATTCGCTACGCTTTCGGAAAGGATGACCGATTTAATTCAAAATGCAGTAGCTGACAGCATAACCAGGGTGCTAGCAAGCAACAGTCGTGGGAGTGACAATTCTCAGAGTGAACATTCTTCAGGTCGATCGCTAGGAAATGATGATGATAGGGTCGAAACTAGGAATGAAACTCGAAGCAGTCCAAGACAAGTCCTCTTGGCACCGAACTCTCCCGCTTCCCAGAGAAGCACCACGTCCGATTTGGTGAACCGACCAGATAAGGTCGTGCATATCCTCAATGGTTGGAAGATAAAATTTACAGGAATAGGAGTATCTGTGGATAATTTTGTTTATAGAGTAGATACACTAACCCGCGAGACGTTAGGTAGTAATTTCAATCTACTCTGTAGACACGCAAGCGTCCTTTCTGAAGGGAAAGCCAATGAATTTTATTGGCGTTATCATAAAGCGCACGGTGGGATTCATTGTGACACTTTCTGTTCAGCTTTGCGTCTTCAGTTTCGCCAGAGCAGAGACGATGGCGATATCGAAGAACTAATAAGAAACACAAAACAAAAGCCAAATGAATCTTTCGATTCTTTTTATGATACAATATCTTGCTTAGTCGATCAGCTGGAACATCCATGGACGTCAAGTAAATTAATTCGAGTTCTTAGAAACAATTTGCGTCCAGAAATTAGACATGAAATATTGAACATTGATATTAATACTGTCTCAAACCTAAGAAAGATTTGTCGCAGGCGTGAAGCTTTCTTAGCCGACGTTAAGCGGTGCAGTGGCTACGCTCGGAGCACTCTGTTTAGACGGGAAGTATCTGAATTTAATCAGGGATGTGAAACTCAGGTAGAATCTGAATCTGATAATGAGGCTGATGTCGAAGCGTTTTCCTTATTATGTTGGAATTGTCGCAAGGAAGGGCATAGATATCAGGATTGCGTATCCGAAAGAAGAGTTTTCTGCTACGGTTGTGGAGCTGCAAATACTTACAAACCAAGCTGTAGTAAGTGTTCAAAAAACTCCAAGGCCGGCATGTCGAAGTCGCAATACAGACTTCGAGTGCCTTCAGGAGCCAAGCCACGATGACCGAAGAGAATTAGATACAACAAATATTACTCAAATTCCATTCTCTGACGAACAACAAATACCTGCTAGTCCTTTGCTACATAGCAAAATCCCAATGTTAAAGGGGATAACTATAACAGAAGATAGCCATTTACATGATTTACAGAAACATAAGTCTCGAAATTCTACTCGAATAAAATCATTCTGGCGGAATGTCAAGCAATGTTGAATTGGCATCGAGTACATAAATTCACTACCGTCAGGACCTAAAGATCATCGACCCTTCTTGCCAATTCGTGTGCTAGATCGAATGGTTTACGGCCTTTTAGACTCCGGAGCATCGATTAGTTGTGTGGGAGGTAACTTAGCTCGTGAGGTAGTGACCAAAGGGGATTTCAAAGTAATCAAGAGTAATGCTACAACAGCCGATGGTCGATCACAGCAGATAACAGGGTTTTTTAAGCTGAGGTGGAATACGCCGAAGTAAAGAATCGGTTAAAAATTTACATAGTGCCCTCACTGAAACAGAATTTATATCTAGGGATAGATTTTTGGAGGCTTTACGATCTTCTTCCCAGAAATTTGAACATATCTGAATTAGACTCAACGGAGACGGACTGCAAAGTCAATATAGATCAGCACAAATATTCCGATATAAATAAAGCTAAACTAACGAATGTTGTTAATTGTTTCCCATCGTTTAGCCAAGAAGGTCTCGATAAAAGCAACCTAATATCACATTCCATTGATATAGCTACAGCTGAACCGATAAAACAACGGCATTTTCCTGTCTCACCGGCTGTAGGGAAGGCAATGTATGCTGAAATTGACAGGATGATACAATTAGGAGTGATAGAAGAGTCCGACAGTTCTTGGTCATCTCCAATCAATAGAATTTGTTTGGACTGTCGCAAGGTGAACAGTTTCACCGAAAAGGATGCATATCCTCTTCCACAAATTAGTGGCATTTTGAGTCGCTTGCCGAAGGCTGAGTATATAACAAGCCTTGACCTAAAAGACGCGACAAGACGGCGTTTACTGTCCGTGGTAGACCCCTCTATCAGTTTAAAGTTATGCCGTTCGGGCTTTGCAATGCCACAAGCACAATGTCTCGATTGATGGACAAAGTGGTGCCAGCTCATCTGAGGAACGAGGTTTTCATTTACTTAGATGATCTGCTGATAGAGAGGTTGCTCTACACATAAGGCGTGCAGGCTTGACGATCAATATTGGCAAAAGTCATTTCTGCATGCTGAGGGTGCGATACTTGGGCCACATAATCGGCGATGGAGGAATTCGAACCGATCCTGAAAAGGTTGCCGCAATTAGGGATTTTCCTATACCAAAAACTTTGCGTAATTTGCGAAGTTTGGGGTCTTTGCGGATGGTATCGCAAGTTCGTTCCTAATTTTGCGTCTCTTTCTGCTCCTTTAAGAGATCTGATGACCACAAAAAGAAGATTCAGTTTGACTGAGGCAGCAGTAGAATCTTTCGAGAAGCTAAAGCAATGTCTTAGCGAGGCTCCTGTTTTAATGTCTAACCATGACCTGAATTCGCGACTAGCTCGATGGGCTTTGGCCTTACAAAGGTATTCTTTTAAAATTGAGCATCGCAAAGGTTCGCTCAACGTAGTTCCCGACTCCTTGTCTCGGGTAAACGAAGACGTGATAGCTGCGATAGACTTGCAGGAGGGATTTCTTGTAGATCTAAATTCCGATCATTTCAAATCAGCGGAATATACCGAACTTGTGCAGAAAGTGAGTGCAAATCAGACGAATTTTCCTGATCTTAGGACCGATAACGGCTACATTTACCGAAAGGCTTAGCATTTGACAGGAGAGCAAGTGCACGATGAATATGCCTGGAAGCTCTGGGTGCCGAAGGAACTGGTTCCTGAGATACTTTCTCGCGCTCACGATAGTTCGTTGTCTGCTCATGGGGGGATACACAAAACCATTGAAAGAGTTAGGCGTTATTATTTCTGGCCTGGACTTGTGACAGACGTTAAGGCCTATATAAATGCTTGTGAGGTGTGCAAAACTACAAAAGCACCAAATTATGTTTTGCGACCACCGTTAGGAAAAGCACCGGAAAGTCAACGATTTTTCCAAAGACTATTTATAGATTTTCTTGGACCATACCCCAGATCCAGAGGTGGAAATATTGGGATTTTTATCGTTCTCGACCATTTTTCCAAATATGTATTTCTCAAGCCAGTAAAGAAGATAGATGCAGTTAGCGTTATAAAATATTTGGATGGAGAATTGTTTATGTCGTATGGCATTCCCGAAACGATAGTGTCAGATAATGGGTCTCAATTCCGTTCGCACGCTTGTCAAGAATTAGTTCAGCAGTACGGCATTACGCATACGCTGACTGCTGTGCATTCTCCTCAGGCTAACGCCTCCGAGCCCGTTAACCGATCAGTTATCGCTGCAATTAGAGCGTATTTGCGGCCTGATCAGAAAGATTGGGACGAACACTTAGGGCGGATTAGTTGTGCGTTGGGATCATCCGTACATTCAAGCCTTGGAACATCTCCTTATTAAATGGTTTTCGGACAACACATGATAACTTCTGGTTCCACGTACTCCTTGTTGAGGAAGCTCAACCTATTGGATGACAGATCCTTGAAGTTCAATCGTCAAGACTCGTTTGAGATAGTGCGGGAGAAAGCATGCGAGCGGATGCTGGAAAAGCACTCTGAAAATGAAAAGAAGTACAATCTTCGGTCTCGAGTTGTATCCTATGCTGAAGGGCAAGAAGTATTTCGAAGAAATTTTAAGCAGAGCTGTTTCCAGACAGGGTACAATGCTAAATTCGGTCCTTCTTTTGTAAAAGCCAGAGTGCGCAGAAGGTTAGGAAACTCTTACTACGAGCTAGAAGATTTGCAAGGGAAACTATTGGGTACCTACCATGCGAAGGATATTCGCCAATGATGTGTCTTCAGTCGGCATCAGTCTAGGGTATCAGTGAGATATATACCCTAGCCAGATGTTACCGGGGGGCTTTTGTAGTGGCGACTGAAGATCCACGAGATATTTTTTTCGACCTAGAAGCATGCTACAGATTTTGTGAATTTTAAGCCGAGCTTTGGGGCGTATATGGTGGCACAAACAGATGTCAGCTTAAAAGCAGGCAACGGTTTCAGCTATCTTTAAGCCGAGCTTTTAGTACGGGGGCATAGAATTTGTGAGCTGCATTTTGTGGTATTTGCCAGAGCAGCTCATAGCTGCGCCAGGGAAGATCTGGAAAGCTTTTGGTTCCAATTAGCACTTATTTTTGCTACTGCTAGCAAAACTTGGGTCGCTCCATCCGTTTCCGTACTAAATTCTTTTCAAATCGAGAATCGGTGGAGTGCACAAGCCCTCAAGTTGCTCCCGCAGCTAAAGACATATAAAGTGCCAAGTCCACAGGGACAGTATATCGAGTGGAGAAGTTTTTTGCCAGATCTTAAGGAATCCCAAGTGAGTAGACAAAAGCTGCCAGTGTCTGTGTACAGTGCGTAACCCCTTTTGTTGCCCAGGTCGCCAAATTAATTGTCAGCGAAGATAGCAAATCGAACGCCGGCATCGACCAGCACCGAGAGAGAGGTTATATCTTGGAAACCCTCTTTTATTTTGTTGGAACCCTTTTTAATCAGCGGGTAAATGAATTATGAAATAGTTTTATTATTTTTTGTTGCTTACTGTGGATATATTTTATTCAGTGGATCGAGCCCAGCAAGCAGCATTTAAGTTCCGGTCCCGAGGAGCACCCCCTAAGAGGGGCATGAAGGGCTAGGAAGCCGGAAGCAGGAAAGAAACAATTGTGCTTGTGTGAATAATTCGGCCACAAGCGCGACTGCGCAACATAATTTAGTGGCCGGCTATGTAGTTACGGCAAATCAGGTTGCAAGTTTGGCAGTGAACAGAGGCTTGTAGTGTTTGACCCTGGCTTGACCTCTGTGTCCTTTTACGCTTTGACTATTGGTCGGAGCCATGATTTGGTAGTGAGAAGTCCCGATTATTGGCCATAGGCAAAGTAAATGCGATTAAATGCGAATTAAGTGCGACAATTAAATTGTTTAATTTCCGGATTTTTACCTGGACTATTTAGTTTTCCAAACTGCCTAAAAGTTGACCTCGGCCTACATGGCGTAACGTAACTCTTGTGTATGGAGTTTTCTTTTGTAAACTTTTGCTGCGACTAGAAGTCAATAACGATGAGAAGATGAATTTATAAAACGAAATTAATAATTTTTATATTTAAAGAAATTTTTAAATAAGTTTGTTTAAGTAACTTGTATTATTTTTTTTGCTCGATGTGAAGGATAGAATAGGAAGAAAAGTCCATTTTTTTCGCTTTTGTTCAAGCTAATGTCATGGAACTTGCAACCAATGAATTTCAGCTCACCTTCGAGGGAGATTGATCTTTCGCCGATGGATAAAATGAGTGAGTGTTAATACAAAAAGGAAACCGTGTGTATTTATTTAAACAAAAGCGAAAAGGAAAAGAATATAGATACTTTTCTACACTATGCTAAAATGCTAATGAATTACTTTGAAAAAAATGGCAAGAAAAATTAGTGAACTACGGCTGCTAAGAGAAATTAAAACTTTAATTATTATTGAGTTTTTTTTTACAATTTGTGACGATCCGTCGTTGGTCGGGCGGCTCAGGGATGGCCAGGATCTGTCGCAGGTATTTATTTGTGTCAGGTGTAGTTTCTAGAACAGATTTCCGACCCGGTCTCAGAGTATACAGTCAAGGGAATTACTTAGTAATTAGTTAAAGAGTACGTTTATTCAGATTTAGATTTACAATTAGGTGGAACTGGATAGCGTGTCTGCTCGTTCGGCTCCTTCCGTCCGGATCTGTGTGCTCGGCTCCCGGTCCGGTGTCCTGGGTGATGCTTGCGCAACCGTTTGCGGAGTGTCCGCTGGGTGCCCTGAATTGAGCCGATCGCTGTCTGTGGCTGGAACGATAAGAAGCCGTCTCGGAACCTTTCGGTCGACCGCGAGAGCGACAGGAAATATCTCGGGAACCTTTCGGTCGGCCGCGAGAGCGAGAGAAGATGTAACTCGGGAACTTTCCAGTCGGCCGCGAGAGCAAGAGACGAGATGTAACTCGGGGACTTTTCAGTCGGCCGCGAGAGCAAGAAACACGATGTAACTCGGGAACTTTTCAGTCGGCCGCGAGAGCAAGAGGCAAGATGTAACTCGGGAACTTTTCAGTCGGCCGCGAGAGCAAGAGACAAGATGTAACTCGGGAACTTTTCAGTCGGCCGCGAGATCAAGAGACACGATGTAACTCGGGAAATTTTCAGTCGGCCGCGAGAGCAAGAGACGAGATGTAACTCGGGGACTTTTCAGTCGGCCGCGAGAGCAAGAGAGAAGATGTAACTCGGGAACTTTTCAGTTGGCCGCGAGATCAAGAGACAAGATGTAACTCGGGAACTTTTCAGTCGGCCGCGAGAGCAAGAGACAAGATGTAACTCCGGAACTTTTCAGTCGGCCGCGAGAGCAAGAGACAAGATGTAACTCGGGGACTTTTCGGTCGACCACGCAGCGAGACTTAATCCGGCACCTCTCGGTCGGCCACGGGATAGACGTATTGCGGATCGGTGAACCGAGCCGGGGGGGAGGCGGGTTAGGGGGGAACAAAGTAACTACTAGGGTAGCTAACTACAATGTATTAGCCGACCAGATCAGAAGATCTGGCTGGGCCGAAAAAAGTGACTTGGCTGCTGACTACTTGGGAGGCTTACCTCACCCGATCGCTGTCGGCTGCTGAGTGACGATACAAGGGCTGAGGCTCGCCTTATATAGGGATCCGGCAGGTTTCAGTGTGCCTGTCCGCCTATCAGGCGTTAGCCCCTTTCCCTACTGTGCCTAACGCCTTCTCCCCGCAGTGTGCCCGCTTGTGCGCGCGGTTAGGCGCGCGCGCCCTTCGTTTGAATTCAAAATTCGTTCTCTCTACTCTTGTCTTCTCTGTTTCTTTTCTTGTTGTTCTCTGTATTTCTGTTTCTTCGTTTACAGTTTTTATTTCTATTTCTTTGATTATTTTATTATTTCTTATATTTTACCGTTATGTGCGCGGTCAGGCGTCACACCCCCCCCTCCTTTCGGAATTGGCATGAGGCTTGAGGGAAACATAATTTCCCCTGTTGGACGTTACGCGCCAGGCTGCCGATCCATCTTTTACCCAGAACCTCATCCGCTTCCCTAACCTCTTGCCACGGAGTTTGTTCCTGATTTCCTCTTTTGCCGCCTGTGACAGGATTGTCCCAGCCGGCATCCTCCACCCTTCGTCGCCTGCTCCCTCCACGTGCAGCTCGATGATGTCCCGATCCGGTGACCCGACAGCGCGTGCTGACTCCTCTCTGGCCTGCTCTTCGGCTCTGCATGTGCCGGCCGTGGGCGCGTTTGGAGGTCGCGGTGGGCCAGTCGGTGCCTGCTGCTTCGATGCCGCTGCCGCCACTCCCTTGTTGCCGTCTGCCTTATTTTTCGGCACGTGTGCAACTCTTTTTTTTCCCGGCGCCAGCTGAGCCGTGGTCGCATTTGCTGGTGGCCCGCGTGCTTCTTCCCGCTCCGCTTCCGCTCGCCGTTCCTTATTGATGCCCATCTTCGCTGGTGCCGTGCGCTTCCTGCCCATTGGCGCCGCCTCCACCAGTTTGGCAGTGGTGCGCGCCGCCGCCATCCTGGCGTGGTGCTCCTTGAATTTTCTCGCTGTCTCCTCGAAGCGGTGCATCTTCCCTGTAATGGGACAATATGAGTCTGTGTTAGTGTTTTTGATGTGGCCGTGTTTCCGAGCATGCAGTGTTGTATTATGTAGTGTTGGTTTATGTGTTATGTGTAGTGTTGGGTTAGTTGGTGTTGTTTTATGTTTCATACGTAGTGTTGGGTTATGCAGTGTTGGCTTATGTATTACGTGTAGTGTTGGGTTATGCGGTGTTGCCTTATGTATTACGTGTAGTGCTGGTTTACGTGTTACGACGTAAGTATAAGTTAACAACGAACTCCCAGGTTAGGATCAGCAGGCCTATTTTTATTCCTCCTATTAATATTAATCATTTTATTACCCATAATTTATTAATATGAAGCATTTAATATTATAATTATTACTCCACTCATGTATGGTCCATCCCAAATTGGGTCCACCCTAGTTGGCCCGAGAGCTGAGCCAACATATTGCGCCCTTATGGGCCGTGCCTTTGTCCCATTGGCTAGCAGCGATCGTATGACTTCTGCAAAATGTGCATGGTCAGCGGTCTGCCACGGGCATCCGGTCATGCATGAGCTTTTGTTAGTTCATAAATTCAGTTCTGATTTTATATTCAATTAATAAAGAGCACAAGCTCATATTACGAAACTCCGGCACTTAGCCGTTAAACATTTTTATTACAAAATATACCGGCTGAGTCTCTAGGCCAGCGGTATTGAAGGACAGTCTCCTTCCAACGTAATCATCCTATTTCATCATAGAAACAGGACGGCCAACCAGCCCCCCACTGGACAACCAGCAACAGCCAACCGGCTACCTACACTGGGAGACAACGGCGAGGGATATATTATCGACAACCTCCCACTCCACTTAATAACTGACGCCCAACTACTCTTCGAACCTACCCTGAAGATCATAAAATGTAAGTGACTGTGCGACTAAGATAGCACCAGGTCATGATACTGTAATAAACGAATAAATAAAGTGTGCCTGTGGGTTCTGCATACCTTGCCAGTAAAAATTCCGTACAGTGTAAAATCCCGATATATATATTTCTTTGCATTTTTGTGTGGCGATTATGCCCCTCACCTTTCCCCTGGAGTATTCTGTGAATTTACTTAATTTGCATGTGTCTAATTTTAAATAAAGAAACGTAGAAACTTTGTGCCCAGTGTATCTGTGTGTTTGCTAAGCCTGTGCTTCGCTCAGTATAACTCAGCGTTTTTATTGTGATGTTTTCTCGAATTTTCTGTGACTCCTCTAAAATATTGTACATCGTCGCCAGACCCTGACTTAGCTACAAGTGTTGGTCAACTAAAAGCGGTGCGCGAAACGCAAATTTTACCTTTATTCGCCACCCATATTACTGCCAATTAATTCACTCAGCTTCATTTGCGGCTGATGAATTGGGAATATAGGGAAGTGAAGCAAGAAGTAGACAGTGACGATAGTGAAGAAATCGGATTTTGCCCGGCAGTGAGACAACCAGACTCATCAGAAATGAATGCAGAAATGGTCCAAGCGCTCATAACAAATGCCGTCAACGCCGCGCTAACTGCACAGGAGCAGCGCTGGCGGGCAGAAATTGAAACAGTTAGAAACCAGGTCAGCTCGTTAACTGTGCAGGCACCCCAAGTAGAAGTTTATGGAAGGGTAACGCCGGACCCCAGCATAAAGTGTGATGTCAAGTTAGATATTGTGAAATCGCTCCCAACCTTTAGCGGCAGCCACGATGAATACGTGTCTTGGAGGCAGGCCGCATCAGATGCGTACGAGGTATTCAAGAGATACAAGGGCAGCGAGGCCCACTATGAAGCAGTGGTAATTATTTATTAATTTATTTATTTATTTAGAAAATAGCAAATTACTGCCATTGAAGCCAAATCCTTGCCACTGACCAGACAAGGAGTAATTTTTATTGATATGCCCCGACTCACATCAGGTGGTCAGAGGCAAGGATAGGTGTCTTAAAATAAATTGAGAATTGACATCTAAGGACAACTCCACATGTAACAAAAAATATAATTCATTATAAGACGAACATAAAACGCGGAAAGGGTCGTGCAACTCGAAATTAGATTTACATAAACTTAGTGCAATCGGCCGGAAATAACGCGACGGTATTGCAGGGACAGAGAAACTTAACTGACTTAACAAATAAGACAAAGAAATATATCCATTAATCAGTTTATAAATGAACATCACTCCGTGGCAGGTCCGACGATCCTTAAGCGAGGGCAGAAGACGTAGCCTGTCACTATAAGAGGGGAGGTGACGCTGAGGATCCCAGTTAAGTCCCCGTAGAGCAAACAAAAGGAATTGTTTCTGAACTGATTCAACAAGGTCTTGATACTTCGCGTATTGAGGAGACCATACGCACGAACAGTATTCCAATATTGGGCGGACGAGAGAGAGTTTGGTGGTGTAGGGATCGTCAAACTCCTTCGACCAGCGCTTAACGAAGGCAAAAACCCCTTTGGCTCTACCGACAATTAAGCCAATATGGTCGGTGAAGTTTAAGGTATGGTTAAACAGAACTCCAAGGCCATTTACTGAAATGATGCGCTCAAGATTACTTGTCCCTAAGGAATAATTTGTAAAGATACAGTTTTTACGAAAAAATGACATACATTTGCATTTAGTGTTGTTAAGAAATAGCAAATTATTGTTGCACCAGGACTGCATGTTGTTTATGTCAGTTTGCAAAAGAGAGTGGGAGACTGAATTCGTCAATGGCAAACATACTTTTACGTCATCAGCGTACATTAACACATGGGAGTTACGAACCACATCGGGTAAGTCATTAATAAAGATGCCAAACAGGATTGGACCAAGGTGGTCCCTTGCGGGACACCCGAAGTGACGTGTATACGTTTTGAAAATGAACCCATAAAAGCAACTTTTTGCGTTCGGTCCGATAAGTACTTAGCGATCCACTTGATCAGCAAAATAGGAAAGCCCAAAAGAGTCAGTTTTTTCAACAGCAGCTGGTGATTCACAGAATCAAAGGCTTTGCTGAAGTCTGTAAAGATAACGTCAGTTTGTGTGTTACATTTAAACGCATTTCTTATGATAGCACAAAACTCAAGATGGTTTGTGGAAGTAGACCTGCGTTTCATAAAGCCATGCTGCGAGGGAGACATTATAGAGCCACATTGGTGTTGAAGCTGAGCAGTCACTAACAGTTCAAGTAATTTGGGAATTGCGCTGAGCTTAGCAATCCCTCTGTAGTTTTCGATGTTGGATTTACTACCCTTTTTATGAAGGGGAATTATGAAGGATTCCTTCCAACATTCAGGAAAAAACGCAAACTGAAGGGATAACTGATACAGCTTGGTGAGTGGTCCATAAAGCGCACTAGCACAATTTCTCAAAACACAGCTGGGTACCAGATCTGGACCAGAAGAGAAGGAAGGCTTGAGTGTTTTGAGACTCTGAAGAACATCATCTTCGCTGATCGTGGGCACAAAAATGCAATTAGAGTGCGGAAGAGAATATAGAGATGAGGACAGGATGAAAAGATTTGAGATTTACGTTTAGAATTGACAAACTCGTAAAATTGCTTAGGATTCGCCTGAAATTCGTTTCTACACTGATTCAGGTAATAATTATAGCACTCAGAATTATGCGTTACAAAATTATAGCGTGCTGTTAAGTATCTAGCACGATCGACTTGCAACCCGGTTCTATTGAGCTTTTTAAAAGTCTTGACTTGACAATTTTCAAGTTGGAAAGTCGACGAGAAAACCAGGGAGGCTTATGCGAGACGTCAGGAGGAGAAAACGATGGAACATATATATCAAAAACAGAGTATATAATGTCATAAAAACGGTCAACCATGTTGGAGGGATCGTCTGTAGAAGAGTCCAAAAAGTCCAATTGACCGAAGATAAATACGTGTTCAAGTCAGAGAAATTAGCTTTACGAAATCAGTGAAAAGTTGCTGGCTCAGCTAAAGGACAAGACAGTACTGGAGTCGATACTTCTAGAATTATCTCCAGGGCTAGAGAGAGGGTCAATTCTAGAAACGTTGGCATTGGCAAACTCGACTCAAAAATAAGGTTTAGGACTTTGTCACCACAGTTCCGTACATTATTTAATTGTCCCAAGGAAAGGTCAATAAGGCCGTGAACAAGATCATGGGGTGCAGTGGGAACGAGAACATTCGAGTCTTGAGAGGGCATCCAAGATGGAAGATTGAAATCCCCCATGACAATAAGGTGATCGTTAACACCAAGAGAGGAATGAATATTTTGAATCAAAGATAAATGATGTAAGTAAATATTCGTGTCGGACCGGGGTGGAATATAGGAGCATGAGACATAAACAAAATAATCATGAACTTGAATGCGAACCGCAACAAACTCTAAATTGCAATCTATGTCATGTTCAGGTTGGAAGGCCCTCAGTGTCGCCCTCTGCCCACCGAGCTTCCGAAAACTCGACCGCTCTTGCGCTCCCGTCTGTCGGGCCTCCGCGTACTGTCGGTCGAGCTCATTAACGATCGCCCGCTCCCCGCGTCTCATCAAGCTCGACACTCTTCCGCCGCTTCGCGGCACTCCGACGCCGCTCCTCGGCACCTTTCTCGGACAAGCCGGCCGCTCTCGTCCCATCTCGCAGCTTCCGCGCTGTGGACCGCTGCCCTCGTGTTCGGAACCGAACTCTACGGTCGGACGCTGCCGATCTCCCGCTCTCGCTTTAGCGGAGTAAAGCGGGCGGGAGCGTGGTCTTATGCTTAGTTTAAGTTTAGTTACATGTATGCAGCCGAATAAAGCGGTCTGACGTTCCTCACGACGCCCCCGACTTTTTTCTTCTGGGTTTTTTCCCTACTGGGTTTTGCGTCGTTGGAACCTTTCGTCCAACTCCTTCAAGGATCGTCAGCGGAAGGATCGCCCCCCTACATAAACATTGGTCCTTCGAGCCGGATACGGATATCCTTCCGGAATACAGCCAGCAGTTCCGGTGATTTCTTCCGCTCAAGTTAAGTACGAGCTTCCTCCATCTCCCTCTCTCTGCCGGTCTTCAGCAGTGGTCCGAACATTAAATTTCGTTCACACTGCTGCAAGATTATTTTTTCCTTTTTTGTGTCAACTCCAGATCCGAGTTTTTCCAACACAGCGGCAGTTTGAGAAAAGTTTAATATCTCCCTAATTCCATCATCATTTTTTTTCGATCCGTCTCCGTTTTGTGTGATCGCCATATTGCTTGCCGTTTTTTCCTTCGTTTCTCCGTTCCACTTGCCAACGGTCAAGGCATATGTGCATTCACATACAAACATACATATGTACATACAGACGTGTGACAACTTATGCATATACTTATTCCATGCAAGTCCGTCTCCGCAAACAAACAACCTCCGCCGACCAAAAGTGAACTTGTGTGGTAAAAAAAAAATAAATCAAATAAATAAAACAAAAAGGCTCAATATCCGCCAACCAGTGTGCACTTGTTTCGGGAGTTCCTCTTTTCGCCGAACAATCCGCCGTGGTCAATATATATATAAATACATATATATTTTTTTTTTTTTTTTTTGTGTGCCATTTGTTTTTTTTCTTTCTCCACGCAAGGTTCACAGGCTCCACAGTTGTATATGCCAAATTCCAAATACAGTCCACTTATCGTGTTTCCACTGTACCACAGAGCGAAGCATTCAACACATGCCCCCACACACACCCGCTCTGCATGCCCATCTCCGAAAATATTTTCTGCCTCTAAAATATTGTTTGTACGCCCTCAGCAGTTCCGTTATCGGGTTTCCACTGTACAAATAAAAACCACAAATCCATACACATTTGCATGCTTATCCAATTACATACATATTTATTTATATTTTCTGTCATTTCATACAGGAATTAAAT
Organism: Drosophila jambulina; assembly: GCA_018152175.1. Taxonomy (NCBI): domain Eukaryota; kingdom Metazoa; phylum Arthropoda; class Insecta; order Diptera; family Drosophilidae; genus Drosophila; species Drosophila jambulina. Next base: position 88,576 of record JAECXH010000027.1, on the reverse strand, counting down.
AACTCTCTAACAAACAAACGCGAACAAAAATAACTAAGAATAATAATAATAACAACAATAATAACACACGAGTGCGACCGCAAGTGTTTTACTACTCCAAATCCACACCGCCGCAGCCGACGTGTTGTTATTGTTGCTGTTCTTTGGGTTCCGTTTTGTCCTCTCTCCTGAGCTCTTCACTTATGTGTTTTGCCGACGGCTCGTCTTAAACCAAACTTCGATTTATGGTTGTTTCCGGATTCCCATGCTAACCGCCGCCTCAGCCGTGCTGCTGTTGTTGTTGTTTCGTTTTCTCCTAGGCGCCTGAATTATGCACTGCTTTGCCGACGGCATAACCCAGTGAGCTTTTTCCCCGAGTCAAAGCCAAGGTTTATTTTTAATTCCGCTTTTCCGACTCCGTAATAATTACGTGTAAATAATTAAATAATAATTTAATTCATTTTTAATATATTAATTTTATAATTTTATAAATTAATAAATTAAATTTCCAAGTTTTACAACAAATAAAATTTCCAATTTATATCCGAGCCATGGAATATAGATATATATAGCATATACAGCTGGTTCCTGAAGTCCAGAGTCCAATTCCGACCTCTTCAAATAATTCGAAGGGTATCTCCGCATAAGGCATCCTACGGCCGGCAACAGCATTCGCTGTAGTTTTTTTTCTGTCCCATTCAGCCACCTGTGCTTCGTGTCCGAACTTCTCCGCTGAGGACTCGCCTTTGTTTCCCTTCGTCTGCCGCTGACACTCTTTTTTCGTGGGTGCTGTTCCGTTGGCGTCACACGAACCATATTTGGGTCTTCTTTTCTGAATTCGTGTGTATCCTTTGGGCCACGATTAGCGTCCCAGCGACCCAGATCGTGCCGAGCGCATTAGTGTGACCACTTGCGAGTCCGAGAATGCCCATAGGTGACGACAAGAAGCCACGTCCGCTCCCGTCAATCCGCTTGGACAAGTCCCAGTCCGCATCTCCGCGCCCGTCTCCGTGCTCGACTCCGTCAACGCAAAGGCGGCAATTGCCATCCCAAGGGAAAAAAGCGACAAGTCCGTGAACCTTTGCCCCGGTCCATTGCCAAAAACTACGCGATCCATGTCCAAAATGGCTCCAAATGCGGTAGAGGTTGCCCTAAAAAGTTTATTGCCACAACAGACCGTGTTAGCCATTTCGAAGCTAACCTGCACACTCCGGCTGCCCCTGACACAGACAGATTGTCCCCTGGCATGTGCCAAGTCCACCGGGACCAAGTCCGAGCCCTGTGGGAAAAGGTGGAGAAAAGCTACGAGAGCTGCTCCGATCTCCTGGCCGAGTCCGACGACACTACGACCACTGCATCAGTGCTAGAATCGAAGTATAATTACTGCTATTCTGTGTATTCGAAGTGTGTGGTCCAGCTTCAGGACGTCATTGACAAGGCCGCCTCCCAATCCACACAGACTTCCGTCACTCCTCAACCACTCCCTTCTACGGGTTGCCGCCTGCCACCGGTCGACACCGAAGTCTTCGCTGGTGACTACCTTAGGTGGCCCACCTTCAGAGACCTCTTCTCCGCAATTTATATCCAGAATTCGCGCCTAACGCCTGTGGAAAAGTTGTTCCACCTCCTCTCCAAGACAAGTGGGGATGCGCACGCCATCGTTTCCAAGGCGCCACTGACCAACGAGGGTTTTAACTCTGCGTGGCGAAGCCTTACGGAGCGCTTCGAAAATAGGAGGTTGCTAGTAAACAGCCAGTTAAAGATTCTCTTTAACATCCAGGCTGTCCCCCAAGAGTCCGGAGGCGCTTTAAAAGAGCTGCAAGGCACGATCCAAAGTTGTCTCACAGCCTTAGAGATGTCCTCTATTCAGGTCGAGGCGTGGGATTGTCTCCTTGTTTACATGGTTTCCTCAAAGCTTCCCAAACTTACTCTGTCCATGTGGGAGCAATCCATCCACAACAAGGCCGAAATTCCAACCTGGAACGAGTTAGACTCGTTTCTGACAGAGCGCCACCGTACGCTGGAGGCCATCGACGATATCAGGCCTAGCAGTTCAGGGCAAGTTCCGCCCAGGTCGACCCCTGCGAGTGCATCAACGCGCCGGCTCAACTCATATGAGGCCAGAGTGACTCCAGCCCCCAGAGGGTGCGATATCTGCTCCAGGGAAAACCATCCAGTTCGCTTCTGTCCCGGCTTCCTCGAAATGAGTGTAAATGGTCGTTCCGACTACATCAGAAGAAAGCAACTCTGCTTGCATTGTTTTGCCCGAGGCCACCTACAGCGGGACTGCACTAGTCCCCACTCCTGTTTTACGTGCCGTGGCCGGCATCATACTCTTCTGCATCGCGACGATCCGGTCGCTACCGTTTCAAGACCTTCCGCTCCTTCTAGTCCACGACCCGTTCCCGTTGCGACACGCGCAGCAGTTTCTGACGACCACGCGAATTTGCAAGTGTGTTTTGCGTCAGGATCAAGAGCTGTCCTGCTCGGCACGGCGATTATTAATATCTGCCATCTTGGTCGCAACTTCGAAGCCCGCGCTTTAATTGATTCTGGTTCCGAAGCAACATTTATTACTGAGCAACTCTTCAACCGAATCAAACTTCCATTTAAGCCAGTTCAGACCCAAGTTTCCGGTCTCAATGACACAGTTGCAGCCCAATCCACGAAGTCTTGCAATTTTTCCATTTGCGCTCCCTCCAGACCCGGGCTGAGGTTGGAAACAACTGCTTATGTTCTTCCTCAACTAGCCGGAAAACTTCCATCATACCCCATTCCAAGAGATCTCCTGAAGGAGCTTCCGAATCTCACCTGGGCGGATCCGACGTTTTTCGAGAGCTCCGCAATTGACGTCCTGATAGGAGCTGATATTCTTCCGTCTGTGCTTCTGGGCGGCTCCAAGAGCAGCATTCTGGGCTCTCTTCTGGCACAAGAGACGATTTTCGGATGGGTACTCACGGGCCCAGTGTCCACGACAACCGCGCGCACCGTATCTGTGTTCTCCACGCGAGTTTCCTATACATCCAAGGGTCCGTTGGGCAGATGTTTTGCCACTCGCAGAACGGCTGCCTTTGAAGGCAGGCGTTCCAAAAGCACTCACTCCTACCGGTGTCGAGTCTGCAACGGAATCCACCCGCTTCGGAAATGTCAACAGTTCCTCAGGCTCAATGCAGAGAAGAGGTTCCGCGCGGTTCTTGACAACCGCTACTGTTCGAACTGTTTGGCTCACGAACATTCCGAGGGAACCTGCCGCAGTGGTGACCGATGCAAGACGTGCAATAAGCACCACCATACGCTCCTGCATATGCACGAACATCAAGCGCATATGCCCCATTCGTAGCATCGGGCACCGCCGTACTCCTAAGTCACACATTACAGACCATCACTTATTTTATATTTTCTTCATTCAGACCAGATCCGATGTATCCACTTCCACCCAACGCATCCTAGTTGAAAAGCAGACGTACCCGAGGTACTGAGTCCTACCATTGCCGAGTCTGCACGGAATCCATCTGCTACGGAAGGATCAAGGTTTCCCTACGCTCTGTGCCGATCAACTTCGATGTTTCGACGCTAAGGGCGCCCCGATTCAGCATCAGTCATCAACGGATTCATTGCAACCCGAGTGATTGCAAGGGGGGGCGGAATGTTCAGGTTGGAAGGCCCTCAGTGTCGCCCTCTGCCCACCGAGCTTCCGAAAACTCGACCGCTCTTGCGCTCCCGTCTGTCGGGCCTCCGCGTACTGTCGGTCGAGCTCATTAACGATCGCCCGCTCCCCGCGTCTCATCAAGCTCGACACTCTTCCGCCGCTTCGCGGCACTCCGACGCCGCTCCTCGGCACCTTTCTCGGACAAGCCGGCCGCTCTCGTCCCATCTCGCAGCTTCCGCGCTGTGGACCGCTGCCCTCGTGTTCGGAACCGAACTCTACGGTCGGACGGCTGCCGATCTCCCCCCCCCCCTTTTTTGGTTTAGAAGGGGGGGGGGGGGGGTTTTTTTTTTTTTTTTTTTTTTTTTTATTTATATATACAAAAAAAAAGGGGGGTTGTTCCTTCCCCCCCCCCCCGCTTTTTTTCTTCTGGGTTTTTTCCCCTACTGGTTTTGCGTCGTTGGAACCTTTCGTCCAACTCCTTCAAGGATCGTCAGCGGAAGGATCGCCCCCCTACATAAACATGTCACTTTTCGGAACCAGAATGGAAGGTAGATCGGACTTAACCGCGATAAGAACACCGCCACCGATTCGCAATTGACGATCGCGTCTATAAACGATATAGTTGCTTGCAAATAATTCACTATCGGAGACAGAAGAGTTGAGCCACGTTTCAGTAAATACAATGACATTGGCATCAAAAGAGGCACTATTGATGTGCAGTTTGCTAAGTTTGCCTAGTAAACTGCGAACATTCTGATAGTGTAGGATAAATGAATCATTCAGTTTTTTGGAGTTCTAGCAGAGGGAGTCAGAGGACCACAAGCCCGAGGATTACTTTTATGAATAAATTCATGAACGATGGCATGTTCAGGCCATACAGAAGAATCAAGAACCCTTGGCCAATAATACATCAGAAAGTCCAATTTTAAACGAAGATATTTCACGTCTTTGCTTAAAATTGAATTTTGAGACGGTAAATTCAGTATTAGAAACATTCAATTTGTTGCTCAAATGGGTTAAAACATCAAGTTCAGAAGCACTCGGATTAAGGCGGGAAACAAAAACAAGTTTTTTGGGGGCAACTCCAGCAAGTGGGGCCGGTCTCCTTTGGGCAACTCCAGAAATAGATGACGGTTGTGGTCCTGGGCTGGTTAATGGCAGCGCAGAGATTGTGACCGCCGGAGGTACCGCCGTCTGAGGAACCACCATCAGGGGTGCCGCAGCCGAAGGAACCACAGCTGGAGGAGCCACAGGAAGAGCATCGGAAGCCAATGACGCGACATTGGAGGCAGCAGCATGCGACGTGGATGCCTGGTTGATGTTTATTAGCTCCAGAGCAGCAGACCCAGAAATAGGGGCTAATGATGGTTCATCAGCCAAGCTTTCGTCAACAGCTACGGCAATATCAGAATTGTTCCGAGGGCTGAACTGCATAAGAGGGCACACAGGGTCTGGAATGAGCAAAGAATTATTAGCTAGGTTGCTCTTTGATTTGATTACTGAGTCACTAAGCAGTTTTAGTGACTTAAAATGATACTCCGCCGTCTGGAATCGGTTAGACAATTCCTTAAATCCGGCCGCCAATGATTGAAACTCCAGGTGAGTTTGCCTCATAAAAACCCTCATATCGGATTTGATGTGAAGGCAACTCGGGCACGTCCAGTCCAATCCGGCGTGTTCACGTATACGATCAGCAATACGCGGGCCAATCTGTCCAAGATCGGCACATCCAGGGTGAGCAATGTTGTCGCAGAGCCAACAATAAACGGTGGCCTGCCGCGGAGTTATTTTGCTAGCGTTCGGACACTTAGTGGCACAACAGGTAGCCATATTTATTGGATATGATTATTAAAATAATAACCGCAGCCGTAAATAACCAAAACGGAGATAAAATTGTACAAATTTCGCGGCGAAAGAACCAATGAAAACAAAAGCGAGAAAAAGCTTTTATTTGGGCACCGAAAATTAACTAGTTTGTGTGATTGTAGTGCAATGCAGAATAGCTTGCGCCAACAACAAAACTAACGCGATTACGAGATAAGCTGTAAACGCACTTTGCACGAAAAGAAGGCAAAGCAAGAAGATAATAAAAGCAAAACCAAATAAGTTTTACAAGGTTAAAAGTCACTGTCTTTGTTTAATTTGATCCAATTGTTTAGGCTGATGAAGATCACATAAACACTGATCGCATGCCAAAAATTTGGGCTTATAGGGATAAGATATCACTATGAAAACTTGAAAATAAAGGGAGCGCGAAGTGAAGCACGACTAACTCAAAAGCAAGCTTTTTTTGAACTTAAAAACAAAATTTGTGGTAACGCGCGAGCGCTCCTCACGTCACATAATACTGTGCTAAATTTCGATGCAATTCTGGCTAGGCTGGACTGCACATACGCGGACAAAACGTCCCTACGAGTATTACGTCAAAATCTCGAGATGGTTCAACAACGCGATGCCGATCTTATGGCATACTATGACGAAGTCGAGAGGAAACTCACGCTCGTCACGAACAAAATAGTTATGTCGCATAGTGCGGACACGGCAACTATCTTAAATAAGGAGGTTAGGGACGATGCCCTACACGCATTTATTGCTGGGCTGAAAAAACCGCTCAAAGCACTGGTGCTACCAGCACAATCAAAAGACCTTACGACTGCGTTAGCGCTTGCGCGGGAGGCTGAAAATAGCATTGAAAGAAGTGCATTCGCGGCGTCATACGCGAAGGCTATCGAAGACAAGGCTCTTGTGCACGATGGCAACAGGCGTACTGATAAATTTCAGGGAAAGCAATGGAAAGGAGAGGATAAAAATAAGCAATTCCAAAGCAAGCCCGAAGAGGACAGCCCCTGGCAGAAGCGCGGGGACCCCGAAATTGTAGACCATAACAAAGTACAGCCTATGGAGATCGACCCTTCGACAGCCAAATTTAGGCAGGAAACAAATTGGGGAAAGCCTCAGAATAATAACAACAACAAAAGACGGAATTCATCTCAGCGTTATTCGGGACAAAGACGCCAGCGTGTTAGGATGAGCAGGATGAGTCAGCGTATTCCGTCACGGCTGAAGCGGAAGTCGCCAGCATTGAAGAAGGTAATGACTCCGACGAACTTAAAGATCTGCTACATTTTTTAGGGAACGCTCCCGACTGCCGTTCATCGAACGACAGTTGGCTGGTAGAACACTAAAAATACTTATCGACACGGGGGCGGCAAAGAATTACGTTAAGCCCGTAAAGGAGCTAAGAAATGTAATGCCGGTCGAGACCCCTTCACTGTGAGCTCTATTCACGGCTCCAGTGACGTCAAGAACAAGTGCATAATGCGCATTTTTGGGTTAGACGCCCCATTTTTCCTGTTGGACACACTGAGCACGTTCGATGCTATAATAGGTTTCGACTCGCTAACGCGAGCAGGAGTGGCATTGAACTTAGGCGACAGCGTAATAAAATACGCAAACGTCACTGAAAAGCTCAAATTCTTTGACTGTGAAAACGTTAATTTCACTAAAATTGATGACATAGTGGTACCAAATTTGGTGAAAGCCGAATTCAAAAATGTTATTCTGTAAAGAATAAAGTTGTTTTCGACCTCTAACGAGGCGCTAACCTTCAACACCTCGGTCATCGCCACTATTCGAACTAAGAGTGACGAACCCGTCTACTCCAGATTATACCCCTACCCCATGGGTGCAGCAGACTTTGTTAACAACGAGATCAAGGAGCTGCTAAGCGATGGCATAATAAGGCCTTCCAGATCCCCGTACAACAGCCCTGCTTGGGTAGTTGACAAAAAAGGGACTGACGATAACGGCATCAAAAATAAGCGCTTGGTAATCGACTTTAGGAAACTAAATGAACAAACAATTGCTGACCGCTACCATATGCCAAGCATTCCCATGATTTTAGCGAACTTGGGAAAAGCCAGATACTTTACTACCCTAGACTTGAAGTCAGGGTATCACCAGATATACTTGGCCGAGATGGACCGGAAAAAAACCTCTTTCTCAGTTAACGGAGGGAAATACGAGTTTTGCCGATTACCTTTCGGATTAAAAAACGCAGTTAGCATATTCCAAAGAGCCATCGATGATGTGCTGAGGGAAGAAATAGGCAAGATATGTTACGTCTATGTCGATGACGTCATTATATTTTCAGAAAACGAAACCGAACATGTTAAGCACATCGATATAGTGCTTAAGCGACTGCTCGAGGCCAACATGAAAGTGGCACGAGAAAAGACTAAATTCTTTAAAGAAAGCGTAGAATTCTTAGGCTTCATAGTCACTAGGAGGGGGAACGAAAACAGACCCTGAAAAAGTCAGGGCAATACAAGAGTTCCCCGAACCCAAAAATCTGTTTAGCCTTAGGTCTTTCCTCGGCCTGGCGAGCTATTACAGAAGCTTTGTGAAGAATTTTGCATCCATTGCCAGGCCTCTCACTCATATTCTCAAAGGGAAAACGGTACAGTGAGTAAAAACATGTCGAAAAAAGTTCCTGTTACATTTGATGAAATCCAGCGCAATGCGTTTGATCACCTGCGTAATATACTAGCATCAGAAGATGTCATTTTGACGTACCCCGATTTCAAATTACCATTTGACGTAACCACCGACGCTTCAGGCAGTGGTATAGGCGCGGTATTGTCCCGGAACAAGAGGTCCATTAGCATGATCTCGCGTACGCTGAAAGACTGCGAACTGAACTACGCCACCAACGAAAGAGAATTGTTGGCGATAGTCTGGGCAATAGGCAAACTCCAAAATTACCTATACGGTACCAAAGAGGTAAGGATCTTTACAGACCACCAGCCCCTCACATACGCGGTATCCGATAAAAACACCAACGATAAGATTAAGCGATGGAAAGCATTTATTGATGAGAACATCGGGAAAGTATTTTACGCACCGGGAAAACAAAACCAGGTAGCGGACGCGCTATCTCGACAACCCCTGAACAACTTAGAGGCTGAAGCCCAGTCCGATGCAGCCACGGTGCATAGTGAGCTTTCCCTTTCGTACACCATAGAAACCACAGACAAACCTCTGAACTGCTTCAGAAACCAAATCATTTTGGAAGAAGCAAACCAACCGCTTCGGCGAGACTTCATAATCTTCGGAAATAGAACTCGCCATATCATTAACTTTACTGACAAAGACTCGCTTGTAGAATCCGTTAAAGAAATTATCAACGCCAATGTCGTGAACGCGATTCATTGTGATTTCCCTACCCTGGCGCGTATTCAACATGCCTTGAGGCAGGAGTTTCCTGCGACAAAGTTTTGGCATTGTACTGCCTTCGTCAGTGATATTACCAACGTCAATGAACAGCTTGAAATCACTAACACCGAGCACAATCGTGCCCATCGGACTGCACAAGAGAACACTAAACAAATCCTCCGGGATTATTACTTCCCGAATATGTTTAAACTAGCTAGCGAAGTGGTCGCAAATTGCAAAGTCTGCAATAAAGCCAAATACGACCGCCATCCTAAGAAACAGGAATTAGGAAATACCCCTATACCTTCATACGTTGGAGAAATGTTGCATATCGACATATTTTCCACTGACAGAAAAATCTTCTTAACCTGTATTGACAAATTGTCCAAATTCGCCATCGTACAACCCTTAGTTTCTAGTGCAATCATTGATGTACGAGCCCCTATTCTCCAATTGGTAAACTTCTACCCAAATATCAAAACCATATACTGCGACAACGAAGCCTCTTTCAACTCTGAGACAATCACGTCGTTGCTTAAAAACCAATACGGCATCGATGTTGTCAATGCGCCACCGCTACACAGTAGCTCCAATGGCCAAATTGAAAGGTTTCGCAGTACACTGGCAGAAATCGCCAGATGCCTCAAAATTGATAAAAAAATTGAGGATACTGTGGAATTGATCTTGCGGGCTACAATAGAATACAACAGGTCGCTACATTCGGTCACAAAGTTTAGACCAGTGGAGGTTGTCCACGCTGGCAATGACGAGATCATGTTGGCAATCAAAGATAGAATTGACAAGGCACAACAAGCTAACCTGGACAGAATTAACCCTTCTAGACAAAACCGAATCTTTGAAGTTGGTGAAAAAGTACCCCTACGTAACAACAAAAGGTTAGGTAACAAATTGACTCCGCTTTATTCAGAAGAGCGTGTGGAAGCAGATCTGGGAACATCTGTTCTCATTAGGGGGAGGGTGGTCCATAAGGACAATGTCAAATAGGCATTTCATCTGCCACATTCACCCTTATATTAAAAACTCACCATTTGCTATAATTTCCACAGGCTTGCCGTAATATCCATCATACTTCTAACCACCGCAAGTGCGCGAGTCACTGACTTCTCGCATGCAAAATACATCCCGGTGTTAGACGGGAATGTATTAGTATGGGAACAGTATGGCATGGTTAGGCACTCGACAAATCTGTCTGAGTTTTCTAGCATAACTGACTCTACAGTCAGAATGCTTGAACTGTTCCCACAGTCCCACATGAGGAAACTTCTGGAAGTCGACATTAACCATGCCCAGAACATGCTGGATGAAATTACCGTGCACCATAGAATGGCCAGGAGCCTGGATTTCCTGGGCTCGGCACTCAAGGTCGTGGCGGGCACGCCCGACGCGGAGGACCTCTTTATAATTAAAACTAACGAAGCCGCCCTAATTGAGGCAAACAATAGGCAGATAGTAATCAACACAGAGACACAAAAACACATTAACCAACTCACAGACACAGTAAACAGAATCCTCAAAGAGAAAAGAGACGGGATAGTTGACTCCGGCCACCTTTGCGAAACACTCTAAGCCAGGAATAGAATCCTAATTTCAGAAATACAAAATTGCATGCTCACGATCACACTCGCAAAAAACAATATGATAAATCCAGTTAATTTTTAATCACAATGACCTTAAATCTATCTTCGACGAACAGTTCACAGAGGTCCCCTTAGTTAGTCTCATGGATGTATCTAAGATTAAAATTTTTCAATCTAATATTTTTATCCATGTAATTGTTCAATATCCTAAAGTTAAGTTTATTTGTAAAAGAGTCCTGCTCTTTCCTGTTGCTCACTACCATACCATGTTACAAATTGAAGAAAACGTCGTGGCAGAATGTGATGACGGAGTCCTAACAGTTTCAGATTGCGCGTCTACCAACTTGGCCACGCTCTGTAAAAAGGCGGTTCACGACACCTGCGCCAGGCAGTTACATGCCGGCGGTGTAGCTACATGCCGGACGCAGCCCAGCAATCTAGAGCCCCTTACAATCGTGGACGATGGAGTAATAATCGTCAACGAGAAATTTACGAGGATTACTATCGATGACGGGCCTACAACAACCGTAATAGGGACCCACCTTATTACCTTCGAACGGAAGGCAGTCATCAACGGCTCAGTGTATTTGAACCTCAATTACGCTGTGGATAAGAGCCCTGGAATCGCGGCCTCCCCATTAATCAACATCACCGGACATGATCAAATACTGAGTCTGCCGCTGCGGCTGATGCAGGAGCTCAGAGAGGACGTGTCCGCGGGAGGTGCACCAAAAATCTGGTTCGTTGCGGGAGTCGCCGTTAGCTTTACGTTATGCGGCTTGGTCCTGCTGCAACAACACTGCAGGCGCAAAGAGCACAAGCTCATATCACGAAACTCCGGCACTTAGCCGTTAAACCTTTTTATTACAAAATATACCGGCTGAGTCTCTAGGCCAGCGGTATTGAAGGACAGTCTCCTTCCAACGTAATCATCCTATTTCATCATAGAAATAGGGCGGCCAACCAGCCCCCCACTGGACAACCAGCAACAGCCAACCGGCTACCTACACTGGGAGACAACGGCGAGGGATATATTATCGACAACCTCCCACTCCACTTAATAACTTATATTGTGTTTTGCCATGTCTAACGTTACGTATTCTTTCGTGATCTTCGTGACTTGTTTGTTGTGGGTTTGATCCTACGAATGGTTTTATGTCCCCGATGTATGCGCTTTTCGTTTTCTTTGTTTTTGTGTCTTTAACGTGTACTATGACCGGTGACGTGAACTTTACCACTTTCCATGGTCCGTCGTACTTGGGTGCGAGTTTCGCGTTAAACTTTTCCGCTGCGTTCGACAGTTGGTGTGTTTTGCCCCACACTAGATCTCCAATGTTTGGCCTCCACTCTCGTTTCCTCAAGTCGTAATGTCTCTTTTGCTGTTCGGCTGCCTGCTCCATATGCGTTGTTGCCTCCATTCTTACGGTTTTAAGCCGTTTCCATCGGTCCTCTATCGTTTCCTCTTGCAACCCGGAACCTTCCGTTACCCTATCGAACGTTGACCGCGGTATTCGGAGCTCTCGTCCAAATACTAACTGTGCTGGGCTATATCTTGTCGATTCTGACGTGCTGCTATTGTATGCCAGCATTAGTTCTGGGATGTGCTCGTCCCAGCTCGTCTGATCTTCGCCCGAAATCTGCGCAATCATTGTCTTTACAGTTCGGTTGGTTCGTTCCGTCCGATTTTCTTGAGGCGTATATGGTGCCGTGAATTGGTGCTTTATTCCCCATTGTTCCATTGCCGTCCTTGTCTTGCCTCCGGTAAACTGGACTCCGTTATCTGATATTAGGACTTTCGGAGCGCCCACCCTTGGAATCACTCTTTCTCTGAATACCCGTAAGAACGCATCTGCTGTCGCCTGTCGAATCGCTGCCAACTCCACCCACTTGGAGAACTTGTCGACCATAACCAACAACGTGGTGTTTCCGTGCTTGGTCCTCGGCAAAGGTCCCACGAAGTCCACGCATATTGTCTCCCAGGGAGCTTCCGCAACTTTCGTCAGCATCTTCCCTGCTGCCTTTTGCTGCGATACCTTGTATTGTTGGCAACAACTGCACTCCTTCACGAATTTCTTCACGTCCTTTGTTAACCTGGGCCAGAAGTACCGATGTCTCACTCGTCTCAGTGTCTTAAACGTCCCTAGATGTCCTGCCTCTGCCGTGTCGTGATTCTCCCGTAGCAAATGTTGTTTCTCATCCTCCGCTACGCACAACTTCCACGGTTGCCGGTCGTTCGCGTTCCCGCATAGCTTGTATAGCCTTCCGCCCTCTATACGGTATTCCTGATCTTCCGGATTTTTTTCGACTTCTCCGAATTTCCGCTCCAACCAATCCGCGGTGCTACTCATCGTCCTTAGCTCCGGTTGTGGGGCTCTCGATAGTGCGTCTGCCACGGCGTTTAGCTTCCCTTTCCGGTATTGGACTTCAAACTGAAATGGTTGCAAGCCAAGTGCCCATCTGGCCACTCGTCCCGACGGGCTCTCGATCGAGCTTAACCATTTTAATGCCATGTGATCGGTCACGACTATGAAATGGTAGCCTTCGAGGTACATTTTGAACTTGTTGATGCCCCAATATATCGCTAGACACTCCTTTTCTGTTGCGCTGTAATTCCGTTCGACGCTGCTCAGTCTTCTGCTTGCGAATGAGATTACTTGTTCTCCGTTCTCCCCGTCCTGTGTCAGTACTGCGCCTATCCCTAGGTCACTGGCATCTGTTTGCAGCTTAAACCGCCTCGTAAAATCCGGGCATGACAGCACCGGCGCCTTCATTAGGCTCGTCTTCAAATGGTCGAACGATTCCTGATGTTTCTCATTCCACTCGAATTTCTGTCCCTTCTTGATCAGGCCTTGTAATGCTCCGGCTTGCTCCGTAAAATTGGGTATAAACCGTCTGTACCACGATGCCATCCCTAGAAAGCTGTGCACTTCTTTCGTAGTCTTTGGTGTCGGGTACTTCTGGATTGCCGCTACCTTCTCTGGATCCGTCCGGATGCCTTTGTCGCTCACCACGTGTCCAAGGTATTTTAATTCCTTCTGGAAAAAGTGACATTTATCCGGATTGATCCTCAGGTTTACTTTCTGCAATCTTCTGAACACCTCTTTCAGCTTCTCCAAGTGTTCTTCCTTGCTCCGACCGATGACCACTATATCGTCCAGATATGCGAAGGCAAACGGTTCCATCTCGGGCCCTATTATGGTATCTAGCGCTCTTTGGAACGTTGCCGGCGCTGTGGTCAGCCCGAACGGCATTACTTTCCACTGAAAGAGGCCGCCCCCTGGTACTGTGAATGCTGTATATTGTCGACTATCCACATCCATCGGAATCTGCCAATATCCCGATTTTAGATCGATTGTACTGATGAATTTCGCTTCTCTTAATTGGTCTAAGATGAAGTTCATCCTTGGTACTGGATAGGCGTCTTTCTTTGTTTTGTCGTTCAAGAGGCGATAGTCTATACACATTCTCCACTCATTGGTTTTCTTCTTCACTAACACTACCGGTGCGCTGTATGGGCTGCGTGACGGTTCTATTAACCCCAGAGCCAGTAACTCGTCCACTTGTTCGTTAATGACTGCCTGCTGCTTTGGGTTTCGAGGATAATACCGCTGCTTTATAGGTTTGTCGTCCGTGAGATAGATCTTATGCGTCGTTATATTACTAGCCCCCTGCATATTTTCAAATACCTGCCTTTGTTCTTCCAGAAAGGCCTCCACTTCCTCGTCGGATGGCTCCTTCTCGATGATGCCTGCTCTATCCGCCTGGCGTTGATCCTCACGTTTCTCGTCCTGCACTTCCATTATCTCCAGTTCCAGATTCCCGCACCTCAGCGTGCTGTGTGCCCCTGCCAGAAAATCCATCCCTAACAAGATCCCTCCTGCGACCTTCTCCAGTATCATAAACGATATGCCGAAGACTCTTCCTCCGAATCTGATCTTCGCTTCGAAATTCCCTACGGTTTTCTGCTTTGATCCGTTTGTGAGCGTTATCTCTGTTCGGTTTCCTGTCCATCTGCCCTCTTCCCTCAGATCCTGGTATCGACTTCGGCTTATCGCACTCCGGGATGCTCCTGTGTCTATGATTCCCTTCGCCGTTTGATTTCCCAATCCAATCCACGCTACCACCTGGAATCCGTCGCAGCTTAGTTTCTCCTTCGGTACTGGCTTGCTTCCTGGTGTCTGAGCCGCCAGATTTATTTGCTCAGACCTCCTGCGTTTCCCGGCCCCGTTCTACAACATTCCGTTGTTCTCGTGCCGTTCTTTCCGCATACCCAGCAAAACAGCCTTGGCGGATTGCTGCATGTCCGCGCTGCATGCCCGGTTCCTCCACACCGCATACAAATTTCCGCCCTTAGTTGCTGCTGTCCTGCTTGGCTGGCTCTTGTCTGGTGCTCCATAGACTCGATGTCTTCTACTTCTTCGGCCAATTTGAGGAACTCCGTCAGGGTCTTAAACCCACTCCTCCTGGTGTACAGTTTTATCTTGCTCCTGGCGTTTTTGTACACTCGATCGAGCTTTTCTTCCTCCGATAGCTTCGTGAAGCGCATCAGCTTCCTTAGTCCCATCGCATACTCTCTTGTTGGTTCGTTCTCTCTCTGTCTCAGCTGCGATATTTGAGTCTCTAGCTGCTCTTCGTATCTCGGAGGCAGGAAGCATTCCAACAACTCTGTCGTTAGTTGCTTCCATGAACCAATCCTCGATGGTGTTGTGTTCCACCAATCGCTGGCTATCCCTTCCAGGATGAACGGCATCGTCTGGACGAGCTGGTCCTTTTGGATCCCGTAACCGGTAGCCCATTGTTCCAGTTTTTCCAGGAACTCCAACGGATTTGACGTTCCCTGGTATCGGTTCCCCCAGTTCCGTACCCGGTCGACTATTTCCGTCTCCACCTTCTTTGTGGCTTTCGTGTCCTCCATCTCTTTTCTTCTTCCTTCCGGGTTTGTTACGATGACTTCCGGTTTCGGCGACGGACTCCTATCCCTCGTATGTTTTGCCGCCAGTTGTTCTAACTTCCGCTTCACCTCCTCGGTATGATCCTTCTCCTTCGTGAACGCCGCTACCGTGCGTCTCAAGTCCTCCACTTTTCCTGATGAGTCCAGACCGAAGTCTTCTGCGTATTCTGTTAACTCCGTTTTGGACGCCAGATATACCCATGTAGACATTACTCTACCGGTGTCGGTCTTTTTTCTTGCAACTACACAATCTGCGCGGGCGCCACTGTGACGATCCGTCGTTGGTCGGGCGGCTCAGGGATGGCCAGGATCTGTCGCAGGTATTTATTTGTGTCAGGTGTAGTTGCTAGAAGAGATTTCCGACCCGGTCCCAGAGTATAAGTCAAGGGAATTACTTAGTAATTAGTTAAAGAGTATGTTTATTCAGGTTTAGATTTACAATTAGGTGGAACTGGATAGCGTGTCTGCTCGTTCGGCTCCTTCCGTCCGGATCTGTGTGCTCCGGTGATCCGGTCCGGTGTCCTGGGTGATGCTTGCGCAACCGTTTGCGGAGTGTCCGCTGGGTGCCCTGAATTGAGCCGATCGCTGTCTGTGGCTGGAACGATAAGAAGCCGTCTCGGAACCTTTCGGTCGACCGCGAGAGCGAGAGAAGATGTAACTCGGGAACTTTCCAGTCGGCCGCGAGAGCAAGAGACGAGATGTAACTCGGGGACTTTTCAGTCGGCCGCGAGAGCAAGAGACAAGATGTAACTCGGGAACTTTTCAGTCGGCCGCGAGAGCAAGAGACAAGATGTAACTCGGGAACTTTTCAGTCGGCCGCGAGAGCAAGAGACAAGATGTAACTCGGGAACTTTTCAGTCGGCCGCGAGATCAAGAGACAAGATGTAACTCGGGAACTTTTCAGTCGGCCGCGAGAGCAAGAGACGAGATGTAACTCGGGGACTTTTCAGTCGGCCGCGAGAGCAAGAGACAAGATGTAACTCGGGTACTTTTTAGTCGGCCGCGAGAGCAAGAGACAAGATGTAACTCGGGAACTTTTCAGTCGGCCGCGAGAAAAAAAAAACTTTTACGGCCGCGAGAGCAAGAGACGAGATGTAACTCGGGGACTTTTCAGTCGGCCGCGAGAGCAAGAGACAAGATGTAACTCGGGTACTTTTCAGTCGGCCGCGAGAGCAAGAGACAAGATGTAACTCGGGAACTTTTCAGTCGGCCGCAAGAGCAAGAGACAAGATGTAACTCGGGGACTTTTCAGTCGACCACGAGGTGAGACTTAACCCGGGCACCTCTCGGTCGGCCACGGGATAGACGTATTGCGGATCGGTGAACCGAGCCGGGGGAAGGCGGGTTAGGGGGGAACAAAGTAACTACTAGGGTAGCTAACTACAATGTATTAGCCGACCAGATCAGAAGATCTGGCTGGGCCGAAAAAAGTGACTTGGCTGCTGACTACTTGGGAGGCTTACCTCACCCGATCGCTGTCGGCTGCTGAGTGACGATACAAGGGCTGAGGCTCGCCTTATATAGGGATCCGGCAGGTTTCAGTGTGCCTGTCCGCCTATCTGGCGTTAGCCCCTTTTCCTACTGTGCCTAACGCCTTCTCCCCGCAGTGTGCCCGCTTGTGCGCGCGGTTAGGCGCGCGCGCCCTTCGTTTGAATTCAAAATTCGTTCTCTCTACTCTTGTCTTCTCTGTTTCTTTTCTTGTTATTCTCTTTATTTCTGTTTCTTCGTTTACAGTTTTTATTTCTATTTCTTTGATAATTTTATTATTTCTTATATTTAACCGTTATGTGCGCGGTCACGTGTCACAAATTTAAAAAAAAAAAATTAAGCGAATTAAATTAGCCATTTAAATAAAAATGCAATCCAGAGCCGTGTTCAAAACAAAAATTGAAATTAAATTAAAACAACTACATATATTAAAAGATATTACTTTTTTTTTGTTCTTGAATTATTTTTAAGCGTATATACATATATAATCCATTTCTTCGCCTGATTTTAAATGAATTTATAAATAATTTTAGCCTTAATCACCAAATTTATATTAAATCTTAATTTTTAATGAAATCATGATGTCTTAAATATCTGCGTTTTACCGACTCGAAGATGACTCCACGGTCGTAAGGATCAAAAGGGATCACCAGAGCCATGCTCTAGCGGCAGGTGATCATAGGTAGGGAGGGCAACAGGCGAGCACAACAACATCTGTGTCTCCGCAAACAAAATTAATTTATTCTCTCTGTCCTTCTATCTTTTCTCTAAACTTCTGCTTTTCCTCTAACTTCTCTCCTTCAGTGAATTTTGTTTATCATATCTTCCGGTTTAGTTCTAGCTTTTATTTTTGTCGCAGCACGCTCAATTTCTTGTTTTATTAGTAATGTCCGAGGTCTGGGTCAGCAAGACCACCACCCCCAAAGCCGACGAGCTAGAGCCGGAAACATACAGCGTGCCCCAGCAGCTCAGATCCTTCCAAAGCAGACGAACTTCAACGTTACACACTACACCTATGCTATGCTTACTCCTAGTAATTAATTACTAATTTACTACTAACTTATTAATATACCCTAAATCCCAACTTAAACTAACTATATACATATATACGTATTTGTGAGGGCCAGATCGGGTCCTCACATAATAATTAATAGATATCAATTTTTATATAAAAATTACTCAATAACTTTTATTTTCAATTTTTATTATATAAATTGAAAAATAAAAATTATTCGATAACTTTTATTTTAAAAATTGAAAATAAAGATTGAATCTATATATCTTTTGAACCGTAGAAGCCAGATCCAATATATATGTATATATATGATCTACACATCAATACCTTTCAGATGGTATATAATAAGTATGTATATATATATATATATATATGTTTATCCGCTTATGTGCTTGTGCAGTATTGTCTCATTACACAGATGCACAGACTAAACATTTTGACTTTTTTTGCTTCACCAGTAAATTGGTTGCCATGGGACGTAAACGTGATGCTATTGTGCCTGCTACGCAGGCATCGGTCGAAAGGGCATTTTCGGCCCTTAAATTAGTAATTACTGATCTCAGATGCAACCTTGCCGAAGACTCAGTGCAAACGTTAATGTTTTTGAAATTAAATAAGTAGCCATTTATATATTAAAAACTAATACATTTTTGTAATTTAATCTCGATTAATAATTTAATGAACTACTTTTTCTCAGCCGCCGCAATAATAGTTGAGCTATTTATGAATACTGCCAATACTGCACAGGCACATAAGCGGATAAACACATATATATATATATACATACTTATTATATACCATCTGAAAGGTATTGATGTGTAGATCATATATATACATATATATTGGATCTGGCTTCTACGGATCAAAAGATATATAGATTCAATCTTTATTTTCAATTTTTAAAATAAAAGTTATCGAATAATTTTTATTTTTCAATTTATATAATAAAAATGGATAATAAAAGTCATTGAGTAATTTTTATATAAAAATTGATATTTAACAATTATTACTAAATTATCATTATTAAAATTAATTTTAATTATTAAAAATCAATTTTTTTCGTAAAAATTAAGAAATATATTTTATTTTGTAATTTTTTGCTTTTTTAATTATAACCGTTACAGTCCCTGGTTTAAATTAAGTATACAGCCTAGACTTTTTGTTTTTAAGGCGACTCAACTCTTTAGTAAACCACGGAGGCTTATTAGAGGTTGACGGGTAGTATAACGGAACACATTCAGTAAAACATGAATTCATGGCACTGTAAAAAATATCCATGGCTTCTGCCATGTCAGTGCACATGTATAGATCGGACCAATTAAAATCAGATATAAGATAATTCAGCCGCTTGAAGTCCGCCTTCCGAAAACAAAGGACATTATTGGTTGGACGGTCAGATATATTCTGTAAGTCGGCCTCAACATCGAGAAGTAGGATGATAGGGATCTTCGGGTAGCGTCAGCGGCGCCACCCTGGCTAAACTAACTCTCGCAAGATCTGAAACAAAACAGAGATCAAGCAAGCGCTCTAAAGAGTTTCGTACATGGTTGACTTGAGATAGCGAAATGTCAAACAAGCCAGCAATAAAATCATGCTGTGTTGTAGTAAGAAGTGAGTTTGTGGAATTATTGGAGGACCAAATAGCCCCTAGGATATTAAAATCACCAAGAACTACTAAGTGGTCCTTATCCGAAAGACGATTGGAGACCATCTGAATAGCGGAAAGATGGTTCCAATAAATAGGAAGTTCCGACAAGGGAGGAATGTAGGAACAAGTAATGAAAATGGAGCTACCATTAACTGATAGCTTCACACAAAGGAATTCAACATCGTTGCACTCCTCAAAAGTTAATAATTCAGACGTGAGACCGCTATGAGGACACCACCCCCACGTCTGATAGGTCGATCCACTCAGTAAACCGTGAACGCAGCTGGAAAAACTTCGGCTTTAACCAGGTTTCTGTGAACACGATAACCTGAGAAGAAAACGAAAGACTATCAGAATACAATTTGGGAAGCTTACTACGTAAACCTTTTGTATTCTGATAGGAGATGAAGAGGGAGTCAGTTAGTTTTTTGGAGTGGGAGTCGTAGAGGGCGCATCTTCCGATGTCTGATCAGGGGAAAGCCGCGAAACAAATATCTGTTTCGTAGGTGGGACAACAGTAAGGGCATTCGGCAATGCAGACGCATTGACTGGATTGCCAATGTTGGCCGGGAATCCGGGCCTGATGCCCTGGGGTGGTAAATTGATGGGGGTCTGAGGTGTCGCAATTTGCGATCCACCAGGGGACAAAACTGAAATCACCGGCACCGTCCCTCTAGCGGCACATTCGGGTACCGAATTATTTTTCGCACTCTACCTCAGAACTCTAAGATTTAATCCTGAGGTCGATGGCTGAACCGAGGATCCGTCGTTATGTTGCAGACCAGTAGCAGTTTTTTTGCGCCTAGGAGACTCATTTAATAGCTTAAGGCTATTAAATTGAGTATCTAGCGCTAAGATCATATCATGAGTTTTGCGAAAACTCGATAATACGTCCTTAAAACCGCTCTTGGGTTGCCGCATGAAAAACATCATTTCGCTTTCAACCTCGCGACAGGCATCACAGCAGTAACGCAAACCGATGTTCCTTCTCATATCGTCTACCGTCCGCGCTACAACACCAATGCACTTGGCATGCACAATGTTGTCGCACAGCCAGCAGCCGATCGAGAGATCACTAGCCGCAATTACTTTCTTGCAGGTTTTAACAGCGCAGACAATAGCGGACATTATAAAGACTTACCACTGTACCTTTACGTGAAGATAAGAAAATAGTGCAGGTGCACAGAGTACAGGAGAGAGAGAGAGCGGGTAGAGTGGGAGCAAAAGCATGCAAGATTAACGTTTAGGTGTCGCGGCGGCGCAAACAACTGCTAAGCGAAGAAGGCGCAAAAAGGAATATAAAAATAAGCACAAGCAAAACACTCTGAAAATAATTAAATTAAATGCACAAATCAGGAAAGCTACATGCTTGCGAAGTGAACAGAAACTTATTTAAACACAAGGTAGAAGATTAAAGTAGAACCCCGGTGGTTTTTCAGTACAATTTACACAAAACGAGAGCGCAAGAAAAAATCACGTCCGTTTACTTGGAAGAGAGAAAAGATTTTTTCTCCCACGGAGATCACCAGAACTAGAACGAAAAAACACGTGGGGTCCGGAACTATAAGTGTCTGTACGAACTCCGAACTCGGCGAGCTAGGCCGTGCAACCCCAAAAGAGGGTCGTTACAAAATGTAGCCTGTTGAAAATGATTAATAATAGTGTTAGAGCTTGCGGTGGCTAATTTGGTGTGCAGATTTATTTGGCGGATAACTATGTAAATTAAAATTAAAATTTTTTTATTATATATCTTGGGTGATAGCTTTTATTCATTTAACACAATTTGTGAGGACCCGATCCGGGCCTCACAATAAATGTATACATGTAAATAATTAGCTTAAGTTGGGATTTAGGGTATATTAATAAGTTAGTAGTAAGTTAGTAACTAATTATTAGGAGTAAGCATAGTAGCATAGGGAAACAACAAGACCCACGAAGGGCACCTGTACATAGTTTAGACTTAGGGAAACGACAAGACCCACGAAGGGCATCTGTACATAGCTTAGACTTAGGCCGCTAGGCCTCATGGATAGGAGCAACAGTTAGGCACACGCACACACTCCGCCGACCCAGCACCCATGCCGATCTCCAGCCACGCAGCCGCATAGCAACAGCGGCCGCATAGCAACAGCAGCCGCATAGCAACAGCCGCCGCTTAGCAACAGGGACCGGAGTACAGTCGGCGACAAAAGCCCGCTTGGCAACAGCGGTAACATCGCCCGGATCGCGACATTACGGCAGAGCCCAGCACACACGGCAGAGCCGACATAGCGGCAGAGCCAACACCTTCGGCAGAGCCGACATAACGGCAGAGCCGACATAGCGGCAGAGCCGACATTCGGCAGAGCCAACACCTTCGGCAGATCCGACATACCGGCAGAGCCCAGCACATTCAAACACATACGGCAGAGCCAACGCATACCGGCAAAGCCAACGGCAGAGCCAACACACCGGCAGAGCCAACGCATCGGCGGAGCCAACGCACCGGCAGAGCCAACACATATCGGCAGAACCGAACACACCAGCAGAGCAGCAGGACCCAATCACGGCCGGGCAGAAAGCTGCGCAGCAGGGCCCAGGGGGCCGATGAAGGAGAGAACGAGAGAGCGCACGGCCGATCGCGAGCAGCGCTCACCCCAGCCGAAGCCGACGCTGCCACGTAAGCGCGCGAAAGCTTCGTGTCGGCAGAGGCGAGATTGCTGGCGCCGAGGGACGAGCGGAAGAGAAGAGCTGCGAGCAGCGATTCTTTTCGGCAGCAGAAGAGTTGGTTTTCAACCGTCAAACCGAGAAGTTCATTTTAACCAGCAAGCGGAACAGAGTTATTTTTCAACGACGGAGTGCGGAGCAACCACGAGGATCGCCACGCGGAACGCGGGTGGCCACCAGTATGGATAGGCTGGCCCTCACACTGGAGGAGTAATCGGGTGAGCCGGGCCTCGGGCCAACCCCCGCGTGGGGATCATCAGTGAGTGCGAGTTAGGGACAAGAGATTAGGGTTAGTTAAGTTGACGCAATTCAATAAAATGTACAATTAGGAATTATTATGAAAACAGTTGCGCCTCATTCAAACTTCCCCGCTTCCCCCTCCTCCTTCGGGCTCTACATTCGGCATCGGGGCCAAAGGATGTGCGCGGCTTCCGGGTGACGGGGCCGCAAACACCAGTGCTCCAAGTGTCGTGCCTTCTCCTCTTCCGACCCGGGGGGCGGTTTCCGGCTGACGGGGCTGCCTACCCATCTGAGGGAGTACTCCGGGCTCGTGGAGCGGTGCCCGGGTGACGTGGCCGCGAACGCCAGTGCCTCCCCGGCCACCTCCTTCCTCTCCTGACCAGGAGGCGGCTTCCGGTTGACGGGGCGGTACTCCACGGGGGGAATTCCGGGCCCAAGGGGCGGTGCACGGGTGACGTGGCCGCACCCGGCTCGGATGCCCTCTGGGCTGGCTGGGAGCGCTTCCGGGTGACGGGGCGCTCTCTAGGCCATCCCCCTCGCGGGCCGTGATCTCGGCCAGGAACCGGCGCCCGGATGACGGGGCTGCTCCTGCCGACTCGCGGCCCCGCCCTGTGATCGGCTGGTTGGGAGCGTTTCCGGGTGACGGGGCGCTCTCTCGAGGCCGTCTCCCTCGCGGGCCGTGATCTCGGCCAGGAACCGGCGTCGGATGACGGGGCTGCTCCTGCCGACTCGCTGCCACGCCCCGTGATCCTTTTCGGGTCGTTCCCGCCACTCCAACCCTGCCTATACTACCCAAATCCCAAATCTTTCCTGCCTGTCCCCGCAAAAATAAATATTTTTCTGTGGAGGATCCTGGTCTGACTGAGTATTTATCCTGGCCCGTGATTAGCATCCTTACAAATTAATACAAGGCACTTTGTTATATACTTTATAATATTTGCTAACCGATCGCAGTCTCGATCAAAAAAGAACTGCCATCTTCATTTCTTAATCTGATCCAATGAACCTCGGCCAGGAGCTTTTCTTTTTGAACTTTAGAACTTCAATTTATGTTTATATTAAAATCTTAAGATGAAACTGTGAAATTCAATTATGCTGACCGATGCAGTTTGGTGGGAACTTGAAACGCAAAAGCCGCAATTATTTGGGCTTCGAAGCTGATGTTTATTTTAATTTTGATTTGTCTAACTTAGCTGGGGAACCAAAATCGGATCTCAAAGCCAAAGGCAAAGACAAAGGCAAATGCATAGTTAAAATATTGTTTATAAAATCCATTTAATTGTGTAGTAGGCTACATACATACATGTTTAAAAAGAAAGAATAACTCGCCTTCCACAAATTCAGATGTGGTCATTTCCTACGCAATGAAGCAAGCTGATCTTAAGAGATTTCAGTCACCCTATTAAAGAGGTGGGTTTCGGTGCTGGGTTAACCATCCCAAGGGCAAATACCGCCTGAACAACGAGGCCAAGCACCGAAGGAAGAAGCCAGCCAGAATGCAGAAGAAGATCAGCTTTGCACCGCCGGCACCGGATCCCAAGATGTCAACTCCGACCCTGAAATCACAACACCATCGTCATAGGAAGGCGTTTCCGATAACGTTCCAAATCAAAATGAACTTCTCGAAATCATCACGCAGCTACGGGCAGCACTTATTGCGCAGCAGAATGCGTTGCAACAAGCAGAAGCGCGTGGAGCAATGCAACAACAACAGATAGAAGAGCTAAAAACAGCCAAGCAAATACAGCAACAAGAAGAAACACGCGGTGCCATACAAATACAACAAGAAGAAACACGCGCCGTCACACACATACAGCAAGTGCAGACAGTCGACAGTTACAATTTGAACGTCCCTGCAAGCCAAATTGAAAGTAGTGGCAATGCGAACCTACCGACAATCGTTATCGGAAACGAATTAAGTGGCAACGCTGACGACAACCAGGGAGAGAGACCCTTCAACAGGGCTGGATCAGCAATTTCACTCTCTCACGTCAAAGAAGCTGCCATCGAACACCTCAAGAACATAGGTCAGACCTACAATCTAAGTGATGACTGCCTAAGAATGCTGATCATTACCAAACTAAAAGGTAATGCGCAACGTTGGCTGCACGCCAACCCAACTTGAATGTTGGATTCGTTTGAGAGGCTGTGTGAGCAGTGATCGTAGGATTTGGAGAAAAAGCGTCTAAATCAGAGCTGTGTCAGAAATTCGATCATCGTAAATGGCAAAGGAACGAGTGTTTCAAAATATATTTCGAACAGAAGATGATGATGTCGCAAACCATCAACATGGACATGGAGAAACTGCTCTAACAACTGATCGAGGGAATCCCTTCGGCGAGCTTACGTGACCTAGCCCGCATCCAAAGGTTCGTCAATCCGGAGCAAATGTTGCAAGCATTTGCCAATGTTCGCCTGGCCCAACAATCCGGAGTCTACGCACCGAAGAAATCACGTCGGAGATCGTGGAAATCAACAATTGCGCTGCAGGAACTGCAACTCGAAGGGCCATTTCGCCAAGGCTGCCGCAAGCCAGAAAGGACACCTGGATCCTGTTTCGCTTGTGGAGAAATGGGCCATTTTGTTGGAGAATGCCGTCTGAGGAAGAGCAACAACAGTAGCAACGTTAACGACTATGTAAAAAGGTTAAACATTTTTTTTCGATCCTTTCACTAATTCACCAATAATTGAAGAATGTCTCAATAGATTCGTTAAGCAGTCAAAAATTCCAGTTGAAATATCATTAAAAACTGTTATCGAAGTTTATCATTGGCTAAACAAGAGCCAACTTAAAATATGTGAAAAAACGCCCTGTTTCATTCTAAAACATTAAATAAAATTAAATTAGAGATTATTGTCGTTGCTAATGAATCAATGTGACATGATCTAGTCTTGGGAAGGAATTTTATGAATCAAAATGGTTTCAGCATGAATTAAGGCACTCTTGGCGTTGATGAAGATAATATGATGTTTCGGAAAATGAGACTGTTAAGGAAACTCAACTGTTGCTGAAAATGAAATTGTTAGGGAAAAATCTTGGAAAAATGAAACTGTTAGGAAAAATCTTCGGAAAATAAAACTGTTAGGAAAAAATCTTTTGAAAATCAAACATCTTCTGAAAATAAAACTGTTAAGAAAAAATCTTCGGAAAATTAAACTGTTAGGGAAAAACCTTTGGAATATGAAATTGTAAAAGAAAAATCTGTGGAAAATTAAACTGTGAAGGAAAACTTCTTGGTAAATGAACCAATTAAGGAAAAATCGTCAGGAAAATCAAATGTTCTGGGAAAACTGTCGGAAGATACAACTGTGGAGAGAAAATTTATAGAACAAGAAACAGGTAATGGTAAAAGCTTAGGGAGTATAACTATGAATGAAAAACTAGCACATTGCGATACCATTAATGAAAAAATGTTTTTAAGTGATTTTACTAAGGAAAAGAAGTGGAATTTAGAAACAATGAAGGTTGTAGTGAGATTTCACGATATGAAAATACAGAAATTTTAGCAGACCGTTTCGAAACTGAGGTGTTGAACATCAATGTGGTTGATGATCAGTTTTAAGACTACAACTGCTGGTGTGATGTAAGCTATGAACCAAACGTTAATTTGTCAAAATGTTCGAAGAATTGTATGTTAGAACGAAGAGACCAGACCCCTTTACCAGATGCGAAATAAAAATTAGTTTAGAAAAATCGAAACCATTCAGTTGCTCACCTAGGCGACTTTCATATAGTAAAAAAATAACAGCTTCAAAAATTATCAGACGAGGGCATAATAAGAAACAGTGATTCAGAATATACTTCTCCCATTGTGCTGGTAAAGAAAAAAACAGGAGACTTGCGTTTATATATAGACTATCGGAAATTGAACAAGATTTTGATAAAAGACTATTATCCGTTGCCTCTAATAGATGATCTTCTAGACAAGTTACTGAATAAAAGTGTGTTTTCAAAACTCGATTTAAAAAACGGATATTTTCATGTATTCGTTGGCGATGATTCAATTAAATATACATCATTCGTGACTCAATTAGGGAAACTTGAATTTTTAAGGATGTCTATGGGCATCAAGAATGCATCAGCGGTATTCCAGCGCTTTGTAAACTGAATTTTTGCGGACTTAATACGCGAAAGTAAAGTCATCGTTTACATGGATGACATAATGATAACCAGTGCAAATATTGAGAAAGATTTAAAAACAGTAAAATATGTATAAGACTAGAACTCCGTATGGACAAATGCGAGTTAATGCAATTTAGTATAAAGTACCTGGGATTTTTGATCACTAAACAAGGAATCAGAAATGATGACAAGGGTATTGCGGCAATTACAAACTTTCCAGTTTCTGAAAAAGTACACAACGTTCAAAGTTATTTAGGACTATGTTCTTTTATTTTACAAGGTTTATAAAAGATTTCTGTACGCTAGCAAAACCATTTTACGATATCTTTAGGAACGAAAAAGAATTTTTTTTTATCAAAGAGAGCTATACTGTTTCTTAAACCTTAAGAAAAAACTGATAGAAGCACCCGTTTTAGCCATTTATAATCATAAGGATGAGATCGAATTGCCTTGCGATGCAAGTGCTATGGGTTTTGGTGCGGTTTTAATGCAAAGGAGAGGAAATGGAAGACTTCATCCCGTATTTTACATTTCAAAGAGAAGTACGGAGACTGAGGCAAAGTATTACAGCTTTGTGATGGAAACTCTACGCCCCGCGTATATTTCGGATCTATTTACAAGGAAGACATTTCAAAATACTAACCGATTGCAATTTTTTGGCGCTAATATTAAACAGAGTCGAGCTAAATCCCAGAATTGCCCGATGGGCAATTAAACTTATGATTACTAACTGATTCATAGATCCGGAACAAAAATGCAGCACGTAGATGCACTGAGCAGATGCAATATTTTGGTTGTAGAAACCACTAGTTTTGAAGACAATCTTTTAATCTGTCAATCAAGACGTAAATATACAGAACATTAAGGAAGAATTAGAGAAACATCAGCACAAACTTTTCGAAATAAGAAATGGCGTTGTTTACAGAATGACCGATTTTTATTTATTGTCCCCGAGGATATCGAAAACCACGTTTTGCACAAATACCATAATGAACTTGGGCACATTGGTAGAGATGAAATAATAGATGCTATTTTAAAAAGTTATTGGTTTAAAAAGCTCAAAGACAAACTTAAGAGTCACATTGACAATTGTTTAAAATGTGTAGCATTTTCTCCAAACACCCTGAAAATCTGAAGGCTTCCTACACAGCATTCATAAAAAATATAAGCCATTTGAATTATTGCACATCGACCTTTGCGGACCAGTGGCAGCAGGAAGGGCGAATAAACACATATTTCTAATAGTTGAGGTGTTTACAAAATTCGTTAGACTATATACAACAAAGACAACAAATACAAGTGAAGTTCTTAAAGCTTTATTAGATTATTTTAGGGCATATAAAAAAGCAAAATGTATAATGTAAATGAATCTAACATTAAACATCTTAAAATAGCGACAGGTTTTTTTTACGTTTGTAGTTATTTATTGAATCTTCTCTAGGACTTAAGAGACTAACAATAAGTTAATTTATATTAGTTATACAGGGATGGGATATATTAGTTAGACAGGGATGGGAAATCGTTTCGCTTTAGTCGGGAGTGGTAGCTTAGCCGGGTAAGTTGTCTGGCTAGTGGATTTGGGTGACTTGAGAGTTTGGCTTCGTATTTAATTTTTCTGCAAACAATTTCTTCCTTTACGGGATTTATATCCAGGTCTCTCTGGATGTTCGCGTTACGGATGTACCAGGGGGCTCCAGTTATTGTTCGTAGAATTTTTGATTGTACTCGTTGAATGATTTCTATGTTGATCCTGCTTGCATTTCCCCAGAGTTCCGAACCATAGGTCCAGAACGGCTTTAAGCATGAGTTATAAAGTAAGACTTTATATTCGAGAGGGAGGGGGGAGCGGTGATTTATAAGCCAGTGGAGGCTGCTGGCCTTTACTTTTACGTGTGCCTTCTTTGCTTCGATGTGCTTTCTCCAGGTAAGCCTCCTATCTAAGTGTATGCCAAGATAGGTGACTTCGACAGCTTGTGGAAGCTGCTTGTTGTTTAAGACCAGGCATTTCGAAAAGTTCAGGGTGAATGTAATGTGCTTACATTTTCGACTTTTTGACTCATTGACTTTAATCCGCCAATCTGCTAGCCAATTTTCGACGGCCACCAGATGCTCTTTTAAATTTTCTGTTGCTGTTTTTGGGCATTTTGAGCGGCTGACAATGGCGGTGTCATCAGCAAAGGTTGAGGTGAATGTCTTGCGCCTTGTCGGGATGTCTGCCGTGTATAGGATGCACAGGATTGGCCCAAGCACACTTCCTTGGGGTACTCCAGCTTCGATTTTACGTGTTGTTGAAGTGAACATTTTACATCTCACCTTGAAGGCCCTGTTTCTAAAGTAAGACTCAAGCAACTTATGGGTGTTATCCGGCAAAAGGATTTTGATTTTGTAACCAGACCGTCGATCCAGACGCGGTCAAATGCTTGTGATACATCCAGAAATAGAGCAGTATTGCTTGTGTTCAAAGGCGGTGCGAATTTCAGATGTCAGGCGGTTTACCTGTTCGGTAGTTCCATGCTTTTCTCTAAATCCAGACTGATGCTGGGGGATCGCTCTGTTGTTATGAAGATGTGTTAAAAGGTGCAAAAGTAGAAGTTTTTCAAATAGCTTTGACAGACACGGAAGGAGGCTGATGGGCCGATACGAAGAAGGCTGGGATTTATTTTTGTCTGACTACAAGATCATTGTTATAACAGATTTTTTCCATTGGTCAGGAAAGTATAACCATTTTCATATGGAGTTGAATATGTATAAGATGCATGTGACAGCGCATTTGGGAAATTCAATTGGCATTTTGGGAGAAATTAAATCGTGACCAGGAGCTTTTTTGGGATTTATTTCTTCTTTAATGGTCTTAATTATTATGCTTGTTTCTGGAGTAATTGGAGAAGACGGCAACGAAAGCTATACGTTGGGTAGAGTGAATTTGTTTGATGGCGGGTGAGGCTTGAAGGCGTTTTGCAAGTGATGGGCAAAGCTGTTTGCCCTTTCTTCGTCACTACGCGCCCAGTCACCTGTTTGTGATAGAATTGTCCATTCGGGTTCTATTGGTGGTTGCATGTTTGGATGAGTTCTCCATAGTGGAAATTTATTGCCTGTCGGAGATAAGATATGCACGTTGAGCCTGATTCTTTTCGATAGACAGTGCTTTCGACAATTTTCGAGATGCTTCGTTTAGTTTTTTCTTACCGGCTGGGGACCGGTAAGTCTGCCAGTCTCTGCGATGTCTTCGTTTCTCAAGTAGAAGAGCTTTTATCTGAGCACCTGAGCGTTCAATTCTTGTAGGATTCGCGGCCGAGGGCTCCGGCGTTGAATGTTTGGCGGCGGAGGACATTACGTTCGTAAGGTGTTTGAGCGATTTTTCAATGTCAGATTCACACGAAATTTCAGGATCGAGTTCGATGTGTGCACTTACATATATTTTGTATTGCAGCCAGTTGGTTTTGTTTGATGTCAGATGCTGGGGACGTTGCAAAAGGTGCGGCTGTTCAGACAGACAGAGAAGAACAGGCGAATGATCGGCAGTAAGCTCATCAAGAGTTTTTGCGTTTATTAGTCTGTGCGAGATTTTTCTAGTTACAGCGAAGTCGATAATGTCTGGTTATTTATTGGGAGCTGTGGGCCAGTATGTAGGCCTTCCCGGTGAAACAAAGTCTAGCATATTGCCAGGGGTTATAATGGCTTTGTATAACCGGCCCCTTTGGGATTGATAAGAATATAGAATTTCATAAACTCGTTTTCTGCAATACTAAAACGTGGAGGGCAGTAGATGGCTGATAGGGTCAGTGGGCCGGTAGTTACGTTAATACGTAGGGATGTGGCCTGTAGGTAGTTAGTAGCGAATGTCTCCAATGGATGGTATTTTATACGTCTTTTTATAAGTATTCCGGTTCCTCCGTGCGCTTTGCCATCTGGGTGGTTGGTCGCATGGAATATGTAGCCGGTTATATGGAAGTTGCTTTTATTAGCTAGATGGGTTTCAGAGAGAAGCATTATATCTATATTATGGCTATTTAGGAACTGCAGGATTTCATTTTTGTGCCGGGATTGTACGGATTGCTGCGCCTCTGATGAAGGTGGCTCTTGAGTTCTTTATAGACAGGACAGCCCCGATAATTGGCGGTGTGGTTTCCGCCACAGTTGCTACATTTCCTTAGATTGGGGTCTTTTTTATTTCCCAGGCATGCTTCTATGCAATGTATATCTCCACAGGCGACACAGACTGGTCGCAGTGTGCAGTAGGTCCGTACTCCTGGCACTGTACTGGGCCGTTTCTTTTGTTCGGCTTCTCTACGGTGATTCTTCGGTGAAGAAGATACTGTAGATTGTAAATACTTTGTACTTCATTTTTTCTTAGAGGTTTAGTTTCTGGCGCCAGTTCAATCTTAAAAAGCGGCTGCGGGATTCCATTCCTGTTTGCTATGTTTGTTACGAACTTCACATCAAAGCCTGTTTCCTTAAGGCCATCAGTTATTTCTTCTAAAGGGACTATCGATTCTATACCTTTTAATACAACTTGTAACCCTTTACTACTTTTTAGTTGGTAAATGTAATGATTTATGAGTTCATTGTCAAGGTAACGAGTCACAGAACGGAAGCTTTCTTCATTGTTAGTCTGCAGTTTTGTTTCTGATATATTTCCTCTCTTTAGAATGGTATGATGTTTAATCTTGTTGATTAGGTCTGAACAGTTGTGTTTCCTAATGTATATTGGAGGTGGCTTTACAACTTTGTTGACTTCTGGCGCTTGGGCCTGATCATTGTCGACCTCGCCAATTATTGCAAATCTGTTTTCGGATCTTCCTGTGGTTGTGTTTCCTATAGTTTTCGGTACTTGGGGCAAGTTTGGGTTTACTATTTTTTTTTTTGAGGGCTGAGCTTTCTTTTGGTTTATACATACCGATCGATCCCGGTCTGTACAAGCGCATTGTTCGGAACAGTGTCAATAGAGGTGAGTTTTACTTGTGGTGTTAAGATAGGCCACTGAGTAGCCGCTGACGTTAAAGTTGTTGTTGTCACGCGTAACTATAACTATTATAATGCCCTTAATTGTAAGGTACACATACACATAACCTTAGAGATAAGATCCACTGTACATAGACTTTAAGCTTCTCTTGATTGCTGCTAGAAATTAGTTGACTTTAGACCGTACAAGAGTTCGGACGTTAATAAAGATTTGTCACACTGAGAGTATATTTCTCTTTCATCAAAACAACGTGAAACTCAATTAGCAACTGAGCTATCTAAAGGCTAACCGACTAAGATCGACATTGGACCCGGCTAGAAAAGCCCCTGCACCCTAAGAACACAGAGATCGAGGAAGATCTAGCGTTGCTGGGGCCTCTAATGAACTGGGCCTTACCATCGACATAACTGGCGACGAGGATTAACCAAAACCACCTATCCGAAATTAAATTTCAAAAAATTAAATATTTAACACGTGTATTTAAAAACACGATTGCATACGAATGCAGAAATTCTGTCAAGATCGGTTTAAAGATAATACCTTCGCTTGACTACTCCACCAATTTTCGTTGGGACCGAGCTTTAGAAATCATCACCATTGTAGAGGCTTATCTTACCCTATAGAGGCTGCTGCGTTGGACAATACATACAAAATCAAATTAATTATCGTTCTTCATTCTATTTTCGCTGGAGCTGTACCACTTTAAAAGACTGCTGCGTTGCAGCTTTACTACCTGCTGCGTTGGACAATCACATACAAATTAAAAACAAACCCCGTTCTATATTATCTTTGCATTATTCACAGACCTCTACTACTCAAAAGTAAGCTAAAAACTGTACACATAACTAAGCTATATACAGAAGTCACATCAAAATAAATGCAGAAGTAATTGCGTCTCTTAATCTTTATTTAAATTTTATTAAAAATATTAAAGATTTTGATGAATCAGATAAAAACCAGCTTCCAGACTTCATAAATCAAATTAACGACTTTATACCAACTTTTGAAAATTTCGATGAACAATCAAAGAACCTTTTACTTAATCTCATTAAAAGCAAATGCATTGAATTAGTAAGACCCGTTTTGCATAGATACGGAAACATTAGAACCTGGGACCAATTGAAAGAGATTTTAATTAAACATTTTGGGGAAAAAGAGAGTAGCGATGTATTAGTGAATACCCTAAAATGATGTAGAATAGAATCCACAATAGAGCAATATTATGATAAAATTAATGAAATAGCTAGTAGAATACATAACCGAATATTAACACACTCGAACGAGACATTTACAACAGACGGAGTTAATAGAATTTCACTTAGAGTATTTAGGGACAATCTTCCTGAGCCTACTAAAACAATGATCTTTGCTAGAAATCCGCAGTCATTAGATAATGAATACAAAATTATTGACGACGCTCGCCAACAGAGTTATATACTTTATGGGCCCATTCGAAGTCAATTTAATAACAGAACTCCTTTTAGGAGGAATTTTAGTAATGATAGTAACAACCGAGGAGGTAACCAAACCACAAATCAATATCGGAACCAGCCACGAGCAGAGGATAACCCTGGTACTTCAAATAGGCAAAATATTAAAGATTCGCTGATAATGCTAATTACCATAACAGATATACTGCTAATCCACACACTAACTCTCGTATGTCCTACAATACCATTCAACCGCAACTGTTTACCACTTACAAACCTAACAATAATATTTATCCAGCTCCTATGTATATAGGCCAGATTAATACAAATTTTCAATTAGAGGACCCTCAAGGTTACCCTATATAAAAGTTGGCTCTTCTTCAAGAGACCTGCTTTTCTTTATCGATACTGTAGCGGATTTCTATATTATTAATGAAAATGTCTCCAATCCAAAGTTCCAAAGAATTTAAAATAAATAACTACCGGTGTGAGTTCTTGGAACACAACTTTCCCGACCATTTTGACGGCTTTATTGAGGGAAATATATTACACGATTTAAATGCTATTATAAGTTACGCAGAAAAGAAAATTATGTTAAATAATGTAAACCTATAGTTATACATGCAACACCCAAATCCTTGCAGCTAATGTAAGTCAATTAAAGCGGCTAGAACATGTCGACTATAAATCTCAGAAACAGCTTTCCAATATTCTAAAACGCTTTGAGAATATTTGCTATAAGGAGGGAGATAACTTAACGTTTACAATTGTAATTAAACACAAAATATGCACAAAAAACGATATACCTATTTATTCAAAAGCGTATAGGTACCCCAAAGCCCATAAAGACGAAGTATATAGACAGATAAAGGACATGCTGAAACAAGGAAAAATTAGGCATTCAAATAGTCCATATAATAGTCTTTTATGGGTCGTCCAAAAAAAACTAGATCTTTCAAACCAACAGAAATGGCGACTTGACGTCGATTATAGGAAATTGAATTCACAAACAATTGAAGATCGATTTCCTATTCCTAACATAGACGAAATATTTTATAAACTATGCGGATGCAAAATATTTTCTTCACTCGATTTAGCAAAGAGCCTTCTATCAAATCGAGATGAACGAACGCGATATTCCAAAAACTGCTTTTTCTACCGCCAATGGACATTACGAGTTTTTGCGAATGACGTTCGGCCTTCGAAATGCACCATTCCAAAACTTATGAACCATTTGCTTGGGGCCTATATAGACCATTTCTGTATCGTAAAAATGGATGATGTGATTTTTTTTCGAAAACCATCGAAGAACATATTGAACACCTAAATAAAATATTAAAATGCCTTGCCGATGCTAATTTAAAACTTCAAATTGACAAATGCGAATTTGCCAAATGCGAAATTGAGTTTTTAGGACACGTTCTAAACGACAAAGGGCTAAAACTAAGCTTCAAGAAAGTCGAAGCTATCGAGAAAATAAAATTACCAACGACACAAAAACAAATTAAGAGCTTTTTAGGAATAACTAGCTATTTAAGACGATACATAAAAGATTATTCTAAAATTGCAAAACATTTAATAAAATACTTAAAGAAGAATTCAAAAATAAATGCAAAGGGCATAGAATTTATAGAAGCATTAAAATTACTAATAAAGAGCGACCCAATCGAAGTCTACCCCGACTTAAAAAAAAGTTCACACTTAATACAGACGCCAGCAACTATGCCTTGGGAGGGGTTATAATGCAGGATAGTAAAGTTATATGTTGTGCTAGCCGTACTTTAAAAACCCACGAACTTTATTATAGCACGATAGAAAAGGAACTATTAGCTATTTTTTGGGGAATTAAACATTTTCATTATTACTTGTATGGAAGACGATTTATACTTAAAACCGATCACCGCCCACTAGTATGGCTTAATAATTAAAAAGAACCGAATCTAAAACTACACCAGTGGAAAATTCAATTAAACGAATATGATTTCGAATTTGAATTTATTAAAGGAAAGGAAAATGCGTTAGCGGATGGCCCCAGTAGAATTTGCGAACATAATAAACCTTTAAGTAATCCAGAAGTAAATAAAAGCTGTTCTTTAAAATTAGATGAAATCGATATATTTATGGGGGAACTTACGAATCCAATGCAATTCAACAACAAAAATAATGAACCAATCTTCGACTTCTCATTAGATTTAATAAACCTATTTTCAAGCGAGGCATCGAAAAATTAAACCATTCACAGTGCCCAATCAGATAATTTAAATTATATACGGAACACAGAAAACGCTCTTAATATATATAAGCTACAAATAGTATTGAATAAATCCGAAAAAGAATTAAGAACCACCAAAATTATGTATAAAAAGAAAATAAGACATGTTATACAGACAAAAGGGAATAACACCGATTTATTAGAAATACTGAGAGACATTCTACCTGAAAAAGGCTTAGTAGCCATCTTTTGTGAGGACATAAACCTTTATGTAAGATTTCAGGAATGCTATAGACAGTATTTTGCCTACAACGTTAATATAAAAACAATAAGATCGTTTACACTCCTCAAAGATATTACAGATATAGAAGAAAAATTTAAAAATAATAAACGAAGAACATTTAAAAAACAATTATAGGGGCATCAACGAAATTTGTTCAGAAAAAAAAAGTTATATTATTATCCTAATCTTCAAAAAGAAATTCAAAAATACGTCAATAACTGCAAAATATGCCACTTAGCCAAATACGATCGAAGCCCTATAAAATATAAGTTAAACATAACCGATACCCCTTCCCAACATAACGAAATAAACAACATACAAAATTTAAGTAAACCCAAACTAATTGTAACGGACAATGAATTTAATATGAACTGTATAAAATAGTTCCTGCTTGACAATAATATAAATATACATTTTACGACTCCCTATAAAAAAAGGAAACTCAGATATAGAAAGACTACACTTAACATTTAATGAACATATCCGATTATTTAACGCGTAGACTACGTTTTCTCTTTATTTACTCTCTCAACACAGAATGCCTCTCCGAGAGATCCGTTAACATTCTGTTGGTCTTAATGCTAATTTACATCGGCTTAACATAGGCTATACATAGTATTGGTGTTGTAAAAGTATCGGTATATTAGTGTGACCCTCTACCAGCCTACTACAATTATAATAATACTATTCATTCTACTACAAAATATAGACTGTGACGTCCCACAACGCAATCAACAACAAGCACTGAAGCAGCAACGAATGGAAATATTATTTTGTTATTATGTTACGGAACTGCTTCTTCTCCTGGGCAATGCCTGGCTAGCTCAGGATGCTCAGGGCGGGTACGAACCAATGCCCGCAGTCCGCACAAAAAAATACCGATTAATCGGACGTCTCGAAAAAATCTAATAACAAACAATACTCACATCTCTAACACAAAAATGTAAACCAAACAAATTCGACGATACTTATGGGACCAAATTGCTGGCGTTGATGGATTTGCCACGACGCTCCCAGTGATGCCTCCTGTTCATCTCGGGGCATCACCCATCTCCGGCGGACCGGAGTCTATTCCAGGCGGTCTGGCGACCGGCCCATCTCACCCAGGTAAAGTCTCTACTCAAATTTCATTTCCAAATTTAACTCTTTATATACATTTCCAGATCTTTACAACTAACATGGCAGGACACTTATGTAGATAATAGCAGAGCTCGCAAATAACTGTTAACCGATTCGTGCGGTCTCAAAATAAGAGTTCTTCAGTCAGACTTTGAGCAAAAAGTCTCAGAGCAACCGATTGAATTGCTCGTACACAAATTTTGTTCGCGCTCGACCGAAGAACAGTTTTTCCTGTTTTGTTTCGGTCTGCTCATTCTCGGACCGTTTGCTCGCGATCGACGATTCAAAAAGTCTTTTGCGCATGTATGTGTGTATGTGAAGTTTCGTGGGTTGTACGCGTCATTAGGCTTTGTGAATCTCGCTTGTGCACATTAAGCAATCGCAAAGAAAAATAACATTTGAAACCAGTGAAGGGTTTGACCAGTGGTCAAAATTGTGATAACTGACGGAAAGCCATTTTTATTCTTGGACAGCGAGGGGTTTAAAGAAATTGTTGATCCAATTTATAATGCCCTTGGTATGAACCCAATAACATCGAGGAACATTATGAATTTCGTGTCCGCAAAAGAAAATTTTAAGCGAACGGCGAAGTTCAATATGTCCGAAAAATCTAAACTCTTTATTAGTTGTTAAGCTCAATTCAAAATAAATTCATTTAAAAGAAAACTATTCATTTTTTAATTAAAATAATCAATATATTAGTTTGAAATATGAAAAATGTATGTTTAAAAATTCCAGAAGTTTTTTCGTGAAAATTTAATGTTACAATAGTACACAACGTACCACTGTGTAGCGAAACGAAGACAAATTGTTGAAAAGACTTTTTCAAATGACTTTTTCAGTCAATCGGTCTTTTAATAAGTCTCTCTGCGCGAGCGCCACTCGTATCTCTCATTGTGCGATGCTCGTTACACAATCGTTTCACTATCAGCTCATCGTTATGCGCTCAACAGAAAACCAAAACAAAAAGAAGCAAAGTCTGCTGCTCAGAGAGAGAACGAGACTGCATGCTTTTTTTCGGTTGTTCTCGCGAGCAGAGCGTAAGGAAAAAAACGGTTAACAGTTATTTGCGAGCTCTGGATAATAGCAAGTGCCCGCACGTTCCACTGGGACTTATTCCCGGCGAAGCCGTGACCCTAGCCAGGGATGCGCTTGCGCCAAGGCTGCCACGAGAACCTCAAAGAAGTCGACGGTTCGGCACTTTCGCCGGCAAAAATTGGACAAAATACGGCCGTCAACAAGAAGGACAACCCCTTTTCCTACCTAGGGTCCCTACTGGAGCTCCAAAAGAAACCACAAGGGTGGGTTAATTCATAAATTTTCTGTTTTTCCACTTCTTTTCAATTCTTCTGATTCAATTTACAGCACCTGTGTTGCACCAATCCCGGACCCGACTCCGGAAACGCGGAGGACAAGACACATAGGAACTGAGAACAAGCAAGTAAGTATAAAATAATATGAACCGTATGGCAATAAATAATTCTAACATTTACAATAACAATATCTAATTTTATTTGCAGCACGTGAAGCAAAAAATCGGCAAAAATCGGCGGCCCGTTATGGCGGCAATGAAACGGCCGTGGTGGCCAGAATTATTGGAGGCGTCGCTAGCTTGTGCGGCCCCTTATTCGCGGCCCTTGATGGCGGCGACCGACCCGAACAAGCGGGGAAGAAAATATAAGGGAACACGGCCACCTCGTCACGGCAGGCCAGGCGCTCTCGCGGAACGGACTCACCGGATTCCAGTTGGCCAGAGGGATGGCTCTATTGACCGATGGGCGCCGGCCGGCTGGATTGATTGGCTCTGATGGCTGGCAGCTGCTCCTCGAATTATTCCGCCCAATAGCCGTTGGCGGCGGGTAAGCACCAAGCACAAAAACACTCCACAATAAAAGATGCCGTGGCCAGTGATTTTGCCACTGCCACGCTGAAATAAAACCTCATTTTAATACAAATGTTTTTTCACTTCCACAATTTTGTTCACCCACGTTTTTATTTCTAACTTCCGACACAGCTTTCCTTCTGGCTGCCTATCTTCCTCGTTGCTACTTCTGTTTCAGATTCTGCCTTCACCTTCCTATATAGGCTCGGTTCCGACTTAGAAACGGTTTTTTTCTTAGCGGTCCTACCAATCTTAACTCCTATCGATATATCGATAGTCCTCCAGCCCATTCCGACTAGAAATGCAACAATTATTAGGATCATTATTTAGGATTATTAGTTAGGTAGCAGAATCTCCAATGAAGTCAGCATTTTGTTAATATTATTTAGTATAATCACCAATGAAGTCATTATTTTGTTATTATTATTTAGTATTATTAATTAGGTTATGAACATTGTTATTGCTATAGGATAAGAATATAGAACGAAATAAATACCAAAACAAGGGAGCACGCCAGCCCTGAAATACGGCCCCACCGGCACCATCTGGCAACGCCCGCGAGACCAAACCTGAACAGCTGGTATTAATCGGATACATTGGGAGGATCTGGCAACCCCGATCCGATAACTCATCGACTATCGATCGCGGCTAGAACAGCTGATGAAGGCCTATATAAAGCGGCGAGCAGCGCAACTGAACACATCTGGGTGAGTCATAAACTAGTAAGTAATAGTAGCAGAGCAAGGTTCTTGAATCCGAACTCTAGTAGATACCGGGGCCAATGTGAAGCTCTTGCATAGCTGGCATTGAAGGGGAACAGGGGAGTCGAGTAAGGTTTTTGAAGCCGAACTTTAGTATAGGTCGGGGCCAATGTGGAGCTCTTGCATATCTGGCATTGACGGGAACAGGGAAGTCAAGCAAGGTTCTCGTAGCCAAACTTATACGAAGTAGCCGAGTAAGGTTCGTGGAGCCGAACTCACGGGAGGCAGTATAGGTGCGAGCAGGCCGAAAAATTCATGTAGGGTCGCATGGAGAAGCTTCGATAGCCGCATTCCGCCCACTTGCGTTTCAGCGCAGCGCTAAGTCGCACAAACCTGAATCACAGGGTATTTCGAAAGCCGACGATCCGCTAGCCTAGCGCGGAGTCGCACAAAACCCGAATCACAAGGTAATTTCCAAACCGACGATCTGCTAGCACAGCGCGGAGTCGCACAAACCCAAAGCACAGGGTATTTCCGAACCGACGGTCCACCAACATGACGCGACGTCACAACCCGAAGCTCAGGGTTGCCTCGGGCCATTCCGCCAATCACCACGGAGACATGGTCACCGCCCAGAAGACATCACGCCGATCGCGATAACATACCTCTCTTTTCACAGCATGCAACAACAAACAACGATAGTAAATAAAGAAGAATCCACTTCTCTTATCACTTGGCGTAGGGGAACGAGAGGGGCACAAACTAAAAAATATCTGTGCGAACCCTGACCTAGACGAGCTAGGGGCCAAGGGCCCAAAAGAGGGTCGTTAAAAGACCTATAGATTTTTTAAACAATTTACTCAGTTCAGAACAACTGCAGGATCTGTCAAATTCAATCAAGCGTCATAAAGAACAAAAACGAATATGTACAAAATAATAAAATTGGTAAATCCAATCCTAAATATAAGATAGTTCAAAACTATCATCAAGAGGGAAACTACCTAATTTCAAATGAAAATATAAATACGAAAATATACAAAGATCAAGTTAAAAGAATTTACAAATTCCAAACTTAAAACTAAGGAAAACAAATATGTTAACAATTTTTTAAATATGTGTGTTTGTATAACAATTATTTACTTTTCACCAATTAAGATTGCCAAAACTTGTCGTGGGGGAGTCACGCGTAACTATAACTATTCTAATGCCCTTAATTGTAAGGTACACATACTCATAACCTTAGAGATAAGATCCACTGTACATAGACTTAAAGCTTCTCTTGATTGCAGCTAGAAATTAGTTGACTTTAGACCGTACAAGAGTTCGGACGTTAATAAAGATTTGTCACACCGAGAGTATATTTCTCTTTCATCAAAACAACGTGAAACTCATTTAGCAACTGAGCTGTCTAAAGGCGAACTCATTAAAATCGACCTAGGACCCGGCTAGAAAAACCCCTGCACCCTAAGAACACAGAGATCGAGGAAGATCTAGCGCTTCTGGGGCCTTTAATAAACCGGGCCTTACCATCGACATAAATATATGCTTCTTGGTGTAGGGCAGAAAGGCCAAATTATTAATGAATTTATTTAAAAATTGGAAGAAATTAACGACACGGTTAAAACAGAATGTTAAGAAGAAATTCGAAGACGGGCAATGGAAAATCAAAATCGAGCATAGAAGTACAACGAGATTTATTATGGTAAAACAAAAAACTATAGGAAAGGAGATTACGTAATGGTACAACATTTTTACAGTACTGCGGGAATTGCTAGGAAGTTGATCACAAAGAACAAAGGCCCTTACGTTATTGCTAAAATCCTTTGTAATGACAGGTTCTTACTTAAGGACGTTGAAGGCCTTCAAGTTTCCAGAAATCCCTAAAAGGGTGTATGGAGTGTGTACAATTTTCGTTTGACTACAAATTGCTCGCAGCTGTCATCGGCAGTTATAGATGGGGTAGTGATTGATCGCTGTCTATCTACCTAAATAAACTCTGGACATTTGGGACTTTCTGGACACTCGGGACGATTCTGGCCTGTGCACACATGTGCTATCTTCGGGTCATAAAAGAATCCCACGATCGGTCACGTATTCACACCAGTTGCATGGAGACTTCGCGAGAATTAGTTATCTAAGTAGTTCACATATCTGCATCCAACTGTTAATGTTTTGATAGGATAAACCATATGTCTGATAAATGTAACCCAAAGTAGACCTAAGTAAATACCCTTTGACTCAAGATCATGTATATAAACCCCGTGCCTTACTCAATAAAATCAGTACGAATAGTATTCTTTACGTATTCACTTCTCCGCAGCACAATTTGTACTGTACTTATTGCGGCGACTACTGCCACTGGTAATGTACTTGAGGCAAGCAAAAAAAATATAATTTCAGCATTAGGATTTAATTTGAATCCATTCATTTGGTGACCCCCGACTTTGAATCGCAACTTGTTCAAATTGGGACTCCAATTTGACTACACTTCAGATCAAAGTCTTGATCAAAGTTGAACTCGCAGCAAGATCATTGTTCGATCATAATTTTGAACCGCAAGTTCTTGAAATTATCACGGTAGTGATTAATTATTATTATTTTCATCTGCAGTAATCACGGTAGTGATTAACTCAAATCACGGTAGTGATTTATTGGTCAATAAGGCGACCGAAAATTTAATTAAAAGAGTACGATCAACTTGGCGTTCAAAACTCAAAGTTCAGTTTTGGTCAACTTGGCGAACCAAACTGACATTAATAGCTTGATTACGATCCATTGGCTTTATTTATAAACCACTGTGTAAGTCGAGGCACACCATATCAAAAGACCTCTTAAAGGTTTATTAAATAAAAAACAATGGCATCTTCAAGCATTCAATCCCTATTGGATGAGCAGCATGCGCTGGGTGAGCACATTCAAGTCTTAATAAGGAATTTCAAAAAGGATTCCGATAAAAGAAAGACTAAGCCTGTATATTATACGGAGCGGCTAGCAAATGTGGATGGTCTCTGGTCGAATTTCGCAATTAGGGATTCGAAAATACAGACAGCCTTAAAAGGAGAAGTTATTGACCATGATTATTTCCGAAATAACTATTTCATTGAAATGAAAAATTTGGTCAAAGATATATTCAACACCAATCTTGCCGCATTAAAAACCGAAACTGAATCGATTGCATCAACGGCAGAGGACTTAGAGATTGATTCCATGTTTCGCGAGCACAGGGTGCTGATAGATAGCTTGGAGCGCATACTGAATAAAGTAAAGCTCGAAACATGCCAGAATTTTCAAGCAATTATTTAAGAATATTGGAATTAAATTAAGAATATTCATGTCCAAATACATAAGAAATTTGAAAATCCTCAGGAATTGGGATATGACGATTCCCGATATATGATGGCCGAAGATGCCATCATGACCTTCCAAGTTATGATCGGCAGGGGAAGGAACCCTGAAAATACCATCTCCCCTATGACGGCAGCATTACCTTTGCCAAAGGTCACAATTCCCAAATTTGATGGGAATTATTTACAATGGCAACAATTTCATGATCTATTCAAGAAAATGATCCATGAATCGATAATACCCATTATCCACAAAATGTGGTATTTAAAAACAAATCTGCATGGAGAAGCAGAACGATTAATTCGGCATTTGTCGCTTACAGAAAACAATTATGCGACAGAATGGAAAATGTTGCAAGAGCGGTACAGCAACAGTGCTCTGCAACACTTTTATTCAAAAATTGTTGGATTACACATCCGTATCTAACGATGCCAAAGGAATAAAGGCACTGCATGATAACATAAAGGAAACGTTATCGGCATTAAATAACATTTAGATCAAAACAGATAATTGGGATCCAATCCTTCTGCATCTACTAACGAAGAAACTGGATCGCCAAACACATTTACTGTATGAACAGTCGATTCCGGATACAAGGAATTTACAATCCATACAGAAATTTTTGGAATTTTTGGAGCAAAGGGTTCTCACACTGGAGGCCATCTCCGGCGAAAAGCTCAAAAAGGCGAGCACATGTGCTGCAGGAGCAGAAATTCAATTTAATTGTTTCTTTTGTAAGAAACCAAATCATAGCATTTATAAATCTAATGATTTTCTAAAAAAGACTCCAGCAGAGCGCCACAACTGGACACAGAAAAATAAATTATGTGTCAAATGTCTAAGTGCAAGCCACACCACAAAATTGTGCAGAAGAAGAAATTGTTTCAAGTGCAACAAAGGGCATAATACCATTCTGCATTTAGAAAAGGCAGCTGATAGTCAGGACGTAATTACTGCTGCGTCAGTAAGTGGAAAATAGTCCAGCTATATACTCTTAGCCACGGCTAGAGTCATCGTCCAAGGAAATAATGGACAAATTGCGGAATTCAGAGCACTATTAGACCCTGGATCCCAAATAAATGCGATTTCTGAAAGAGCAATTCATAAATTGTCATTAAAAACCACCAATTCTATGCTTAAAATTAACGGAATAGGTGGAAAAGCCCATACATCGAACTCAAGAGTCAATGTGGAGATAAGGTCTAAACATGGAAACTTTGTCTCCAGACTAGAAGCGATGGTAATGCCGTTCATTGTTGCTGATCAGCCAACGTGTCCGATTTCGACGGAAAACTGGAAGATACCAAATAATATAAGTTTGGCCGACAAAATAGCCGGCAAAAATAG
Source organism: Drosophila jambulina (assembly GCA_018152175.1). Classification (NCBI taxonomy): domain Eukaryota; kingdom Metazoa; phylum Arthropoda; class Insecta; order Diptera; family Drosophilidae; genus Drosophila; species Drosophila jambulina. The sequence continues at coordinate 44,683 of JAECXH010000027.1, read as the reverse complement.
ATATGCTGATTGGAGCTGAACACTATTTTTAAATCATGCAGTCCGAGAGCATACACCTCCAAAAGGAATTCCAAAACTCCAAAATACCAAACTTGGGTGGATAATAGCTGAAAGGGTTTTGGATCAACGAGCAACATCCTCTGTGTGTGCTGTACTAACGGAAGAGGAGAAAGTTGATAAACAACTCGTAAAGTTCTGGGAGCTTGACAACTTTCATCCAGTTAAAAAATGTTACTCGCCAATAGAAAACCAATGTGGAGATCTGCGAGTCTCACTTTCTGGAGAATCTACAGCGAGCACAAGACTCGGGATTCATTGTTCAACTACCTTTCTTGGAGCATACCTCAGCGCTGGAGGAGAGTCGTGACATTGCCACGCGACGATTCTTATCCCTGGAGAAAAGGTTGCAGAAAGATCAGGCGATCAAACAAGGATACATTGATTTCATGAAGGAATACGAAGTACTTGGACACATGAACGAAGTTCCCTTAGTAAATCTTCCCAAATCACATTATTTCATACCGCATCATTGTTTTTGAAACCAGAGAGTCACACAACGAAGCTGCGTGTTGTATTTGACGCATCTGCAGTAACCTCTTCAGGAAAATCATTAAATGATTTATTGCACAAAGCACCAATAGTGCAAAGCTCGTTGATGTCTATGCTGCTTCGGTTTAGAATATACAAATACGTATTTACAGCCGACATTGAAAAAATGTACAGACAAATATGGATCAACCCAAAAGATCAGCACTATCAAATGATCTTGAGAAACGATCCATCAGAAAACATAAAATATTACCGTCTGAAAACTGTAATGTATGGCATAAAATCAGCGCCATATCTAGCAACAAAGTGCTTGGAGCATTTGGCAAGTAAACAAATGCAGCATTATGCGGTTGGATCTCATGCACTGAAGAAATAATTTCTACGTGGATGATTGCATCACAGGCGCAGATACAATACCAGCAGCTCTGCAAATAAGAAATGAGCTCGACAAAATACTACTAAGCTCCGGCTTCAAATTGCGGAAATGGTGCGCAAATAATACACAACTGCTAAAGGGATTGAATAAAGAAGACATCATCCCTGAAGTTCAATTGGAAGACACTGCTTATGAGGATTGCAGTGTCAAAACTCTTGGGATTATCTGGAACCCCAAAATAGATCAACTTTGCGGCAAAATACAAATGGACATTTACCACCTTTAAGAGTGACACAAGCAAGGCCATTTCTTAATGCTGGCGTGGATTATTGTGGACCCTTTAAAATCCACTATAAAATTCGTGGAAAGAAACCACACACAGCACAGCAATATTCTGCTGCTTTGCTACAAAGGCAGTCCATCTGGAGTTAGTAAGTGATCTTACTACGGAGGCTTTCTTGGAAGCACTGCGTTGTTTCATGCCAAAGGTTGTAAGGATGCGATCTATGGCTGAGATAACCTAAGGGGCCCCGAATTCCCCCCTTTTTTTTTTTTGGGACAGGCAGGAAAACGGGATACGCCGGTGAGGCGTGGGTCTATTTTTAGGGAGATTTTGAGGGGAAAGGGGCGGTCCGTACGGAACGGCCCTCGGGTGGCTTGCCGCCGGGGTCGGCCTTTCACCCAGACCAGCGCCCCGGAACCCGTTTACCGTGGTGTCCGAGTCGCCGATCCGAGATCCCGGCCTGGTGGTGATAACCCCGCCCTCGTTTACCGTCGGGCGAGACTACCGCCATGATGGCCGGAGCAGCCGGCCGGCCCCGTCTACCGTGGGTCGGCGCGGTCGCCTTCGGCTCCTCGGCGGCGTGGCCAGTCGCCCGGTCCTGTTTACCATGGCGCCGGGCTTCTGGTTTCTTGCCCGCCGAGGAAAAGGTCCTGAATCCGGGCTGGGGAGAAAGGGGCGGTCCGCGAGGGACTCTGTTCGGGTGACTTGCCGTCGGGGACTTGGCCTTCCCCTGGACCAGCGCCTCGGAACCCGTTTACCGTGGTGTCCGAGTCGCCGATCCAGAATCCCGGCCGGGTGGTGGTAATCCCGCCCCCGTTTACCGTCGGGCGAGACTACCGAAGTGATGGCCGGTGCAGCCGGCCGGCCCCGTCTACCGTGGGTCGGCGCGGTCGCCTTCGGCTCCTCGGCGGCGTGGCCAATCGCCCGGTCCTGTCTACCATGGCGCCGGGCTGCTGGTTTCGTCCCCGCCGAGGAAAAAGGTCCTGAGGGAAGGGAGAGAGGAGGGGGAGGCCCTGCCCAAGGAAGATGCAGAGTCCGTTTTCTAGTTTTGTTTATTTGCCGTCGGCTTTTCCTTATCTCTGTCCCTACAAATCTGCACCGCCGGTCGCTAGCCCCGCGGGCCTTCGGCCGGCTCACCTTATCCCTAGTCCCGGGCGCTGGACTCCATGTCCGTGTGGCCTCCGGGTGATCTGCACCACGCGCTTGGTGTTTATCCTTTTGCTGGATCCGCACGTCCGATCGCTGCTGAGGTCGCCAGGCAAGAGAGCGAGCTGCGATCGACGAAGCTCTGTCGACCCCTTCGCTTTTGCCGAAGTTCGGTTTTGTCGCCTCTCTCGCCTCTGCCGGCGTTGCTTCGTGTCTCTCTGCTGCTGGCGTCGGTTGTCGCGCGCTTTGGCTTCGCGTCGGCTGGTTGTTGCTGGCGCTGGCTGATGCTGCGAGCTTTGCTCGCCAGTGCTGCGGGCGCTGGTTCGTCGATGTTGCGAGCGTTGGTTTGTCGATGTTGCGAGCGTTGGTTTGTGGCCGCCTGTGTCGCGGGCACTTGTTCGCGGATGTTGCGAGCGTTTCGTGCGCGTCTTTGCGAGTGTTTGCGAGCGTTGGCTGTGTTGGTTTTGTTGGGGTCCGTCCGGTGCTTTCTCCTATCACTACTATATACATGCCCTTCAGTGGGTCTTTTGTTGGGCCGCTTATCCTAGTCTTAATCTACCCTATCTAATATTCCTATTACTATAACTTAATACTACTGATATTTACATATGTACATAGTGAGGGTACCTCACATCCCATCCCTTCCTCGGGGGTGCGGGAAGACTTTTACGCGGCGGCCGCCATGGGAAACCTGGACGCGATAGCGGGTTCCCCCAACCTCGATTAGGTAACGGAGGCTGCGGTTACCTCGGAGGCGTTCCCGGATCCGGTCGTGCAGATCGGTGGAGATCCACCCATCCGCGGTGGTCCACCCTTCGGGCGCGCGCATCATTTCCTCTGGGATCAAGGCCGGGTCTTCGTCCGGTAGGGACTCCTCGTCCGTGCTTCGCTCGTCCTCGGGCCATGGGGCGGGGCGGCGCCTTGGTGCGTTTCGCAAAATCCCCGGCGGCTGTTCCCTGCCCTCGGCAGGCTCGGTTTCGGGTTCGGGACCGGGGTTGCGGAAACGCCATCGCCAGGCGTCAGTGGAGGGCAAAGGTTCCACCCGCCGTATGGGTTTAGCGAGGGCGGAGACCCTTCCTGCGAATGCTTTCCCTTGTAGGTGGGGTGCCTGGGTGGTGTGGCTCGTAAGTCCGGTGGTCGCGCAATGGCGTGTCGGAGACACCTGTGTGGCGACGGTTGTGGATCCGCCGATGGTGGCGGAGCGTGGTGGACTCGCGCCGGTGTCCGGAGGGGTCGGTCCGGTACATGGTGCCATGGCCAGGATGTTCTCCATGGCCGCTCGGGCAGCCTTGCGTTTCTGGGCGTCGGCGGACGTGGTAGGCCCCTCGGGTGACGCCGTCAGTTGCGCCAGCAGCTGACGGAGGGCGCTGAGTCTCCGCTGCGGCCTTGGAGGTGTGACCGCGTTGTCCCGGGCTATGGTCCTTGGGCTGAGTTCGGATTTCCGGGCGTTGGGCGTTGGTGGCCAGGAGGCGCAGGCATCGTGGCCGGTGGCGACGCCGGGCGTGGCGGGCCTGGAGTGGCCGGTGGTGCTGCCGGGCGTAGCGGGCCTGTCGTGGCCGGTGGTGGTGCCGGGCGTAGCGGGCCTGTCGTGGCCGGTGGTGGTGCCGGGCGTAGCGGGCCTGGAGTGGCAAGCTGGCCCAAACAGCTCCTCGTAACTAGGCGGCGGCTACTGGGATCTGCCAGTACCCATTCTTTAAGTCCAGTGTGGACACGTAGCGGGCGTTGCGTAGCCGTTCCAAGATGTGGTGGATGCGAGGCAGCGGGTAGGCGTCGGGAATTGAATTCTCATTCAATTGCCGGTAATCCACACACATCCTAGCGTCTCCGTTCTTTTTTGTTGCAAGGACTATCGGCGCGCTGTGAGGGCTCTTGGACGGTTCTATGCGTCCGTCGCGGAGCAGCTCATCGATCTGGCGGTCGATGACGGCTCTCATCGCGGGGTTCCTCGGATGGTACCGCTGTTTGATCGGGCGGTCGTTACGCATCAGGATGGTGTGCTCGGCGATGTGAGAGACACCGGTAAGGGTGTTAAACCTGGCCAGCTCTCGTTCGAGGAAGTTTTCTATCCAGGGCTCTGGGTAGACTTCTTTGTGCGGTTCGCCCTTGTCTGGGTATTCGGCGACGGCGATTCCACAGGAGGGTGTGGTTCTGGTCGTCGCGGTTGTCGATTCCTGAAATCGGACTCGTTTGCCGCCTTGGCGAAATGGGTTCCGCAGTATCGCCGAGTCGACAGGGGCGGGCAGCGCTCCAGCCCAGCTCGGGGCTGTGCCTGCTCCTTCTGCTGCTGCTGTGACGGCTGCTGCTGCTATCTCGTGGCGTGCCGGGGGGGCGGTCGGCTGATGGCCACACACCGGGCCTGCGCATGGTTGCGGGGCTCCGCTGTGGCATCTGAAGTTCATGTCGAGGTTAAGGTCGCCCAGTTCCCCTGCCATGATTAGCGCGGAGATGCTGACCCGGGCTTCCCCTAGTTGGATCACTGCGTGCAGGGCAGCTCCTGACTGAGTCGTTGGCTGTGGCCTGGCTGTCAAGCCGGAGTTGGGCTTATGGTGCGCCAGGGTGACAGCGCTTTCGGTGTGGTCGATGATCGGTGGCGGGTGCGCCCGTGGGGCGGCTTCTTGGGATGTCGCTATGACCGTGCTTTGCTTGGGATGCGCCCGTGGGGCGGCTTCTTGGGATGTCGCTATGACCGTGCTTTGCTTGGGATGCGCCCGGGGGGCGGCTTCTTGAGGTGTCGCTATGACCGTGCTTTGCTTGGGATGCGCCCGTGGGGCGGCTTCTTGGGATGTCGCTATGACCGTGCTTTGCTTGGGATGCGCCCGTGGGGCGGCTTCTTGGCTCCGAGAATTCGTGAGGCTCCGGGAGCGGTCTCGTGTGGTGTCTGACGTCGGTGGGCTGGTTTTCTGAGGCTTGGTCCGGCTGTGTGGTTGGAGCTTGAGGGCCTGGCCCCCACACTGGAGCGTGGCTCCGCTGTAGCAAAGGAAGTCCATGCCGAGCAGAAGATCGTCCAGTACATCCGCCATGATTAAGGCGGAGACACAGATACGGGCCTCTCCCAACTGGATCGTTGCTCGCAATGCGTGTGTTAGCTCCTTGTCGGTTCCGTCGGCTAGTGTTACTTGCGTCCGCACGGCGCGGTGGTTCTTTCCGTTGTCTAGCTCCTGCGCCAGGCGCTCGCTGATAAAGCTATGCGAGGCCCCCGTATCCAGGGTGGCAGTGAGGGGGCGTCCCTCCACCGTGACCTGGGCGCGGATACGGTTGTAGTCCTGCTGGATGGCGTGGGATACTGCGTTTGGGAGGCCGGTGGGTTCCTCGGGTAACTCCCTGACACTCGAGGCCCTCGCTCGTTTCCCGGTGCCGAGTTCCGGCAGCAGTCGATGGTGCGTAGTCCTTGGCGCCCGCAGTCCCAGCAGAATAGGACTCTGGGATTCTGGCATCCAGACGAGAAGTGGCCGGACTGGCCGCAGTTCCGACAGGCGGTGCTTGCGTCAAATCCTTCCCTGGGTGCGGAGCTCTGGTTACGGTTCCCTGGGCGTGGAACCTCGGCAGCGATGGTGTTTCTGGGGCTCGCTCTGTTCCGTGGCTGGGGATTGTTCATCGAGGTTTCCGCCTCGGTCCGGCCGGAGGAGTATCCACGGACGGTTCGGCCTCCACGGCTACGGGCGGCTTCGAAGCTGACCACCAGGTGGGTGAGCTCAGCTAGCGTCGTGAAGTCCTGGCGCCTGGTGAACATCTGATACTCGGGCAGCATGTTCTCGTATACCCGGTCCAACTCTTGTTCGCCTGTGAATCCTGCGCGCCGCATCTGGAGACGAATATCCACCAGGTATTCCTTAAACGGCTCGTTCGCCTTCTGGAAATGTGCGCGTATTTCGTCCTCCAGGCGCTGGTAGTACCTGGGTGGCAGGAAGAAGTCCAGAAACTCCCGACGGGTCTCTTCCCAGCCTCGTCCTTGCAGACCGCTGGTTCGGAACCAGCTCTCTGCGCGGCCGGTCAAGAGGATGGCGATGGCTTGGGACAGATACCTCCGGTCGACCCGGTAGGTGTCCGCCCGTTCCTCCATGTGCTCAACGAAGCTGAGTGGATCCGTGCTGCCGTCGAAGGACAGTCCCCACCTGGTCACCTTGTCCAGCAGGATGGAGCAAATGCTGGCATCCAACTGGGAAGCGTTGGTGCGGGCAGTAACCGGGGGTTCGGTGGGTCCTTCGGATTTTCCCCTTCGTCCTGGGGAAACGCTGCGTGGTATGGTCAAGGAGTGGCTGGTGCTGGGCCTGTCCTCGCGGCCCACTGGTAGTGGTGATAGTGGCTTAGTGTCTCCGGAAGGGGCGTTCCCATACTTGACTTCCATTTTCCCTAGCTTGGTCAGGGTGTCTGCCGGGAGGTCCGGCTGCCTGATGAAAGCGTACAGCCGGGTCCGTTGCTCCTCAACTGTGCCGCCTTGGTCCAGGCCCAGTTCGAGTAGTACGGCCTCGAGCTCGTGCTTCTTCCTGTAGGATATCCAGGAGGTCCCCATCCTGTAGTATCGCTCGTGTCCCGGATGCGCTGGCTGCACTCGATGGCGTATCCTTCCTGACTTGGGTCCTAGCACTGACACTGGTAGTACGTGAGGATCAAGGCCTGCGGTGGGTCCGGGCTAGGTTGCCGGAGCGATGCTGCTGGGATCCTGGATGGATCCTGGTAGTGCCGAAGTAAGGACCTGTGGATGTCCTTGGGTGCAGTCCTTCGTAACCCTGCAGGTCCTGGGTGAGTGTCCTTGCTGGTCGTGTGTGTTGTCCTGGCTAGGTTGCAGGAGCGGTGCGGTGTGGGTCCTTGGAGGATCCTTGGAGGTCCTTGTGGGATATCCTTGCGGTGGAGTAAGGACCTTTGTGTGCCCTTGGGGTCCTGGTTGGGTGTCCTGGCTAGTCCTTGAAGGTTGTCGCGGACCGAGGTTGATTTTTATTCCGCGAATGTACTCGTGTGATCACTTGGAGGGCTCTGGGTCGACTGTCCTGATCCCGCGTCAGCGTCGACTTATATACGCTCGGCTTTGCCGGCCTCGGGCGGCTCGTTGCTAGGAGAACCAGCGGTGCGACCGAGATGAAAAGCTAACTAATTGTCGGCGTCGACGTCGGCTCTCGCTCTCTCACCCGTCCTTCCCTTTGTTTTCTCTTTCTCGTGTGCCTGCGTCTGTGTGTGCTTTTCGGTGTCTGACTGTACTTTTGTCCCTGATTTTCGAGTCGCGCATGGCGACAAAATGCGTGAAGATTTTCTCTGATTCCCTAGCTTCCTGGTTTTCCTGCTACCCCTTTTTTTCCCTTTTCTCGACGACGAATGTTTTTTTTTTTTTTTTGTGTGCCGTTCTTTCGTGTCGCGAGCGACGACAGATCTTGCCCCTCCTGCTTGCCTTTATTTCGTGTCGCGAGCGACGACAGATTTTGTCCCTCCTTTGCTTGCCGTTATTTCGTGTCGTGAGCGACGACGGATGTTGCTTCTCCTGCTTGCCGTTATTTCGTGTCGTGAGCGACGACGGATTTTGCCCCTCCTGCTTGCCGTTATTTCGTGTCGCGAGCGACGACGGATTTTGCTTCTTCTGCTTGCCGTTATTTCGTGTCGCGGCGACGACAGATATATTTTTTTTTTCCTCCTCCTGCTTGCCGTTATTTCGGGTCGTGGACGACGACAAAATGCTCGGTTGCTATGCGTGCCTTCTCTGCTTGCTGTTGTTCCTGAAGTTCCGCCGCGCTGGCCGCGTGCTTCCTAACTTTTCGTCCCTAACCTCAATATTTCAACCTAATATTTTCCTGGTGGTTCTTTACGCCACGATGGATGGAATTATCCTGACGTGATCCTGCCTAGTCCCTGCTCGGGCGCCATGTAAGGATGCGATCTATGGCTGAGATAACCTCAGCGGCTCCGGAATCCTCCCATTATTTATTTTTGGGACAGGCAGGAAAACGGGATACGCCGGTGAGGCGTGGGTCTATTTTTAGGGAGATTTTGAGGGGAAAGGGGCGGTCCGTACGGAACGGCCCTCGGGTGGCTTGCCGCCGGGGTCGGCCTTTCACCCAGACCAGCGCCCCGGAACCCGTTTACCGTGGTGTCCGAGTCGCCGATCCGAGATCCCGGCCTGGTGGTGATAACCCCGCCCTCGTTTACCGTCGGGCGAGACTACCGCCATGATGGCCGGTGCAGCCGGCCGGCCCCGTCTACCGTGGGTCGGCGCGGTCGCCTTCGGCTCCTCGGCGGCGTGGCCAGTCGCCCGGTCCTGTTTACCATGGCGCCGGGCTTCTGGTTTCTTGCCCGCCGAGGAAAAGGTCCTGAATCCGGGCTGGGGAGAAAGGGGCGGTCCGCGAGGGACTCTGTTCGGGTGACTTGCCGTCGGGGACTTGGCCTTCCCCTGGACCAGCGCCTCGGAACCCGTTTACCGTGGTGTCCGAGTCGCCGATCCAGAATCCCGGCCGGGTGGTGGTAATCCCGCCCCCGTTTACCGTCGGGCGAGACTACCGAAGTGATGGCCGGTGCAGCCGGCCGGCCCCGTCTACCGTGGGTCGGCGCGGTCGCCTTCGGCTCCTCGGCGGCGTGGCCAATCGCCCGGTCCTGTCTACCATGGCGCCGGGCTGCTGGTTTCGTCCCCGCCGAGGAAAAAGGTCCTGAGGGAAGGGAGAGAGGAGGGGGAGGCCCTGCCCAAGGAAGATGCAGAGTCCGTTTTCTAGTTTTGTTTATTTGCCGTCGGCTTTTCCTTATCTCTGTCCCTACAAATCTGCACCGCCGGTCGCTAGCCCCGCGGGCCTTCGGCCGGCTCACCTTATCCCTAGTCCCGGGCGCTGGACTCCATGTCCGTGTGGCCTCCGGGTGATCTGCACCACGCGCTTGGTGTTTATCCTTTTGCTGGATCCGCACGTCCGATCGCTGCTGAGGTCGCCAGGCAAGAGAGCGAGCTGCGATCGACGAAGCTCTGTCGACCCCTTCGCTTTTGCCGAAGTTCGGTTTTGTCGCCTCTCTCGCCTCTGCCGGCGTTGCTTCGTGTCTCTCTGCTGCTGGCGTCGGTCGTCGCGCGCTTTGGCTTCGCGTCGGCTGGTTGTTGCTGGCGCTGGCTGATGTTGCGAGCTTTGCTCGCCAGTGCTGCGGGCGCTGGTTCGTCGATGTTGCGAGCGTTGGTTTGTCGATGTTGCGAGCGTTGGTTTGTGGCCGCCTGTGTCGCGGGCACTTGTTCGCGGATGTTGCGAGCGTTTCGTGCGCGTCTTTGCGAGTGTTTGCGAGCGTTGGCTGTGTTGGTTTTGTTGGGGTCCGTCCGGTGCTTTCTCCTATCACTACTATATACATGCCCTTCAGTGGGTCTTTTGTTGGGCCGCTTATCCTAGTCTTAATCTACCCTATCTAATATTCCTATTACTATAACTTAATACTACTGATATTTACATATGTACATAGTGAGGGTACCTCACAAGGTTGCATTGTGATAATGCAACCAATTTTGTTGGAGCCAGGACTAAGCTTCAGGAGTTGGAAGATGCCATATTTACGAAAAAAGCCAAAGCAACCATTATTGAAAGTTGCATCAACAAAGGAGTGCAGTTTAAATTTATCCCGCCAAGAGCACCCCATTTTAGAGGATTATGGGAAGCTGCTGTAAAGTCAGCTAAGCATTTGTTGCTCAAGAACGTCCCCACAGCGAATCTAACTTATGAAGAGCTAGAGACGGTTATAGTCGAGATTGAAGCAATTTTAAATTCTCGGCCTTTAGTTCCGATGTCATCGGATCCAAATGATCTGACACCCATAACTCCAGGTCATTTCCTAATTGGAGAACCACTTACCGCTCAAGCTGACAGCGAGCCCTCTCAGCAACCACAGTCATTGGGACAAAGATGGCAAGCTGTATCTAAGCTTACTCATGCTTTTTGGAGTCAATGGTCAACCGACTATCTTCAACAACTGCAGCACAGGCAAAAGTGGAGGCGATCATCAGCCAACATTAAGGAAGGAGCATTGGTTTTAATAAAGGAAGACAACACTCCAGTACTGCAGTGGCCAATGGGACGAGTCGTCAAGGTATTTTATGGAAAGGACAATTTTATCAGGGTAGTGGATGTGAAGACGGCAAAGGGATATTTCAAACGGGGTATCCAGCATATAGCCCCATTATTCCCAGAAGAGGAACCGGTGCATAAACATCCAGTCTCCGAGGACACCGAAAATACCAGCGTTGAGGAACATGCAGCAAAACGGAAGAGACCTTCAACAATGTCTACATTAGCAATGACATTGATTATGATGCTTTTAGTGCTACCGCTAACAGTTGCCCAATCCATCAACGTGGCACACTTTACGTCAAGGCCTGGAATCTTCTTCGAAAAAATTGGAAAGGGTCAGCTCGCCACCACGGATTAGTCTATAATTGTGTACTACAAATTAAACCCTTACTGGCATGATATGAACACATTTTCCTTGGGAGTTACAAAAATTGGTCACCTATGCACACAATTTCCACACAAAGAAGCATGTACACGTATGTACCATAATTTAAAGCATCTAGAGGAGGACCTGCAAGCTGAAAATATGCTATTAGCAAGAACTCGGAAGCAGAGAGCACCACTCGATATTGTTGGAAATATCGCCAGTAGCCTTTTTGGTGTATTAGATTCAACATATGCTAAAGATATGGCTGAGACGATCACAAAGGTTAAAAGTAATGAGGAACACTTATTAACCTTATTAAAAAATCAAACATCGTTGATAGATTCGACAATAAATGTCATAAAAAGAGACGAAGTTTCCAACTCGAAGCGACTTAAATTAATTGAGAATTACATTGCTGACACAAGAAGTTCCAGTAGTGTATTTAATAATCTATCCAGGTATACATCACTCACAACTCAACTGTCGATGCTGGCTTCGAATCTCCAACGCGTACAAACGGAAATAATCAACATATTGAATGATATTCGCCACAACAAAATAAGTCCAATGTTGATATCACCCCGACAGTTATAGGACCAACTGGAACAAATCAGAAGTCACTTAAAGGCTGGATAAATTCTCCCAGTTTCCCCAAGCAATATCCTTATGACATACCAGATGATGAAGGGCGAAGCAGCTATTGTAAATGATCGCATCATCATTAAGGTCAGATTTCCGATAGTGTCATCACAAGTATTGGACATCTACAAGCTGACTCCAATTCCATTCGTATATAGAGATGGAATCCAGTCAATAGAAACAAGGGCACCCTTTCTCGCCATCAGCAGTCATCATGATGAATTCATAGAAATGTCTGACGCTGACATGAAAAGTTGCCAAGAAAGAGCAAAGAATGATTTCATCTGCTGTAATAAACAAGCAATGTTTTCATCAGAAACAAGTTGTGAAATGAAGTTATTTCATAATAAAACGGATGCTTCTTGTAAAATAATAACGACAAAAAGATCGTTTCTCTGGCTTGGAATGTATGCCAAAAATCAATGGATCTTTGCATCAAATTCATGCTTGAAGTTATCTGCTGTATGTGTAGATAGAACATCCGACATTGAATTACAAGGTTCTTATTGTTTAGTTGCCAAGCCTGGATGTACAATTCGAAACACATTAATGACAATCACGACACGAGGAGTTACAGAAACCAAACTCCAGGCATCATATGCTCGATTTGGAGACATCGAGCTAACAGAAGTTATGATGACAAGTTCCAAGACTACAACTAGCGTTGATGTTAAACTTAAATGTTAATGAGCTACTGCAACGAAAAATGGAACTCGTCCCGAAAGAAGCGTTCAAGCTACCACACAGTCTTTCGACTATTGAGCACCACCACATCGCCATTTATATTGGATTAATATTCATAATGGTTATAAGCATCATCCACTTTGTCAAAAAATGGCAAGGGACTCAACAACGTCAACGCGGCCATAACACACCTGCAAATTCGGCCACTGTCGCATCTCAACCTTTTACAATCAACATTAACGATTGTTGAACATCCGTTCAACGGGCGGGAGAATGTACAATTTTCGTTTGACTACAAATTGCACGCAGCTGCCATCGGCAGTTATTGATGGGGTAGAGATTGATCGCTGTCTATCTACCTAAATAAACTCTGGACATTTGGGACTTTCTGGACACTCGGGACGATTCTGGCCTGTGCACACATGTGCTATCTTCGGGTCATAAAAGAATCCCACGATCGGTCACGTATTCACACCAGTTGCATGCAGACTTCGCGGGAATTAGTTATCTAAGTAGTTCACATATCTGTATCCAACTGTTAATGTTTTGATAGGATAAACCATATGTCTGATAAATGTAACCCAAAGTAGACCTAAGTAATTACCCTTTGACCCAAGATCATGTATATAAACCCCGTGCCTTACTCAATAAAATCAGTACGAAAAGTATTCTTGACGTATTCACTTCTCCGCAGCCCAATTTGAACTGTACTTACTGCGGCGACTACTGCCACTGGTAATGTACTTGAGGCAAGCAAAAAAATTATAATTTCAGCATTAGGATTTAATTTGAATCCATTTAGAGTGCTCAAAACATAAGACCTTAGATAGGAAATCAAACAAATTCTTAAATCAAACAAATAAAATCAAAAATATAAAAATGTATACTTAACTACCTTTTTAATAGGATTACCATAAAAGATAAACAATTTGTTATATACAAAAAAAAAAAAAAAATACAATGTTTAGTCAATAAGAAACCAAGATCAGGGAATCGTCAGGATGGCCGAATAGTAATAGGCTAGACTGGTCATACTGTTCATACAAATACTATGTTAAAACCTGTGTTAAGTCAATATAAGTTAACATTAAGAATAACAGAAAGTGAGCGGACCTCTCTGTGAGAGTCATTCCATTGTGACGATTGGAATAAAGAAGACGTATATAAAAACACCGCCGTGTTTCAAAAGAAAGAACAACTTGCCTTCCAAAATTGATCTCTTAATGTTCTTATAAAATTGTCTTGGTTAATAGATTTTTATGGTTCTAACCGTTGTTTTTTGTTTACAATTTTGTATTTTATAATAAGTACAAAAATCGAATATATAATGATTAAAATTAATAACATAAAGGTAGCGATATTTACGTATTGTAACGACTTTCTTTTGGGGTTGCACGGCCTAGCTCGCCTCGTGTCCCAAAACAACCAGTAAAGAAGACAAAGAGAATGGTATAATTTGATGTTAACTTTATTGATATTTGTATAGATAAACCCTGTGGAGAGAAAATAACGTGGGTACAATCCGCCGTCGTTGTTAGAGGGTCTCGCTGTTACCTGTTTTGGTCGAGTTGTTAATGCCCTCGGTGAGCGATGTGACAGCGCGGTATGTGTGCGCGTTGGTCGGCTTGGCGGCACTCCGTGTTTGTGATGCGACTTCGCGACGATTGTGCGGTGAGTCGGCTTGAGGATACCCTATGTGGGCAATGTGATTGCGCGTGGCGCGTGTGTATTGATACCGTTGGGAGCTGTGACGACACGTAGGGTGCGTGACCGGTCGCGGGCTGGCCGCCGTCGTGATCACGGTAGGTGGGTCCAGGTGACGTCCCTCAAAGTAGCGTTCGTTGTTGCCTAAGCTCACACCGTTCCCTAACGCTTCACTGCATCCCTATGTCTGCCAAAATCCGCGAACCAGGGCCGGGTCTTGTCACCTCAACTAGGGCCAAACTCCGCTCCTCCTCTATTCGTGGTCTGCCATCCAGGGCCAGACCAGGACCCAAGTCTGTGCTACCTGTATGGGCGTGGTCATACGGACCGCACTCGATACCCTGTTTCCGAGAAGCCTGCAGTCCAGGGCCAGACCTCGTCCCACACCTAACTTGCTATGCGAAGTCCGTCAACTAGGGCCAAACTCCGCTCCTCCTGTCTTCTCAACTAGGCCCGCCGACCAGGGCCAGACCTAGACCCGTTGCTACCTACACATTTTCCTATTAGTATTAGCTATTAAGGTCCGTCAACCAGGGCCAAACCTTATTCTACTACATTATCTCGAGTTAGTACTACTTGTTCACTCGCCAGTTGTCTGCTCGGCTGCTCCGCAAAAGTGAAATTGCACTGGCTGGTGAGTCGCTTTATATAGGCGGCTGACAGCTGTTTCCCGAGGATCGATAATCGATAGTTTCCGATGGTAGATAGGCTATGGTGCTGCCAGATCGGCCATATTTACTCGATTATTAACAGCTGTTCAGGGGTGGGTGAGCTATTTCTTCGCCGGCGTTGCCGTATGAAGACAGTGTGCTAGTATTTCCTGGGCCCTTATATGAATTTCGCAGTTTGGTGTTCGTGTTTTCTTTGCTTTATGTTTAATTGTTGCGACGTGGGGCTTCTCAGTATTATACATTTTAGTGAAAGGATTTAAAATGTTTATAGTATCTAAAAAAAGTTCAGTGTTATTTATATATAATCGGATATTTCATAATTTTTGAAGTGCTTCGTAGTTATGTAGTTAAGAAAATTTTTAATTAATTTCCAAATTGGTATATGAGATATTGTTTATTTTGGATGTACCATTAAATGTTTTTAAAAATGAACCGTTTAAATGGGAGTTGTTTAAAACATTGTTACCATTTATAAGAATGGCACCATCTTGTATGACGATATTTTTTATTTTTTCTCTTGTTTTTTAACGAGGTGATTTCTCACCATTTAATAATCGGGTAAAACAAGTTTTTTCCTTAACGAAGTGCAATAATTATTCAAAAGATCGTTCTTAAAGTTAGACATTTCATAAAATATATTTGCTCATTTTGCGACTTGATTGCGTAATACTAGTTTCCCGATGATTTGGGAAATCGCTCTAGCGTGATTGTAATGGCCCCATATAGAACGAAAAGGGTTTCAGTCATGTTAGTTCAAAATCAAAAAGATACGCACCCAAATTTAGTAGGGTTAATTAGTATCGATCTAGTATCTGGGAACGTTATCAAAATGACAGTTGATAAGCCACCAGCTTGTGAATATCGAATCTCAATTGGGTTAAGGGTTTTTCGGGTTCCCACCATCTGGCTTCGATCTTTTCTATTGGAGTTCGTCAAGCTGATCAGGTCGATCCCGTCTCAGCAGAGATAAGAGTCAGAAAACAAAACCTAATTGGGAGGGTACAATCACATGTGCTCCCGACTTTAATCCAACTTGTATTTTGGCATCGTTATTAAAAGGCCACAAACAAACGCCAAATTACGAGCTCCCGAAGATTGCCGTGTCAGTAAGGTGATTATTTAAATTTAAATTTTCCGAAAAAATAAGAGATTTATAACAACCTTGCGCACGTGTAGGTCACGCCTTTTCGTTTACCTTTGACTACACGGCGAGGAATTACTAGTCAATCGAGCTCCAAAGCAGCACTGGCTACACGGGGAAACAGAGCAGATTTGGCAAGCCTTCAGCGCCGACCAAAAAGGAGGCGGGAGTAAGCTATCTCTGCTGGAGAGAAATTACTTGGAGATCGCAGAATAACTTGACGAGAAAATCAACGAAAATAGAAACAGAATAAAAGTGTGAAATACCTTGCACACTACTAAAATATAAAAACCTTTAAATATAATGAAATACGAGAAACGGCAAGTTAAAAATTATATAATACCACAATACCAACTCAAAAAACACACGAACAGTGAAAATTTAAAAACTTAAACTAAGTAAAAACTAAAAAGCCAACACAAAAAAAAAAAATGAAAGGCAAACCATGCACACTAGTGTAAAAACATATATACCACAAAATTCTTAAAATTAACTACTCGTAGAGTTATAACAATGTCTAAAAATTATTTCTATTAGAAAATTATGAAATAAATTAAGTGTAAAAAAAATCAGAAACGTAAATAAAGTTTAAAATAGGCATGTAAAAACAATGACAGTGGTAGTGATAGTGATACGTATATGCAGTTGAGATGATAAAAAAAGAGTAAGCTTTGCAAAACAAATAGTAAAATCACTGATAGAAATTGTTTAGTTGTAAAAGAAGTTCACCATTAACTCAATTAAAAAAAAATAATAATTAATGAGAAAACTAAATAAATTAATAAATATGGAACTTAACTTAAAATATATTAAACAAACTCATATCCATCCTTTAAATATTCATCATGTTGTGAGGACCCGATCCGGGCCTCACAACGTATGTAAATATATTAAAATTAGTGTATAGATGTAAATAATTAGTTAAAGACCCACGAAGGGCACCTGTACATAGTTTGAACTTAGGGAAACGACAAGACCCACGAAGGGCATCTGTACATAGCTTAGACTTAGGCCGCTAGGCCTCATGGATAGGCGAAAATAATAATCGCACGCACACACCGCCGAACCCAGCCCCATGCCGATCCCCAGCCACGCAGCTGCATAGCAACAGCGGCCGCATAGCAACAGCAGCCGCATAGCAACAGGGACCAGAGTACAGTCGGCGACAAAAGCCCGCTTGGCAACAGCGGTAACATCGCCCGGATCGCGACATTCCGGCAGAGCCCAGTACTTTCGGCAGAGCCCAGCACATTCGGCAGAGCCGACATTCCGGCAGAGCCCAGCACATTCGGCAGAGCCCGGCACATTCGGCAGAGCCGACATACCGGCAGAGCCCAGCACTTTCGGCAGAGCCCAGCACATTCGGCAGAGCCAACGTATACCGGCAGAGCCAACGGCAGAGCCAACACACCGGCAGAGCCACCGGCAGAACCAACGCATCGGCAGAGCCAACGCACCGGCAGAGCTAACACATATCGGCAGAGCCGAACACATACGGCAGAGCCAACGCATACCGGCAGAGCCAACACATACGGCAGAGCCAACGCATACCGGCAGAGCCAACACACCGGCAGAGCCAACATTTACCGGCAGAGCCAACACACGGCAGAGCAGCAGACCCAATCACGGCCGGGCAGAAAGCTGCGCAGCCGCAGGGCCCTGAGGGCCGATGGAGGAGAGAACGAGAGAGCGCACGGCCGATCGCGAGCAGCGCTCAACCCAGCCGAAGCCGACGCTGCCACTTAAGCACGCGAAAGCTTCGTGTCGGCAGAGGCGAGAACGCTGACGCCGAGGGACGAGCGGCAGAGGAAAGCTGCGAGCAGCGATTCTTTTGAGCAGCACGAGGAGTTGGTTTTCGACTGCCAAACGGAGAAGTTCACTTTAACCAGCTAGCGGAGGGGAGTTACCTTTTCAACGAGCAACGGAGCAACCCCGAGGATCGCCACGCGGAACTCGGACACGTGGGTGGCCACCAGTATGGATAGGCTGGCCCCCACACTGGAGGAGTAATCGGGTGAGCTGGGCCTCGGGCCAACCCCGCGTAGGGATCATCAGTGAGTGCGAGTTAGGGACAAAAGATTAGGGTAGTTAAGTTGACGCAATTCAATAAAATGTACGACTAGAAATTATAATGAAAAAGACAGTTGCGCCTCATTCAAACTTCCCCGCTTCCCCTCCTCCTTCGGGCTCTACATTCGGCATCGGGGCCAAAGGATGTGCGCGGCTTCCGGGTGACGGGGCCGCAAACACCAGTGCCCCAGATGTCGTGCCTTCTCCTCTCCCGACCCGGGGGGCGGTTTCCGGCTGACGGGACTGCCTACCCATCTGAGGGAGTACTCCGGGCTCGCGGGGCGGTACACGGGTGACGTGGCCGCGACCCAGCCCAGAGGCGGTCCTCCTCCCCTCTCCTTTTCCCCGGCCCGGCGGCCAAGGCGGAGCGGTGCCCGGGTGACGTGGCCGCGAACGCCAGTGCCTCCCCGGCCACCTCCTTCCTCTCCTGACCAGGAGGCGGCTTCCGGTTGACGGGTCCGTACTCCACGGGGGGAATTCCGGGCCCAAGGGGCGGTGCACGGGTGACGGGAGCGCTTCCGGGTGACGGGGCGCTCTCCAGGCCATTCCCCCTCTCGCGGGCCGTGACCTCGGCCAGGAACCGGCGCCCGGATGACGGGGCTGCTCCTGCCGACTCGCGGCCCCGCCCTGTGATCGGTTGGTGGGGAGCGTTTCCGGGTGACGGGGCGCTCTCTAGGCCATCTCCCTTGCGGGCCGTGATCTCGGCCAGGAGCCGGCGCCCGGATAACGGGGCTGCTTCTACCGACTCGCTGCCACGCCCCGTGATCCTTTAAGGGTCGTTCCCGCCACTCCAACCCTGCCTATACTACCCAAATCCCGGCCCATCGGCCCCCTTCCTGCCTGTCCCCGCAAAAATAAATATTTTTCTGTGGAGGATCCTGGTCTGACTGAGTATTTATCCTGGCCCGTGATTAGCATCCTTACAATGTAAAAATAAAATAGTCCATTTATATTTTTAATTTCTAATTAATTACTAATACGCACCAACACCGCATCGACAAGAAGGCCTTCTTCGAGAATCGAAAGTGGGTGAGTGAAAAGACAAAAAAAAGCCTAGTTGCAAAAATCGTAATCATTTCGCCCAGTGTAAAGTCTGATTACCTAAAATAATGTTTATCAGCGGCTCTTGCCATTTGATCTGTTTTTGCCAATTCCTCTTTCTATTATAATAAGAGTTTTGACATCGTAATTGTAAAGCTTTTCTAATGTAACGTAAACATTTACTGGATACACTGTGAGAAATAAAAAAACCAACTTTATTTGCATTCACATATTTTCCTATTTTTAGCAATCGAAACTAATTCTTTTAATTATGCGATTTATATTATTTATGCAAAACGCGCAAAAAAAAAATATATAAATATAATATAATATGTAGGATCAAAATTTAATTTAATAAAATAGTTAATAATTATTGACAGTTAACGTATAACACTACCACTACTAATGTTTTTTTAAACAAACATAAAAAAATTAGCCTAAAACTGAAATAATTTAAAATGAGTAAATAAATAATAAATAAATTTATTTAGGTAATTCATAAATTTGATAAAAATTACAAACAGATAAGTTAGGTCATAAAGAATAAATGAATGAATATATAATTACAGCAAGCACTGAAATTTAGACAACATGAAAGAAGGGAAATAATTATGTTATTATTGTTATTTAGAAATATATAACTGAAAGAAACCAGATCCAAGGAAATGAAAAAAAATCTGAAAATTTGTTTAACTATTAAAAATTATTGATATTAAGATGAATTTCTAAGTTTTCACTTAAATAATGCATACTTAAATAAAATTGGGGTCTTCCGAAAATATAAACATGAAGGTTAAGGTTGGGAGGGTAATGACATTGGGTACAACATCTAAGACCACCCCTACAGGCTTAACTATGATTTTGGTGTTTCTTGTTTTCATTTTAGTAGCTTCATTTATTTCCGATTTGTTGTTCATTTTGATATAAAAACAAGAAAGAAAGCTAACTTCGGCACGCCGAAGTTTGTATACCCTTGCAGCTTACAATTGGATCATTATGAATTAATTAAATGTTATCAAATGAAAAGTAAAACTAACAGGAATTGTCCGTCGTTGGTCGGGCGGCTCAGGGATGGCCAGGATCTGTCGCAGGTATTTATTTGTGTCAGGTGTAGCTGCTAGAAGAGATTTCCGACCCGGTCCCAGAGTATAAGTCAAGGGAATTACTTAGTAATTAGTTAAAGAGTACGTTTATTCAGGTTTAGATTTACAATTAGGTGGAAACTGGATAGCGTGTCCGTTCGTTCGGCTCCTTCCGTCAAGATCTGCGTGCTCGGCTCCCGGTCCGGTGTTCTGGATGATGCGTGTTGCCTCTAGAAGCAACGAAGCAGGTTGCGGAGTGTCCGCCTGGTGCTTCCAGTCGACTGCGAGCGCGACAGGAAATATCTCGGGAACCTTTCGGTCGACCGCGAGAGCGACAGGAAATATCTCGGGAACCTTTCAGTCGACCGCGAGTGAGAGAAAATATCTCGGGAACCTTTCAGTCGACCGCGAGAGTGAGAGAACAGTATTTAACTCGGGAACCTTTCGGTCGGCCGCGAGAGCGAGAGAACAAGATTTAACTCGGGAACCTTTCGGTCGACCGTGAGAGCGAGAGAACAAGATTTAACTCGGGAACCTTCCGGTCGACCGCGAGAGCGAGAGAACAATACTTAGCTCGGGAACCTTTCAGTCACCCACGAGGCGAGACTTAACCCGGGAACCTCTCGGTCGGCCACGGGATAGACGTATTGCGGATCTGTGAACCGAGCCGGGGAAGGCAGGTTAGGGGGCAAAAGGTAACTACTAGGAGAGCTAACTACAATGTATTAGCCAACCAGATCAGAAGATCCGGTTTAGCCGAAAAAAGTGACTTTGCTGCTGACTACTTGGGAGGCTTACTTCACCCGATCGCTGACGCTGCTAAGTGCCGATACAAGGGCTGTGGCTCGCCTTATATAGGGATCTAGCAGGTTTTAGTGTGCCTGTCCGCCTATCTGGCGTAAGCCCCTTTCGCTACTGTCCCTAACGCCTTCTCCCCGCAGTGTGCCCGCTTTATTTCTGCTTCTTTGTTTACAGTTTATTTCTTATTTCTATTTCTTTTATTATTTTATTATTTTTTTTATTTTTATCCGTTATGTGCGCGGTCACTCGTCACAATACGTCATATTACGTATACGTAATATTTCCCGAACATTCCTATGGCAGCTATATGATATAGTTGATCGATTTTGATCAAATTAAAATCGAAATTCTAGAATAATATAAAATGGCCATGTCTTAAATTATATAAAGATATATTGAAAATTGGACAAGTAATAAATTTTTTTCTGAAAATTTACCGATCGTTCCTAACGCAGCTATATGATATAGTCGTCCGATCCGGCCCGTTCCGACTTATATAGTAGTAAAAACATTCTTTTTTTTTCTGGACGTTGATGCACTACGATCAGTACATTCAAGTAGCCCGTATGACACCAAACACGTGCTTGTTCGTGTTAGGTGTTAGTAGGCGCGATAAATTAAAGTATACAAAAGAAACTCGAGGAAGTAACTACTGGCGTGCTGCCAGATTGTTTGCTTGCATGCGTGCTAAGTGGAATAGAATTAAAGTTTTTAGTTTGGAAAGAGTATCTACGTTAGACGTTATTATGTACAAATCGTTATAATTGCACATAAGACTCTTAAGGGTTCATGCAATTCAAAGGACGTTCTACAGTGGCGCAAAAGTAAGGGAATATAAGATCTAGTATTTCTACTTGGTACGTGAAAGTTAAGCTGACCCAAAAGATCAGCACTTTCAACGTCACCTTGGATAAGGTTGTAAATGAAGGTAATGCCTAGCATAGTTCTACGATTAGATAAGGATGGTAAGTTAATTAGTAGGAGTCTACTGGAATAAGAGGGTAACCTCTGGTTTGTATCCCAGTTTAAACCGCGTAAAGCGAAAAGTAAAAAGTTCTTTTGAACTGACTCAATGCGTTTACTGTGGACCCCATACTGAGGGCTCCAAACGCAAGACCCATATTCTAAGATAGGACGAACTAAAAAAATATAAAGTGATTTAGTAACACAGGGGTCATTGAATTCTTTCGACCACCGTTTAATGAAACCAAGCACACCTCTGGCTTTATTTACCATGCACGAAATATGATCAATAAAGTCAAGTTTAGGATCCAGGCGGACTCCTAAATCGTCAACAATAGCGGTTCTTTCCAAAGAGCAACAGTTTAGCGTGTAAGTTGCAAGCTTGGGAACAACACGAGAGAATGTCATTAGCTTGCATTTAGAGCCGTTTAAATTTAATAAGTTAACGCGGCACCATGTTTGAAAATTATTAAGATCTGTTTGTAAATCTGACTGGCAAGAAGCGTCCTTATATTGCACGCAAAGTTTGACGTCATCCGCATACATAAGTACTCTGGAGTTAGTCAGAACTTTGGGCAGGTCGTTAATAAATAATGTAAATAACAAGGGTCCCAAATGGCTCCCTTGCGGGACGCCAGAAATAACCCTGAGAACATTTGATAAAGTATTTTTAAAAAGGACCATTTGCGTCCGGCCATTCAGATAACTAGAGATCCTTCTAAGATCAACCGGAAATCCCATTAAGTCGAGTTTCCGAACAAGAAGAGTATGGTTAACAGAGTCGAATGCTTTACTGAAATCAGTATAGATTACGTCTGTCTGAAAGTTTTTATGGAAGCCCTTTATAATGAAGGAAGTGAGCTCCAAAAGATTAGTAGTAGTTGATCTTCGCTTTATAAATCCATGCTGACATGGAGAAATTATTGAACTGCAAAGGTGCTGCAAATGTGGAGTAATAATTTTTTCGAAAAGTTTTGGGATGGCCGACAGCTTAGAGATACCTCTGTAGTTGTTGGCATCCGATTTGCTACCTTTTTTGTGGAGAGGAATCACAAACGACTCCTTCCAAATAAGGGGAAAGTGGGAGGTTTCAAAGGTAAGGTAAACAATTTCAGAAGGGGATTGCAGTTATTCCGTCGGGACCTGGCGAATAAATTGGCTTAACACGGAGAAGATCTGAATGAATAGAGCTTTCGTTTAAATTAGGACTGAAAATTAAGTTAGATTTGGGAATGATGTAAGAAGAAGTCTGATTTTAGTCAGTGGAGTTTGAATATGTTGTTTGAAAAAACTGCGCAAATAGATCGGCTAATGCCTGATCATTATTTACGGTTGTATCTTCAAATGAGAGCGAGGAAGGATGAGTAACTGGCTTGCGTTTAGTGTTAACAAAATTATAGAACTGTTTTGGGTCCTGAGAAAACTGGGCCCTACAACGAGCAAGATATTTTTGTAACACTGCGCGTTCAACACGGTGAAGCTTAACCAAGCCGATAAATAAAATGATAGAGCAGATTGAGAACCGGTGCGTTTAAATTTAGTATACAGCCTAGACTTTTTGTTTTTAAGGCGACTCAACTCTTTAGTAAACCACGGAGGCTTATTAGAGGTTGACGGGTAGTATAACGGAACACATTCAGTAAAACATGACTTCATGGCACTGTGAAAAATATCCTCGGCTTCTGCCATGTCAGTGCACATATATAGATCGGACCAATTAAAATCAGATAAAAGATTGTTCAGCCGCTCGAAGTCCGCCTTGCGAAAACAAAGGACTTTTTTGGCTGGACGGTCAGATATATTCAGTAAGTCGGCCTCAACATCGAGGGTCACATCGAAAGTAGGATGATAGGGATCTTTGGGTAGCGTCAGCGGCGCCACCCTGGCCAAGCTTACTATCGCAGGATCTGAAACAAAACAGAGATTAAGCAAGCGCTCTAAAGACATGGTTGACTTGAGACAGCGAAATGTCAAACAAGCCAGCAATAAAATCATGCTGTGTTGTGGTTACAAGTGAGTTTGTGGAATTATTGGAGGACCAAATAGCCCCTGGGATATTAAAATCACCATGAACTACTAAGTGGTCCTTATCCGAAAGATGATTGGTGACCATCTGAATAGCGGAAAGATGGTTCCAATAAATAGGAAGTTCCGACAAGGGAGGAATGTAGGAACAAGTAATAAAAATGGAGCTACCATTAACTGATAGCTTCACACAAAGGAATTCAACATCGTTGCACTCCTCAAAAGTTAATAATTCAGACGTGAGACTGGAGTCAACCGCTATGAGGACACCACCCCCACGTCTGATAGGCCGATCCACTCGGTAAACCGTGAACGCAGCTGGAAAAACTTCGTAGCTCAAAATCTCCGGCTTTAACCAGATTTCTGTGAACACGGTAATCTGAGAAGCAAACGAAAGACTATCAGAATACAATTTGGGAAGCTTACTACGTAAACCTCTTGCATTCTGATAGGAGATGAAGAGGGAGTCAGTTAGTTTTTTAGACTTATTCCTACAGGCCGCCTTTTCTTTTTCTTAGCTTCAAACTCTTTGACGACAATATACTCCGGCCAGAATTTGGTAGAGCATATTATGTCAAAGAACTCATTTGGGACATTTATCTTGAAAGATGAAATGTCCCTAGCATAGGAAAATTTGAATTTTTCCACCTTAATTTTCATTTTTTCGGCTTTAGTTTTGCCTTGAATAATGGCTATTGCATCTTCCGATGTCTGATCAGGGGAAAGCCGCGAAACAAATATCTGTTTCGTAGGTGGGACAACAGTAAGGGCATTCGGCAATGCAGACGCATTGACTGGATTGCCAATGTTGGCCGGTAATCCGGGCCTGACGCCCTGGGGAGATATATTGATGGGGATCTGAGGGGTCGTAATTTGCGATCCACCAGGGGACAAAACGGAAATCATCGGCACCTTTGCACTCGAGCTCAAAATTCTAGGACTTAAGCCTGAGGTCGATGGCTGAACCGAGGGGGCTGCTGTTGAGATCCCGCTGCGGGTTTAAGAGATCCGTCGTTATGTTGCAGACCAGTAGCAGTTTTTTTGCGCCTAGGAGACTTATTTAATAGCTTAAGGCTATTAAATTGAGTATCTAGCGCTAATATCGTATCATGAGTTTTGCGAAAACTCGATAATACGTCCTTAAAACCGCTCTTGGTTTGCCGCATGAAAGACATCATTTCGCTTTCAACCTTATTAAATTAAATGCACAAATCAGGAAAGCTGCATGCTTTATTTATACTTTATTAAACACAAGGTAGAAGATTAAAATAGAACCCCGGTGGTTTTTCAGTAAAATTTACACAAAACGAGAGCGCAAGAAAAAAACACGTCCGTTCACTTGGAAGAGAGACTACCTGCAAAGTTTCATTCAAATAGCTTCAAAACTGAGGGACTAATTTGCGTATACTCGGACAGACGGACAGGCGGACATGGCTAGATCGACTCGGCTATTGATGCTGATCAAGAATATATATACTTTATAGGGTCGGAAATGTCTCCTTCACTGCGTTGCAAACTTCTGACTGAAATTTATTTATTTGTACACTGTATGCTTAATTCTTAACTAAGCTACAGTATGGATATCAGCCATAGCTGCTGTGGCTTTCGGCTGAGTTTGACTTTTGTTTTCATTATTTTGACATATTTTCTTTTAGTTCTTATTGATAATTTTAATATTTATTATTTCACTAATTTCTTAATTTTACAATTTATGTACTAGGTTGCCTTTTTTTAGAAAAGAAAGGATTTCAGTAATGTTGTCGGGTGTTGGGTTGCTAAGGAGTGGGAGGAAGTTTGCGGTTGGGATTCGAAGATTTTGAAAGGCTGGGCATTGATTTAGAATGTGTTCGATTGTGCTATTGCAGAATTGGCATTGGTCTGATGGTGGTTGTGTATATTTGTTTATATGAGTCAGTCTAGTATGTCCAAGACGTAATCTAATGATTTTTATTTGCTCGATACGTGGTATTTTGGTGAATGTTGAATTTTTTGTGTAGTTGGCAATGTTGAAGCCATCTTTATTTATGTTTTGGTACCAGTTAGAGGTTAAGGGGAGTAGTTCCGGTGTGCATGATTTTAGGAGCCTAATAATGTCTGGTCGATATGTTTTGTGATGTTAATAACGGCGAGTTTGTGGCTGCTTTCGCTATCTCATCAGCGAGTTCATTCCCTGGGATACCTATATGGCTGGGTACCCATAGAATTTTTATTTTTGGGAAATGGTTATTTATCAATCCACATATTTTGGCGATCATGTATTCGGAATTATCAATATTTTTTAAAGCTTCGATAATCGATAGTTATTCTGTGCAGATACATGTTTTTCCTCTAGTCTTTATACCTATTTGGAAAGCGTTGAGAATTGCTGTTGCTTCGGCTGCGTATACTGAAGAGTAGAATGGGAGGACTCCCTTACTTATTACTGTGGATTCAGTAGTTACTGCGTATCCCGTTATCTCTTTAGACATCGATCCATCCGTGTAGAGGAAAGAGAAGTTGCCAAGGTTATATTTTATCTCTTGAAATTCTTTGAGGTATATTTCTTTTGGCGTTTTTGATTTTTAGTATTTGGCTAGTTGCGTGTCTATTGCTTCTAATTTTAGGTGCCACGGAGGTTTAGATTTGGGTAGTTTTTTCGTGAGATCAATTGTCAGGCCTAAGTTAGTGCAAATGTTGATGCTTTCTTGTATTGTTGATTTTCTATATTTTGAATTGCTCTTCTTTGTTATTTTATTATTATCGGACCAAGTGGGGTGTCATTTGAGTGGATAAGTATGTGAAATAATTTAGCCGTCATAGTTTTAATCCTTTCTTCTAGTGGTAGGACGTTTGCTTCCACATACAAATTATGAGTTGGTGTTGTGGGAAAGGCTCCTAGGGCGGAGCGTAATGCCGCGTTGATTGAAGTTTTTATCGGCCTTAAAATCGAGTTTGGGGCTTTGCCGTATAGCTATACAGAGACTTTTCACAGTTTGGAATAGAGTGTATGGGTGACAGTTGTACTTATAACTCGACAATGAGTTTTTTAGTTTTGCAATGTAAGAGTTCCATTTGTATTTTGTGTTAATAAATAATCCTAATATCTTGATCTCTTTTGATGTTTTGATCTCGAATTTGTTAATTTTTGTTTTGCAATTGCAATTTCATTTTTTTCATATATGTAAATGATTACATTTGTCTAAGGATAGTGAAGCTCCAGATCTTGCACACCAACTGCTGATCTCTGTGAACACGTTTTAGGTTTTTGCTTTTGTTTAGGTCTATAATAAGGATGAAGTCATCTGCATAGGCTGTGAACTTGAGGTGTTTGTGTTTTTCGATTATATCCGCTACGTTGTTAAATGCTATTAGAAATAAAATTACTGATAGCGGTGAGCCTTGTGGAATACCATTATGCAAGCTTTGGAGTGTTGAGTGGTTTTGGTTCATTCGTACTCGGATGTTACGGTTGGTCATAAAAATTGATATATATTTTAAGATTGCCTGTCCGCAACCCCATTCTCTAAGTTGGTCTAGAATTGTGTGGAGTCCTACTTTTCCGAACGCTTTTTCAAAGTCCAAAGATATGAGGGATAAATGTCTCTTTTCAGAGAGTGCTCTACTAACTAGGACATCAGTAGTAAGAATACCTTATTATCGGGACCTTTGATGTCGGCAAAAAGGGTAATAAAAATGCAATTAATGGGTTAGCTGTCAAAATTTAAAGTGGTTTGAGTAATAAAAATGCAATTAATTAGGGTTAGCTGTCAACCTGTCAATAGAGGGTGTAATAAAGATGAAATAAATTAGGGTCACTACATGTAAAAGGACACTTGTGAACAAGTGTTCAAGGGTTCCCACAGGGATATGGATACGAGTGCGAATGCAACGGAGCGATCCCGCCACGACCCGCACGTGCACGTTCACCCACGACCCGTCGCACGACTTAAAAAAGGGAGGGGGATCCTGGGCAGCACTTAAAAAAGGGCGCGCCGCAGCGATCCCGCAAAGGGCTCGTAACGGAAAAAACCACGTGCTGAAGGACGCTCACCCCCGATCCTCACTTGAAAAAGGGACAGACTGTGATTTTCCCACACTCATTCCACATCTAAACGATCCTGACTTGAAGAAGGGACAGACTGTGATTTTCCCACACTCATTCCACATCTAAACGATCGAATGCATGTAAAAAAGGGACGAGGATGCAATAGAAGAAGGATGCTAGACTTGTAACGGAAAAAACCTCGTGCTGAAGGACGCCCACCCACGATCCTCACTTAAAAAAGGGACAGACTCTTTCCACATCTAAAGGATCGAATGCATGCCTCAACATGCTCTATTAGCCCACCAAAAAGGGGCTTGAAGGCTGCTCACCCACGATCCTCACTTAAAAAAGGGACAGACTCTTTCCACATCTAAAGGATCGAATGCATGCCTCAACATGCTCAATTAGCCCACCAAAAAGGGGCTTGAAGGCTGCTCACCCCCGATCCTCACTTGAAAAAGGGACAGACTATGATTTTCCCACACTCATTCCACATCTAAACGATTGAATGCATGCCTGAACATGCTCAATTAGCCCACCAAAAAGGGACTTGAAGGCTGCTCACCCACGATCCTCACTTGAAAAAGGGATAGACTCTTTCCACATCCAAACGATCGAATGCATGCCTCAACATGTTCAGTTACTCCACCAAAAAGGGATGAGGATGCAATAGAAGAAGGATGCTAGACTTGTAACGGAAAAAAACACGCGCTGAAGGCTATGACCCACGATCCTCACTTGAAAAAGGGAGAGAGTGTTATTTTCCCACACTCATTCCATATTTCAACAATCGAACTCATGCATAGGGCAAACACCCCACCAAAAAAGGGAATGGGGTGAAAGGTTACACTTGTAAAGGTTTCTCAAAGAAATGGATAGAAATGTCAAGTATTTGCTCAACATTTTCTATTTCTTTGGAATTTTGTGGCTCTACGAATAGACAAACTCTATCTTAAGAATCACTTCTTGTTTGTTATTCAAACGGCTCGGAGTATTTCCAAAAAATTTTCAACGTAAAAACAACAATCGGCAATTTAAAAAACAAAAAATTGTGAAATAATTTTTGTGAAAACTAAAATTTGTGAAATATTAAAGCCAAAGCTTTAGTGCAAAAAAAAAAAAAAATAAATAAAAAGAAAAATAAATAAACAAAACTTAAAACAAATCAAAAAGGAACAAAAAAAAAAACAAAAACTCAAAATGTACACCAACAACACCAACAACACCATCAACAACTTCAACATCAACAACATGAATGGAATTTACTGCAACTCCTGCCAGCGGCACCTCCCACCTAATGTGCAATGGCACACCCATGCTCGCACAGAGCAACATAAATATTTTGCCACCAAGCCCCTCGATGGGCAGGTGAAGCAAATTACTGATGGGTACAAAGGACGTATTCTTCAGTACATGTATGTAAATGAGGGAGCAGCTCTTAGGATTCCTGAGGAATTCCTACATGAAGCAGGCCAAGCGCTGCTCCCTCATATTGAAAGAGTGTTGACCTTTCATACAGCTTCAAAAATAAATATTGAGCTGTTTGCGGAATACATGCTGATAAAGGATAATGAAACGCATGAAGAAACAAAATCGTTCCAGAGTAAGATGACTCGGATTACGATCTCTTCAAATTTAAATGAATTATATGATTCCCACATATCTGCCATAATAACAAAAATGGGAGAGTTCCAAGAGAAGGACAGTGGATGGACCCTAACACGTATACTTAGGGTGGAGCTGAACATGCTGCAATATGTTCCACATAGAGGATCAGCTTATTTCGATCTCCCTACACCCCTTAAAAATCGAAAAGCGTGTATAAATCTCCAGAACAATGACGTGTTCTGCTTCAAGTGGGCAATCATATCGGGACTTAACCCACAACAAGACCACGGAGAACGGTGCAACGGATATGGTGTGGATATAAAATTATCCATTATCACAACAAAGGATATTACTGTTGACTTCAGTGGATTGACATTCCCATTAAAGATTAAAGAAATCAACAAATTCGTGGCTCAAAACCCTCACATTAGTGTTAATGTGTTTGGTTATGATGAGGAAAACGACAGCATCTATGGAGCCCTCTTTACTAATGGAACACAGAAGCAACATCATTTCAATTTACTGTTCCTGGATGGACCAACCCCCGACAATAGTGGACATTATGTGTGGATAAAAAAAATGTCTGGGTAAGCACAAATAAATTAATCTAAACTATATATACATATCTAATAATTCATTTTATATAATTTTAAATTACAGTCTTCTATCTTCACAACTGGGGAAAAACGGTGATTTCCGTTGGTTCTGCAACAAGTGCCTCTGCTTCTCAACAAGTGAGCTCAGGGCTCAGCGACATGCGGAAAGGTGCAACAACATCGTCACTGAGCCACCTAAGGAAACAACCCTTAAATTCGAGCATGTTCATCGCCAGCTGGAGGTCCCCTTTGCAGTGTATGCTGACTTCGAGTGTATTCTCGAGCCCACATTGGTAGATGTAAGTGAAAAAACAAAAATAGTAAATAAGCATGTACCCATAGCCTTTGCCTATTACATTAAGTGTTCTTTCGACCCGTCTTTAGAAAAATTTGTTTCAAAGACTGGGGTAAATATCGGGCGCACTTTTGTAGATTCTCTATCGTCCGATTTGTCCGCTATATATGAAAAGTATATGAAATATATTGTACCCCTCCAAATGAGTTCCCAGGATGCCTATGATTTTGATGAGGCTCTTAATTGTCATATATGTAGAGGGAATTTTAGGTAATGACAGAGTGAGAGATCACTGTCATTTCACAGGGCAATTTCGAGGTGCAGCACATAGTGAGTGCAACCTCAAATATAAGACAGGAGATTTTATACCCGTATTCTTTCATAATTTATCCAAATATGATGCTCATCTATTTGTTAAAGAACTCGGGGAGATTGAGGGGGAAATAAAAATAATCCCAGAAAATAAGGAAGTTTATGTATCAATTTCAAAATATATTCCTTTAGGAAAAAATAATTTAGAAATAAGATTTTTGGACACTCTACGTTTCTTGTCCTCTAGCCTAGACACCGTTGTAGGTACTTTAAATGAAGGGGATTTCAAAGTACTTCGAAATCAATTTCCCAACATGACAGATTTCTCACTCCTTCGTAGGAAAGGCGTTTTCCCATACGAATATTTCGATTCTCACCAGAAACTATCTGAGACTTGTCTTCCAGCAAGAGCTAAATTTTTTAGCAATTTGACAGACTCTGAATGTTCAGAAGAAGATTACCTCCATGCAGTTCAGGTTTGGAATCACTTCAAGTGCGAAACACTTAAAAATTATTTGGAGTTGTATCTTAAAACCGATGTTTTGCTTCTCACAGATGTGTTTCAAAATTTTAGGAGCATTTGCTCAAACATATATAATCTCGATCCTGCCCATTATTATACAACTGCGGGCTTGTCGTGCGATGCTATGTTGAAAACTACACAAATTTCCCTCGAGTTACTCACTGATGTAGATATGATTACGTATATCCAGTCTGGAATTCGAGGGGGATTAGTTCAAAGTAGTCATAGATATACAAAAGCAAACCACAAATATCTTAAAGATTTTGATCCGACTAAGGAATCAAATTTATATGGTTGGGCAATGTCTGAACCACTCCCTTATGGAGATTTTAAATGGTTGGAAGAATCAGAAATATAATTATTCGATATTAATTCTATTTCTGAAAATAGTGAGTATGGATATATTCTAGAGGTAGACTTGAAATATCCATACTCACTTCACGACCAACATAATGACCTGCCTTTCTGCCCTGCAAACAGACTCCCTTCGAAAAACTCTAAATGTTCAAAGTTAATAGCAGATCTTTGTCATAAATATAATTATATAATTCATTACAAAACTCTCCAGCAAAGTTTAATTAATGGATTAGAGCTTAAAAAGATTCATACTATCCTTAAATTCAAGCAAAAACCTTGGCTTAAACAATATATTGATATTAACACTGAACACAGGACTAGGGCTAAAAGTAATTTTGAAAAAGACTTTTTTAAGCTTTTAAACAACAGTGTCTACGGAAAGACAATGGAGAACAGCTTAAAGCGCAAAGATATTCGATTGATTACACAATGGGAAGCCCCACCTGTAGGTCCAAAAGGTGGGCGCCCTAGATTATGTGCAAGGGACTTAATAGCGAGAGCCAATTTTCATAGTGCAACAAAGTTTACTGAAAACATGTATGCAATCCAAATGAATAGATTGCGCAACATTTGTGATAAGCCAACATATCTAGGTTTTGTAGTGTTGGAGTTATCCAAATGGAAAATGTATGATTTTCACTATTCTTACATGAAGCCAAAATTTCGAGATGCACTGAAATTAAATTATATGGATACAGATTCATTTATATACTCTATTAAAACAGAGGATTTGTATAGCGATATTCAGGATGATGTTGCTTTAAAATTTGACACATCCGAATATCCAGATGAATTGGCTAGGCAATATAATTTCCAACAGTGTAATAAGAAGCGCTTAGGGTTCTTTAAGGACGAGCTGCAGGGTAGGTCAATGACGGAGTTTGTAGGTCTTCGCTCAAAAATGTATGCCTACACATCAGCGAGTGCAGGTAGCCAGCCAGAAAAATGTGTGAAGAAGAATAAGGGAGTTAAAAGGAGTGCATTAGCGAAAATATCTTTTGAGCAATACAAAAATTGTTTGTTCACAGGGCAACAAGAATCAGATTCAATGTTAATGTTTAGGTCTAGAGGACATGAAATTGGTACATATAAAATTAGAAAAATTACATTAGATAATAAGGATGATAAAAGAATTATCTGTGCAGATGGGGTTTCAACTGTGGCAATAGGACACTATTCAACTATAGAACAGGAAATTCTGAATAAGATCTCAACTCTAGAAGCAAACTCAAGGGTTTTCATCAATGAATCCCTTGCAATACCCGAGTCTTTACTTAGTGATGAAAAAAAGGAAAATTTGAAAAGAAAAATAGATGAATCGGCAAGTGCGCTCGACAATTACGAACGTGAAATATTTTGGCATTATATTAAAATGGCTAAACTGGAAAATCCAGAATTTATAATTGAGGATATATCTAAATAAACCAAAATGTAAATAAAACGATCGATTTAAGCTAGTAAAATAATAATTTATTCAAAATGTTAAATTCTAAGATTATTAAATAATTTAAATCTATTGTATATAATAATAAGTTGAAATTATAGAAAATATAAAATATTTTAAAAAAAGCAAATAAAAACATAATGAAAAGAAAAATATAAAATTGTTTGTGTATTTATTTCCTTACAAAATTTCAGAGGAATTTATCCAGCTATCATCTGTTTCCGGGAAACCTAACCAACGTACAAGGGATCTTTTTCCTTGCCTTTTGAGTACCTTCTCAACTAGGTAGGTATTGGGGAATCGTGTTTTTTTTCAGTTCTTCCTTATAGAAACCACCCTTAACTGGATTCCCGTTTAAATCTTCCAATAAATATGTTGTTGGATATGTATTTTGTACTTTATATATTCGAAAAATTTCAACATTCCAATTAGGAGTGAATGATTTCTCAAATACCCCCTTATATTTAGAAATTCGAACATTGTCACCAATTTTCAGTTTGCTACCAGTAAACATTTTCATATTATTGTATACCGTTTTCAAGATGTGTTCTTCATTCTCAGTGTTTACTTCAATAGGAGCCATTTTAATAGTCCTATGTTTTTGTTGTTGTAAAATTCAATTAATCCCCTGTACATGTCAATCCATTTATAGCTCCCATTGTAAGAAAACTCCTTCCACATGAGCTCTTTTAATGTCCTGTTAAATCGCTCGACAATTGAAGCCTTTAGAGTACTAAACGTTGAATAGTGATTTATTTCATAACGAATCATCAAAGACTTAAATTGTGTATTAAAAAACTCTTTTCCGTCATCTGTTTGTAGATTCTTTGGTACTCCATGTCCAGATTTAAATATTCTCTCCATTGCTTCAGCAACATCCTTCGCAGTCTTAGATTTAACTGCTTCACCCCACGCAAATTTGGAAAATGTATCAATTACTGTTAGTAGGTAGCGATACCCATTATTTGAGGAAGAGTACTTTCCCATTTCCACCAAGTCTGCCTGCCATAAGCAGTTTATTCCTTTTGTAATTACCCTCCGACGGAGAAAATGTTTGCGTGCCGGAGCATGTAATTCATTAATAATACCCCGTCTACTCATTTTCAGATTTACTGAATTCTAATCAGATTTTAGTGTATTATAATTGAATTATTTTTTGAGCGAGTGTCAAATTATATAGATTATCTAAATTTGTCAATAAAACTTCTGATAACTATCTCAAGTCTATCTAATCGATCTTCGATATTAGCAGTTTTGACATCAGGAATACTAACAATTAATTCTTGTTGATGAGAAATAATTGAGTCCATCAATCCCTTTATTCTATTGTCGACATACGCCTTGTCAACTTTATCTTCAGATCCTTTTTGATTCCCAGAATTTTTTATACGTTGAATATTAAAGTTACCCTCCGTATCTGTATCGATTGCCTCAAGCCCATCATAACTCTGTCCAAATTCTTCTTGATATTTTACAATTAATGAGGTAAGAGATTCTCTCAACTGGTTTATGGCTGTGTCAACGTATTCTTTGATGACGATGTCTGCATTCTCCTTAGGAAAACCACCATTTTTTATGCGCCTTTGTTGAATATTAAAGTTGCCATCTGTATCTATGTAGAGTCCTGTCTCAGTTTTCTCATATCGCTTTAAATTATTTGTGTTCTCCTTTTCATGTATATAACGTCCAAACTTGTCAACGGACATGATGATTATAATCTCACTTGAATATTTCCTCATGAATATATACTAAATTAGAATATAATTTTAGCCTCCCTCAATTCTTCAATTATTGAAGTAATTTCGTTTGTGTGATTTGTATTTCCCGCTGTTTCCGATGCTATTAAGAGTTGAAGTCGTTCCACTAACTCATTTGGATCGTCCCAGTAAACATAATTCGGTTTATTCCTCTCAAGTGTCATGAAACCAGACCCGGATACAACCTCTTTATTAGGTTTGGGTGTAGACTCGGAAACGCGTAATTTAGCTAAAAGTGGTTTAATAATTTTAGAATATTTTAATGCTCTCGTTCCTTTCACTTGTCCGTTTGGTTGAAAATTTCTTCGATATACATTAGTTTTTTCTAAAATTTCTCTGTATACATTCAAATCATCTGTATTATAATTTTTTGGGAGATGGTGGAATATTAAAGAATATAATCCTCTTGTGAGTCGCCAGTTTTCTCCATCATCAAATTCAATTGTATTATTTGTTACAACTATTTTATTATTTCCCAACATTAATTGACCAGATTCATTTTTGTGTGGACCATATGTCTTATCCAAAATGTGTTCTCGTGCCAGCTCACTAACATTTAGATTTTTTGAACTCTCTTCAAGCAGCGATGGTTGAGTTGGTTCCAATGTAGACGTGTGGGGTGAGGGGTGAGTTGATAATACACTTGATGTGTGAGTACCCGCTTGGTTTGATAAAACGGGTGATGATTGATGTGAATGATGATCAGTTGGTGAAAATGAGGAATCATTATCCATAGCTGGTTGTGAGTAAAATTGATCATTATCATCATCATCATCATCATCATCATCATCATCATCATATGCTTTTTAACCTCCAATCCATTGACTTGTATCCATCATATTTAGGTGTTGAATTTTTGTTGGTTGCTGTGTAAAATGTAAGTTTCCTCTTTTTCATATGCGGTGTTTTATTCTCAATATCTAGTTCGGTTTCATCATGATGATTTTTTCTCGTTTCACTGTTATCTAATTTTTCCTTGTTGTTAAGAAGTTTATTTAATGGTTCCGTTATAGGTTTAAAAGTCTCCTCAAAACCCATAATATTCTGACTTTTGAATTGTTTCAGCTCGGAAAATTTTTTTTTTAAAGCATTTCGAGTTTTGTTCAATTGCAATAAAATATTCTCATTCATTGTGATTACGTTTAAAAATATTTCAATTTAAAAATCAATAGTGGTTATTCCAGTCTTGGGGTTGCGAATGCACTGAGAAATAATTAATTAATCATGGGTATATATCTCATCTGATAAACAGACCTGATAAACCAGGTCTGATCTGATAAATAGACCTGGTAAACCTGGTCTGATCTGATAAATAGACCTGGTAAACCTGGTCTGATCTGATAAACAGACCTGGTAAACCTGGTCTGATCTGAAAATAAACAAAAAGACCTGGTAAACCAGGTCTGATCTGATAAATAGATCTGGTAAACCTGGTCTGATCTGATAAACAGACCTGGTAAACCTGGTCTGATCTGATAAACAGACCTGGTAAACCTGGTCTGATCTGATAAACAGACCTGATAAACCTGGTCTGATCTGATAAACAGACCAGGTAAACCTGGTCTGATCTGATAAACAGACCTCATAAACCTGGTCTGATCTGATAAACAGACCTGGTAAACCTGGTCTGATCTGATAAACAGACCTGATAAACCAGGTCTGATCTGATAAACAGACCTGGTAAACCTGGGTTCAGATCCGATCTGATAGCGGATAACTAAAGAAAACATGAGCTGCAAAAGAAATCCCAAGTCCCTTTTCCCAGTAAAAATTATATTTTCAATTTATTTATTTATTTATTTTATTTTATTATTATTATTATTTTTTTTTTTCCCTGTAAAAGAAGCTGAAAAAGAATTCCCATTTTCCCAATAAAAAAATTATTTAAATTTTATTTTATATTTTTTTTTGATTGTTTTTTAAATTTGATTTTAAATCTATATATATATTACCATCATCATGTTTGATGAGGTAATAAGCCCCATTAGAAATTGTGCTCCATAGGTCATCACCTATGTCCGAAAACCTGTCCGGGAGGTAAACGATTACATTGGCGAGTTCCACCAGAATACTGGTGCCGCCAAACTTGCTGGGCACCCGTTTTGCTGAAAATATATCAAATTCCATATTGGTTGGCAACTTCTTAAACCTGAGCTTGCATGTAAAGTTAAAGGCAAGCATTAGGGGGTCCTCCTCTATATCCTTTATGAGTGCGTTAATGTCCTCCTGGGTTACTCCAGGAGGAAGGTTGGAGGCGGTGGTGTTGGAGCGGATGGGGTTGTTGGTGACGCTGGTGGAGCTGTTGGAGCTGGTGGTGGTGGTGGTGAAATTACTCATTCTTGTTGTTGTTGGTGGCGCTGGAGTTGCTGGTGCTGGTGGTTTTGCTGGTGTTGCTGGTGCTGCTGGTGTTGCTGGTGTTGGCGGTCAGAGGTGGTGACGCTGAATGATAATTTTCCTTGACAATCTGCCTGACTTTATAACCAGCAAGGAGTACATTTCTCCCCCTACTACTAGGCACTTGTGGTATGTGAAGAGATTGCAAGGATAGAGCATCTAGCATGTTAAGTGGTTTTCGAATTGCAGTCTAGTAAAAATTTAAGGCATAAATGTCCACAGTTAAACGTACCAAATTTTTGGAAACGCTGGTAATTATATCTAATATTTCTTCCTGAATATCTAATTACTTCTAATGGTGGGTTTAAATTCCCAAAACTGTCGAAGTAATACGATTCTGATCCTTTCTTATAATACGCTACCCAATGCGTTCCGTCTGATGTCGAGTCTGCTAAATTTATTATTCCACACTCGGAATAATGAGGAAATTTAGGTAACTCATCTTTCATAAAAACTCCCCGAAAATGTTTAATATTTTTAAATGCAAACGTTAATATATCAAAATTGGATAATGCCCTTTTGGGTAGCTCATTTAGAAGTTTTTTTGATTCCGTTTTTGATTTTTAATATTTCTTGAAAATGATATTCCGTACCCCTTTCTGTAAGGTTGTAAATACAAACCCTCCCCCAATGCTACCGATTCCATTTTTCTGTTGTGTCTCTGGTTTTCCTCAAGTTGTGCCTTTGCCATCTTTGCATTGTTAATAGACTTTACAATTGCTGCGCTACCTGATGCCAAACTACCCACAGCGCTAAGGGCTGTTAAAATAGGTACCAATGGTAAAAACCACCAACTTTTGGGATTGCTATGACCCGTGGAACTACTACATTTTTCCTACACCCCATTGAGTTGGATACTGCTTTGCGAGCCACTTTTACTGCATTCAATATGTCGAGAGGCTTGTTCTTTCGTAATTCAATGGTCGCCTTTTTGATTATTGAAGCAAGAGATTTTTTTACTACTTTCTTTTTCTGCTGCTTTGTTCCCATACCAAATTTTTTCTTTAGCTTCATCATGTTTGTTACAAAATATGCAGCCGCTCTCTCACTAATACTGCTATTACCCGCTTTTACACGTTCCCAAGCCTTATCAATTAAAACCGAGTCTGCTTTATGTCGTTCACCCAAGTCCTTGTTATTTGAATAAGCAATATCGTGAATGCGACAAGCTTCATCCAATGGGTTTATACCCCGGTCACCGCGAGCTAATCGTTTCTCTAGCTTTGTACCAGGTCCACAGTAATTGTATCCTGGTATATGAGCCTCAAAGGGTAGAGTGTTTATTAAATTATTTATGAGGCCAGTACCCTGTTTGACTTTTGAATTATGACTGATTAACGAATGATTGTCCTTGAATGAAGTAGTTATCTCTAAAACATGCGTTTATTAAAACAAAATAAAAGCATCTCAGTGAGAAACATTGAAGGTGGGGGTCATGGTGAGAGTATACATCAGCGGCACAGCTCTTTGCTACCAATACAATTAGAGCATTAATTGTTGGACCATCCAATTGCGGAAAAACTAATGTTATGATAAGCCTCATTGAAAGTCCAAATGGTTTAAAATTTGAAAATATTTATGTATTTTCAAAGAGTTTATACCAACCAAAATATGAGTACTTGGAAAAACTTGTCAAACCAATACGAGGAATGGGATATTACACATTTTCAACAAATGACAGCGTTTTAGCACCGCAAGAAGCTAAAAACAATTCCATTATGATATTTGATGATGTGGCATGTGAAAAGCAAGATAATATTCGAAACTATTTTTGTATGGGACGACATAGGAATATTGATTCATTCTATTTATCTCAAACGTATACTCATATACCGAAACATTTAATTCGAGATAATGCAAATTTTATTATAATGTTTAAGCAAGATGACTTAAACATGCGTCGAATATATCGGGATCATGTGAACAGTGACATGACCTATGATTCGTTTATGAATATATCAAGAAAATGTTGGGAGGACAAATTTGGATTTCTACTAATCTCTAAGGATGATGATATGAAAACTGGACGATATAGAAAAGGATTCGATCAATTCATTGTACTCGAATAAAAAATATTATAAGTATAATGAGATTAATAAAAAATAAACAGTTTAGAAACCATCTTCATAATGACTACATCACTAACAATTGCTTTAAATGGTAATACATCTGTTCTAAGCGAACATTTTTTCCCACAAATTGAACTAAAACGTAACTATGAATGTGCTTTAATTGATTTTTATACATTCAACTCTATACCGAATGTTGACAAGGGAAATAATCTATTTCACATTGGGAATAAAGTAATAGAAATACCTATAGGCTCATATGAGTTTGATGATATTACAAAATATATTATTACTAAACTCAAGGAGTTTCAGCTTCATGATAGCATAAAAATTGAATGTAACACCAACACTTTACAAGTTCAAGTTATTACTAAAAATGAAACGGTATATTTCAATCATGAACGATCAATTGGTCGTTTATTTGGATTTAATAAGCGGAAATTAAGACCACATGAAAATGAAGTTTACATCTCGGATAATCCTGTAAATATTTTAAAAATAAATTCCGTTAGATTGGAATGTAACATTATTAGTGGATCATATGTGGGGAATAGACCAAATCATGTGCTTCATGAATTTGGAATAAATGTCCCTCCTGGATATAAAATGAACATTACACCACGAAATTTGATTTATTTACCTGTCAACACCAGAGAAATAAGCACACTCGAAATACGGATAACCGATCAGAACGGAGATTTGGTTAATTTGCGTGGAGAAACTGTATCAATTCGACTTCACTTACGGCCAACAGAATGATTATTTATAATAAAAAGACGTCACATTGCTCCTTTGATAACATTATCAAATCTAAACCCGAAGTGAAAGCATCATCATCATCATCATCATCATCATCTTCTCGAGGACTTTCACATCATCGTCCTGCTGTCCCATTAAAAAATAAATTGATATTAAAATCATTGGGATTTAATATTAAATAAATAAAGTGTATCAACAAATATTCCAATGAATGACATTTTTTATGTTCAAGAAAAACCTGCTAATGATGAGAGTATTATTAAAAAGAATATCATACTTATTATCCATATCAACAAAACTTCAAGGCGAATGATGAAGTCCGTATTACAATTCAGAACCAGGATTTGTATGTCCTTCCATGTGAAAGTTTTCTCCACTTTGAAGGAACACTTAGCAAAATTATTGATTCAAATACAGGAACGAGCAGCACAAATAGTGTTAGTGGGATGCTCAAAAATAATTGCATGGCCTATTTTCCCGATGAAATAAGATATGAGCTAAACGGATGTGAATTGGATAGGACACGTTTTACTGGAATTACAACGACTATTAAGAACTTTCTATCAGTCGGTCAACAGGAAGGAGTTCTTTATCGGAATGCAGGGTGGAGTGGAGGAGACAATATCCCTTCGGGAGGACATTTCAGCTTTTCTGTACCCTTAAAAATGTTGATGGGATTCGGGGAAGACTACAAGAAAGTAGTGTTGAATTGTAAACATGAACTTGTTCTATTGCTTACTAAAAACACTGATGATATGTATGTTAAAACTGTTGATGGAAAAACACATAAAATAGCTATAAATAACATAAGTTGGAAAATCCCTCACATCGTTCCAAGTGATAGTGCTAAAATTAAAATGTTTAATGTTGTAAAAAGTGGGGCTACCCTCCCACTCGCATTCCGGAGTTGGGATTGTTATATCAATCCAACATTGGTACAGGGAACACATCATATATGGAATGTTAAGCTGTCAGCAAATAGAGAACGTCCACGTTTTGCTGTCATTGCATTTACATTAAATGGACAACTAATTACAAACAATTTGAGAAATGCAAAAGTATATCTAAATTCTGAAGTCTATCCCTATGAGGATTTGAACATAAAATATAATGAGAATCGGTTTGCTGTCTTGTATGATATGTATACGAAATTTCAGGAGAGCTATTACAATCGAGAACCACGGGCTCTTTTATCACCCATGGAGTTCATGAGGAAGGCTCCTATTGTTGTGGTTGATCTCTCATATCAGAACGAGTCGGTTAAATCAGGACCGATTTATGTTAAAATTTCCACAGAACTAACCGAAGCAAGTGAGATTAATACAAAGGTATATTGCCTTCTCATTCATGATCGACTAGTTGAATACACACCCTTGACTGGTCTAGTTCAACGAATCGTATAAAAATTTAAAAAGGATTACTTCATTCAAATTTTGAAGTTCATTGCGGATAGACGTTCACAAACCCATCAAAATGTTGTCACTCGAAAAGAAACTCAACGAGACAACTCCCAATACAATCCAACAACTTGTAACAAAAATAAATAATTTCATAAAAATGTTTAAAGAACGAATTTTCCCGCAACACGTTGAATATCTTGAGGAATCTTTAAAATATTTTAATAAGAGGATGGCTGATACACCGTGGTTTTGAGTGTACATGGACAACATTTCACATCTTGCTGCTGGGCCAATAATAATGTCAACAGTGGTGTTGATACGTGTGCCTGTACGCTCACAAAAATCGATAAAAATTATGAAAATGTATCTCAATTTAGAACATCGCTTCTGATCATTGTACTGGAAAAATGAAATAAATATAGATATACGAAGAAATAAAATAACAAATTTTTTACTGGGAAAAGGGAACTTGGGATTTCTTTTACAGCTCTTTACTTTTTCAGAATTGGGTTCATTGGATTCGACTTTGTGACTTTTGAGCGGATGGGGTGCGACTCATCTGCACTTTGTTGACAATCTGATGCAAGTGTATCTTTCACCCCATTCCCTTTTTATGAGGGTTAATTGAGCATGTCGACGCACGCATTTGATCCTTTAGATGTGGAAAGAGTCTGTCCCTTTTTTAAGTGAGGATCGTGGGTGGGCGTCCTTCAGCACGAGGTTTTTTCCGTTACAAGTCTAGCATCCTTCTTCTATTGCATCCTCGTCCCTTTTTTACATGCATTCGATCGTTTAGATGTGGAATGAGTGTGGGAAAATCACAGTCTGTCCCTTCTTCAAGTCAGGATCGTTTAGATGTGGAATGAGTGTGGGAAAATCACATCCCTGTGGGAACCCTTGAACACTTGTTTACAAGTGTCCTTTTACATGTAGTGACCCTAATTTATTTCATCTTTATTACCCCCTCTATTGACAGGTTGACAGCTAACCCTAATTAATTGCATTTTTATTACTCAAACCACTTAAAATTTTGACAGCTAACCCATTAATTGCATTTTTATTACCCTTTTTGCCGACATCAAAGGTCCCGATAATAAGGTATTCTTACTACTGACATCTACGTAAAGTAGGCAGTCTGTAGCAGATTTCCCTTTTCTAAAGCCCATTTGATGACTATTAAGTAGTTTGTTTGATGTAACAAACCACCAAAGTCGTTTTGATATAATTTTATCGAGAATATTTGATATACATGGATTGAGTGATATAGCATTCGATGTGTGCTTTGTCTTTTCCGGGCTTGTGTATTGGAATTATGGTGCTTACTTTATGTATGTGTGGTATCTGAGATCGTAAGATGCTGTTAAAAAAGTATATTATTCTATATTTAAGTCTTTTTTGGCTTGTAGGAATCGGGGTGGGAAGTTACTGTCTTCAGAGCGAATAGACCAATGCTTGGCAAAGGCGTTCGCTATATTCTGGGGATCTGTTAGGAAAGCGTTCGAGTCGGGATCTTTAATACAGTGCACAGCTGTTGCTTTATGTAAGCCACAAAATTGTCGGATTTTATTCCATATTGTTTCA
This sequence comes from Drosophila jambulina, assembly GCA_018152175.1. Lineage (NCBI taxonomy): Eukaryota > Metazoa > Arthropoda > Insecta > Diptera > Drosophilidae > Drosophila > Drosophila jambulina. The sequence goes on along the minus strand of JAECXH010000027.1, from coordinate 2,013 downwards.
CATTTGGTGTCTGGGCAAATGCTGGATGTAACTTTGCTGATGCTGTCTTTTTTGCTTGCTCTAATTTCCCTTCTATATTGAGCGTTTATACGTTTGAAGTTTATTAGGTTTTCGTTGTTGATGTTTCTGTAAAATTTTCTCCAAGCTGCATTTTTGCTTATTTTTAATGATTCCAGTTTTTGGTAGTGCTGTTTAGGTGGTTGTGTTTGTGGAATGCTTCTGTAGGCACTCTGGAGTATGATTTTGATTATATTGCTTGCTTCTTTGTTAATGTTCGTTGCTACTGGTAATGGAAGGGATATATTTTCTGAATATATAGTTCGAATTTATCCCAATTTGCCCATTTAGTTATAAATTTCATTGGGTATATTTGTGGCTTTCTATTTTGTTCGAGAAACAAATGTATGGTGATAGGGAAGTGGTCACCTGTAGTGTGTCGCTAATTTTTGCGTCACAGTGAACTTTGAGTTCAGCCGCACAAAGGGATAAGTCGATGTGTGTGAATGAACTGTGTGTCGAAAAGTGTGAAGGTTCTCCTTTGTTCAGAATTACAAGGTTGCTGTTGAGAATGAATTTTCCGAGAATTTTTCCTCTTCTATTGTCTTAGGGCGATCCCCACAGCGTATTCCAGCTGTTAAAATCAACTGTTATTAGCGATGGTGTGTTAGTAGTTGGGAACATTATTTCTAGTTCTGCTTGTGTGAAATTTTGATTTGGTGGGATGTATGCTGCGATTATTTTAAATTTTGTTTTCGATTGGACTTCAACGGTTATGGCGTCGAATATGTTTCCTGCTGGAATAAGCTTGTGTTGCAGTGCTTTGTGTATTAATAAGGCAACGCCGCCTTTGGCTGAGATGGATGATGTGTAATATATTTTAAAGTTAACTGGGGTAGGGATATTTTGGGTAAGCGTTATATGGGTTTCCTGGAGGGAAATAATTTTTGGGTTGTGTAACTTTATAAGGATAAGGAGTTCATTGTAGTTATTTAAATAACTATTTAGATTCCACGGAAGTATCTTTAGCGTCACGATTTTTAATTATTAAATTTAGAGATTAGTTTGGGTCTTTCTTAAGGTTATGAAGTTAATTCCTTCTGTGTTTATTAAAGACTTAATCTTATATCTAGTTAGACTTGCGGTTTCATTATTGTTCTTAAGTATTCTTTTTTCTCTTTTAGATAATTTTTTAGGATATATTAAGGTTTTTGAGGTAGACTTATCCGTAGTGTTGTGTTCCAAACTGAGGGAGCTTGTGGACATATTGTAGGAGCGTTCGCTTGCTTGATGTTGGTTGTTCCGAATTTGATGTTGCAGGGGGGTCATCTTCATATTGTGTGAGTGTTCGCTTGCTTCATGTTGGTTGCTCGGAGTTTGATTTTTCAGGAGGATTGGGGAGATTTGTGGTCTTTTCCTGTTGTGTTGTTTAGTTCTGGTTTTGTTTGGCCACTGAAGAATACAGTGAGCCATCGTGTTGATGTTTGGTCTTGTATATAGACCAGGCATTTTCTGTCTCTTGCTAGATGATTAGCGTTGGGGTAATTTTTTTTTTTTTTCTGGACGTTGATGCACTACGGTCAGTACATTCAAGTGGCCCGTATGACACCAAGCACGTGCTTGTTCGTGTTAGGTGTTAGTACGCGCGACAAATAAAAGTATAGAGAAAGGATTACGAGGAAATGGCTACTAGCGTCCTGCCAGATTGTTTACTTGCATGCGTGCTAAGTGGGTTAGAATTAAAGTTTTTAGTTTGGGAAGGGTATCTACAGTTGTTGTTATTATGTACAAATCATTATAATTTGCACATAAGACTCTAAAGGGTTCATGCAATTCAAAGGACGTTCTACAGTGGCGCAAAACTAAGGGTATATAAGACCTAGTATTTCTTCTTGGCACGTGAAAGTTAAGCTGACCCAAAAGATCAGCACTTTCAACGTCACCTTGGATAAGGTTGTAAATGAAGGTAATGCCTAGCATAGTTCTACGATTAGATAAGGATGGTAAGTTAATTAG